>CM055198.1:0-1200000 GCA_029224185.1 Karalla daura
TTATGGGAAGAAGCCAAATTGGCCAAGTGATAAACATTTGGCTCTACGGAGACAAGGTTTTCACTTATCTGGAATATGAGCTCACTGTCAGGCCGTAGGGGAGAGTCTCCAGAACGCCCTGAGGCGATTTGGTGTGTGTACTATGAAAACTGTGGCCACAGTCGCCAGGAGAAGTGCAACGTTTAAGTTTGATGGCAGTGGTGGGAAAATGAATGGGGGCTTAAGGAGAGAAGAGGCGGCGCTGGGCCGACGATGAGGCTCGCCGTTTAAATTTCACAAGGCGCACGGGTTTATGGCCTGCCCCACATGAGAGAGCACCAATGTCCATACCAAACTGGAAAAAGTATTTGTCTCCTGATTAGGGTGTGGCTGGGAGCAGCGTGAAAAGAGCGAAACGAGAGCTGATTTTTCAGCGATCCCGCATGTCGGCCCGGTACTAAGAAGAGATTGGGCTTGCCCAATTCTCAGGGGGCCCTTTCCCACTCTGGGAGTCTCCCAGGGCCTGGGCCATCTGTTGGGGTGCATTGAAGCTGGACGCCTGTCCACTTTGTATTACTATGTCAGCAGAGGAGACATTGGAGCAGGGACCTGAGCACATGGTCCTCGAGAAGTGGCGCTGCTGAAAAACCATACAACCTATCAGCGTGCAACTCGCTACACAAACACACCTCAAGTTTCTTGAATTTTTTAAATGAAAATGAAGTTTCGACGTCAAAGTATGGCAACGTAGCGAATGTTTGTTTGTGGAGTTCTGTTTTTCCCATTCATTCTTATGGGAAGAAGCCAAATTGGCCAAGTGATAAACATTTGGCTCTACGGAGACGACGTTTTCACTTATCTGGAACATGAGCTCACTGTCAGGCCGTAGGGGAGAGTCTCCAGAACGCCCTGATGCGATTTGGTGTGTGTACTATGAAAACTGTGGCCACAGTCGCGAGGAGAAGTGTAACGTTTAACTTTGATGGCAGTTGTGGGAAAATGAATGGCGACTTAAGGAGAGAAGAGGCGGCGCTGGGCCGACGATCAGGCTCGCCGTTTAAATTTCACAAGGCGCACGGGTTCATGGCCTGCCCCACATGAGAGAGCACCAATGTCCATACCAAACTGGAAAAAGTTTTTGTCTGCTGCATAGGGTGTGGCTGGGAGCAGCGTGAAAAGAGCGAAACGAGAGCTGATTTTACAGCGACCCCGCATGTCGGCCCGGTACTAAGAAGAGATTGGGCTTGCCCAATGCTGAGGGGGCCCTTTCCCACTCTGGGAGTCTCCCAGGGCCTGGGCCATCTGCTGGGGTGCATTGAAGCTGGACGCCTGTCAACTTTGTATTACTATGTCAGCAGAGGAGACATTGGAGCAGGTTCCTGAGCACATGGTCCTCGAGAAGTGGCGCTGCTGAAAAACCATACAACCTATCAGCGTGCAACTCGCTACACAAACAACCTCAAGTTTCTTGAATTTTTGACATGAAAATGAAGTTTCAACGTCAAAGTATGGCAACGTAGCGAATGTTTGTTTGTGGAGTTCTGTTTTTCCCATTCATTCTTATGGGAAAAAGCCAAATTGGCCAAGTGATAAACATTTGGCTCTACGGAGACAACATCTTCACTTATCTGGAATATGAGCTCACTGTCAGGCCGTAGGGGAGAGTCTGCAGAACGCCCTGAGGCGATTTGGCGTGTGTACTATGAAAACTGTGGCCACAGTCGCGAGGAGAAGTGTAACGTTTAACTTTGATGGCAGTGGTGGGAAAATGAATGGGGGCTTAAGGAGAGAAGAGGCGGCGCTGGGCCGACAATGAGGCTCGCCGTTTAAATTTCACAAGGCGCACGGGATTATGGCCTGCCCCACATGAGAGAGCACCAATGTCCATACCAAACTGGAAAAAGTTTTTGTCTGCTGCATAGGGTGTGGCTGGGAGCAGCGTGAAAAGAGCGAAACGAGAGCTGATTTTTCAGCGATCCCGCATGTCGGCCCGGTACTAAGAAGAGATTGGGCTTGCCCAATGCTGAGGGGGCCCTTTCCCACTCTGGGAGTCTCCCAGGGCCTGGGCCATCTGTTGGGGTGCATTGAAGGTGGATGCCTGTCCACTTTGTATTACTATGTCAGCAGAGGAGACATTGGAGCAGTGACCTGAGCACATGGTCCTCGAGAAGTGGCGCTGCTGAAAAACCATACAACCTATCAGCGTGCAACTCGCTACACAAACAACCTCAAGTTTCTTGAATTTTTGACATGAAAATGAAGTTTCTACGTCAAAGTATGGCAACGTAGCGAATGTTTGTTTGTGGAGTTCTGTTTTTCCCATTCATTCTTATGGGAAGAAGCCAAATTGGCCAAGTGATAAACATTTGGCTCTACGGAGACAACGTTTTCACTTATCTGGAATATGAGCTCACTGTCAGGCCGTAGGGGAGAGTCTGCAGAACGCCCTGAGGCGATTTGGCGTGTGTACTATGAAAACTGTGGCCACAGTCGCGAGGAGAAGTGTAACGTTTAACTTTGATGGCAGTGGTGGGAAAATGAATGGGGGCTTAAGGAGAGAAGAGGCGGCGCTGGGCCGACAATGAGGCTCGCCGTTTAAATTTCACAAGGCGCACGGGATTATGGCCTGCCCCACATGAGAGAGCACCAATGTCCATACCAAACTGGAAAAAGTATTTGTCTCCTACTGAGGGTGTGGCTGGGAGCAGCGTGAAAAGAGCAGAACGAGAGCTGATTTTACAGCGACCCGCTTGTCGGTCCGGTACTAAGAAGAGATTGGGCTTGCCCAATTCTCAGGGGGCCCTTTCCCACTCTGGGAGTCTCCCAGGGCCTGGGCCATCTGTTGGGGTGCAATGAAGGTAGATGCCTGTCCACTTTGTATTACAATGTCAGCAGAGGAGACATTGGAGCAGGTACCTGAGCACATGGTCCTCGAGAAGTGGCGCTGCTGAAAAACCATACAACCTATCAGCGTGCAACTCGCCCCACAAACACACCTCAAGTTTCTTGAATTTTTTAAATGAATATGACGTTTCTACGTCAACGAATGGCAACGTAGCGAATGTTTGTTTGTGGAGTTCTGTTTTTCCCATTCATTCTTATGGGAAAAAGCCAAATTGGCCAAGTGATAAACATTTGGCTCTACGGAGACAACGTTTTCACTTATCTGGAATATGAGCTCACTGTCAGGCCATAGGGGAGAGTCTCCAGAACGCCCTGAGGCGATTTGGTGTGTGTACTATGAAAACTGTGGCCACAGTCGCCAGGAGAAGTGCAACATTTAACTTTGATGGCAGTGGTGGGAAAATGAATGGGGGCTTAAGGAGAGAAGAGGCGGTGC
This sequence comes from Karalla daura, assembly GCA_029224185.1. NCBI lineage: Eukaryota > Metazoa > Chordata > Actinopteri > Chaetodontiformes > Leiognathidae > Karalla > Karalla daura. Next base: position 3,320 of record CM055198.1, read on the forward strand.
TGGGCCGACGATGAGGCTCGCCGTTTAAATTTCACAAGGCGCACGGGTGTATGGCCTGCCCCACATGAGAGAGCACCAATGTCCAAACCAAACTGGAAAAAGTATTTGTCTCCTGCTGAGGGTGTGGCTGGGACCAGCGTGAAAAGAGCGAAACGAGAGCTGATTTTTCAGCGATCCCGCATGTCCGCCCGGTACTAAGAAGAGATTGGGCTTTCCCAATTCTCAGGGGGCCCTTTCCCACTCTGGGAGTCTCCCAGGGCCTAGGCCATCTGCTGGGGTGCATTGAAGCTGGACGCCTGTCCACTTTGTATTACTATGTCAGCAGAGGAGACATTGGAGCAGGGACCTGAGCACATGGTCCTCGAGAAGTGGCGCTGCTGAAAAACCATACAACCTATCAGCGTGCAACTCGCTCCACAAACAACCTCAAGTTTCTTGAATTTTTGACATGAAAATGAAGTTTCGACGTCAAAGTATGGCAACGTAGCGAATGTTTGTTTGTGGAGTTCTGTTTTTCCCATTCATTCTTCTGGGAAAAAGCCCAATTGGCCAAGTGATAAACATTTGGCTCTCCGGAGACAACGTTTTCACTTATATGGAATATGAGCTCACTGTCAGGCCGTAGGGGAGAGTCTGCAGAACGCCCTGAGGCGATTTGGCGTGTGTACTATGAAAACTGTGGCCACAGTCGCGAGGAGAAGTGTAACGTTTAACTTTGATGGCAGTGGTGGGAAAATGAATGGGGGCTTAAGGAGAGAAGAGGCGGCGCTGGGCCGACAATGAGGCTCGCCGTTTAAATTTCACAAGGCGCACGGGATTATGGCCTGCCCCACATGAGAGAGCACCAATGTCCATACCAAACTGGAAAAAGTATTTGTCTCCTACTGAGGGTGTGGCTGGGAGCAGCGTGAAAAGAGCAGAACGAGAGCTGATTTTGCAGCGACCCGCTTGTCGGTCCGGTACTAAGAAGAGATTGGGCTTGCCCAATTCTCAGGGGGCCCTTTCCCACTCTGGGAGTCTCCCAGGGCCTGGGCCATCTGTTGGGGTGCAATGAAGGTAGATGCCTGTCCACTTTGTATTACAATGTCAGCAGAGGAGACATTGGAGCAGGTACCTGAGCACATGGTCCTCGAGAAGTGGCGCTGCTGAAAAACCATACAACCTATCAGCGTGCAACTCGCCCCACAAACACACCTCAAGTTTCTTGAATTTTTTAAATGAATATGACGTTTCTACGTCAACGAATGGCAACGTAGCGAATGTTTGTTTGTGGAGTTCTGTTTTTCCCATTCATTCTTATGGGAAAAAGCCAAATTGGCCAAGTGATAAACATTTGGCTCTACGGAGACAACGTTTTCACTTATCTGGAATATGAGCTCACTGTCAGGCCATAGGGGAGAGTCTCCAGAACGCCCTGAGGCGATTTGGTGTGTGTACTATGAAAACTGTGGCCACAGTCGCCAGGAGAAGTGCAACATTTAACTTTGATGGCAGTGGTGGGAAAATGAATGGGGGCTTAAGGAGAGAAGAGGCGGTGCTGGGCCGACGATGAGGCTCGCCGTTTAAATTTCACAAGGCGCACGGGTGTATGGCCTGCCCCACATGAGAGAGCACCAATGTCCAAACCAAACTGGAAAAAGTATTTGTCTCCTGCTGAGGGTGTGGCTGGGACCAGCGTGAAAAGAGCGAAACGAGAGCTGATTTTTCAGCGATCCCGCATGTCGGCCCGGTACTAAGAAGAGATTGGGCTTGCCCAATGCTGAGGGGGCCCTTTCCCACTCTGGGAGTCTCCCAGGGCCTGGGCCATCTGTTGGGGTGCATTGAAGGTGGATGCCTGTCCACTTTGTATTACTATGTCAGCAGAGGAGACATTGGAGCAGTGACCTGAGCACATGGTCCTCGAGAAGTGGCGCTGCTGAAAAACCATACAACCTATCAGCGTGCAACTCGCTACACAAACAACCTCAAGTTTCTTGAATTTTTGACATGAAAATGAAGTTTCTACGTCAAAGTATGGCAACGTAGCGAATGTTTGTTTGTGGAGTTCTGTTTTTCCCATTCATTCTTATGGGAAGAAGCCAAATTGGCCAAGTGATAAACATTTGGCTCTACGGAGACAACGTTTTCACTTATCTGGAATATGAGCTCACTGTCAGGCCGTAGGGGAGAGTCTCCAGAACGCCCTGAGGCGATTTGGCGTGTGTACTATGAAAACTGTGGCCACAGTCGCCAGGAGAAGTGTAACGTTTAACTTTGATGGCTGCAGTGGGAAATTGAAAAAGGGCTTCAGGAGAGAAGAGGCGGCGCTGGGCCGACGATCAGGCTCGCCGTTTAAATTTCACAAGGCGCACGGGTTCATGGCCTGCCCCACATGAGAGAGCACCAATGTCCATACCAAACTGGAAAAAGTTTTTGTCTGCTGCATAGGGTGTGGCTGGGAGCAGCGTGAAAAGAGCGAAACGAGAGCTGATTTTACAGCGACCCCGCATGTCGGCCCGGTACTAAGAAGAGATTGGGCTTGCCCAATGCTGAGGGGGCCCTTTCCCACTCTGGGAGTCTCCCAGGGCCTGGGCCATCTGCTGGGGTGCATTGAAGCTGGACGCCTGTCCACTTTGTATTACTATGTCAGCAGAGGAGACATTGGAGCAGGTACCTGAGCACATGGTCCTCGAGAAGTGGCGCTGCTGAAAAACCATACAACCTATCAGCGTGCAACTCGCTACACAAACAACCTCAAGTTTCTTGAATTTTTGACATGAAAATGAAGTTTCGACGTCAAAGTATGGCAACGTAGCGAATGTTTGTTTGTGGAGTTCTGTTTTTCCCATTCATTCTTATGGGAAAAAGCCAAATTGGCCAAGTGATAAACATTTGGCTCTACGGAGACAACATCTTCACTTATCTGGAATATGAGCTCACTGTCAGGCCGTAGGGGAGAGTCTGCAGAACGCCCTGAGGCGATTTGGCGTGTGTACTATGAAAACTGTGGCCACAGTCGCGAGGAGAAGTGTAACGTTTAACTTTGATGGCAGTGGTGGGAAAATGAATGGGGGCTTAAGGAGAGAAGAGGCGGCGCTGGGCCGACAATGAGGCTCGCCGTTTAAATTTCACAAGGCGCACGGGATTATGGCCTGCCCCACATGAGAGAGCACCAATGTCCATACCAAACTGGAAAAAGTATTTGTCTCCTGCTGAGGGTGTGGCTGGGAGCAGCGTGAAAAGAGCAGAACGAGAGCTGATTCTACAGCGACCCGCTTGTCGGTCCGGTACTAAGAAGAGATTGGGCTTGCCCAATTCTCAGGGGGCCCTTTCCCACTCTGGGAGTCTCCCAGGGCCTGGGCCATCTGTTGGGGTGCAATGAAGGTAGATGCCTGTCAACTTTGTATAACAATGTCAGCAGAGGAGACATTGGAGCAGGTACCTGAGCACATGGTCCTCGAGAAGTGGCGCTGCTGAAAAACCATACAACCTATCAGCGTGCAACTCGCCCCACAAACACACCTCAAGTTTCTTGAATTTTTGAAATGAATATGACGTTTCTACGTCAACGAATGGCAACGTAGCGAATGTTTGTTTGTGGAGTTCTGTTTTTCCCATTCATTCTTATGGGAAAAAGCCATATTGGCCAAGTGATAAACATTTGGCTCTACGGAGACAACGTTTTCACTTATCTGGAATATGAGCTCACTGTCAGGCCATAGGGGAGAGTCTCCAGAACGCCCTGAGGCGATTTGGTGTGTGTACTATGAAAACTGTGGCCACAGTCGCCAGGAGAAGTGCAACATTTAACTTTGATGGCAGTGGTGGGAAAATGAATGGGGGCTTAAGGAGAGAAGAGGCGGCGCTGGGCCGACGATGAGGCTCGCCGTTTAAATTTCACAAGGCGCACGGGTTTATGGCCTGCCCCACATGAGAGAGCACCAATGTCCAAACCAAACTGGAAAAAGTATTTGTCTCCTGCTGAGGGTGTGGCTGGGACCAGCGTGAAAAGAGCGAAACGAGAGCTGATTTTTCAGCGATCCCGCATGTCCGCCCGGTACTAAGAAGAGATTGGGCTTTCCCAATTCTCAGGGGGCCCTTTCCCACTCTGGGAGTCTCCCAGGGCCTGGGCCATCTGCTGGGGTGCATTGAAGCTGGACGCCTGTCCACTTTGTATTACTATGTCAGCAGAGGAGACATTGGAGCAGGTACCTGAGCACATGGTCCTCGAGAAGTGGCGCTGCTGAAAAACCATACAACCTATCAGCGTGCAACTCGCTACACAAACACACCTCAAGTTTCTTGAATTTTTGAAATGAAAATGAAGTTTCGACGTCAAAGTATGGCAACGTAGCGAATGTTTGTTTGTGGAGTTCTGTTTTTCCCATTCATTCTTATGGGAAGAAGCCAAATTGGCCAAGTGATAAACATTTGGCTCTACGGAGACGACGTTTTCACTTATCTGGAACATGAGCTCACTGTCAGGCCGTAGGGGAGAGTCTCCAGAACGCCCTGAGGCGATTTGGTGTGTGTACTATGAAAACTGTGGCCACAGTCGCGAGGAGAAGTGTAACGTTTAACTTTGATGGCCGTGGTGGGAAAATGAATGGGGGCTTAAGGAGAGAAGAGGCGGCGCTGGGCCGACGATGAGGCTCGCCGTTTAAATTTCACAAGGCGCACGGGTTCATGGCCTGCCCCACATGAGAGAGCACCAATGTCCATACCAAACTGGAAAAAGTTTTTGTCTGCTGCATAGGGTGTGGCTGGGAGCAGCGTGAAAAGAGCGAAACGAGAGCTGATTTTTCAGCGATCCCGCATGTCGGCCCGGTACTAAGAAGAGATTGGGCTTGCCCAATGCTGAGGGGGCCCTTTCCCACTCTGGGAGTCTCCCAGGGCCTGGGCCATCTGTTGGGGTGCATTGAAGGTAGATGCCTGTCCACTTTGTATTACTATGTCAGCAGAGGAGACATTGGAGCAGTGACCTGAGCACATGGTCCTCGAGAAGTGGCGCTGCTGAAAAACCATACAACCTATCAGCGTGCAACTCGCTACACAAACAACCTCAAGTTTCTTGAATTTTTGACATGAAAATGAAGTTTCTACGTCAAAGTATGGCAACGTAGCGAATGTTTGTTTGTGGAGTTCTGTTTTTCCCATTCATTCTTATGGGAAGAAGCCAAATTGGCCAAGTGATAAACATTTGGCTCTACGGAGACAACGTTTTCACTTATCTGGAATATGAGCTCACTGTCAGGCCGTAGGGGAGAGTCTCCAGAACGCCCTGAGGCGATTTGGCGTGTGTACTATGAAAACTGTGGCCACAGTCGCCAGGAGAAGTGTAACGTTTAACTTTGATGGCTGCAGTGGGAAAATGAAAAAGGGCTTCAGGAGAGAAGAGGCGGCGCTGGGCCGACGATCAGGCTCGCCGTTTAAATTTCACAAGCCGCACGGGTTCATGGCCTGCCCCACATGAGAGAGCACCAATGTCCATACCAAACTGGAAAAAGTTTTTGTCTGCTGCATAGGGTGTGGCTGGGAGCAGCGTGAAAAGAGCGAAACGAGAGCTGATTTTACAGCGACCCCGCATGTCGGCCCGGTACTAAGAAGAGATTGGGCTTGCCCAATGCTGAGGGGGCCCTTTCCCACTCTGGGAGTCTCCCAGGGCCTGGGCCATCTGCTGGGGTGCATTGAAGCTGGACGCCTGTCCACTTTGTATTACTATGTCAGCAGAGGAGACATTGGAGCAGGTACTTGAGCACATGGTCCTCGAGAAGTGGCGCTGCTGAAAAACCATACAACCTATCAGCGTGCAACTCGCTACACAAACAACCTCAAGTTTCTTGAATTTTTGACATGAAAATGAAGTTTCGACGTCAAAGTATGGCAACGTAGCGAATGTTTGTTTGTGGAGTTCTGTATTTCCCATTCATTCTTATGGGAAAAAGCCAAATTGGCCAAGTGATAAACATTTGGCTCTACGGAGACAACATCTTCACTTATCTGGAATAAGAGCTCACTGTCAGGCCGTAGGGGAGAGTCTGCAGAACGCCCTGAGGCGATTTGGCGTGTGTACTATGAAAACTGTGGCCACAGTCGCGAGGAGAAGTGTAACGTTTAACTTTGATGGCAGTGGTGGGAAAATGAATGGGGGCTTAAGGAGAGAAGAGGCGGCGCTGGGCCGACAATGAGGCTCGCCGTTTAAATTTCACAAGGCGCACGGGATTATGGCCTGCCCCACATGAGAGAGCACCAATGTCCATACCAAACTGGAAAAAGTATTTGTCTCCTGCTGAGGGTGTGGCTGGGAGCAGCGTGAAAAGAGCAGAACTAGAGCTGATTCTACAGCGACCCGCTTGTCGGTCCGGTACTAAGAAGAGATTGGGCTTGCCCAATTCTCAGGGGGCCCTTTCCCACTCTGGGAGTCTCCCAGGGCCTGGGCCATCTGTTGGGGTGCAATGAAGGTAGATGCCTGTCCACTTTGTATAACAATGTCAGCAGAGGAGACATTGGAGCAGGTACCTGAGCACATGGTCCTCGAGAAGTGGCGCTGCTGAAAAACCATACAACCTATCAGCGTGCAACTCGCCCCACAAACACACCTCAAGTTTCTTGAATTTTTTAAATGAATATGACGTTTCTACGTCAACGAATGGCAACGTAGCGAATGTTTGTTTGTGGAGTTCTGTTTTTCCCATTCATTCTTATGGGAAAAAGCCATATTGGCCAAGTGATAAACATTTGGCTCTACGGAGACAACGTTTTCACTTATCTGGAATATGAGCTCACTGTCAGGCCATAGGGGAGAGTCTCCAGAACGCCCTGAGGCGATTTGGTGTGTGTACTATGAAAACTGTGGCCACAGTCGCCAGGAGAAGTGCAACATTTAACTTTGATGGCAGTGGTGGGAAAATGAATGGGGGCTTAAGGAGAGAAGAGGCGGCGCTGGGCCGACGATGAGGCTCGCCGTTTAAATTTCACAAGGCGCACGGGTTTATGGCCTGCCCCACATGAGAGAGCACCAATGTCCAAACCAAACTGGAAAAAGTATTTGTCTCCTGCTGAGGGTGTGGCTGGGACCAGCGTGAAAAGAGCGAAACGAGAGCTGATTTTTCAGCGATCCCGCATGTCCGCCCGGTACTAAGAAGAGATTGGGCTTTCCCAATTCTCAGGGGGCCCTTTCCCACTCTGGGAGTCTCCCAGGGCCTGGGCCATCTGCTGGGGTGCATTGAAGCTGGACGCCTGTCCACTTTGTATTACTATGTCAGCAGAGGAGACATTGGAGCAGGTACCTGAGCACATGGTCCTCGAGAAGTGGCGCTGCTGAAAAACCATACAACCTATCAGCGTGCAACTCGCTCCACAAACAACCTCAAGTTTCTTGAATTTTTGACATGAAAATGAAGTTTCGACGTCAAAGTATGGCAACGTAGCGAATGTTTGTTTGTGGAGTTCTGTTTTTCCCATTCATTCTTCTGGGAAAAAGCCCAATTGGCCAAGTGATAAACATTTGGCTCTCCGGAGACAACGTTTTCACTTATATGGAATATGAGCTCACTGTCAGGCCGTAGGGGAGAGTCTCCAGAACGCCCTGAGGCGATTTGGTGTGTGTACTATGAAAACTGTGGCCACAGTCGCGAGGAGAAGTGTAACGTTTAACTTTGATGGCAGTGGTGGGAAAATGAATGGGGGCTTAAGGAGAGAAGAGGCGGCGCTGGGCCGACAATGAGGCTCGCCGTTTAAATTTCACAAGGCGCACGGGATTATGGCCTGCCCCACATGAGAGAGCACCAATGTCTATACCAAACTGGAAAAAGTATTTGTCTCCTGCTGAGGGTGTGGCTGGGAGCAGCGTGAAAAGAGCAGAACGAGAGCTGATTTTACAGCGACCCGCTTGTCGGCCCGGTACTAAGAAGAGATTGGGCTTGCCCAATTCTCAGGGGGCCCTTTCCCACTCTGGGAGTCTCCCAGGGCCTGGGCCATCTGTTGGGGTGCAATGAAGGTAGATGCCTGTCCACTTTGTATTACAATGTCAGCAGAGGAGACATTGGAGCAGGTACCTGAGCACATGGTCCTCGAGAAGTGGCGCTGCTGAAAAACCATACAACCTATCAGCGTGCAACTCGCTCCACAAACACACCTCAAGTTTCTTGAATTTTTTAAATGAATATGACGTTTCTACGTCAACGAATGGCAACGTAGCGAATGTTTGTTTGTGGAGTTCTGTTTTTCCCATTCATTCTTATGGGAAAAAGCCAAATTGGCCAAGTGAAAAACATTTGGCTCTACGGAGACGACGTTTTCACTTATCTGGAACATGAGCTCACTGTCAGGCCGTAGGGGAGAGTCTCCAGAACGCCCTGAGGCGATTTGGTGTGTGTACTATGAAAACTGTGGCCACAGTCGCGAGGAGAAGTGTAACGTTTAACTTTGATGGCCGTGGTGGGAAAATGAATGGGGGCTTAAGGAGAGAAGAGGCGGCGCTGGGCCGACGATGAGGCTCGCCGTTTAAATTTCACAAGGCGCACGGGTTCATGGCCTGCCCCACATGAGAGAGCACCAATGTCCATACCAAACTGGAAAAAGTTTTTGTCTGCTGCATAGGGTGTGGCTGGGAGCAGCGTGAAAAGAGCGAAACGAGAGCTGATTTTTCAGCGATCCCGCATGTCGGCCCGGTACTAAGAAGAGATTGGGCTTGCCCAATGCTGAGGGGGCCCTTTTCCACTCTGGGAGTCTCCCAGGGCCTGGGCCATCTGTTGGGGTGCATTGAAGGTGGATGCCTGTCCACTTTGTATTACTATGTCAGCAGAGGAGACATTGGAGCAGTGACCTGAGCACATGGTCCTCGAGAAGTGGCGCTGCTGAAAAACCATACAACCTATCAGCGTGCAACTCGCTACACAAACAACCTCAAGTTTCTTGAATTTTTGACATGAAAATGAAGTTTCTACGTCAAAGTATGGCAACGTAGCGAATGTTTGTTTGTGGAGTTCTGTTTTTCCCATTCATTCTTATGGGAAGAAGCCAAATTGGCCAAGTGATAAACATTTGGCTCTACGGAGACAACGTTTTCACTTATCTGGAATATGAGCTCACTGTCAGGCCGTAGGGGAGAGTCTCCAGAACGCCCTGAGGCGATTTGGCGTGTGTACTATGAAAACTGTGGCCACAGTCGCCAGGAGAAGTGTAACGTTTAACTTTGATGGCTGCAGTGGGAAAATGAAAAAGGGCTTCAGGAGAGAAGAGGCGGCGCTGGGCCGACAATGAGGCTCGGCGTTTAAATTTCACAAGGCGCACGGGTTTATGGCCTGCCCCACATGAGAGAGCACCAATGTCCATACCAAACTGGAAAAAGTATTTGTCTCCTGATTAGGGTGTGGCTGGGAGCAGCGTGAAAAGAGCGAAACGAGAGCTGATTTTTCAGCGATCCCGCATGTCGGCCCGGTACTAAGAAGAGATTGGGCTTGCCCAATTCTCAGGGGGCCCTTTCCCACTCTGGGAGTCTCCCAGGGCCTGGGCCATCTGTTGGGGTGCAATGAAGGTAGATGCCTGTCCACTTTGTATTACAATGTCAGCAGAGGAGACATTGGAGCAGGTACCTGAGCACATGGTCCTCGAGAAGTGGCGCTGCTGAAAAACCATACAACCTATCAGCGTGCAACTCGCCCCACAAACACACCTCAAGTTTCTTGAATTTTTTAAATGAATATGACGTTTCTACGTCAACGAATGGCAACGTAGCGAATGTTTGTTTGTGGAGTTCTGTTTTTCCCATTCATTCTTATGGGAAAAAGCCAAATTGGCCAAGTGATAAACATTTGGCTCTACGGAGACAACGTTTTCACTTATCTGGAATATGAGCTCACTGTCAGGCCATAGGGGAGAGTCTCCAGAACGCCCTGAGGCGATTTGGTGTGTGTACTATGAAAACTGTGGCCACAGTCGCCAGGAGAAGTGCAACATTTAACTTTGATGGCAGTGGTGGGAAAATGAATGGGGGCTTAAGGAGAGAAGAGGCGGCGCTGGGCCGACGATGAGGCTCGCCGTTTAAATTTCACAAGGCGCACGGGTTTATGGCCTGCCCCACATGAGAGAGCACCAATGTCCATACCAAACTGGAAAAAGTATTTGTCTCCTGCTTAGGGTGTGGCTGGGAGCAGCGTGAAAAGAGCGAAACGAGAGCTGATTTTACAGCGACCCGCTTGTCGGCCCGGGACTAAGAAGAGATTGGGCTTGCCCAATGCTGAGGGGGCCCTTTTCCACTCTGGGAGTCTCCCAGGGCCTGGGCCATCTGTTGGGGTGCATTGAAGGTGGATGCCTGTCCACTTTGTATTACTATGTCAGCAGAGGAGACATTGGAGCAGTGACCTGAGCACATGGTCCTCGAGAAGTGGCGCTGCTGAAAAACCATACAACCTATCAGCGTGCAACTCGCTACACAAACAACCTCAAGTTTCTTGAATTTTTGACATGAAAATGAAGTTTCTACGTCAAAGTATGGCAACGTAGCGAATGTTTGTTTGTGGAGTTCTGTTTTTCCCATTCATTCTTATGGGAAGAAGCCAAATTGGCCAAGTGATAAACATTTGGCTCTACGGAGACAACGTTTTCACTTATCTGGAATATGAGCTCACTGTCAGGCCGTAGGGGAGAGTCTCCAGAACGCCCTGAGGCGATTTGGCGTGTGTACTATGAAAACTGTGGCCACAGTCGCCAGGAGAAGTGTAACGTTTAACTTTGATGGCTGCAGTGGGAAAATGAAAAAGGGCTTCAGGAGAGAAGAGGCGGCGCTGGGCCGACGATGAGGCTCGCCGTTTAAATTTCACAAGGCGCACGGGTTCATGGCCTGCCCCACATGAGAGAGCACCAATGTCCATACCAAACTGGAAAAAGTTTTTGTCTGCTGCATAGGGTGTGGCTGGGAGCAGCGTGAAAAGAGCGAAACGAGAGCTGATTTTTCAGCGATCCCGCATGTCGGCCCGGTACTAAGAAGAGATTGGGCTTGCCCAATGCTGAGGGGGCCCTTTCCCACTCTGGGAGTCTCCCAGGGCCTGGGCCATCTGTTGTGGTGCATTGAAGGTGGATGCCTGTCCATTTTGTATTACTATGTCAGCAGAGGAGACATTGGAGCAGGTACCTGAGCACATGGTCCTCGAGAAGTGGCGCTGCTGAAAAACCATACAACCTATCAGCGTGCAACTCGCTACACAAACAACCTCAAGTTTCTTGAATTTTTGACATGAAAATGAAGTTTCAACGTCAAAGTATGGCAACGTAGCGAATGTTTGTTTGTGGAGTTCTGTTTTTCCCATTCATTCTTATGGGAAAAAGCCAAATTGGCCAAGTGATAAACATTTGGCTCTACGGAGACAACATTTTCACTTATCTGGAATATGAGCTCACTGTCAGGCCGTAGGGGAGAGTCTCCAGAACGCCCTGAGGTGATTTGGTGTGTGTACTATGAAAACTGTGGCCACAGTCGCGAGGAGAAGTGTAACGTTTAAGCTTGATGGCAGTGGTGGGAAAATGAATGGGGGCTTAAGGAGAGAAGAGGCGGCGCTGGGCCAATGATGAGGCTCGCCGTTTAAATTTCACAAGGCGCACGGTTTAATTGCCTGCCCCACATGAGAGAGCACCAATGTCCAAACCAAACTGGAAAAAGTATTTGTCTGCTGCATCGGGTGTGGCTGGGAGCAGCGTGAAAAGAGCGAAACGAGAGCTGATTTTACAGCGACCCGCTTGTCGGCCCGGTACTAAGAAGAGATTGGGCTTGCCCAATTCTCAGGGGGCCCTTTCCCACTCTGGGAGTCTCCCAGGGCCTGGGCCATCTGTTGGGGTGCAATGAAGGTAGATGCCTTTCCACTTTGTATTACAATGTCAGCAGAGGAGACATTGGAGCAGGTACCTGAGCACATGGTCCTCGAGAAGTGGCGCTGCTGAAAAACCATACAACCTATCAGCGTGCAACTCGCTCCACAAACACACCTCAAGTTTCTTGAATTTTTTAAATGAATATGACGTTTCTACGTCAACGAATGGCAACGTAGCGAATGTTTGTTTGTGGAGTTCTGTTTTTCCCATTCATTCTTATGGGAAAAAGCCAAATTGGCCAAGTGATAAACATTTGGCTCTACGGAGACAACGTTTTCACTTATCTGGAATATGAGCTCACTGGCAGGCCGTAGGGGAGAGTCTCCAGAACGCCCTGAGGCGATTTGGTGTGTGTACTATGAAAACTGTGGCCACAGTCGCCAGGAGAAGTGCAACATTTAACTTTGATGGCAGTGGTGGGAAAATGAATGGGGGCTTAAGGAGAGAAGAGGCGGCGCTGGGCCGACGATGAGGCTCGCCGTTTAAATTTCACAAGGCGCACGGGTTTATGGCCTGCCCCACATGAGAGAGCACCAATGTCCATACCAAACTGGAAAAAGTATTTGTCTCCTGCTTAGGGTGTGGCTGGGAGCAGCGTGAAAAGAGCGAAACGAGAGCTGATTTTACAGCGACCCGCTTGTCGGCCCGGGACTAAGAAGAGATTGGGCTTGCCCAATTCTCAGGGGGCCCTTTCCCACTCTGGGAGTCTCCCAGGGCCTGGGCCATCTGTTGGGGTGCAATGAAGGTAGATGCCTGTCCACTTTGTATTACAATGTCAGCAGAGGAGACATTGGAGCAGGTACCTGAGCACATGGTCCTCGAGAAGTGGCGCTGCTGAAAAACCATACAACCTATCAGCGTGCAACTCGCTACACAAACACACCTCAAGTTTCTTGAATTTTTGAAATGAAAATGAAGTTTCGACGTCAAAGTATGGCAACGTAGCGAATGTTTGTTTGTGGAGTTCTGTTTTTCCCATTCATTCTTATGGGAAAAAGCCAAATTGGCCAAGTGATAAACATTTGGCTCTACGGAGACAACATTTTCTCTTATCTGGAATATGAGCTCACTGTCAGGCCGTAGGGGAGAGTCTGCAGAACGCCCTGAGGCGATTTGGTGTGTGTACTATGAAAACTGTGGCCACAGTCGCGAGGAGAAGTGTAACGTTTAACTTTGATGGCAGTGGTTGGAAAATGAATGGGGGCTTAAGGAGAGAAGAGGCGGCGCTGGGCCGACGATGAGGCTCGCCGTTTAAATTTCACAAGGCGCACGGGTTTATGGCCTGCCCCACATGAGAGAGCACCAATGTCCATACCAAACTGGAAAAAGTTTTTGTCTGCTGCATAGGGTGTGGCTGGGAGCAGCGTGAAAAGAGCGAAACGAGAGCTGATTTTTCAGCGATCCCGCATGTCGGCCCGGTACTAAGAAGAGATTGGGCTTGCCCAATGCTGAGGGGGCCCTTTCCCACTCTGGGAGTCTCCCAGGGCCTGGGCCATCTGTTGGGGTGCATTGAAGCTGGACGCCTGTCCACTTTGTATTACTATGTCAGCAGAGGAGACATTGGAGCAGTGACCTGAGCACATGGTCCTCGAGAAGTGGCGCTGCTGAAAAACCATACAACCTATCAGCGTGCAACTCGCTACACAAACAACCTCAAGTTTCTTGAATTTTTGACATGAAAATGAAGTTTCAACGTCAAAGTATGGCAACGTAGCGAATGTTTGTTTGTGGAGTTCTGTTTTTCCCATTCATTCTTATGGGAAAAAGCCAAATTGGCCAAGTGATAAACATTTGGCTCTACGGAGACAACATCTTCACTTATCTGGAATATGAGCTCACTGTCAGGCCGTAGGGGAGAGTCTGCAGAACGCCCTGAGGCGATTTGGTGTGTGTACTATGAAAACTGTGGCCACAGTCGCGAGGAGAAGTGTAAAGTTTAACTTTGATGGCAGTGGTGGGAAAATGAATGGGGACTTAAGGAGAGAAGAGGCAGCGCTGGGCCGACGATGAGGCTCGCCGTTTAAATTTCACAAGGCGCATGGGTTTATGGCCTGCCCCACATGAGAGAGCACCAATGTCCATACCAAACTGGAAAAAGTATTTGTCTCCTGATTAGGGTGTGGCTGGGAGCAGCGTGAAAAGAGCGAAACGAGAGCTGATTTTTCAGCGATCCCGCATGTCGGCCCGGTACTAAGAAGAGATTGGGCTTGCCCAATTCTCAGGGGGCCCTTTCCCACTCTGGGAGTCTCCCAGGGCCTGGGCCATCTGTTGGGGTGCATTGAAGCTTGACGCCTGTCCACTTTGTATTACTATGTCAGCAGAGGAGACATTGGAGCAGGGACCTGAGCACATGGTCCTCGAGAAGTGGCGCTGCTGAAAAACCATACAACCTATCAGCGTGCAACTCGCTACACAAACACACCTCAAGTTTCTTGAATTTTTGAAATGAAAATGAAGTTTCGACGTCAAAGTATGGCAACGTAGCGAATGTTTGTTTGTGGAGTTCTGTTTTTCCCATTCATTCTTATGGGAAGAAGCCAAATTGGCCAAGTGATAAACATTTGGCTCTACGGAGACGACGTTTTCACTTATCTGGAACATGAGCTCACTGTCAGGCCGTAGGGGAGAGTCTCCAGAACGCCCTGAGGCGATTTGGTGTGTGTACTATGAAAACTGTGGCCACAGTCGCGAGGAGAAGTGTAACATTTAACTTTGATGGAAGTGGTGGGAAAATGAATGGGGGCTTAAGGAGAGAAGAGGCGGCGCTGGGCCGACGATGAGGCTCGCCGTTTAAATTTCACAAGGCGCACGGGTTTATGGCCTGCCCCACATGAGAGAGCACCAATGTCCATACCTAACTGGAAAAAGTATTTGTCTGCTGCATAGGGTGTGGCTGGGAGCAGCGTGAAAAGAGCGAAACGAGAGCTGATTTTACAGCGACCCGCTTGTCGGCCCGGTACTAAGAAGAGATTGGGCTTGCCCAATTCTCAGGGGGCCCTTTCCCACTCTGGGAGTCTCCCAGGGCCTGGGCCATCTGTTGGGGTGCAATGAAGGTAGATGCCTGTCCACTTTGTATTACAATGTCAGCAGAGGAGACATTGGAGCAGGTACCTGAGCACATGGTCCTCGAGAAGTGGCGCTGCTGAAAAACCATACAACCTATCAGCGTGCAACTCGCTCCACAAACACACCTCAAGTTTCTTGAATTTTTTAAATGAATATGACGTTTCTACGTCAGCGAATGGCAACGTAGCGAATGTTTGTTTGTGGAGTTCTGTTTTTCCCATTCATTCTCATGGGAAAAAGCCAAATTGGCCAAGTGATAAACATTTGGCTCTACGGAGACAACGTTTTCACTTATCTGGAATATGAGCTCACTGGCAGGCCGTAGGGGAGAGTCTCCAGAACGCCCTGAGGCGATTTGGTGTGTGTACTATGAAAACTGTGGCCACAGTCGCCAGGAGAAGTGCAACATTTAACTTTGATGGCAGTGGTGGGAAAATGAATGGGGGCTTAAGGAGAGAAGAGGCGGCGCTGGGCCGACGATGAGGCTCGCCGTTTAAATTTCACAAGGCGCACGGGTTTATGGCCTGCCCCACATGAGAGAGCACCAATGTCCATACCAAACTGGAAAAAGTATTTGTCTCCTGCTTAGGGTGTGGCTGGGAGCAGCGTGAAAAGAGCGAAACGAGAGCTGATTTTACAGCGACCCGCTTGTCGGCCCGGGACTAAGAAGAGATTGGGCTTGCCCAATTCTCAGGGGGCCCTTTCCCACTCTGGGAGTCTCCCAGGGCCTGGGCCATCTGTTGGGGTGCAATGAAGGTAGATGCCTGTCCACTTTGTATTACAATGTCAGCAGAGGAGACATTGGAGCAGGTACCTGAGCACATGGTCCTCGAGAAGTGGCGCTGCTGAAAAACCATACAACCTATCAGCGTGCAACTCGCTACACAAACACACCTCAAGTTTCTTGAATTTTTGAAATGAAAATGAAGTTTCGACGTCAAAGTATGGCAACGTAGCGAATGTTTGTTTGTGGAGTTCTGTTTTTCCCATTCATTCTTATGGGAAAAAGCCAAATTGGCCAAGTGATAAACATTTGGCTCTACGGAGACAACATTTTCTCTTATCTGGAATATGAGCTCACTGTCAGGCCGTAGGGGAGAGTCTGCAGAACGCCCTGAGGCGATTTGGTGTGTGTACTATGAAAACTGTGGCCACAGTCGCGAGGAGAAGTGTAACGTTTAACTTTGATGGCAGTGGTGGGAAAATGAATGGGGGCTTAAGGAGAGAAGAGGCGGCGCTGGGCCAACGATGAGGCTCGCCGTTTAAATTTCACAAGGCGCACGGGTTTATGGCCTGCCCCACATGAGAGAGCACCAATGTCCATACCAAACTGGAAAAAGTTTTTGTCTGCTGCATAGGGTGTGGCTGGGAGCAGCGTGAAAAGAGCGAAACGAGAGCTGATTTTTCAGCGATCCCGCATGTCGGCCCGGTACTAAGAAGAGATTGGGCTTGCCCAATGCTGAGGGGGCCCTTTCCCACTCTGGGAGTCTCCCAGGGCCTGGGCCATCTGTTGGGGTGCAATGAAGGTAGATGCCTGTCCACTTTGTATTACAATGTCAGCAGAGGAGACATTGGAGCAGGTACCTGAGCACATGGTCCTCGAGAAGTGGCGCTGCTGAAAAACCATACAACCTATCAGCGTGCAACTCGCTCCACAAACACACCTCAAGTTTCTTGAATTTTTTAAATGAATATGACGTTTCTACGTCAACGAATGGCAACGTAGCGAATGTTTGTTTGTGGAGTTCTGTTTTTCCCATTCATTCTCAAGGGAAAAAGCCAAATTGGCCAAGTGATAAACATTTGGCTCTACGGAGACAACGTTTTCACTTATCTGGAATATGAGCTCACTGGCAGGCCGTAGGGGAGAGTCTCCAGAACGCCCTGAGGCGATTTGGTGTGTGTACTATGAAAACTGTGGCCACAGTCGCCAGGAGAAGTGCAACATTTAACTTTGATGGCAGTGGTGGGAAAATGAATGGGGGCTTAAGGAGAGAAGAGGCGGCGCTGGGCCGACGATGAGGCTCGCCGTTTAAATTTCACAAGGCGCACGGGTTTATGGCCTGCCCCACATGAGAGAGCACCAATGTCCATACCAAACTGGAAAAAGTATTTGTCTCCTGCTTAGGGTGTGGCTGGGAGCAGCGTGAAAAGAGCGAAACGAGAGCTGATTTTACAGCGACCCGCTTGTCGGCCCGGGACTAAGAAGAGATTGGGCTTGCCCAATTCTCAGGGGGCCCTTTCCCACTCTGGGAGTCTCCCAGGGCCTGGGCCATCTGTTGGGGTGCAATGAAGGTAGATGCCTGTCCACTTTGTATTACAATGTCAGCAGAGGAGACATTGGAGCAGGTACCTGAGCACATGGTCCTCGAGAAGTGGCGCTGCTGAAAAACCATACAACCTATCAGCGTGCAACTCGCTACACAAACACACCTCAAGTTTCTTGAATTTTTGAAATGAAAATGAAGTTTCGACGTCAAAGTATGGCAACGTAGCGAATGTTTGTTTGTGGAGTTCTGTTTTTCCCATTCATTCTTATGGGAAAAAGCCAAATTGGCCAAGTGATAAACATTTGGCTCTACGGAGACAACATTTTCTCTTATCTGGAATATGAGCTCACTGTCAGGCCGTAGGGGAGAGTCTGCAGAACGCCCTGAGGCGATTTGGTGTGTGTACTATGAAAACTGTGGCCACAGTCGCGAGGAGAAGTGTAACGTTTAACTTTGATGGCAGTGGTGGGAAAATGAATGGGGGCTTAAGGAGAGAAGAGGCGGCGCTGGGCCGACGATGAGGCTCGCCGTTTAAATTTCACAAGGCGCACGGGTTTATGGCCTGCCCCACATGAGAGAGCACCAATGTCCATACCAAACTGGAAAAAGTATTTGTCTGCTGCATAGGGTGTGGCTGGGAGCAGCGTGAAAAGAGCGAAACGAGAGCTGATTTTTCAGCGATCCCGCATGTCGGCCCGGTACTAAGAAGAGATTGGGCTTGCCCAATGCTGAGGGGGCCCTTTCCCACTCTGGGAGTCTCCCAGGGCCTGGGCCATCTGTTGGGGTGCATTGAAGCTGGACGCCTGTCCACTTTGTATTACTATGTCAGCAGAGGAGACATTGGAGCAGTGACCTGAGCACATGGTCCTCGAGAAGTGGCGCTGCTGAAAAACCATACAACCTATCAGCGTGCAACTCGCTACACAAACAACCTCAAGTTTCTTGAATTTTTGACATGAAAATGAAGTTTCAACGTCAAAGTATGGCAACGTAGCGAATGTTTGTTTGTGGAGTTCTGTTTTTCCCATTCATTCTTATGGGAAAAAGCCAAATTGGCCAAGTGATAAACATTTGGCTCTACGGAGACAACATCTTCACTTATCTGGAATATGAGCTCACTGTCAGGCCGTAGGGGAGAGTCTGCAGAACGCCCTGAGGCGATTTGGTGTGTGTACTATGAAAACTGTGGCCACAGTCGCGAGGAGAAGTGTAACGTTTAAGCTTGATGGCAGTGGTGGGAAAATGACTGGGGGCTTAAGGAGAGAAGAGGCGGCGCTGGGCCAATGATGAGGCTCGCCGTTTAAATTTCACAAGGCGCACGGTTTAATTGCCTGCCCCACATGAGAGAGCACCAATGTCCAAACCAAACTGGAAAAAGTATTTGTCTCCTGCTGAGGGTGTGGCTGGGACCAGCGTGAAAAGAGCGAAACGAGAGCTGATTTTTCAGCGATCCCGCATGTCGGCCCGGTACTAAGAAGAGATTGGGCTTTCCCAATTCTCAGGGGGCCCTTTCCCACTCTGGGAGTCTCCCAGGGCCTGGGCCATCTGTTGGGGTGCAATGAAGGTAGATGCATGTCCACTTTGTATTACAATGTCAGCAGAGGAGACATTGGAGCAGGTACCTGAGCACATGGTCCTCGAGAAGTGGCGCTGCTGAAAAACCATACAACCTATCAGCGTGCAACTCGCTCCACAAACACACCTCAAGTTTCTTGAATTTTTTAAATGAATATGACGTTTCTACGTCAACGAATGGCAACGTAGCGAATGTTTGTTTGTGGAGTTCTGTTTTTCCCATTCATTCTTATGGGAAAAAGCCAAATTGGCCAAGTGATAAACATTTGGCTCTACGGAGACAACGTTTTCACTTATCTGGAATATGAGCTCACTGGCAGGCCGTAGGGGAGAGTCTCCAGAACGCCCTGAGGCGATTTGGTGTGTGTACTATGAAAACTGTGGCCACAGTCGCCAGGAGAAGTGCAACATTTAACTTTGATGGCAGTGGTGGGAAAATGAATGGGGGCTTAAGGAGAGAAGAGGCGGCGCTGGGCCGACGATGAGGCTCGCCGTTTAAATTTCACAAGGCGCACGGGTTTATGGCCTGCCCCACATGAGAGAGCACCAATGTCCATACCAAACTGGAAAAAGTATTTGTCTCCTGCTTAGGGTGTGGCTGGGAGCAGCGTGAAAAGAGCGAAACGAGAGCTGATTTTACAGCGACCCGCTTGTCGGCCCGGGACTAAGAAGAGATTGGGCTTGCCCAATTCTCAGGGGGCCCTTTCCCACTCTGGGAGTCTCCCAGGGCCTGGGCCATCTGTTGGGGTGCAATGAAGGTAGATGCCTGTCCACTTTGTATTACAATGTCAGCAGAGGAGACATTGGAGCAGGTACCTGAGCACATGGTCCTCGAGAAGTGGCGCTGCTGAAAAACCATACAACCTATCAGCGTGCAACTCGCTACACAAACACACCTCAAGTTTCTTGAATTTTTGAAATGAAAATGAAGTTTCGACGTCAAAGTATGGCAACGTAGCGAATGTTTGTTTGTGGAGTTCTGTTTTTCCCATTCATTCTTATGGGAAAAAGCCAAATTGGCCAAGTGATAAACATTTGGCTCTACGGAGACAACATTTTCTCTTATCTGGAATATGAGCTCACTGTCAGGCCGTAGGGGAGAGTCTGCAGAACGCCCTGAGGCGATTTGGTGTGTGTACTATGAAAACTGTGGCCACAGTCGCGAGGAGAAGTGTAACGTTTAACTTTGATGGCAGTGGTGGGAAAATGAATGGGGGCTTAAGGAGAGAAGAGGCGGCGCTGGGCCGACGATGAGGCTCGCCGTTTAAATTTCACAAGGCGCACGGGTTTATGGCCTGCCCCACATGAGAGAGCACCAATGTCCATACCAAACTGGAAAAAGTTTTTGTCTGCTGCATAGGGTGTGGCTGGGAGCAGCGTGAAAAGAGCGAAACGAGAGCTGATTTTTCAGCGATCCCGCATGTCGGCCCGGTACTAAGAAGAGATTGGGCTTGCCCAATGCTGAGGGGGCCCTTTCCCACTCTGGGAGTCTCCCAGGGCCTGGGCCATCTGTTGGGGTGCATTGAAGCTGGACGCCTGTCCACTTTGTATTACTATGTCAGCAGAGGAGACATTGGAGCAGTGACCTGAGCACATGGTCCTCGAGAAGTGCCGCTGCTGAAAAACCATACAACCTATCAGCGTGCAACTCGCTACACAAACAACCTCAAGTTTCTTGAATTTTTGACATGAAAATGAAGTTTCAACGTCAAAGTATGGCAACGTAGCGAATGTTTGTTTGTGGAGTTCTGTTTTTCCCATTCATTCTTATGGGAAAAAGCCAAATTGGCCAAGTGATAAACATTTGGCTCTACGGAGACAACATCTTCACTTATCTGGAATATGAGCTCACTGTCAGGCCGTAGGGGAGAGTCTGCAGAACGCCCTGAGGCGATTTGGTGTGTGTACTATGAAAACTGTGGCCACAGTCGCGAGGAGAAGTGTAACGTTTAAGCTTGATGGCAGTGGTGGGAAAATGACTGGGGGCTTAAGGAGAGAAGAGGCGGCGCTGGGCCAATGATGAGGCTCGCCGTTTAAATTT
Source organism: Karalla daura (assembly GCA_029224185.1). NCBI lineage: Eukaryota > Metazoa > Chordata > Actinopteri > Chaetodontiformes > Leiognathidae > Karalla > Karalla daura. The sequence goes on from CM055198.1 coordinate 24,119, forward strand.
CACAAGGCGCACGGTTTAATTGCCTGCCCCACATGAGAGAGCACCAATGTCCAAACCAAACTGGAAAAAGTATTTGTCTCCTGCTGAGGGTGTGGCTGGGACCAGCGTGAAAAGAGCGAAACGAGAGCTGATTTTTCAGCGATCCCGCATATCGGCCCGGTACTAAGAAGAGATTGGGCTTTCCCAATTCTCAGGGGGCCCTTTCCCACTCTGGGAGTCTCCCAGGGCCTGGGCCATCTGCTGGGGTGCATTGAAGCTGGACGCCTGTCCACTTTGTATTACTATGTCAGCAGAGGAGACATTGGAGCAGGGACCTGAGCACATGGTCCTCGAGAAGTGGCGCTGCTGAAAAACCATACAACCTATCAGCGTGCAACTCGCTACACAAACACACCTCAAGTTTCTTGAATTTTTGAAATGAAAATGAAGTTTCGCCGTCAAAATATGGCAACGTAGCGAATGTTTGTTTGTGGAGTTCTGTTTTTCCCATTCATTCTTATGGGAAGAAGCCAAATTGGCCAAGTGATAAACATTTGGCTCTACGGAGACAACGTTTTCACTTATCTGGAATATGAGCTCACTGTCAGGCCGTAGGGGAGAGTCTCCAGAACGCCCTGATGCGATTTGGTGTGTGTACTATGAAAACTGTGGCCACAGTCGCGAGGAGAAGTGTAAAGTTTAACTTTGATGGCAGTGGTGGGAAAATGAATGGGGACTTAAGGAGAGAAGAGGCAGCGCTGGGCCGACGATGAGGCTCGCCGTTTAAATTTCACAAGGCGCATGGGTTTATGGCCTGCCCCACATGAGAGAGCACCAATGTCCATACCAAACTGGAAAAAGTATTTGTCTCCTGATTAGGGTGTGGCTGGGAGCAGCGTGAAAAGAGCGAAACGAGAGCTGATTTTTCAGCGATCCCGCATGTCGGCCCGGTACTAAGAAGAGATTGGGCTTGCCCAATTCTCAGGGGGCCCTTTCCCACTCTGGGAGTCTCCCAGGGCCTGGGCCATCTGTTGGGGTGCATTGAAGCTTGACGCCTGTCCACTTTGTATTACTATGTCAGCAGAGGAGACATTGGAGCAGGTACCTGAGCACATGGTCCTCGAGAAGTGGCGCTGCTGAAAAACCATACAACCTATCAGCGTGCAACTCGCTACACAAACACACCTCAAGTTTCTTGAATTTTTGAAATGAAAATGAAGTTTCGACGTCAAAGTATGGCAACGTAGCGAATGTTTGTTTGTGGAGTTCTGTTTTTCCCATTCATTCTTATGGGAAGAAGCCAAATTGGCCAAGTGATAAACATTTGGCTCTACGGAGACAACGTTTTCACTTATCTGGAATATGAGCTCACTGTCAGGCCGTAGGGGAGAGTCTCCAGAACGCCCTGAGGCGATTTGGTGTGTGTACTATGAAAACTGTGGCCACAGTCGCGAGGAGAAGTGTAACGTTTAACTTTGATGGAAGTGGTGGGAAAATGAATGGGGGCTTAAGGAGAGAAGAGGCGGCGCTGGGCCGACGATGAGGCTCGCCGTTTAAATTTCACAAGGCGCACGGGTTTACGGCCTGCCCCACATGAGAGAGCACCAATGTCCATACCAAACTGGAAAAAGTATTTGTCTCCTGCTTAGGGTGTGGCTGGGAGCAGCGTGAATAGAGCGAAACGAGAGCTGATTTTACAGCGACCCGCTTGTCTGCCCGGTACTAAGAAGAGATTGGGCTTGCCCAATTCTCAGGGGGCCCTTTCCCACTCTGGGAGTCTCCCAGGGCCTGGGCCATCTGTTGGGGTGCAATGAAGGTAGATGCCTGTCCACTTTGTATTACAATGTCAGCAGAGGAGACATTGGAGCAGGTACCTGAGCACATGGTCCTCGAGAAGTGGTGCTGCTGAAAAACCATACAACCTATCAGCGTGCAACTCGCTACACAAACACACCTCAAGTTTCTTGAATTTTTTAAATGAATATGACGTTTCTACGTCAGCGAATGGCAACGTAGCGAATGTTTGTTTGTGGAGTTCTGTTTTTCCCATTCATTCTTATGGGAAAAAGCCAAATTGGCCAAGTGATAAACATTTGGCTCTACGGAGACAACGTTTTCACTTATCTGGAATATGAGCTCACTGTCAGGCCGTAGGGGAGAGTCTCCAAAACGCCCTGAGGCAATTTGGTGTGTGTACGATGAAAACTGTGGCCACAGTCGCGAGGAGAAGTGCAACATTTAACTTTGATGGCAGTGGTGGGAAAATGAATGGGGGCTTAAGGAGAGAAGAGGCGGCGCTGGGCCGACGATGAGGCTCGCCGTTTAAATTTCACAAGGCGCACGGGTTTATGGCCTGCCCCACATGAGAGAGCACCAATGTCCATACCAAACTGGAAAAAGTATTTGTCTCCTGCTTAGGGTGTGGCTGGGAGCAGCGTGAAAAGAGCGAAACGAGAGCTGATTTTACAGCGACCCGCTTGTCGGCCCGGGACTAAGAAGAGATTGGGCTTGCCCAATTCTCAGGGGGCCCTTTCCCACTCTGGGAGTCTCCCAGGGCCTGGGCCATCTGTTGGGGTGCAATGAAGGTAGATGCCTGTCCACTTTGTATTACAATGTCAGCAGAGGAGACATTGGAGCAGGTACCTGAGCACATGGTCCTCGAGAAGTGGTGCTGCTGAAAAACCATACAACCTATCAGCGTGCAACTCGCTACACAAACACACCTCAAGTTTCTTGAATTTTTTAAATGAATATGACGTTTCTACGTCAGCGAATGGCAACGTAGCGAATGTTTGTTTGTGGAGTTCTGTTTTCCCATTCATTCTTATGGGAAAAAGCCAAATTGGCCAAGTGATAAACATTTGGCTCTACGGAGACAACGTTTTCACTTATCTGGAATATGAGCTCACTGTCAGGCCGTAGGGGAGAGTCTCCAAAACGCCCTGAGGCGATTTGGTGTGTGTACGATGAAAACTGTGGCCACAGTCGCGAGGAGAAGTGCAACATTTAACTTTGATGGCAGTGGTGGGAAAATGAATGGGGGCTTAAGGAGAGAAGAGGCGGCGCTGGGCCGACGATGAGGCTCGCCGTTTAAATTTCACAAGGCGCACGGGTTTATGGCCTGCCCCACATGAGAGAGCACCAATGTCCATACCAAACTGGAAAAAGTATTTGTCTCCTGCTTAGGGTGTGGCTGGGAGCAGCGTGAAAAGAGCGAAACGAGAGCTGATTTTACAGCGACCCGCTTGTCGGCCCGGGACTAAGAAGAGATTGGGCTTGCCCAATTCTCAGGGGGCCCTTTCCCACTCTGGGAGTCTCCCAGGGCCTGGGCCATCTGTTGGGGTGCAATGAAGGTAGATGCCTGTCCACTTTGTATTACAATGTCAGCAGAGGAGACATTGGAGCAGGTACCTGAGCACATGGTCCTCGAGAAGTGGTGCTGCTGAAAAACCATACAACCTATCAGCGTGCAACTCGCTACACAAACACACCTCAAGTTTCTTGAATTTTTTAAATGAATATGACGTTTCTACGTCAGCGAATGGCAACGTAGCGAATGTTTGTTTGTGGAGTTCTGTTTTCCCATTCATTCTTATGGGAAAAAGCCAAATTGGCCAAGTGATAAACATTTGGCTCTACGGAGACAACGTTTTCACTTATCTGGAATATGAGCTCACTGTCAGGCCGTAGGGGAGAGTCTCCAAAACGCCCTGAGGCGATTTGGTGTGTGTACGATGAAAACTGTGGCCACAGTCGCGAGGAGAAGTGCAACATTTAACTTTGATGGCAGTGGTGGGAAAATGAATGGGGGCTTAAGGAGAGAAGAGGCGGCGCTGGGCCGACGATGAGGCTCGCCGTTTAAATTTCACAAGGCGCACGGGTTTATGGCCTGCCCCACATGAGAGAGCACCAATGTCCATACCAAACTGGAAAAAGTATTTGTCTCCTGCTTAGGGTGTGGCTGGGAGCAGCGTGAAAAGAGCGAAACGAGAGCTGATTTTACAGCGACCCGCTTGTCGGCCCGGGACTAAGAAGAGATTGGGCTTGCCCAATTCTCAGGGGGCCCTTTCCCACTCTGGGAGTCTCCCAGGGCCTGGGCCATCTGTTGGGGTGCAATGAAGGTAGATGCCTGTCCACTTTGTATTACAATGTCAGCAGAGGAGACATTGGAGCAGGTACCTGAGCACATGGTCCTCGAGAAGTGGCGCTGCTGAAAAACCATACAACCTATCAGCGTGCAACTCGCTACACAAACACACCTCAAGTTTCTTGAATTTTTGAAATGAAAATGAAGTTTCGACGTCAAAGTATGGCAACGTAGCGAATGTTTGTTTGTGGAGTTCTGTTTTTCCCATTCATTCTTATGGGAAGAAGCCAAATTGGCCAAGTGATAAACATTTGGCTCTACGGAGACGACGTTTTCACTTATCTGGAACATGAGCTCACTGTCAGGCCGTAGGGGAGAGTCTCCAGAACGCCCTGAGGCGATTTGGTGTGTGTACTATGAAAACTGTGGCCACAGTCGCGAGGAGAAGTGTAACGTTAAACTTTGATGGCCGCGGTGGGAAAATGAATGGGGGCTTAAGGAGAGAAGAGGCGGCGCTGGGCCGACGATGAGGCTCGCCGTTTAAATTTCACAAGGCGCACGGGTTCATGGCCTGCCCCACATGAGAGAGCACCAATGTCCATACCAAACTGGAAAAAGTTTTTGTCTGCTGCATAGGGTGTGGCTGGGAGCAGCGTGAAAAGAGCGAAACGAGAGCTGATTTTTCAGCGATCCCGCATGTCGGCCCGGTACTAAGAAGAGATTGGGCTTGCCCAATGCTGAGGGGGCCCTTTCCCACTCTGGGAGTCTCCCAGGGCCTGGGCCATCTGTTGGGGTGCATTGAAGGTGGATGCCTGTCCACTTTGTATTACTATGTCAGCAGAGGAGACATTGGAGCAGTGACCTGAGCACATGGTCCTCGAGAAGTGGCGCTGCTGAAAAACCATACAACCTATCAGCGTGCAACTCGCTACACAAACAACCTCAAGTTTCTTGAATTTTTGACATGAAAATGAAGTTTCTACGTCAAAGTATGGCAACGTAGCGAATGTTTGTTTGTGGAGTTCTGTTTTTCCCATTCATTCTTATGGGAAGAAGCCAAATTGGCCAAGTGATAAACATTTGGCTTTACGGAGACAACGTTTTCACTTATCTGGAATATGAGCTCACTGTCAGGCCGTAGGGGAGAGTCTCCAGAACGCCCTGAGTTGATTTGGCGTGTGTACTATGAAAACTGTGGCCACAGTCGCCAGGAGAAGTGTAACGTTTAACTTTGATGGCTGCAGTGGGAAAATGAAAAAGGGCTTCAGGAGAGAAGAGGCGGCGCTGGGCCGACAATGAGGCTCGCCGTTTAAATTTCACAAGGCGCACGGGTTTATGGCCTGCCCCACATGAGAGAGCACCAATGTCCATACCAAACTGGAAACAGTATTTGTCTCCTGATTAGGGTGTGGCTGGGAGCAGCGTGAAAAGAGCGAAACGAGAGCTGATTTTTCAGCGATCCCGCATGTCGGCCCGGTACTAAGAAGAGATTGGGCTTGCCCAATTCTCAGGGGGCCCTTTCCCACTCTGGGAGTCTCCCAGGGCCTGGGCCATCTGTTGGGGTGCATTGAAGCTGGACGCCTGTCCACTTTGTATTACTATGTCAGCAGAGGAGACATTGGAGCAGGGACCTGAGCACATGGTCCTCGAGAAGTGGCGCTGCTTAAAAACCATACAACCTATCAGCGTGCAACTCGCTACACAAACACACCTCAAGTTTCTTGAATTTTTGAAATGAAAATGAAGTTTCGACGTCAAAGTATGGCAACGTAGCAAATGTTTGTTTGTGGAGTTCTTGTTTCCCATTCATTCTTATGGGAAGAAGCCAAATTGGCCAAGTGATAAACATTTGGCTCTACGGAGACAACGTTTTCACTTATCTGGAATATGAGCTCACTGTCAAGGCCGTAGGGGAGAGTCTCCAGAACGCCCTGATGCGATTTGGTGTGTGTACTATGAAAACTGTGGCCACAGTCGCGAGGAGAAGTGTAACGTTTAACTTTGATGGCAGTGGTGGGAAAATGAATGGCGACTTAAGGAGAGAAGAGGCGGCGCTGGGCCGACGATCAGGCTCGCCGTTTAAATTTCACAAGGCGCATGGGTTCATGGCCTGCCCCACATGAGAGAGCACCAATGTCCATACCAAACTGGAAAAAGTTTTTGTCTGCTGCATAGGGTGTGGCTGGGAGCAGCGTGAAAAGAGCGAAACGAGAGCTGATTTTTCAGCGATCCCGCATGTCGGCCCGGTACTAAGAAGAGATTGGGCTTGCCCAATGCTGAGGGGGCCCTTTCCCACTCTGGGAGTCTCCCAGGGCCTGGGCCATCTGCTGGGGTGCATTGAAGCTGGACGCCTGTCCACTTTGTATTACTATGTCAGCAGAGGAGACATTGGAGCAGGTACCTGAGCACATGGTCCTCGAGAAGTGGCGCTGCTGAAAAACCATACAACCTATCAGCGTGCAACTCGCTCCACAAACAACCTCAAGTTTCTTGAATTTTTGACATGAAAATGAAGTTTCGACGTCAAAGTATGGCAACGTAGCGAATGTTTGTTTGTGGAGTTCTGTTTTTCCCATTCATTCTTCTGGGAAAAAGCCCAATTGGCCAAGTGATAAACATTTGGCTCTACGGAGACAACGTTTTCACTTATATGGAATATGAGCTCACTGTCAGGCCGTAGGGGAGAGTCTCCAGAACGCCCTGAGGCGATTTGGTGTGTGTACTATGAAAACTGTGGCCACAGTCGCGAGGAGAAGTGTAACGTTTAACTTTGATGGCAGTGGTGGGAAAATGAATGGGGGCTTAAGGAGAGAAGAGGCGGCGCTGGGCCAATGATGAGGCTCGCCGTTTAAATTTCACAAGGCGCACGGTTTAATTGCCTGCCCCACATGAGAGAGCACCAATGTCCAAACCAAACTGGAAAAAGTGTTTGTCTCCTGCTGAGGGTGTGGCTGGGACCAGCGTGAAAAGAGCGAAACGAGAGCTGATTTTTCAGCGATCCCGCATGTCGGCCCGGTACTAAGAAGAGATTGGGCTTTCCCAATTCTCAGGGGGCCCTTTCCCACTCTGGGAGTCTCCCAGGGCCTGGGCCATCTGTTGGGGTGCATTGAAGCTGGACGCCTGTCCACTTTGTATTACTATGTCAGCAGAGGAGACATTGGAGCAGGGACCTGAGCACATGGTCCTCGAGAAGTGGCGCTGCTGAAAAACCATACAACCTATCAGCGTGCAACTCACTACACAAACACACCTCAAGTTTCTTGAATTTTTGAAATGAAAATGAAGTTTCGACGTCAAAGTATGGCAACGTAGCGAATGTTTGTTTGTGGAGTTCTGTTTTTCCCATTCATTCTTATGGGAAGAAGCCAAATTGGCCAAGTGATAAACATTTGGCTCTACGGAGACGACGTTTTCACTTATCTGGAACATGAGCTCACTGTCAGGCCGTAGGGGAGAGTCTCCAGAACGCCCTGAGGCGATTTGGTGTGTGTACTATGAAAACTGTGGCCACAGTCGCGAGGAGAAGTGTAACGTTTAACTTTGATGGCCGTGGTGGGAAAATGAATGGGGGCTTAAGGAGAGAAGAGGCGGCGCTGGGCCGACGATGAGGCTCGCCGTTTAAATTTCACAAGGCGCACGGGTTCATGGCCTGCCCCACATGAGAGAGCACCAATGTCCATACCAAACTGGAAAAAGTTTTTGTCTGCTGCATAGGGTGTGGCTGGGAGCAGCGTGAAAAGAGCGAAACGAGAGCTGATTTTTCAGCGATCCCGCATGTCGGCCCGGTACTAAGAAGAGATTGGGCTTGCCCAATGCTTAGGGGGCCCTTTCCCACTCTGGGAGTCTCCCAGGGCCTGGGCCATCTGTTGGGGTGCATTGAAGCTGGACGCCTGTCCACTTTGTATTACTATGTCAGCAGAGGAGACATTGGAGCAGGGACCTGAGCACATGGTCCTCGAGAAGTGGCGCTGCTGAAAAACCATACAACCTATCAGCGTGCAACTCGCTCCACAAACACACCTCAAATTTCTTGAATTTTTGACATGAAAATGAAGTTTCGACGTCAAAGTATGGCAACGTAGCGAATGTTTGTTTGTGGAGTTCTGTTTTTCCCATTCATTCTCATGGGAAGAAGCCAAATTGGCCAAGTGATAAACATTTGGCTCTACGGAGACAACGTTTTCACTTATCTGGAATATGAGCTCACTGTCAGGCCGTAGGGGAGAGTCTCCAGAACGCCCTGAGGCGATTTGGTGTGTGTACTATGAAAACTGTGGCCACAGTCGCCAGGAGAAGTGCAACGTTTAAGTTTGATGGCAGTGGTGGGAAAATGAATGGGGGCTTAAGGAGAGAAGAGGCGGCGCTGGGCCGACGATGAGGCTCGCCGTTTAAATTTCACAAGGCGCACGGGTTTATGGCCTGCCCCACATGAGAGAGCACCAATGTCCATACCAAACTGGAAAAAGTATTTGTCTCCTGCTGAGGGTGTGGCTGGGAGCAGCGTGAAAAGAGCAGAACGAGAGCTGATTTTTCAGCGATCCCGCATGTCGGCCCGGCACTAAGAAGAGATTGGGCTTGCCCAATGCTGAGGGGGCCCTTTCCCACTCTGGGAGTCTCCCAGGGCCTGGGCCATCTGTTGGGGTGCATTGAAGGTGGATGCCTGTCCATTTTGTATTACTATGTCAGCAGAGGAGACATTGGAGCAGGTACCTGAGCACATGGTCCTCGAGAAGTGGCGCTGCTGAAAAACCATACAACCTATCAGCGTGCAACTCGCTACACAAACAACCTCAAGTTTCTTGAATGTTTGACATGAAAATGAAGTTTCGACGTCAAAGTATGGCAACGTAGCGAATGTTTGTTTGTGGAGTTCTGTTTTTCCCATTCATTCTCATGGGAAGAAGCCAAATTGGCCAAGTGATAAACATTTGGCTCTACGGAGACAAGGTTTTCACTTATCTGGAATATGAGCTCACTGTCAGGCCGTAGGGGAGAGTCTCCAGAACGCCCTGAGGTGATTTGGTGTGTGTACTATGAAAACTGTGGCCACAGTCGCCAGGAGAAGTGCAACGTTTAAGTTTGATGGCAGTGGTGGGAAAATGAATGGGGGCTTAAGGAGAGAAGAGGCGGCGCTGGGCCGACGATGAGGCTCGCCGTTTAAATTTCACAAGGCGCACGGGTTTATGGCCTGCCCCACATGAGAGAGCACCAATCTGAGGGTGTGGCTGGGAGCAGCGTGAAAAGAGCAGAACGAGAGCTGATTTTTCAGCGATCCCGCATGTCGGCCCGGCACTAAGAAGAGATTAGGCTTGCCCAATGCTGAGGGGGCCCTTTCCCACTCTGGGAGTCTCCCAGGGCCTGGGCCATCTGTTGGGGTGCATTGAAGGTGGATGCCTGTCCATTTTGTATTACTATGTCAGCAGAGGAGACATTGGAGCAGGTACCTGAGCACATGGTCCTCGAGAAGTGGCGCTGCTGAAAAACCATACAACCTATCAGCGTGCAACTCGCTACACAAACAACCTCAAGTTTCTTGAATTTTTGACATGAAAATGAAGCTTCGACGTCAAAGTATGGCAACGTAGCGAATGTTTGTTTGTGGAGTTCTGTTTTTCCCATTCATTCTTATGGGAAAAAGCCAAATTGGCCAAGTGATAAACATTTGGCTCTACGGAGACAACGTTTTCACTTATCTGGAATATGAGCTCACTGTCAGGCCGTAGGGGAGAGTCTCCAGAACGCCCTGAGGCGATTTGGTGTCTGTACTATTAAAACTATGGCCACAGTCGCGAGGATAAGTGCAACGTTTAAGCTTGATGGCAGTGGTGGGAAAATGAATGGGGGCTTAAGGAGAGAAGAGGCGGCGCTGGGCCAATGATGAGGCTCGCCGTTTAAATTTCACAAGGCGCACGGTTTTATTGCCTGCCCCACATGAGAGGGCACCAATGTCCAAACCAAACTGGAAAAAGTATTTGTCTCCTGCTGAGGGTGTGGCTGGGACCAGCGTGAAAAGAGCGAAACGAGAGCTGATTTTTCAGCGATCCCGCATGTCGGCCCGGTACTAAGAAGAGATTGGGCTTTCCCAATTCTCAGGGGGCCCTTTCCCACTCTGGGAGTCTCCCAGGGCCTGCGCCATCTGCTGGGGTGCATTGAAGCTGGACGCCTGTCCACTTTGTTTTACTATGTCAGCAGAGGAGACATTGTAGCAGGTACCTGAGCACATGGTCCTCGAGAAGTGGCGCTGCTGAAAAACCATACAACCTATCAGCGTGCAACTTGCTACACAAACACACCTCATGTTTCTTGAATTTTTGACATGAAAATGAAGTTTCTGCGTCAAAGTATGGCAACGTAGCGAATGTTTGTTTGTGGAGTTCTGTTTTTCCCATTCATTCTTATGGGAAAAAGCCAAATTGGCCAAGTGATAAACATTTGGCTCTACGGAGACAACGTTTTCACTTATCTGGAATATGAGCTCACTGTCAGGCCGTAGGGGAGAGTCTGCAGAACGCCCTGAGGCGATTTGGTGTGTGTACTATGAAAACTGTGGCCACAGTCGCCAGGAGAAGTGTAACGTTTAACTTTGATGGCAGTGGTGGGAAAATGAATGGCGACTTAAGGAGAGAAGAGGCGGCGCTGGGCTGACGATCAGGCTCGCCGTTTAAATTTCACAAGGCGCACGGGTTCATGGCCTGCCCCACATGAGAGAGCACCAATGTCCATACCAAACTGGAAAAAGTTTTTGTCTGCTGCATAGGGTGTGGCTGGGAGCAGCGTGAAAAGAGCGAAACGAGAGCTGATTTTTCAGCGATCCCGCATGTCGGCCCGGTACTAAGAAGAGATTGGGCTTGCCCAATGCTGAGGGGGCCCTTTCCCACTCTGGGAGTCTCCCAGGGCCTGGGCCATCTGCTGGGGTGCATTGAAGCTGGACGCCTGTCCACTTTGTATTACTATGTCAGCAGAGGAGACATTGGAGCAGGTACCTGAGCACATGGTCCTCGAGAAGTGGCGCTGCTGAAAAACCATACAACCTATCAGCGTGCAACTCGCTACACAAACACACCTCAACTTTTTTGAATTTTTGAAATGAAAATGAAGTTTCGACGTCAAAGTATGGCAACGTAGCGAATGTTTGTTTGTGGAGTTCTGTTTTTCCCATTCATTCTTCTGGGAAAAAGCCAAATTGGCCAAGTGATAAACATTTGGCTCTACGGAGACAACGTTTTCACTTATCTGGAATATGAGCTCACTGTCAGGCCGTAGGGGAGAGTCTCCAGAACGCCCTGAGGCGATTTGGTGTGTGTACTATGAAAACTGTGGCCACAGTCGCGAGGAGAAGTGCAACGTTTAAGCTTGATGGCAGTGGTGGGAAAATGAATGGGGGCTTAAGGAGAGAAGAGGCGGCGCTGGGCCAATGATGAGGCTCGCCGTTTAAATTTCACAAGGCGCACAGGTTTATGGCCTTCCCCACATGAGAGAGCACCAATGTCCATACCAAACTGGAAAAAGTATTTGTCTCCTGCTGAGGGTGTGGCTGGGAGCAGCGTGAAAAGAGCGAAACGAGAGCTGATTTTTCAGCGATCCTGCATGTCGGTCCGGCACTAAGAAGAGATTGGGCTTGCCCAATGCTGAGGGGGCCCTTTCCCACTCTGGGAGTCTCCCAGGGCCTGGGCCATCTGTTGGGGTGCATTGAAGGTGGATGCCTGTCCATTTTGTATTACTATGTCAGCAGAGGAGACATTGGAGCAGGGACCTGAGCACATGGTCCTCGAGAAGTGGCGCTGCTGAAAAACCATACAACCTATCAGCGTGCAACTCGCTACACAAACAACCTCAAGTTTCTTGAATTTTTGACATGAAAATGAAGTTTCTACGTCAAAGTATGGCAACGTAGCGAATGTTTGTTTGTGGAGTTCTGTTTTTCCCATTCATTCTTATGGGAAAAAGCCAAATTGGCCAAGTGATAAACATTTGGCTCTACGGAGACAACATTTTCTCTTATCTGGAATATGAGCTCACTGTCAGGCCGTAGGGGAGAGTCTGCAGAACGCCCTGAGGCGATTTGGTGTGTGTACTATGAAAACTGTGGCCACAGTCGCGAGGAGAAGTGTAACGTTTAACTTTGATGGCAGTGGTGGGAAAATGAATGGGGGTTAAGGAGAGAAGAGGCGGCGCTGGGCCGACGATGAGGCTCGCCGTTTAAATTTCACAAGGCGCACGGGTTTATGGCCTGCCCCACATGAGAGAGCACCAATGTCCATACCAAACTGGAAAAAGTATTTGTCTCCTGATTAGGGTGTGGCTGGGAGCAGCGTGAAAAGAGTAGAACGAGAGCTGATTTTTCAGCGATCCCGCATGTCGGCCCGGCACTAAGAAGAGATTGGGCTTGCCCAATGCTGAGGGGGCCCTTTCCCACTCTGGGAGTCTCCCAGGGCCTGGGCCATCTGTTGGGGTGCATTGAAGGTGGATGCCTGTCCACTTTGTATTACTATGTCAGCAGAGGAGACATTGGAGCAGGTACCTGAGCACATGGTCCTCGAGTAGTGGCGCTGCTGAAAAACCATACAACCTATCAGCGTGCAACTCGCTACACAAACAACCTCAAGTTTCTTGAATTTTTGACATGAAAATGAAGTTTCTACGTCAAAGTATGGCAACGTAGCGAATGTTTGTTTGTGGAGTTCTGTTTTTCCCATTCATTCTTAAGGGAAGAAGCCAAATTGGCCAAGTGATAAACATTTGGCTCTACGGAGACAACATTTTCTCTTATGTGGAATATGAGCTCACTGTCAGGCCGTAGGGGAGAGTCTGCAGAACGCCCTGAGGCGATTTGGTGTGTGTACTATGAAAAATGTGGCCACAGTCGCGAGGAGAAGTGTAACATTTAACTTTGATGGCAGTGGTGGGAAAATGAATGGGGGCTTAAGGAGAGAAGAGGCGGCGCTGGGCCGACGATGAGGCTCGCCGTTTAAATTTCACAAGGCGCACGGGTTTATGGCCTGCCCCACATGAGAGAGCACCAATGTCCATACCAAACTGGAAAAAGTTTTTGTCTGCTGCATAGGGTGTGGCTGGGAGCAGCGTGAAAAGAGCGAAACGAGAGCTGATTTTTCAGCGATCCCGCATGTCGGCACGGTACTAAGAAGAGATTGGGCTTGCCCAATTCTCAGGGGCCCCTTTCCCACTCTGGGAGTCTCCCAGGGCCTGGGCCATCTGTTGGGGTGCATTGAAGCTGGACGCCTGTCCACTTTGTATTACTATGTCAGCAGAGGAGACATTGGAGCAGGGACCTGAGCACATGGTCCTCGAGAAGTGGCGCTGCTGAAAAACCATACAACCTATCAGCGTGCAACTCGCTCCACAAACACACCTCAAATTTCTTGAATTTTTGAAATGAAAATGAAGTTTCGACGTCAAAGTATGGCAACGTAGCGAATGTTTGTTTGTGGAGTTCTGTTTTTCCCATTCATTCTCATGGGAAGAAGCCAAATTGGCCAAGTGATAAACATTTGGCTCTACGGAGACAACGTTTTCACTTATCTGGAATATGAGCTCACTGTCAGGCCGTAGGGGAGAGTCTCCAGAACGCCCTGAGGCGATTTGGTGTGTGTACTATGAAAACTGTGGCCACAGTCGCCAGGAGAAGTGTAACGTTTAACTTTGATGGCAGTGGTGGGAAAATGAATGGGGGCTTAAGGAGAGAAGAGGCGGCGCTGGGCCGACGATGAGGCTCGCCGTTTAAATTTCACAAGGCGCACGGGTTTATGGCCTGCCCCACATGAGAGAGCACCAATGTCCATACCAAACTGGAAAAAGTATTTGTCTCCTGCTGAGGGTGTGGCTGGGAGCAGCGTGAAAAGAGCGAAACGAGAGCTGATTTTTCAGCGATCCCGCATGTCGGCCCGGCACTAAGAAGAGATTGGGCTTGCCCAATGCTGAGGGGGCCCTTTCCCACTCTGGGAGTCTCCCAGGGCCTGGGCCATCTGTTGGGGTGCATTGAAGGTGGATGCCTGTCCATTTTGTATTACTATGTCAGCAGAGGAGACATTGGAGCAGGTACCTGAGCACATGGTCCTCGAGTAGTGGCGCTGCTGAAAAACCATACAACCTATCAGCGTGCAACTCGCTCCACAAACACACCTCAAATTTCTTGAATTTTTGAAATGAAAATGAAGTTTCGACGTCAAAGTATGGCAACGTAGCGAATGTTTGTTTGTGGAGTTCTGTTTTTCCCATTCATTCTCATGGGAAGAAGCCAAATTGGCCAAGTGATAAACATTTGGCTCTACGGAGACAACGTTTTCACTTATCTGGAATATGAGCTCACTGTCAGGCCGTAGGGGAGAGTCTCCAGAACGCCCTAAGGCGATTTGGTGTGTGTACTATGAAAACTGTGGCCACAGTCGCCAGGAGAAGTGTAACGTTTAACTTTGATGGCAGTGGTGGGAAAATGAATGGGGGCTTAAGGAGAGAAGAGGCGGCGCTGGGCCGACGATGAGGCTCGCCGTTTAAATTTCACAAGGCGCACGGGTTTATGGCCTGCCCCACATGAGAGAGCACCAATGTCCATACCAAACTGGAAAAAGTATTTGTCTCCTGCTGAGGGTGTGGCTGGGAGCAGCGTGAAAAGAGCGAAACGAGAGCTGATTTTTCAGCGATCCCGCATGTCGGCCCGGCACTAAGAAGAGATTGGGCTTGCCCAATGCTGAGGGGGCCCTTTCCCACTCTGGGAGTCTCCCAGGGCCTGGGCCATCTGTTGGGGTGCATTGAAGGTGGATGCCTGTCCATTTTGTATTACTATGTCAGCAGAGGAGACATTGGAGCAGGGACCTGAGCACATGGTCCTCGAGAAGTGGCGCTGCTGAAAAACCATACAACCTATCAGCGTGCAACTCGCTACACAAACAACCTCAAGTTTCTTGAATTTTTGACATGAAAATGAAGTTTCTACGTCAAAGTATGGCAACGTAGCGAATGTTTGTTTGTGGAGTTCTGTTTTTCCCATTCATTCTTATGGGAAAAAGCCAAATTGGCCAAGTGATAAACATTTGGCTCTACGGAGACAACATTTTCTCTTATGTGGAATATGAGCTCACTGTCAGGCCGTAGGGGAGAGTCTGCAGAACGCCCTGAGGCGATTTGGTGTGTGTACTATGAAAACTGTGGCCACAGTCGCGAGGAGAAGTGTAACGTTTAACTTTGATGGCAGTGGTGGGAAAATGAATGGGGGTTAAGGAGAGAAGAGGCGGCGCTGGGCCGACGATGAGGCTCGCCGTTTAAATTTCACAAGGCGCACGGGTTTATGGCCTGCCCCACATGAGAGAGCACCAATGTCCATACCAAACTGGAAAAAGTATTTGTCTCCTGATTAGGGTGTGGCTGGGAGCAGCGTGAAAAGAGTAGAACGAGAGCTGATTTTTCAGCGATCCCGCATGTCGGCCCGGCACTAAGAAGAGATTGGGCTTGCCCAATGCTGAGGGGGCCCTTTCCCACTCTGGGAGTCTCCCAGGGCCTGGGCCATCTGTTGGGGTGCATTGAAGGTGGATGCCTGTCCACTTTGTATTACTATGTCAGCAGAGGAGACATTGGAGCAGGTACCTGAGCACATGGTCCTCGAGTAGTGGCGCTGCTGAAAAACCATACAACCTATCAGCGTGCAACTCGCTACACAAACAACCTCAAGTTTCTTGAATTTTTGACATGAAAATGAAGTTTCTACGTCAAAGTATGGCAACGTAGCGAATGTTTGTTTGTGGAGTTCTGTTTTTCCCATTCATTCTTAAGGGAAGAAGCCAAATTGGCCAAGTGATAAACATTTGGCTCTACGGAGACAACATTTTCTCTTATGTGGAATATGAGCTCACTGTCAGGCCGTAGGGGAGAGTCTGCAGAACGCCCTGAGGCGATTTGGTGTGTGTACTATGAAAAATGTGGCCACAGTCGCGAGGAGAAGTGTAACGTTTAACTTTGATGGCAGTGGTGGGAAAATGAATGGGGGCTTAAGGAGAGAAGAGGCGGCGCTGGGCCGACGATGAGGCTCGCCGTTTCAATTTCACAAGGCGCACGGGTTTATGGCCTGCCCCACATGAGAGAGCACCAATGTCCATACCAAACTGGAAAAAGTTTTTGTCTGCTGCATAGGGTGTGGCTGGGAGCAGCGTGAAAAGAGCGAAACGAGAGCTGATTTTTCAGCGATCCCGCATGTCGGCACGGTACTAAGAAGAGATTGGGCTTGCCCAATTCTCAGGGGCCCCTTTCCCACTCTGGGAGTCTCCCAGGGCCTGGGCCATCTGTTGGGGTGCATTGAAGCTGGACGCCTGTCCACTTTGTATTACTATGTCAGCAGAGGAGACATTGGAGCAGGGACCTGAGCACATGGTCCTCGAGAAGTGGCGCTGCTGAAAAACCATACAACCTATCAGCGTGCAACTCGCTCCACAAACACACCTCAAATTTCTTGAATTTTTGACATGAAAATGAAGTTTCGACGTCAAAGTATGGCAACGTAGCGAATGTTTGTTTGTGGAGTTCTGTTTTTCCCATTCATTCTCATGGGAAGAAGCCAAATTGGCCAAGTGATAAACATTTGGCTCTACGGAGACAACGTTTTCACTTATCTGGAATATGAGCTCACTGTCAGGCCGTAGGGGAGAGTCTCCAGAACGCCCTGAGGCGATTTGGTGTGTGTACTATGAAAACTGTGGCCACAGTCGCCAGGAGAAGTGTAACGTTTAACTTTGATGGCAGTGGTGGGAAAATGAATGGGGGCTTAAGGAGAGAAGAGGCGGCGCTGGGCCGACGATGAGGCTCGCCGTTTAAATTTCACAAGGCGCACGGGTTTATGGCCTGCCCCACATGAGAGAGCACCAATGTCCATACCAAACTGGAAAAAGTATTTGTCTCCTGCTGAGGGTGTGGCTGGGAGCAGCGTGAAAAGAGCGAAACGAGAGCTGATTTTTCAGCGATCCCGCATGTCGGCCCGGCACTAAGAAGAGATTGGGCTTGCCCAATGCTGAGGGGGCCCTTTCCCACTCTGGGAGTCTCCCAGGGCCTGGGCCATCTGTTGGGGTGCATTGAAGGTGGATGCCTGTCCATTTTGTATTACTATGTCAGCAGAGGAGACATTGGAGCAGGTACCTGAGCACATGGTCCTCGAGTAGTGGCGCTGCTGAAAAACCATACAACCTATCAGCGTGCAACTCGCTCCACAAACACACCTCAAATTTCTTGAATTTTTGAAATGAAAATGAAGTTTCGACGTCAAAGTATGGCAACGTAGCGAATGTTTGTTTGTGGAGTTCTGTTTTTCCCATTCATTCTCATGGGAAGAAGCCAAATTGGCCAAGTGATAAACATTTGGCTCTACGGAGACAACGTTTTCACTTATCTGGAATATGAGCTCACTGTCAGGCCGTAGGGGAGAGTCTCCAGAACGCCCTAAGGCGATTTGGTGTGTGTACTATGAAAACTGTGGCCACAGTCGCCAGGAGAAGTGTAACGTTTAACTTTGATGGCAGTGGTGGGAAAATGAATGGGGGCTTAAGGAGAGAAGAGGCGGCGCTGGGCCGACGATGAGGCTCGCCGTTTAAATTTCACAAGGCGCACGGGTTTATGGCCTGCCCCACATGAGAGAGCACCAATGTCCATACCAAACTGGAAAAAGTATTTGTCTCCTGCTGAGGGTGTGGCTGGGAGCAGCGTGAAAAGAGCGAAACGAGAGCTGATTTTTCAGCGATCCCGCATGTCGGCCCGGCACTAAGAAGAGATTGGGCTTGCCCAATGCTGAGGGGGCCCTTTCCCACTCTGGGAGTCTCCCAGGGCCTGGGCCATCTGTTGGGGTGCATTGAAGGTGGATGCCTGTCCATTTTGTATTACTATGTCAGCAGAGGAGACATTGGAGCAGGGACCTGAGCACATGGTCCTCGAGAAGTGGCGCTGCTGAAAAACCATACAACCTATCAGCGTGCAACTCGCTACACAAACAACCTCAAGTTTCTTGAATTTTTGACATGAAAATGAAGTTTCTACGTCAAAGTATGGCAACGTAGCGAATGTTTGTTTGTGGAGTTCTGTTTTTCCCATTCATTCTTATGGGAAAAAGCCAAATTGGCCAAGTGATAAACATTTGGCTCTACGGAGACAACATTTTCTCTTATGTGGAATATGAGCTCACTGTCAGGCCGTAGGGGAGAGTCTGCAGAACGCCCTGAGGCGATTTGGTGTGTGTACTATGAAAACTGTGGCCACAGTCGCGAGGAGAAGTGTAACGTTTAACTTTGATGGCAGTGGTGGGAAAATGAATGGGGGTTAAGGAGAGAAGAGGCGGCGCTGGGCCGACGATGAGGCTCGCCGTTTAAATTTCACAAGGCGCACGGGTTTATGGCCTGCCCCACATGAGAGAGCACCAATGTCCATACCAAACTGGAAAAAGTATTTGTCTCCTGATTAGGGTGTGGCTGGGAGCAGCGTGAAAAGAGTAGAACGAGAGCTGATTTTTCAGCGATCCCGCATGTCGGCCCGGCACTAAGAAGAGATTGGGCTTGCCCAATGCTGAGGGGGCCCTTTCCCACTCTGGGAGTCTCCCAGGGCCTGGGCCATCTGTTGGGGTGCATTGAAGGTGGATGCCTGTCCACTTTGTATTACTATGTCAGCAGAGGAGACATTGGAGCAGGTACCTGAGCACATGGTCCTCGAGTAGTGGCGCTGCTGAAAAACCATACAACCTATCAGCGTGCAACTCGCTACACAAACAACCTCAAGTTTCTTGAATTTTTGACATGAAAATGAAGTTTCTACGTCAAAGTATGGCAACGTAGCGAATGTTTGTTTGTGGAGTTCTGTTTTTCCCATTCATTCTTAAGGGAAGAAGCCAAATTGGCCAAGTGATAAACATTTGGCTCTACGGAGACAACATTTTCTCTTATGTGGAATATGAGCTCACTGTCAGGCCGTAGGGGAGAGTCTGCAGAACGCCCTGAGGCGATTTGGTGTGTGTACTATGAAAAATGTGGCCACAGTCGCGAGGAGAAGTGTAACGTTTAACTTTGATGGCAGTGGTGGGAAAATGAATGGGGGCTTAAGGAGAGAAGAGGCGGCGCTGGGCCGACGATGAGGCTCGCCGTTTCAATTTCACAAGGCGCACGGGTTTATGGCCTGCCCCACATGAGAGAGCACCAATGTCCATACCAAACTGGAAAAAGTTTTTGTCTGCTGCATAGGGTGTGGCTGGGAGCAGCGTGAAAAGAGCGAAACGAGAGCTGATTTTTCAGCGATCCCGCATGTCGGCACGGTACTAAGAAGAGATTGGGCTTGCCCAATTCTCAGGGGCCCCTTTCCCACTCTGGGAGTCTCCCAGGGCCTGGGCCATCTGTTGGGGTGCATTGAAGCTGGACGCCTGTCCACTTTGTATTACTATGTCAGCAGAGGAGACATTGGAGCAGGGACCTGAGCACATGGTCCTCGAGAAGTGGCGCTGCTGAAAAACCATACAACCTATCAGCGTGCAACTCGCTCCACAAACACACCTCAAATTTCTTGAATTTTTGACATGAAAATGAAGTTTCGACGTCAAAGTATGGCAACGTAGCGAATGTTTGTTTGTGGAGTTCTGTTTTTCCCATTCATTCTCATGGGAAGAAGCCAAATTGGCCAAGTGATAAACATTTGGCTCTACGGAGACAACGTTTTCACTTATCTGGAATATGAGCTCACTGTCAGGCCGTAGGGGAGAGTCTCCAGAACGCCCTGAGGCGATTTGGTGTGTGTACTATGAAAACTGTGGCCACAGTCGCCAGGAGAAGTGTAACGTTTAACTTTGATGGCAGTGGTGGGAAAATGAATGGGGGCTTAAGGAGAGAAGAGGCGGCGCTGGGCCGACGATGAGGCTCGCCGTTTAAATTTCACAAGGCGCACGGGTTTATGGCCTGCCCCACATGAGAGAGCACCAATGTCCATACCAAACTGGAAAAAGTATTTGTCTCCTGCTGAGGGTGTGGCTGGGAGCAGCGTGAAAAGAGCGAAACGAGAGCTGATTTTTCAGCGATCCCGCATGTCGGCCCGGCACTAAGAAGAGATTGGGCTTGCCCAATGCTGAGGGGGCCCTTTCCCACTCTGGGAGTCTCCCAGGGCCTGGGCCATCTGTTGGGGTGCATTGAAGGTGGATGCCTGTCCATTTTGTATTACTATGTCAGCAGAGGAGACATTGGAGCAGGTACCTGAGCACATGGTCCTCGAGTAGTGGCGCTGCTGAAAAACCATACAACCTATCAGCGTGCAACTCGCTACACAAACAACCTCAAGTTTCTTGAATTTTTGACATGAAAATGAAGTTTCTACGTCAAAGTATGGCAACGTAGCGAATGTTTGTTTGTGGAGTTCTGTTTTTCCCATTCATTCTTAAGGGAAGAAGCCAAATTGGCCAAGTGATAAACATTTGGCTCTACGGAGACAACATTTTCTCTTATGTGGAATATGAGCTCACTGTCAGGCCATAGGGGAGAGTCTGCAGAACGCCCTGAGGCGATTTGGTGTGTGTACTATGAAAAATGTGGCCACAGTCGCGAGGAGAAGTTTAACGTTTAAGCTTGATGGCAGTGGTGGGAAAATGAATGGGGGCTTAAGGAGAGAAGAGGCGGCGCTGGGCCAATGATGAGGCTCGCCGTTTAAATTTCACAAGGCGCACGGTTTTATTGCCTGCCCCACATGAGAGGGCACCAATGTCCAAACCAAACTGGAAAAAGTATTTGTCTCCTGCTGAGGGTGTGGCTGGGACCAGCGTGAAAAGAGCGAAACGAGAGCTGATTTTTCAGCGATCCCGCATGTCGGCCCGGTACTAAGAAGAGATTGGGCTTTCCCAATTCTCAGGGGGCCCTTTCCCACTCTGGGAGTCTCCCAGGGCCTGCGCCATCTGCTGGGGTGCATTGAAGCTGGACGCCTGTCCACTTTGTTTTACTATGTCAGCAGAGGAGACATTGTAGCAGGTACCTGAGCACATGGTCCTCGAGAAGTGGCGCTGCTGAAAAACCATACAACCTATCAGCGTGCAACTTGCTACACAAACACACCTCATGTTTCTTGAATTTTTGACATGAAAATGAAGTTTCTGCGTCAAAGTATGGCAACGTAGCGAATGTTTGTTTGTGGAGTTCTGTTTTTCCCATTCATTCTTATGGGAAAAAGCCAAATTGGCCAAGTGATAAACATTTGGCTCTACGGAGACAACGTTTTCACTTATCTGGAATATGAGCTCACTGTCAGGCCGTAGGGGAGAGTCTGCAGAACGCCCTGAGGCGATTTGGTGTGTGTACTATGAAAACTGTGGCCACAGTCGCCAGGAGAAGTGTAACGTTTAACTTTGATGGCAGTGGTGGGAAAATGAATGGCGACTTAAGGAGAGAAGAGGCGGCGCTGGGCCGACGATGAGGCTCGCCGTTTAAATTTCACAAGGCGCACGGGTTCATGGCCTGCCCCACATGAGAGAGCACCAATGTCCATACCAAACTGGAAAAAGTTTTTGTCTGCTGCATAGGGTGTGGCTGGGAGCAGCGTGAAAAGAGCGAAACGAGAGCTGATTTTTCAGCGATCCCGCATGTCGGCCCGGTCCTAAGAAGAGATTGGGCTTGCCCAATGCTGAGGGGGCCCTTTCCCACTCTGGGAGTCTCCCAGGGCCTGGGCCATCTGCTGGGGTGCATTGAAGCTGGACGCCTGTCCACTTTGTATTACTATGTCAGCAGAGGAGACATTGGAGCAGGTACCTGAGCACATGGTCCTCGAGAAGTGGCGCTGCTGAAAAACCATACAACCTATCAGCGTGCAACTCGCTACACAAACACACCTCAACTTTTTTGAATTTTTGAAATGAAAATGAAGTTTCTACGTCAAAGTATGGCAACGTAGCGAATGTTTGTTTGTGGAGTTCTGTTTTTCCCATTCATTCTTCTGGGAAAAAGCCAAATTGGCCAAGTGATAAACATTTGGCTCTACGGAGACAACGTTTTCACTTATCTGGAATATGAGCTCACTGTCAGGCCGTAGGGGAGAGTCTCCAGAACGCCCTGAGGCGATTTGGTGTCTGTACTATGAAAACTGTGGCCACAGTCGCGAGGAGAAGTGCAACGTTTAAGCTTGATGGCAGTGGTGGGAAAATGAATGGGGGCTTAAGGAGAGAAGAGGCGGCGCTGGGCCAATGATGAGGCTCGCCGTTTAAATTTCACAAGGCGCACAGGTTTATGGCCTTCCCCACATGAGAGAGCACCAATGTCCATACCAAACTGGAAAAAGTATTTGTCTCCTGCTGAGGGTGTGGCTGGGAGCAGCGTGAAAAGAGCGAAACGAGAGCTGATTTTTCAGCGATCCTGCATGTCGGTCCGGCACTAAGAAGAGATTGGGCTTGCCCAATGCTGAGGGGGCCCTTTCCCACTCTGGGAGTCTCCCAGGGCCTGGGCCATCTGTTGGGGTGCATTGAAGGTGGATGCCTGTCCATTTTGTATTACTATGTCAGCAGAGGAGACATTGGAGCAGGGACCTGAGCACATGGTCCTCGAGAAGTGGCGCTGCTGAAAAACCATACAACCTATCAGCGTGCAACTCGCTACACAAACAACCTCAAGTTTCTTGAATTTTTGACATGAAAATGAAGTTTCTACGTCAAAGTATGGCAACGTAGCGAATGTTTGTTTGTGGAGTTCTGTTTTTCCCATTCATTCTTATGGGAAAAAGCCAAATTGGCCAAGTGATAAACATTTGGCTCTACGGAGACAACATTTTCTCTTATCTGGAATATGAGCTCACTGTCAGGCCGTAGGGGAGAGTCTGCAGAACGCCCTGAGGCGATTTGGTGTGTGTACTATGAAAACTGTGGCCACAGTCGCGAGGAGAAGTGTAACGTTTAACTTTGATGGCAGTGGTGGGAAAATGAATGGGGGTTAAGGAGAGAAGAGGCGGCGCTGGGCCGACGATGAGGCTCGCCGTTTAAATTTCACAAGGCGCACGGGTTTATGGCCTGCCCCACATGAGAGAGCACCAATGTCCATACCAAACTGGAAAAAGTATTTGTCTCCTGATTAGGGTGTGGCTGGGAGCAGCGTGAAAAGAGTAGAACGAGAGCTGATTTTTCAGCGATCCCGCATGTCGGCCCGGCACTAAGAAGAGATTGGGCTTGCCCAATGCTGAGGGGGCCCTTTCCCACTCTGGGAGTCTCCCAGGGCCTGGGCCATCTGTTGGGGTGCATTGAAGGTGGATGCCTGTCCACTTTGTATTACTATGTCAGCAGAGGAGACATTGGAGCAGGTACCTGAGCACATGGTCCTCGAGTAGTGGCGCTGCTGAAAAACCATACAACCTATCAGCGTGCAACTCGCTACACAAACAACCTCAAGTTTCTTGAATTTTTGACATGAAAATGAAGTTTCTACGTCAAAGTATGGCAACGTAGCGAATGTTTGTTTGTGGAGTTCTGTTTTTCCCATTCATTCTTAAGGGAAGAAGCCAAATTGGCCAAGTGATAAACATTTGGCTCTACGGAGACAACATTTTCTCTTATGTGGAATATGAGCTCACTGTCAGGCCGTAGGGGAGAGTCTGCAGAACGCCCTGAGGCGATTTGGTGTGTGTACTATGAAAAATGTGGCCACAGTCGCGAGGAGAAGTGTAACGTTTAACTTTGATGGCAGTGGTGGGAAAATGAATGGGGGCTTAAGGAGAGAAGAGGCGGCGCTGGGCCGACGATGAGGCTCGCCGTTTAAATTTCACAAGGCGCACGGGTTTATGGCCTGCCCCACATGAGAGAGCACCAATGTCCATACCAAACTGGAAAAAGTTTTTGTCTGCTGCATAGGGTGTGGCTGGGAGCAGCGTGAAAAGAGCGAAACGAGAGCTGATTTTTCAGCGATCCCGCATGTCGGCACGGTACTAAGAAGAGATTGGGCTTGCCCAATTCTCAGGGGCCCCTTTCCCACTCTGGGAGTCTCCCAGGGCCTGGGCCATCTGTTGGGGTGCATTGAAGCTGGACGCCTGTCCACTTTGTATTACTATGTCAGCAGAGGAGACATTGGAGCAGGGACCTGAGCACATGGTCCTCGAGAAGTGGCGCTGCTGAAAAACCATACAACCTATCAGCGTGCAACTCGCTCCACAAACACACCTCAAATTTCTTGAATTTTTGAAATGAAAATGAAGTTTCGACGTCAAAGTATGGCAACGTAGCGAATGTTTGTTTGTGGAGTTCTGTTTTTCCCATTCATTCTCATGGGAAGAAGCCAAATTGGCCAAGTGATAAACATTTGGCTCTACGGAGACAACGTTTTCACTTATCTGGAATATGAGCTCACTGTCAGGCCGTAGGGGAGAGTCTCCAGAACGCCCTGAGGCGATTTGGTGTGTGTACTATGAAAACTGTGGCCACAGTCGCCAGGAGAAGTGTAACGTTTAACTTTGATGGCAGTGGTGGGAAAATGAATGGGGGCTTAAGGAGAGAAGAGGCGGCGCTGGGCCGACGATGAGGCTCGCCGTTTAAATTTCACAAGGCGCACGGGTTTATGGCCTGCCCCACATGAGAGAGCACCAATGTCCATACCAAACTGGAAAAAGTATTTGTCTCCTGCTGAGGGTGTGGCTGGGAGCAGCGTGAAAAGAGCGAAACGAGAGCTGATTTTTCAGCGATCCCGCATGTCGGCCCGGCACTAAGAAGAGATTGGGCTTGCCCAATGCTGAGGGGGCCCTTTCCCACTCTGGGAGTCTCCCAGGGCCTGGGCCATCTGTTGGGGTGCATTGAAGGTGGATGCCTGTCCATTTTGTATTACTATGTCAGCAGAGGAGACATTGGAGCAGGTACCTGAGCACATGGTCCTCGAGTAGTGGCGCTGCTGAAAAACCATACAACCTATCAGCGTGCAACTCGCTCCACAAACACACCTCAAATTTCTTGAATTTTTGAAATGAAAATGAAGTTTCGACGTCAAAGTATGGCAACGTAGCGAATGTTTGTTTGTGGAGTTCTGTTTTTCCCATTCATTCTCATGGGAAGAAGCCAAATTGGCCAAGTGATAAACATTTGGCTCTACGGAGACAACGTTTTCACTTATCTGGAATATGAGCTCACTGTCAGGCCGTAGGGGAGAGTCTCCAGAACGCCCTAAGGCGATTTGGTGTGTGTACTATGAAAACTGTGGCCACAGTCGCCAGGAGAAGTGTAACGTTTAACTTTGATGGCAGTGGTGGGAAAATGAATGGGGGCTTAAGGAGAGAAGAGGCGGCGCTGGGCCGACGATGAGGCTCGCCGTTTAAATTTCACAAGGCGCACGGGTTTATGGCCTGCCCCACATGAGAGAGCACCAATGTCCATACCAAACTGGAAAAAGTATTTGTCTCCTGCTGAGGGTGTGGCTGGGAGCAGCGTGAAAAGAGCGAAACGAGAGCTGATTTTTCAGCGATCCCGCATGTCGGCCCGGCACTAAGAAGAGATTGGGCTTGCCCAATGCTGAGGGGGCCCTTTCCCACTCTGGGAGTCTCCCAGGGCCTGGGCCATCTGTTGGGGTGCATTGAAGGTGGATGCCTGTCCATTTTGTATTACTATGTCAGCAGAGGAGACATTGGAGCAGGGACCTGAGCACATGGTCCTCGAGAAGTGGCGCTGCTGAAAAACCATACAACCTATCAGCGTGCAACTCGCTACACAAACAACCTCAAGTTTCTTGAATTTTTGACATGAAAATGAAGTTTCTACGTCAAAGTATGGCAACGTAGCGAATGTTTGTTTGTGGAGTTCTGTTTTTCCCATTCATTCTTATGGGAAAAAGCCAAATTGGCCAAGTGATAAACATTTGGCTCTACGGAGACAACATTTTCTCTTATGTGGAATATGAGCTCACTGTCAGGCCGTAGGGGAGAGTCTGCAGAACGCCCTGAGGCGATTTGGTGTGTGTACTATGAAAACTGTGGCCACAGTCGCGAGGAGAAGTGTAACGTTTAACTTTGATGGCAGTGGTGGGAAAATGAATGGGGGTTAAGGAGAGAAGAGGCGGCGCTGGGCCGACGATGAGGCTCGCCGTTTAAATTTCACAAGGCGCACGGGTTTATGGCCTGCCCCACATGAGAGAGCACCAATGTCCATACCAAACTGGAAAAAGTATTTGTCTCCTGATTAGGGTGTGGCTGGGAGCAGCGTGAAAAGAGTAGAACGAGAGCTGATTTTTCAGCGATCCCGCATGTCGGCCCGGCACTAAGAAGAGATTGGGCTTGCCCAATGCTGAGGGGGCCCTTTCCCACTCTGGGAGTCTCCCAGGGCCTGGGCCATCTGTTGGGGTGCATTGAAGGTGGATGCCTGTCCACTTTGTATTACTATGTCAGCAGAGGAGACATTGGAGCAGGTACCTGAGCACATGGTCCTCGAGTAGTGGCGCTGCTGAAAAACCATACAACCTATCAGCGTGCAACTCGCTACACAAACAACCTCAAGTTTCTTGAATTTTTGACATGAAAATGAAGTTTCTACGTCAAAGTATGGCAACGTAGCGAATGTTTGTTTGTGGAGTTCTGTTTTTCCCATTCATTCTTAAGGGAAGAAGCCAAATTGGCCAAGTGATAAACATTTGGCTCTACGGAGACAACATTTTCTCTTATGTGGAATATGAGCTCACTGTCAGGCCGTAGGGGAGAGTCTGCAGAACGCCCTGAGGCGATTTGGTGTGTGTACTATGAAAAATGTGGCCACAGTCGCGAGGAGAAGTGTAACGTTTAACTTTGATGGCAGTGGTGGGAAAATGAATGGGGGCTTAAGGAGAGAAGAGGCGGCGCTGGGCCGACGATGAGGCTCGCCGTTTAAATTTCACAAGGCGCACGGGTTTATGGCCTGCCCCACATGAGAGAGCACCAATGTCCATACCAAACTGGAAAAAGTTTTTGTCTGCTGCATAGGGTGTGGCTGGGAGCAGCGTGAAAAGAGCGAAACGAGAGCTGATTTTTCAGCGATCCCGCATGTCGGCACGGTACTAAGAAGAGATTGGGCTTGCCCAATTCTCAGGGGCCCCTTTCCCACTCTGGGAGTCTCCCAGGGCCTGGGCCATCTGTTGGGGTGCATTGAAGCTGGACGCCTGTCCACTTTGTATTACTATGTCAGCAGAGGAGACATTGGAGCAGGGACCTGAGCACATGGTCCTCGAGAAGTGGCGCTGCTGAAAAACCATACAACCTATCAGCGTGCAACTCGCTCCACAAACACACCTCAAATTTCTTGAATTTTTGACATGAAAATGAAGTTTCGACGTCAAAGTATGGCAACGTAGCGAATGTTTGTTTGTGGAGTTCTGTTTTTCCCATTCATTCTCATGGGAAGAAGCCAAATTGGCCAAGTGATAAACATTTGGCTCTACGGAGACAACGTTTTCACTTATCTGGAATATGAGCTCACTGTCAGGCCGTAGGGGAGAGTCTCCAGAACGCCCTGAGGCGATTTGGTGTGTGTACTATGAAAACTGTGGCCACAGTCGCCAGGAGAAGTGTAACGTTTAACTTTGATGGCAGTGGTGGGAAAATGAATGGGGGCTTAAGGAGAGAAGAGGCGGCGCTGGGCCGACGATGAGGCTCGCCGTTTAAATTTCACAAGGCGCACGGGTTTATGGCCTGCCCCACATGAGAGAGCACCAATGTCCATACCAAACTGGAAAAAGTATTTGTCTCCTGCTGAGGGTGTGGCTGGGAGCAGCGTGAAAAGAGCGAAACGAGAGCTGATTTTTCAGCGATCCCGCATGTCGGCCCGGCACTCAGAAGAGATTGGGCTTGCCCAATGCTGAGGGGGCCCTTTCCCACTCTGGGAGTCTCCCAGGGCCTGGGCCATCTGTTGGGGTGCATTGAAGGTGGATGCCTGTCCATTTTGTATTACTATGTCAGCAGAGGAGACATTGGAGCAGGTACCTGAGCACATGGTCCTCGAGTAGTGGCGCTGCTGAAAAACCATACAACCTATCAGCGTGCAACTCGCTACACAAACAACCTCAAGTTTCTTGAATTTTTGACATGAAAATGAAGTTTCTACGTCAAAGTATGGCAACGTAGCGAATGTTTGTTTGTGGAGTTCTGTTTTTCCCATTCATTCTTAAGGGAAGAAGCCAAATTGGCCAAGTGATAAACATTTGGCTCTACGGAGACAACATTTTCTCTTATGTGGAATATGAGCTCACTGTCAGGCCATAGGGGAGAGTCTGCAGAACGCCCTGAGGCGATTTGGTGTGTGTACTATGAAAAATGTGGCCACAGTCGCGAGGAGAAGTTTAACGTTTAACTTTGATGGCAGTGGTGGGAAAATGAATGGGGGCTTAAGGAGAGAAGAGGCGGCGCTGGGCCGACGATGAGGCTCGCCGTTTAAATTTCACAAGGCGCACGGGTTTATGGCCTGCCCCACATGAGAGAGCACCAATGTCCATACCAAACTGGAAAAAGTATTTGTCTCCTGCTGAGGGTGTGGCTGGGAGCAGCGTGAAAAGAGCGAAACGAGAGCTGATTTTTCAGCGATCCCGCATGTCGGCCCGGTACTAAGAAGAGATTGGGCTTTCCCAATTCTCAGGGGGCCCTTTCCCACTCTGGGAGTCTCCCAGGGCCTGGGCCATCTGTTGGGGTGCATTGAAGCTGGATGCCTGTCCATTTTGTATTACTATGTCAGCAGAGGAGACATTGGAGCAGGGACCTGAGCACATGGTCCTCGAGAAGTGGCGCTGCTGAAAAACCATACAACCTATCAGCGTGCAACTCGCTACACAAACAACCTCAAGTTTCTTGAATTTTTGACATGAAAATGAAGTTTCTACGTCAAAGTATGGCAACGTAGCGAATGTTTGTTTGTGGAGTTCTGTTTTTCCCATTCATTCTTATGGGAAAAAGCCAAATTTGCCAAGTGATAAACATTTGGCTCTACGGAGACAACATTTTCTCTTATGTGGAATATGAGCTCACTGTCAGGCCGTAGGGGAGAGTCTGCAGAACGCCCTGAGGCGATTTGGTGTGTGTACTATGAAAACTGTGGCCACAGTCGCGAGGAGAAGTGTAACGTTTAACTTTGATGGCAGTGGTGGGAAAATGAATGGGGGTTAAGGAGAGAAGAGGCGGCGCTGGGCCGACGATGAGGCTCGCCGTTTAAATTTCACAAGGCGCACGGGTTTATGGCCTGCCCCACATGAGAGAGCACCAATGTCCATACCAAACTGGAAAAAGTATTTGTCTCCTGATTAGGGTGTGGCTGGGAGCAGCGTGAAAAGAGTAGAACGAGAGCTGATTTTTCAGCGATCCCGCATGTCGGCCCGGCACTAAGAAGAGATTGGGCTTGCCCAATGCTGAGGGGGCCCTTTCCCACTCTGGGAGTCTCCCAGGGCCTGGGCCATCTGTTGGGGTGCATTGAAGGTGGATGCCTGTCCACTTTGTATTACGATGTCAGCAGAGGAGACATTGGAGCAGGTACCTGAGCACATGGTCCTCGAGTAGTGGCGCTGCTGAAAAACCATACAACCTATCAGCGTGCAACTCGCTACACAAACAACCTCAAGTTTCTTGAATTTTTGACATGAAAATGAAGTTTCTACGTCAAAGTATGGCAACGTAGCGAATGTTTGTTTGTGGAGTTCTGTTTTTCCCATTCATTCTTAAGGGAAGAAGCCAAATTGGCCAAGTGATAAACATTTGGCTCTACGGAGACAACATTTTCTCTTATGTGGAATATGAGCTCACTGTCAGGCCGTAGGGGAGAGTCTGCAGAACGCCCTGAGGCGATTTGGTGTGTGTACTATGAAAAATGTGGCCACAGTCGCGAGGAGAAGTGTAACGTTTAACTTTGATGGCAGTGGTGGGAAAATGAATGGGGGCTTAAGGAGAGAAGAGGCGGCGCTGGGCCGACGATGAGGCTCGCCGTTTCAATTTCACAAGGCGCACGGGTTTATGGCCTGCCCCACATGAGAGAGCACCAATGTCCATACCAAACTGGAAAAAGTTTTTGTCTGCTGCATAGGGTGTGGCTGGGAGCAGCGTGAAAAGAGCGAAACGAGAGCTGATTTTTCAGCGATCCCGCATGTCGGCACGGTACTAAGAAGAGATTGGGCTTGCCCAATTCTCAGGGGCCCCTTTCCCACTCTGGGAGTCTCCCAGGGCCTGGGCCATCTGTTGGGGTGCATTGAAGCTGGACGCCTGTCCACTTTGTATTACTATGTCAGCAGAGGAGACATTGGAGCAGGGACCTGAGCACATGGTCCTCGAGAAGTGGCGCTGCTGAAAAACCATACAACCTATCAGCGTGCAACTCGCTCCACAAACACACCTCAAATTTCTTGAATTTTTGACATGAAAATGAAGTTTCGACGTCAAAGTATGGCAACGTAGCGAATGTTTGTTTGTGGAGTTCTGTTTTTCCCATTCATTCTCATGGGAAGAAGCCAAATTGGCCAAGTGATAAACATTTGGCTCTACGGAGACAACGTTTTCACTTATCTGGAATATGAGCTCACTGTCAGGCCGTAGGGGAGAGTCTCCAGAACGCCCTGAGGCGATTTGGTGTGTGTACTATGAAAACTGTGGCCACAGTCGCCAGGAGAAGTGTAACGTTTAACTTTGATGGCAGTGGTGGGAAAATGAATGGGGGCTTAAGGAGAGAAGAGGCGGCGCTGGGCCGACGATGAGGCTCGCCGTTTAAATTTCACAAGGCGCACGGGTTTATGGCCTGCCCCACATGAGAGAGCACCAATGTCCATACCAAACTGGAAAAAGTATTTGTCTCCTGCTGAGGGTGTGGCTGGGAGCAGCGTGAAAAGAGCGAAACGAGAGCTGATTTTTCAGCGATCCCGCATGTCGGCCCGGCACTCAGAAGAGATTGGGCTTGCCCAATGCTGAGGGGGCCCTTTCCCACTCTGGGAGTCTCCCAGGGCCTGGGCCATCTGTTGGGGTGCATTGAAGGTGGATGCCTGTCCATTTTGTATTACTATGTCAGCAGAGGAGACATTGGAGCAGGTACCTGAGCACATGGTCCTCGAGTAGTGGCGCTGCTGAAAAACCATACAACCTATCAGCGTGCAACTCGCTACACAAACAACCTCAAGTTTCTTGAATTTTTGACATGAAAATGAAGTTTCTACGTCAAAGTATGGCAACGTAGCGAATGTTTGTTTGTGGAGTTCTGTTTTTCCCATTCATTCTTAAGGGAAGAAGCCAAATTGGCCAAGTGATAAACATTTGGCTCTACGGAGACAACATTTTCTCTTATGTGGAATATGAGCTCACTGTCAGGCCATAGGGGAGAGTCTGCAGAACGCCCTGAGGCGATTTGGTGTGTGTACTATGAAAAATGTGGCCACAGTCGCGAGGAGAAGTTTAACGTTTAACTTTGATGGCAGTGGTGGGAAAATGAATGGGGGCTTAAGGAGAGAAGAGGCGGCGCTGGGCCGACGATGAGGCTCGCCGTTTAAATTTCACAAGGCGCACGGGTTTATGGCCTGCCCCACATGAGAGAGCACCAATGTCCATACCAAACTGGAAAAAGTATTTGTCTCCTGCTGAGGGTGTGGCTGGGAGCAGCGTGAAAAGAGCGAAACGAGAGCTGATTTTTCAGCGATCCCGCATGTCGGCCCGGTACTAAGAAGAGATTGGGCTTTCCCAATTCTCAGGGGGCCCTTTCCCACTCTGGGAGTCTCCCAGGGCCTGGGCCATCTGTTGGGGTGCATTGAAGCTGGACGCCTGTCCACTTTGTATTACTATGTCAGCAGAGGAGACATTGGAGCAGGGACCTGAGGACATGGTCCTCGAGAAGTGGCGCTGCTGAAAAACCATACAACCTATCAGCGTGCAACTCGCTACACAAACACACCTCAAGTTTCTTGAATTTTTGAAATGAAAATGAAGTTTCGACGTCAAAGTATGGCAACGTAGCGAATGTTTGTTTGTGGAGTTCTGTTTTTCCCATTCATTCTTATGGGAAAAAGCCAAATTGGCCAAGTGATAAACATTTGGCTCTACGGAGACAACGTTTTCACTTATCTGGAATATGAGCTCACTGTCAGGCCGTAGGGGAGAGTCTCCAGAACGCCCTGAGGCGATTTGGTGTCTGTACTATTAAAACTATGGCCACAGTCGCCAGGATAAGTGCAACGTTTAAGCTTGATGGCAGTGGTGGGAAAATGAATGGGGGCTTAAGGAGAGAAGAGGCGGCGCTGGGCCAATGATGAGGCTCGCCGTTTAAATTTCACAAGGCGCACGGTTTTATTGCCTGCCCCACATGAGAGGGCACCAATGTCCAAACCAAACTGGAAAAAGTATTTGTCTCCTGCTGAGGGTGTGGCTGGGACCAGCGTGAAAAGAGCGAAACGAGAGCTGATTTTTCAGCGATCCCGCATGTCGGCCCGGTACTAAGAAGAGATTGGGCTTTCCCAATTCTCAGGGGGCCCTTTCCCACTCTGGGAGTCTCCCAGGGCCTGCGCCATCTGCTGGGGTGCATTGAAGCTGGACGCCTGTCCACTTTGTTTTACTATGTCAGCAGAGGAGACATTGTAGCAGGTACCTGAGCACATGGTCCTCGAGAAGTGGCGCTGCTGAAAAACCATACAACCTATCAGCGTGCAACTTGCTACACAAACACACCTCATGTTTCTTGAATTTTTGACATGAAAATGAAGTTTCTGCGTCAAAGTATGGCAACGTAGCGAATGTTTGTTTGTGGAGTTCTGTTTTTCCCATTCATTCTTATGGGAAAAAGCCAAATTGGCCAAGTGATAAACATTTGGCTCTACGGAGACAACGTTTTCACTTATCTGGAATATGAGCTCACTGTCAGGCCGTAGGGGAGAGTCTGCAGAACGCCCTGAGGCGATTTGGTGTGTGTACTATGAAAACTGTGGCCACAGTCGCCAGGAGAAGTGTAACGTTTAACTTTGATGGCAGTGGTGGGAAAATGAATGGCGACTTAAGGAGAGAAGAGGCGGCGCTGGGCCGACGATGAGGCTCGCCGTTTAAATTTCACAAGGCGCACGGGTTCATGGCCTGCCCCACATGAGAGAGCACCAATGTCCATACCAAACTGGAAAAAGTTTTTGTCTGCTGCATAGGGTGTGGCTGGGAGCAGCGTGAAAAGAGCGAAACGAGAGCTGATTTTTCAGCGATCCCGCATGTCGGCCCGGTCCTAAGAAGAGATTGGGCTTGCCCAATGCTGAGGGGGCCCTTTCCCACTCTGGGAGTCTCCCAGGGCCTGGGCCATCTGCTGGGGTGCATTGAAGCTGGACGCCTGTCCACTTTGTATTACTATGTCAGCAGAGGAGACATTGGAGCAGGTACCTGAGCACATGGTCCTCGAGAAGTGGCGCTGCTGAAAAACCATACAACCTATCAGCGTGCAACTCGCTACACAAACACACCTCAACTTTTTTGAATTTTTGAAATGAAAATGAAGTTTCTACGTCAAAGTATGGCAACGTAGCGAATGTTTGTTTGTGGAGTTCTGTTTTTCCCATTCATTCTTCTGGGAAAAAGCCAAATTGGCCAAGTGATAAACATTTGGCTCTACGGAGACAACGTTTTCACTTATCTGGAATATGAGCTCACTGTCAGGCCGTAGGGGAGAGTCTCCAGAACGCCCTGAGGCGATTTGGTGTCTGTACTATGAAAACTGTGGCCACAGTCGCGAGGAGAAGTGCAACGTTTAAGCTTGATGGCAGTGGTGGGAAAATGAATGGGGGCTTAAGGAGAGAAGAGGCGGCGCTGGGCCAATGATGAGGCTCGCCGTTTAAATTTCACAAGGCGCACAGGTTTATGGCCTTCCCCACATGAGAGAGCACCAATGTCCATACCAAACTGGAAAAAGTATTTGTCTCCTGCTGAGGGTGTGGCTGGGAGCAGCGTGAAAAGAGCGAAACGAGAGCTGATTTTTCAGCGATCCTGCATGTCGGTCCGGTACTAAGAAGAGATTGGGCTTGCCCAATGCTGAGGGGGCCCTTTCCCACTCTGGGAGTCTCCCAGGGCCTGGGCCATCTGTTGGGGTGCATTGAAGGTGGATGCCTGTCCATTTTGTATTACTATGTCAGCAGAGGAGACATTGGAGCAGGGACCTGAGCACATGGTCCTCGAGAAGTGGCGCTGCTGAAAAACCATACAACCTATCAGCGTGCAACTCGCTACACAAACAACCTCAAGTTTCTTGAATTTTTGACATGAAAATGAAGTTTCTACGTCAAAGTATGGCAACGTAGCGAATGTTTGTTTGTGGAGTTCTGTTTTTCCCATTCATTCTTATGGGAAAAAGCCAAATTGGCCAAGTGATAAACATTTGGCTCTACGGAGACAACATTTTCTCTTATCTGGAATATGAGCTCACTGTCAGGCCGTAGGGGAGAGTCTGCAGAACGCCCTGAGGCGATTTGGTGTGTGTACTATGAAAACTGTGGCCACAGTCGCGAGGAGAAGTGTAGCGTTTAACTTTGATGGCAGTGGTGGGAAAATGAATGGGGGTTAAGGAGAGAAGAGGCGGCGCTGGGCCGACGATGAGGCTCGCCGTTTAAATTTCACAAGGCGCACGGGTTTATGGCCTGCCCCACATGAGAGAGCACCAATGTCCATACCAAACTGGAAAAAGTATTTGTCTCCTGATTAGGGTGTGGCTGGGAGCAGCGTGAAAAGAGCAGAACGAGAGCTGATTTTTCAGCGATCCCGCATGTCGGCCCGGCACTAAGAAGAGATTGGGCTTGCCCAATGCTGAGGGGGCCCTTTCCCACTCTGGGAGTCTCCCAGGGCCTGGGCCATCTGTTGGGGTGCATTGAAGGTGGATGCCTGTCCACTTTGTATTACTATGTCAGCAGAGGAGACATTGGAGCAGGTACCTGAGCACATGGTCCTCGAGTAGTGGCGCTGCTGAAAAACCATACAACCTATCAGCGTGCAACTCGCTACACAAACAACCTCAAGTTTCTTGAATTTTTGACATGAAAATGAAGTTTCTACGTCAAAGTATGGCAACGTAGCGAATGTTTGTTTGTGGAGTTCTGTTTTTCCCATTCATTCTTAAGGGAAGAAGCCAAATTGGCCAAGTGATAAACATTTGGCTCTACGGAGACAACATTTTCTCTTATGTGGAATATGAGCTCACTGTCAGGCCGTAGGGGAGAGTCTGCAGAACGCCCTGAGGCGATTTGGTGTGTGTACTATGAAAAATGTGGCCACAGTCGCGAGGAGAAGTGTAACGTTTAACTTTGATGGCAGTGGTGGGAAAATGAATGGGGGCTTAAGGAGAGAAGAGGCGGCGCTGGGCCGACGATGAGGCTCGCCGTTTCAATTTCACAAGGCGCACGGGTTTATGGCCTGCCCCACATGAGAGAGCACCAATGTCCATACCAAACTGGAAAAAGTTTTTGTCTGCTGCATAGGGTGTGGCTGGGAGCAGCGTGAAAAGAGCGAAACGAGAGCTGATTTTTCAGCGATCCCGCATGTCGGCACGGTACTAAGAAGAGATTGGGCTTGCCCAATTCTCAGGGGCCCCTTTCCCACTCTGGGAGTCTCCCAGGGCCTGGGCCATCTGTTGGGGTGCATTGAAGCTGGACGCCTGTCCACTTTGTATTACTATGTCAGCAGAGGAGACATTGGAGCAGGGACCTGAGCACATGGTCCTCGAGAAGTGGCGCTGCTGAAAAACCATACAACCTATCAGCGTGCAACTCGCTCCACAAACACACCTCAAATTTCTTGAATTTTTGACATGAAAATGAAGTTTCGACGTCAAAGTATGGCAACGTAGCGAATGTTTGTTTGTGGAGTTCTGTTTTTCCCATTCATTCTCATGGGAAGAAGCCAAATTGGCCAAGTGATAAACATTTGGCTCTACGGAGACAACATTTTCTCTTATCTGGAATATGAGCTCACTGTCAGGCCGTAGGGGAGAGTCTGCAGAACGCCCTGAGGCGATTTGGTGTGTGTACTATGAAAACTGTGGCCACAGTCGCCAGGAGAAGTGTAACGTTTAACTTTGATGGCAGTGGTGGGAAAATGAATGGGGGCTTAAGGAGAGAAGAGGCGGCGCTGGGCCGACGATGAGGCTCGCCGTTTAAATTTCACAAGGCGCACGGGTTTATGGCCTGCCCCACATGAGAGAGCACCAATGTCCATACCAAACTGGAAAAAGTATTTGTCTCCTGCTGAGGGTGTGGCTGGGAGCAGCGTGAAAAGAGCGAAACGAGAGCTGATTTTTCAGCGATCCCGCATGTCGGCCCGGCACTAAGAAGAGATTGGGCTTGCCCAATGCTGAGGGGGCCCTTTCCCACTCTGGGAGTCTCCCAGGGCCTGGGCCATCTGTTGGGGTGCATTGAAGGTGGATGCCTGTCCATTTTGTATTACTATGTCAGCAGAGGAGACATTGGAGCAGGTACCTGAGCACATGGTCCTCGAGTAGTGGCGCTGCTGAAAAACCATACAACCTATCAGCGTGCAACTCGCTACACAAACAACCTCAAGTTTCTTGAATTTTTGACATGAAAATGAAGTTTCTACGTCAAAGTATGGCAACGTAGCGAATGTTTGTTTGTGGAGTTCTGTTTTTCCCATTCATTCTTAAGGGAAGAAGCCAAATTGGCCAAGTGATAAACATTTGGCTCTACGGAGACAACATTTTCTCTTATGTGGAATATGAGCTCACTGTCAGGCCGTAGGGGAGAGTCTGCAGAACGCCCTGAGGCGATTTGGTGTGTGTACTATGAAAAATGAGGCCACAGTCGCGAGGAGAAGTTTAACGTTTAACTTTGATGGCAGTGGTGGGAAAATGAATGGGGGCTTAAGGAGAGAAGAGGCGGCGCTGGGCCGACGATGAGGCTCGCCGTTTAAATTTCACAAGGCGCACGGGTTTATGGCCTGCCCCACATGAGAGAGCACCAATGTCCATACCAAACTGGAAAAAGTATTTGTCTCCTGATTAGGGTGTGGCTGGGAGCAGCGTGAAAAGAGCAGAACGAGAGCTGATTTTTCAGCGATCCCGCATGTCGGCCCGGTACTAAGAAGAGATTGGGCTTGCCCAATGCTGAGGGGGCCCTTTCCCACTCTGGGAGTCTCCCAGGGCCTGGGCCATCTGTTGGGGTGCATTGAAGGTGGATGCCTTTCCACTTTGTATTACTATGTCAGCAGAGGAGACACTGGAGCAGGTACCTGAGCACATGGTCCTCGAGAACTGGCGCTGCTGAAAAACCATACAACCTATCAGCGTGCAACTCGCTACACAAACAACCTCAAGTTTCTTGAATTTTTGACATGAAAATGAAGTTTCTACGTCAAAGTATGGCAACGTAGCGAATGTTTGTTTGTGGAGTTCTGTTTTTCCCATTCATTCTTATGGGAAGAAGCCAAATTGGCCAAGTGATAAACATTTGGCTCTACGGAGACAACGTTTTCACTTATCTGGAATATGAGCTCACTGTCAGGCCGTAGGGGAGAGTCTCCAGAACGCCCTGAGGCGATTTGGCGTGTGTACTATGAAAACTGTGGCCACAGTCGCCAGGAGAAGTGTAACGTTTAACTTTCATGGCTGCGGTGGGAAACTGAATAAGGGCTTCAGGAGAGAAGAAGCGGCGCTGGGCCGACAATGAGGCTCGCCGTTTAAATTTCACAAGGCGCACGGGTTTATGGCCTGCCCCACATGAGAGAGCACCAATGTCCATACCAAACTGGAAAAAGTATTTGTCTCCTGCTGAGGGTGTGGCTGGGAGCAGCGTGAAAAGAGCAGAACGAGAGCTGATTTTTCAGCGATCCCGCATGTCGGCCCGGCACTAAGAAGAGATTGGGCTTGCCCAATGCTGAGGGGGCCCTTTCCCACTCTGGGAGTCTCCCAGGGCCTGGGCCATCTGTTGGGGTGCATGGAAGCTGGACGCCTGTCCACTTTGTATTACTATGTCAGCAGAGGAGACATTGGAGCAGGGACCTGAGCACATGGTCCTCGAGAAGTGGCGCTGCTGAAAAACCATACAACCTATCAGCGTGCAACTCGCTCCACAAACACACCTCAAATTTCTTGAATTTTTGACATGAAAATGAAGTTTCGACGTCAAAGTATGGCAACGTAGCGAATGTTTGTTTGTGGAGTTCTGTTTTTCCCATTCATTCTCATGGGAAGAAGCCAAATTGGCCAAGTGATAAACATTTGGCTCAACGGAGACAACGTTTTCACTTATCTGGAATATGAGCTCACTGTCAGGCCGTAGGGGAGAGTCTCCAGAACGCCCTGAGGCGATTTGGTGTGTGTACTATGAAAACTGTGGCCACAGTCGCCAGGAGAAGTGCAACGTTTAAGTTTGATGGCAGTGGTGGGAAAATGAATGGGGGCTTAAGGAGAGAAGAGGCGGCGCTGGGCCGACGATGAGGCTCGCCGTTTAAATTTCACAAGGCGCACGGGTTTATGGCCTGCCCCACATGAGAGAGCACCAATGTCCATACCAAACTGGAAAAAGTATTTGTCTCCTGATTAGGGTGTGGCTGGGAGCAGCGTGAAAAGAGCAGAACGAGAGCTGATTTTTCAGCGATCCCGCATGTCGGCCCGGCACTAAGAAGAGATTGGGCTTGCCCAATGCTGAGGGGGCCCTTTCCCACTCTGGGAGTCTCCCAGGGCCTGGGCCATCTGTTGGGGTGCATTGAAGGTGGATGCCTGTCCACTTTGTATTACTATGTCAGAAGAGGAGACATTGGAGCAGGTACCTGAGCACATGGTCCTCGAGTAGTGGCGCTGCTGAAAAACCATACAACCTATCAGCGTGCAACTCGCTACACAAACAACCTCAAGTTTCTTGAATTTTTGACATGAAAATGAAGTTTCTACGTCAAAGTATGGCAACGTAGCGAATGTTTGTTTGTGGAGTTCTGTTTTTCCCATTCATTCTTAAGGGAAGAAGCCAAATTGGCCAAGTGATAAACATTTGGCTCTACGGAGACAACATTTTCTCTTATGTGGAATATGAGCTCACTGTCAGGCCGTAGGGGAGAGTCTGCAGAACGCCCTGAGGCGATTTGGTGTGTGTACTATGAAAAATGTGGCCACAGTCGCGAGGAGAAGTGTAACGTTTAACTTTGATGGCAGTGGTGGGAAAATGAATGGGGGCTTAAGGAGAGAAGAGGCGGCGCTGGGCCGACGATGAGGCTCGCCGTTTCAATTTCACAAGGCGCACGGGTTTATGGCCTGCCCCACATGAGAGAGCACCAATGTCCATACCAAACTGGAAAAAGTTTTTGTCTGCTGCATAGGGTGTGGCTGGGAGCAGCGTGAAAAGAGCGAAACGAGAGCTGATTTTTCAGCGATCCCGCATGTCGGCACGGTACTAAGAAGAGATTGGGCTTGCCCAATTCTCAGGGGCCCCTTTCCCACTCTGGGAGTCTCCCAGGGCCTGGGCCATCTGTTGGGGTGCATTGAAGCTGGACGCCTGTCCACTTTGTATTACTATGTCAGCAGAGGAGACATTGGAGCAGGGACCTGAGCACATGGTCCTCGAGAAGTGGCGCTGCTG
The DNA here is from genome assembly GCA_029224185.1 of Karalla daura. NCBI lineage: Eukaryota > Metazoa > Chordata > Actinopteri > Chaetodontiformes > Leiognathidae > Karalla > Karalla daura. The sequence goes on from CM055198.1 coordinate 63,665, forward strand.
AAAAACCATACAACCTATCAGCGTGCAACTCGCTCCACAAACACACCTCAAATTTCTTGAATTTTTGACATGAAAATGAAGTTTCGACGTCAAAGTATGGCAACGTAGCGAATGTTTGTTTGTGGAGTTCTGTTTTTCCCATTCATTCTCATGGGAAGAAGCCAAATTGGCCAAGTGATAAACATTTGGCTCTACGGAGACAACATTTTCTCTTATCTGGAATATGAGCTCACTGTCAGGCCGTAGGGGAGAGTCTGCAGAACGCCCTGAGGCGATTTGGTGTGTGTACTATGAAAACTGTGGCCACAGTCGCCAGGAGAAGTGTAACGTTTAACTTTGATGGCAGTGGTGGGAAAATGAATGGGGGCTTAAGGAGAGAAGAGGCGGCGCTGGGCCGACGATGAGGCTCGCCGTTTAAATTTCACAAGGCGCACGGGTTTATGGCCTGCCCCACATGAGAGAGCACCAATGTCCATACCAAACTGGAAAAAGTATTTGTCTCCTGCTGAGGGTGTGGCTGGGAGCAGCGTGAAAAGAGCGAAACGAGAGCTGATTTTTCAGCGATCCCGCATGTCGGCCCGGCACTAAGAAGAGATTGGGCTTGCCCAATGCTGAGGGGGCCCTTTCCCACTCTGGGAGTCTCCCAGGGCCTGGGCCATCTGTTGGGGTGCATTGAAGGTGGATGCCTGTCCATTTTGTATTACTATGTCAGCAGAGGAGACATTGGAGCAGGTACCTGAGCACATGGTCCTCGAGTAGTGGCGCTGCTGAAAAACCATACAACCTATCAGCGTGCAACTCGCTACACAAACAACCTCAAGTTTCTTGAATTTTTGACATGAAAATGAAGTTTCTACGTCAAAGTATGGCAACGTAGCGAATGTTTGTTTGTGGAGTTCTGTTTTTCCCATTCATTCTTAAGGGAAGAAGCCAAATTGGCCAAGTGATAAACATTTGGCTCTACGGAGACAACATTTTCTCTTATGTGGAATATGAGCTCACTGTCAGGCCGTAGGGGAGAGTCTGCAGAACGCCCTGAGGCGATTTGGTGTGTGTACTATGAAAAATGAGGCCACAGTCGCGAGGAGAAGTTTAACGTTTAACTTTGATGGCAGTGGTGGGAAAATGAATGGGGGCTTAAGGAGAGAAGAGGCGGCGCTGGGCCGACGATGAGGCTCGCCGTTTAAATTTCACAAGGCGCACGGGTTTATGGCCTGCCCCACATGAGAGAGCACCAATGTCCATACCAAACTGGAAAAAGTATTTGTCTCCTGATTAGGGTGTGGCTGGGAGCAGCGTGAAAAGAGCAGAACGAGAGCTGATTTTTCAGCGATCCCGCATGTCGGCCCGGTACTAAGAAGAGATTGGGCTTGCCCAATGCTGAGGGGGCCCTTTCCCACTCTGGGAGTCTCCCAGGGCCTGGGCCATCTGTTGGGGTGCATTGAAGGTGGATGCCTTTCCACTTTGTATTACTATGTCAGCAGAGGAGACACTGGAGCAGGTACCTGAGCACATGGTCCTCGAGAAGTGGCGCTGCTGAAAAACCATACAACCTATCAGCGTGCAACTCGCTACACAAACAACCTCAAGTTTCTTGAATTTTTGACATGAAAATGAAGTTTCTACGTCAAAGTATGGCAACGTAGCGAATGTTTGTTTGTGGAGTTCTGTTTTTCCCATTCATTCTTATGGGAAGAAGCCAAATTGGCCAAGTGATAAACATTTGGCTCTACGGAGACAACGTTTTCACTTATCTGGAATATGAGCTCACTGTCAGGCCGTAGGGGAGAGTCTCCAGAACGCCCTGAGGCGATTTGGCGTGTGTACTATGAAAACTGTGGCCACAGTCGCCAGGAGAAGTGTAACGTTTAACTTTCATGGCTGCGGTGGGAAACTGAATAAGGGCTTCAGGAGAGAAGAAGCGGCGCTGGGCCGACAATGAGGCTCGCCGTTTAAATTTCACAAGGCGCACGGGTTTATGGCCTGCCCCACATGAGAGAGCACCAATGTCCATACCAAACTGGAAAAAGTATTTGTCTCCTGCTGAGGGTGTGGCTGGGAGCAGCGTGAAAAGAGCAGAACGAGAGCTGATTTTTCAGCGATCCCGCATGTCGGCCCGGCACTAAGAAGAGATTGGGCTTGCCCAATGCTGAGGGGGCCCTTTCCCACTCTGGGAGTCTCCCAGGGCCTGGGCCATCTGTTGGGGTGCATGGAAGCTGGACGCCTGTCCACTTTGTATTACTATGTCAGCAGAGGAGACATTGGAGCAGGGACCTGAGCACATGGTCCTCGAGAAGTGGCGCTGCTGAAAAACCATACAACCTATCAGCGTGCAACTCGCTCCACAAACACACCTCAAATTTCTTGAATTTTTGACATGAAAATGAAGTTTCGACGTCAAAGTATGGCAACGTAGCGAATGTTTGTTTGTGGAGTTCTGTTTTTCCCATTCATTCTCATGGGAAGAAGCCAAATTGGCCAAGTGATAAACATTTGGCTCAACGGAGACAACGTTTTCACTTATCTGGAATATGAGCTCACTGTCAGGCCGTAGGGGAGAGTCTCCAGAACGCCCTGAGGCGATTTGGTGTGTGTACTATGAAAACTGTGGCCACAGTCGCCAGGAGAAGTGCAACGTTTAAGTTTGATGGCAGTGGTGGGAAAATGAATGGGGGCTTAAGGAGAGAAGAGGCGGCGCTGGGCCGACGATGAGGCTCGCCGTTTAAATTTCACAAGGCGCACGGGTTTATGGCCTGCCCCACATGAGAGAGCACCAATGTCCATACCAAACTGGAAAAAGTATTTGTCTCCTGATTAGGGTGTGGCTGGGAGCAGCGTGAAAAGAGCAGAACGAGAGCTGATTTTTCAGCGATCCCGCATGTCGGCCCGGCACTAAGAAGAGATTGGGCTTGCCCAATGCTGAGGGGGCCCTTTCCCACTCTGGGAGTCTCCCAGGGCCTGGGCCATCTGTTGGGGTGCATTGAAGGTGGATGCCTGTCCACTTTGTATTACTATGTCAGCAGAGGAGACATTGGAGCAGGTACCTGAGCACATGGTCCTCGAGTAGTGGCGCTGCTGAAAAACCATACAACCTATCAGCGTGCAACTCGCTACACAAACAACCTCAAGTTTCTTGAATTTTTGACATGAAAATGAAGTTTCTACGTCAAAGTATGGCAACGTAGCGAATGTTTGTTTGTGGAGTTCTGTTTTTCCCATTCATTCTTAAGGGAAGAAGCCAAATTGGCCAAGTGATAAACATTTGGCTCTACGGAGACAACATTTTCTCTTATGTGGAATATGAGCTCACTGTCAGGCCGTAGGGGAGAGTCTGCAGAACGCCCTGAGGCGATTTGGTGTGTGTACTATGAAAACTGTGGCCACAGTCGCGAGGAGAAGTGTAACGTTTAACTTTGATGGCAGTGGTGGGAAAATGAATGGGGGCTTAAGGAGAGAAGAGGCGGCGCTGGGCCGACGATGAGGCTCGCCGTTTCAATTTCACAAGGCGCACGGGTTTATGGCCTGCCCCACATGAGAGAGCACCAATGTCCATACCAAACTGGAAAAAGTTTTTGTCTGCTGCATAGGGTGTGGCTGGGAGCAGCGTGAAAAGAGCGAAACGAGAGCTGATTTTTCAGCGATCCCGCATGTCGGCACGGTACTAAGAAGAGATTGGGCTTGCCCAATTCTCAGGGGCCCCTTTCCCACTCTGGGAGTCTCCCAGGGCCTGGGCCATCTGTTGGGGTGCATTGAAGCTGGACGCCTGTCCACTTTGTATTACTATGTCAGCAGAGGAGACATTGGAGCAGGGACCTGAGCACATGGTCCTCGAGAAGTGGCGCTGCTGAAAAACCATACAACCTATCAGCGTGCAACTCGCTCCACAAACACACCTCAAATTTCTTGAATTTTTGACATGAAAATGAAGTTTCGACGTCAAAGTATGGCAACGTAGCGAATGTTTGTTTGTGGAGTTCTGTTTTTCCCATTCATTCTCATGGGAAGAAGCCAAATTGGCCAAGTGATAAACATTTGGCTCTACGGAGACAACGTTTTCACTTATCTGGAATATGAGCTCACTGTCAGGCCGTAGGGGAGAGTCTCCAGAACGCCCTGAGGCGATTTGGTGTGTGTACTATGAAAACTGTGGCCACAGTCGCCAGGAGAAGTGTAACGTTTAACTTTGATGGCAGTGGTGGGAAAATGAATGGGGGCTTAAGGAGAGAAGAGGCGGCGCTGGGCCGACGATGAGGCTCGCCGTTTAAATTTCACAAGGCGCACGGGTTTATGGCCTGCCCCACATGAGAGAGCACCAATGTCCATACCAAACTGGAAAAAGTATTTGTCTCCTGCTGAGGGTGTGGCTGGGAGCAGCGTGAAAAGAGCAGAACGAGAGCTGATTTTTCAGCGATCCCGCATGTCGGCCCGGCACTAAGAAGAGATTGGGCTTGCCCAATGCTGAGGGGGCCCTTTCCCACTCTGGGAGTCTCCCAGGGCCTGGGCCATCTGTTGGGGTGCATTGAAGGTGGATGCCTGTCCACTTTGTATTACTATGTCAGCAGAGGAGACATTGGAGCAGGTACCTGAGCACATGGTCCTCGAGTAGTGGCGCTGCTGAAAAACCATACAACCTATCAGCGTGCAACTCGCTACACAAACAACCTCAAGTTTCTTGAATTTTTGACATGAAAATGAAGTTTCTACGTCAAAGTATGGCAACGTAGCGAATGTTTGTTTGTGGAGTTCTGTTTTTCCCATTCATTCTTAAGGGAAGAAGCCAAATTGGCCAAGTGATTAACATTTGGCTCTACGGAGACAACGTTTTCACTTATCTGGAATATGAGCTCACTGTCAGGCCGTAGGGGAGAGTCTCCAGAACGCCCTGAGGCGATTTGGTGTGTGTACTATGAAAACTGTGGCCACAGTCGCCAGGAGAAGTGCAACGTTTAAGTTTGATGGCAGTGGTGGGAAAATGAATGGGGGCTTAAGGAGAGAAGAGGCGGCGCTGGGCCAACGATCAGGCTCGCCGTTTAAATTTCACAAGGCGCACGGGTTCATGGCCTGCCCCACATGAGAGAGCACCAATGTCCATACCAAACTGGAAAAAGTATTTGTCTCCTGATTAGGGTGTGGCTGGGAGCAGCGTGAAAAGAGCGAAACGAGAGTTGATTTTTCAGCGATCCCGCATGTCGGCCCGGTACTAAGAAGAGATTGGGCTTGCCCAATTCTCAGGGGAACCTTTCCCACTCTGGGAGTCTCCCAGGGCCTGGGCCATCTGTTGGGGTGCATTGAAGCTGGACGCCTGTCCACTTTGTATTACTATGTCAGCAGAGGAGACATTGGAGCAGGGACCTGAGCACATGGTCCTCGAGAAGTGGCGCTGCTGAAAAACCATACAACCTATCAGCGTGCAACTCGCTACACAAACACACCTCAAGTTTCTTGAATTTTTTAAATAAAAATGAAGTTTCTGCGTCAAAGTATGGCAACGTAGCGAATGTTTGTTTGTGGAGTTCTGTTTTTCCCATTCATTCTTATGGGAAAAAGCCAAATTGGCCAAGTGATAAACATTTGGCTCTACGGAGACAACGTTTTCACTTATCTGGAATATGAGCTCACTGTCAGGCCGTAGGGGAGAGTCTGCAGAACGCCCTGAGGCGATTTGGTGTGTGTACTATGAAAACTGTGGCCACAGTCGCGAGGAGAAGTGTAACGTTTAACTTTGATGGCAGTGGTGGGAAAATGAATGGGGGCTTAAGGAGAGAAGAGGCGGCGCTGGGCCGACGATGAGGCTCGCCGTTTAAATTTCACAAGGCGCACAGGTTTATGGCCTGCCCCACATGAGAGAGCACCAATGTCCATACCAAACTGGAAAAAGTATTTGTCTCCTGCTGAGGGTGTGGCTGGGAGCAGCGTGAAAAGAGCAGAACGAGAGCTGATTTTTCAGCGATCCCGCATGTCGGTCCGGTACTAAGAAGAGATTGGGCTTGCCCAATGCTGAGGGGGCCCTTTCCCACTCTGGGAGTCTCCCAGGGCCTGGGCCATCTGTTGGGGTGCATTGAAGGTGGATGCCTGTCCATTTTGTATTACTATGTCAGCAGAGGAGACATTGGAGCAGGGACCTGAGCACATGGTCCTCGAGAAGTGGCGCTGCTGAAAAACCATACAACCTATCAGCGTGCAACTCGCTACATAAACAACCTCAAGTTTCTTGAATTTTTGACATGAAAATGAAGTTTCTACGTCAAAGTATGGCATCGTAGCGAATGTTTGTTTGTGGAGTTCTGTTTTTCCCATTCATTCTTATGGGAAAAAGCCAAATTGGCCAAGTGATAAACATTTGGCTCTACGGAGACAACATTTTCTCTTATCTGGAATATGAGCTCACTGTCAGGCCGTAGGGGAGAGTCTGCAGAACGCCCTGAGGCGATTTGGTGTGTGTACTATGAAAACTGTGGCCACAGTCGCGAGGAGAAGTGTAACGTTTAACTTTGATGGCAGTGGTGGGAAAATGAATGGGGGCTTAAGGAGAGAAGAGGCGGCGCTGGGCCGACGATCAGGCTCGCCGTTTAAATTTCACAAGGCGCACGGGTTCATGGCCTGCCCCACATGAGAGAGCACCAATGTCCATACCAAACTGGAAAAAGTATTTGTCTCCTGATTAGGGTGTGGCTGGGAGCAGCGTGAAAAGAGCGAAACGAGAGCTGATTTTTCAGCGATCCCGCATGTCGGCCCGGCACTAAGAAGAGATTGGGCTTGCCCAATTCTCAGGGGGCCCTTTCCCACTCTGGGAGTCTCCCAGGGCCTGGGCCATCTGTTGGGGTGCATTGAAGCTGGACGCCTGTCCACTTTGTATTACTATGTCAGCAGAGGAGACATTGGAGCAGGGACCTGAGCACATGGTCCTCGAGAAGTGGCGCTGCTGAAAAACCATACAACCTATCAGCGTGCAACTCGCTACACAAACACACCTCAAGTTTCTTGAATTTTTTAAATGAAAATGAAGTTTCTGCGTCAAAGTATGGCAACGTAGCGAATGTTTGTTTGTGGAGTTCTGTTTTTCCCATTCATTCTTATGGGAAAAAGCCAAATTGGCCAAGTGATAAACATTTGGCTCTACGGAGACAACGTTTTCACTTATCTGGAATATGAGCTCACTGTCAGGCCGTAGGGGAGAGTCTGCAGAACGCCCTGAGGCGATTTGGTGTGTGTACTATGAAAACTGTGGCCACAGTCGCGAGGAGAAGTGTAACGTTTAACTTTGATGGCAGTGGTGGGAAAATGAATGGGGGCTTAAGGAGAGAAGAGGCGGCGCTGGGCCGACGATGAGGCTCGCCGTTTAAATTTCACAAGGCGCACAGGTTTATGGCCTGCCCCACATGAGAGAGCACCAATGTCCATACCAAACTGGAAAAAGTATTTGTCTCCTGCTGAGGGTGTGGCTGGGAGCAGCGTGAAAAGAGCAGAACGAGAGCTGATTTTTCAGCGATCCCGCATGTCGGTCCGGTACTAAGAAGAGATTGGGCTTGCCCAATGCTGAGGGGGCCCTTTCCCACTCTGGGAGTCTCCCAGGGCCTGGGCCATCTGTTAGGGTGCATTGAAGGTGGATGCCTGTCCATTTTGTATTACTATGTCAGCAGAGGAGACATTGGAGCAGTGACCTGAGCACATGGTCCTCGAGAAGTGGCGCTGCTGAAAAACCATACAACCTATCAGCGTGCAACTCGCTACACAAATAACCTCAAGTTTCTTGAATTTTTGAAATGAAAATGAAGTTTCTACGTCAAAGTATGGCAACGTAGCGAATGTTTGTTTGTGGAGTTCTGTTTTTCCCATTCATTCTTATGGGAAAAAGCCAAATTGGCCAAGTGATAAACATTTGGCTCTACGGAGACAACGTTTTCACTTATCTGGAATATGAGCTCACTGTCAGGCCGTAGGGGAGAGTCTGCAGAACGCCCTGAGGCGATTTGGTGTGTGTACTATGAAAACTGTGGCCACAGTCGCGAGGAGAAGTGTAACGTTTAACTTTGATGGCAGTGGTGGGAAAATGAATGGGGGCTTAAGGAGAGAAGAGGCGGCGCTGGGCCGACGATGAGGCTCGCCGTTTAAATTTCACAAGGCGCACAGGTTTATGGCCTGCCCCACATGAGAGAGCACCAATGTCCATACCAAACTGGAAAAAGTATTTGTCTCCTGCTGAGGGTGTGGCTGGGAGCAGCGTGAAAAGAGCAGAACGAGAGCTGATTTTTCAGCGATCCCGCATGTCGGCCCGGTACTAAGAAGAGATTGGGCTTGCCCAATGCTGAGGGGGCCCTTTCCCACTCTGGGAGTCTCCCAGGGCCTGGGCCATCTGTTGGGGTGCATTGAAGCTGGACGCCTGTCCACTTTGTATTACTATGTCAGCAGAGGAGACATTGGAGCAGGGACCTGAGCACATGGTCCTCGAGAAGTGGCGCTGCTGAAAAACCATACAACCTATCAGCGTGCAACTCGCTACATAAACAACCTCAAGTTTCTTGAATTTTTGACATGAAAATGAAGTTTCTACGTCAAAGTATGGCATCGTAGCGAATGTTTGTTTGTGGAGTTCTGTTTTTCCCATTCATTCTTATGGGAAAAAGCCAAATTGGCCAAGTGATAAACATTTGGCTCTACGGAGACAACATTTTCTCTTATCTGGAATATGAGCTCACTGTCAGGCCGTAGGGGAGAGTCTGCAGAACGCCCTGAGGCGATTTGGTGTGTGTACTATGAAAACTGTGGCCACAGTCGCGAGGAGAAGTGTAACGTTTAACTTTGATGGCAGTGGTGGGAAAATGAATGGGGGCTTAAGGAGAGAAGAGGCGGCGCTGGGCCGACGATCAGGCTCGCCGTTTAAATTTCACAAGGCGCACGGGTTCATGGCCTGCCCCACATGAGAGAGCACCAATGTCCATACCAAACTGGAAAAAGTATTTGTCTCCTGCTTAGGGTGTGGTTGGGAGCAGCGTGAAAAGAGCGAAACGAGAGCTGATTTTTCAGCGATCCCGCATGTCGGCCCGGTACTAAGAAGAGATTGGGCTTGCCCAATGCTGAGGGGGCCCTTTCCCACTCTGGGAGTCTCCCAGGGCCTGGGCCATCTGTTGGGGTGCATTGAAGGTGGATGCCTGTCCACTTTGTATTACTATGTCAGCAGAGGAGACATTGGAGCAGTGACCTGAGCACATGGTCCTCGAGAAGTGGAGCTGCTGAAAAACCATACAACCTATCAGCGTGCAACTCGCTACACAAACAACCTCAAGTTTCTTGAATTTTTGACATGAAAATGAAGTTTCTACGTCAAAGTATGGCAACGTAGCGAATGTTTGTTTGTGGAGTTCTGTTTTTCCCATTCATTCTTATGGGAAGAAGCCAAATTGGCCAAGTGATAAACATTTGGCTCTACGGAGACAACGTTTTCACTTATCTGGAATATGAGCTCACTGTCAGGCCGTAGGGGAGAGTCTCCAGAACGCCCTGAGGCGATTTGGCGTGTGTACTATGAAAACTGTGGCCACAGTCGCCAGGAGAAGTGTAACGTTTAACGTTGATGGCAGTGGTGGGAAAATGAATGGCGACTTAAGGAGAGAAGAGGCGGCGCTGGGCCGACGATCAGGCTCGCCGTTTAAATTTCACAAGGCGCACGGGTTCATGGCCTGCCCCACATGAGAGAGCACCAATGTCCATACCAAACTGGAAAAAGTATTTGTCTCCTGATTAGGGTGTGGCTGGGAGCAGCGTGAAAAGAGCGAAACGAGAGTTGATTTTTCAGCGATCCCGCATGTCGGCCCGGTACTAAGAAGAGATTGGGCTTGCCCAATTCTCAGGGGAACCTTTCCCACTCTGGGAGTCTCCCAGGGCCTGGGCCATCTGTTGGGGTGCATTGAAGCTGGACGCCTGTCCACTTTGTATTACTATGTCAGCAGAGGAGACATTGGAGCAGGGACCTGAGCACATGGTCCTCGAGAAGTGGCGCTGCTGAAAAACCATACAACCTATCAGCGTGCAACTCGCTACACAAACACACCTCAACTTTTTTGAATTATTTACATGAAAATGAAGTTTCTACGTCAAAGTATGGCAACGTAGCGAATGTTTGTTTGTGGAGTTCTGTTTTTCCCATTCATTCTTCTGGGAAAAAGCCAAATTGGCCAAGTGATAAACATTTGGCTCTACGGAGACAACGTTTTCACTTATCTGGAATATGAGCTCACTGTCAGGCCGTAGGGGAGAGTCTCCAGAACGCCCTGAGGCGATTTGGTGTCTGTACTATGAAAACTATGGCCACAGTCGCGAGGAGAAGTGCAACGTTTAAGCTTGATGGCAGTGGTGGGAAAATGAATGGGGGCTTCAGGAGAGAAGAGGCGGCGCTGGGCCAATGATGAGGCTCGCCGTTTAAATTTCACAAGGCGCACGGTTTTATTGCCTGCCCCACATGAGAGAGCACCAATGTCCATACCAAACTGGAAAAAGTATTTGTCTCCTGCTTAGGGTGTGGCTGGGAGCAGCGTGAAAAGAGCGAAACGAGAGCTGATTTTACAGCGACCCGCTTGTCGGCCCGGGACTAAGAAGAGATTGGGCTTGCCCAATTCTCAGGGGGCCCTTTCCCACTCTGGGAGTCTCCCAGGGCCTGGGCCATCTGTTGGGGTGCAATGAAGGTAGATGCCTGTCCACTTTGTATTACAATGTCAGCAGAGGAGACATTGGAGCAGTGACCTGAGCACATGGTCCTCGAGAAGTGGCGCTGCTGAAAAACCATACAACCTATCAGCGTGCAACTCGCTACACAAATAACCTCAAGTTTCTTGAATTTTTGACATGAAAATGAAGTTTCGACGTCAAAGTATGGCAACGTAGCGAATGTTTGTTTGTGGAGTTCTGTTTTTCCCATTCATTCTTATGGGAAAAAGCCAAATTGGCCAAGTGATAAACATTTGGCTCTACGGAGACAACGTTTTCACTTATCTGGAATATGAGCTCACTGTCAGGCCGTAGGGGAGAGTCTGCAGAACGCCCTGAGGCGATTTGGTGTGTGTACTATGAAAACTGTGGCCACAGTCGCGAGGAGAAGTGTAACGTTTAACTTTGATGGCTGCGGTGGGAAAATGAATAAGGGCTTAAGGAGAGAAGAGGCGGCGCTGGGCCGACAATGAGGCTCGCCGTTTAAATTTCACAAGGCGCACGGGTTTATGGCCTGCCCCACATGAGAGAGCACCAATGTCCATACCAAACTGGAAAAAGTATTTGTCTCCTGCTTAGGGTGTGGCTGAGATCAACGTGAAAAGAGCGAAACGAGAGCTGATTTTACAGCGATCCCGCATGTCGGCCCGGTACTAAGAAGAGATTGGGCTTGCCCAATGCTGAGGGGGCCCTTTCCCACTCTGGGAGTCTCCCAGGGCCTGGGCCATCTGCTGGGGTGCATTGAAGCTGGACGCCTGTCCACTTTGTATTACTATGTCAGCAGAGGAGACATTGGAGCAGGTACCTGAGCACATGGTCCTCGAGAAGTGGCGCTGCTGAAAAACCATACAACCTATCAGCGTGCAACTCGCTACACAAACACACCTCAACTTTTTTGAATTTTTTACATGAAAATGAAGTTTCTACGTCAAAGTATGGCAACGTAGCGAATGTTTGTTTGTGGAGTTCTGTTTTTCCCATTCATTCTTCTGGGAAAAAGCCAAATTGGCCAAGTGATAAATATTTGGCTCTACGGAGACAACGTTTTCACTTATCTGGAATATGAGCTCACTGTCAGGCCGTAGGGGAGAGTCTCCAGAACGCCCTGAGGCGATTTGGTGTCTGTACTATGAAAACTATGGCCACAGTCGCGAGGAGAAGTGCAACGTTTAAGCTTGATGGCAGTGGTGGGAAAATGAATGGGGCCTTAAGGAGAGAAGAGGCGGCGCTGGGCCAATGATGAGGCTCGCCGTTTAAATTTCACAAGGCGCACGGTTTTATTGCCTGCCCCACATGAGAGAGCACCAATGTCCATACCAAACCTGGAAAAGTATTTGTCTCCTGATTAGGGTGTGGCTGGGAGCAGCGTGAAAAGAGCGAAACGAGAGCTGATTTTTCAGCGATCCCGCATGTCGGCCCGGCACTAAGAAGAGAATGGGCTTGCCCAATTCTCAGGGGGCCCTTTCCCACTCTGGGAGTCTCCCAGGGCCTGGGCCATCTGTTGGGGTGCATTGAAGCTGGACGCCTGTCCACTTTGTATTACTATGTCAGCAGAGGAGACATTGGAGCAGGGACCTGAGCACATGGTCCTCGAGAAGTGGCGCTGCTGAAAAACCATACAACCTATCAGCGTGCAACTCGCTACACAAACACACCTCAAGTTTCTTGAATTTTTGAAATGAAAATGAAGTTTCTGCGTCAAAGTATGGCAACGTAGCGAATGTTTGTTTGTGGAGTTCTGTTTTTCCCATTCATTCTTATGGGAAAAAGCCAAATTGGCCAAGTGATAAACATTTGGCTCTACGGAGACAACGTTTTCACTTATCTGGAATATGAGCTCACTGTCAGGCCGTAGGGGAGAGTCTGCAGAACGCCCTGAGGCGATTTGGTGTGTGTACTATGAAAACTGTGGCCACAGTCGCGAGGAGAAGTGTAACGTTTAACTTTGATGGCAGTGGTGGGAAAATGAATGGGGGCTTAAGGAGAGAAGAGGCGGCGCTGGGCCGACGATGAGGCTCGCCGTTTACATTTCACAAGGCGCACAGGTTTATGGCCTGCCCCACATGAGAGAGCACCAATGTCCATACCAAACTGGAAAAAGTATTTGTCTCCTGCTGAGGGTGTGGCTGGGAGCAGCGTGAAAAGAGCAGAACGAGAGCTGATTTTTCAGCGATCCCGCATGTCGGTCCGGTACTAAGAAGAGATTGGGCTTGCCCAATGCTGAGGGGGCCCTTTCCCACTCTGGGAGTCTCCCAGGGCCTGGGCCATCTGTTGGGGTGCATTGAAGGTGGATGCCTGTCCATTTTGTATTACTATGTCAGCAGAGGAGACATTGGAGCAGGGACCTGAGCACATGGTCCTCGAGAAGTGGCGCTGCTGAAAAACCATACAACCTATCAGCGTGCAACTCGCTACATAAACAACCTCAAGTTTCTTGAATTTTTGACATGAAAATGAAGTTTCTACGTCAAAGTATGGCATCGTAGCGAATGTTTGTTTGTGGAGTTCTGTTTTTCCCATTCATTCTTATGGGAAAAAGCCAAATTGGCCAAGTGATAAACATTTGGCTCTACGGAGACAACATTTTCTCTTATCTGGAATATGAGCTCACTGTCAGGCCGTAGGGGAGAGTCTGCAGAACGCCCTGAGGCGATTTGGTGTGTGTACTATGAAAACTGTGGCCACAGTCGCCAGGAGAAGTGTAACGTTTAACTTTGATGGCAGTGGTGGGAAAATGAATGGGGGCTTAAGGAGAGAAGAGGCGGCGCTGGGCCGACGATCAGGCTCGCCGTTTAAATTTCACAAGGCGCACGGGTTCATGGCCTGCCCCACATGAGAGAGCACCAATGTCCATACAAAACTGGAAAAAGTTTTTGTCTGCTGCATAGGGTGTGGCTGGGAGCAGCGTGAAAAGAGCGAAACGAGAGCTGATTTTTCAGCGATCCCGCATGTCGGCCCGGTACTAAGAAGAGATTGGGCTTGCCCAATGCTGAGGGGGCCCTTTCCCACTCTGGGAGTCTCCCAGGGCCTGGGCCATCTGTTGGGGTGCATTGAAGCTGGACGCCTGTCCACTTTGTATTACTATGTCAGCAGAGGAGACATTGGAGCAGGGACCTGAGCACATGGTCCTGGAGAAGTGGCGCTGCTGAAAAACCATACAACCTATCAGCGTGCAACTCGCTACACAAACAACCTCAAGTTTCTTGAATTTCTGACATGAAAATGAAGTTTCTACGTCAAAGTATGGCAACGTAGCGAATGTTTGTTTGTGGAGTTCTGTTTTTCCCATTCATTCTGATGGGAAAAAGCCAAATTGGCCAAGTGATAAACATTTGGCTCTACGGAGACAACATTTTCTCTTATCTGGAATATGAGCTCACTGTCAGGCCGTAGGGGAGAGTCTGCAGAACGCCCTGAGGCGATTTGGCGTGTGTACTATGAAAACTGTGGCCACAGTCGCCAGGAGAAGTGTAACGTTTAACTTTGATGGCTGCGGTGGGAAAATGAATAAGGGCTTCAGGAGAGAAGAGGCGGCGCTGGGCCGACAATGAGGCTCGCCGTTTAAATTTCACAAGGCGCACGGGTTTATGGCCTGCCCCACATGAGAGAGCACCAATGTCCATACCAAACTGGAAAAAGTATTTGTCTCCTGATTAGGGTGTGGCTGGGAGCAGCGTGAAAAGAGCGAAACGAGAGTTGATTTTTCAGCGATCCCGCATGTCGGCCCGGTACTAAGAAGAGATTGGGCTTGCCCAATTCTCAGGGGAACCTTTCCCACTCTGGGAGTCTCCCAGGGCCTGGGCCATCTGTTGGGGTGCATTGAAGCTGGACGCCTGTCCACTTTGTATTACTATGTCAGCAGAGGAGACATTGGAGCAGGGACCTGAGCACATGGTCCTCGAGAAGTGGCGCTGCTGAAAAACCATACAACCTATCAGCGTGCAACTCGCTACACAAACAACCTCAAGTTTCTTGAATTTTTGAAATGAAAATGAAGTTTCGACGTCAAAGTATGGCAACGTAGCGAATGTTTGTTTGTGGAGTTCTGTTTTTCCCATTCATTCTTATGGGAAAAAGCCAAATTGGCCAAGTGATAAACATTTGGCTCTCCGGAGACAACGTTTTCACTTATCTGGAATATGAGCTCACTGTCAGGCCGCAGGGGAGAGTCTCCAGAACGCCCTGAGGCGATTTGGTGTGTGTACAATGAAAACTGTGGCCACAGTCGCCAGGAGAAGTGTAACGTTTAACTTTGATGGCAGTGGTGGGAAAATAAATGGGGGCTTAAGGAGAGAAGAGGCGGCGCTGGGCCGACAATGAGGCTCGCCGTTTAAATTTCACAAGACGCACGGTTTTATTACCTGCCCCACATGAGAGAGCACCAATGTCCATACCAAACTGGAAAAAGTATTTGTCTCATGATTAGGGTGTGGCTGGGAGCAGCGTGAAAAGAGCGAAACGAGAGCTGATTTTTCAGCGATCCCGCATGTCGGCCCGGTACTAAGAAGAGATTGGGCTTGCCCAATTCTCAGGGGGCCCTTTCCCACTCTGGGAGTCTCCTAGGGCCTGGGCCATCTGTTGGGGTGCATTGAAGCTGGACGCCTGTCCACTTTGTATTACTATGTCAGCAGAGGAGACATTGGAGCAGGGACCTGAGCACATGGTCCTCGAGAAGTGGCGCTGCTGAAAAACCATACAACCTATCAGCGTGCAACTCGCTACACAAACACACCTCAAGTTTCTTGAATTTTTGAAATGAAAATGAAGTTTCTGCGTCAAAGCATGGCAACGTAGCGAATGTTTGTTTGTGGAGTTCTGTTTTTCCCATTCATTCTTATGGGAAAAAGCCAAATTGGCCAAGTGATAAACATTTGGCTCTACGGAGACAACATTTTCACTTATCTGGAATATGAGCTCACTGTCAGGCCGTAGGGGAGAGTCTGCAGAACGCCCTGAGGCGATTTGGTGTGTGTACTATGAAAACTGTGGCCACAGTCGCCAGGAGAAGTGTAACGTTTAACTTGGATGGCAGTGGTGGGAAAATGAATGGGGGCTTAAGGAGAGAAGAGGCGGCGCTGGGCCGACGATGAGGCTCGCCGTTTAAATTTCACAAGGCGCACAGGTTTATGGCCTGCCCCACATGAGAGAGCACCAATGTCCATACCAAACTGGAAAAAGTATTTGTCTCCTGCTGAGGGTGTGGCTGGGAGCAGCGTGAAAAGAGCAGAACGAGAGCTGATTTTTCAGCGATCCCGCATGTCGGTCCGGTACTAAGAAGAGATTGGGCTTGCCCAATGCTGAGGTAGCCCTTTCCCACTCTGGGAGTCTCCCAGGGCCTGGGCCATCTGTTGGGGTGCATTGAAGGTGGATGCCTGTCCATTTTGTATTACTATGTCAGCAGAGGAGACATTGGAGCAGGGACCTGAGCACATGGTCCTCGAGAAGTGGCGCTGCTGAAAAACCATACAACCTATCAGCGTGCAACTCGCTCCACAAACAACCTCAAGTTTCTTGAATTTTTGACATGAAAATGAAGTTTCTACGTCAAAGTATGGCAACGTAGCGAATGTTTGTTTGTGGAGTTCTGTTTTTCCCATTCATTCTTATGGGAAAAAGCCAAATTGGCCAAGTGATAAACATTTGGCTCTACGGAGACAACATTTTCTCTTATCTGGAATATGAGCTCACTGTCAGGCCGTAGGGGAGAGTCTGCAGAACGCCCTGAGGCGATTTGGCGTGTGTACTATGAAAACTGTGGCCACAGTTGCCAGGAGAAGTGTAACGTTTAACTTTGATGGCTGCGGTGGGAAAATGAATAAGGGCTTCAGGAGAGAAGAGGCGGCGCTGGGCCGACAATGAGGCTCGCCGTTTAAATTTCACAAGGCGCACGGGTTTATGGCCTGCCCCACATGAGAGAGCACCAATGTCCATACCAAACTGGAAAAAGTATTTGTCTCCTGATTAGGGTGTGGCTGGGAGCAGCGTGAAAAGAGCGAAACGAGAGTTGATTTTTCAGCGATCCCGCATGTCGGCCCGGTACTAAGAAGAGATTGGGCTTGCCCAATTCTCAGGGGGCCCTTTCCCACTCTGGGAGTCTCCCAGGGCCTGGGCCATCTGTTGGGGTGCATTGAAGGTGGATGCCTGTCCACTTTGTATTACTATGTCAGCAGAGGAGACATTGGAGCAGGGACCTGAGCACATGGTCCTCGAGAAGTGGCGCTGCTGAAAAACCATACAACCTATCAGCGTGCAACTCGCTACACAAACAACCTCAAGTTTCTTGAATTTTTGACATGAAAATGAAGTTTCTACGTCAAAGTATGGCAACGTAGCGAATGTTTGTTTGTGGAGTTCTGTTTTTCCCATTCATTCTTCTGGGAAAAAGCCAAATTGGCCAAGTGATAAACATTTGGCTCTACGGAGACAACGTTTTCACTTATCTGGAATATGAGCTCACTGTCAGGCCGTAGGGGAGAGTCTCCAGAACGCCCTGAGGCGATATGGCGTGTGTACTATGAAAACGATGGCCACAGTCGCCAGGAGAAGTGTAACGTTTAACTTTGATGGCAGTGGTGGGAAAATGAATGGGGGCTTAAGGAGAGAAGAGGCGGCGCTGGGCCGACGATGAGGCTCGCCGTTTAAATTTCACAAGGCGCACGGGTTTATTGCCTGCCCCACATGAGAGAGCACCAATGTCCATACCAAACTGGAAAAAGTTTTTGTCTGCTGCATAGGGTGTGGCTGGGAGCAGCGTGAAAAGAGCGAAACGAGAGCTGATTTTTCAGCGATCCCGCATGTCGGCCCGGCACTAAGAAGAGATTGGGCTTGCCCAATGCTGAGGGGGCCCTTTCCCACTCTGGGAGTCTCCCAGGGCCTGGGCCATCTGCTGGGGTGCATTGAAGCTGGACGCCTGTCCACTTTGTATTACTATGTCAGCAGAGGAGACATTGGAGCAGGTACCTGAGCACATGGTCCTCGAGAAGTGGCGCTGCTGAAAAACCATACAACCTATCAGCGTGCAACTCGCTACACAAACACACCTCAACTTTTTTGAATTTTTGACATGAAAATGAAGTTTCTACGTCAAAGTATGGCAACGTAGCGAATGTTTGTTTGTGGAGTTGTGTTTTTCCCATTCATTCTTCTGGGAAAAAGCCAAATTGGCCAAGTGATAAACATTTGGCTCTACGGAGACAACGTTTTCACTTATTTGGAATATGAGCTCACTGTCAGGCCGTAGGGGAGAGTCTCCAGAACGCCCTGAGGCGATTTGGTGTGTGTACTATGAAAACTATGGCCACAGTCGCGAGGAGAAGTGCAACGTTTAAGCTTGATGGCAGTGGTGGGAAAATGAATGGGGGCTTAAGGAGAGAAGAGGCGGCGCTGGGCCAATGATGAGGCTCGCCGTTTAAATTTCACAAGGCGCACGGTTTTATTGCCTGCCCCACATGAGAGAGCACCAATGTCCATACCAAACTGGAAAAAGTATTTGTCTCCTGATTAGGGTGTGGCTGGGAGCAGCGTGAAAAGAGCGAAACGAGAGCTGATTTTTCAGCGATCCCGCATGTCAGCCCGGCACTAAGAAGAGATTGGGCTTGCCCAATTCTCAGGGGGCCCTTTCCCACTCTGGGAGTCTCCCAGGGCCTGGGCCATCTGTTGGGGTGCATTGAAGCTGGACGCCTGTCCACTTTGTATTACTATGTCAGCAGAGGAGACATTGGAGCAGGGACCTGAGCACATGGTCCTCGAGAAGTGGCGCTGCTGAAAAACCATACAACCTATCAGCGTGCTATTCGCTACACAAACACACCTCAAGTTTCTTGAATTTTTGAAATGAAAATGAAGTTTCGACGTCAAAGTATGGCAACGTAGCGAATGTTTGTTTGTGGAGTTCTGTTTTTCCCATTCATTCTTATGGGAAGAAGCCAAATTGGCCAAGTGATAAACATTTGGCTCTACGGAGACAACGTTTTCACTTATCTGGAATATGAGCTCACTGTCAGGCCGTAGGGGAGAGTCTCCAGAACGCCCTGAGGAGATTTGGTGTGTGTACTATGAAAACTGTGGCCACAGTCGCCAGGAGAAGTGCAACGTTTAAGTTTGATGGCAGTGGTGGGAAAATGAATGGGGGCTTAAGGAGAGAAGAGGCGGCGCTGGGCCGACGATGAGGCTCGCCGTTTAAATTTCACAAGGCGCACGGGTTCATGGCCTGCCCCACATGAGAGAGCACCAATGTCCATACCAAACTGGAAAAAGTATTTGTCTGCTGCATAGGGTGTGGCTGGGAGCAGCGTGAAAAGAGCGAAACGAGAGCTGATTTTTCAGCGATCCCGCATGTCGGCCCGGCACTAAGAAGAGATTGGGCTTGCCCAATGCTGAGGGGGCCCTTTCCCACTCTGGGAGTCTCCCAGGGCCTGGGCCATCTGTTGGGGTGCATTGAAGGTGGATGCCTGTCCATTTTGTATTACTATGTCAGCAGAGGAGACATTGGAGCAGGGACCTGAGCACATGGTCCTCGAGAAGTGGCGCTGCTGAAAAACCATACAACCTATCAGCGTGCAACTCGCTACACAAACAACCTCAAGTTTCTTGAATTTTTGACATGAAAATGAAGTTTCTACGTCAAAGTATGGCAACGTAGCGAATGTTTGTTTGTGGAGTTCTGTTTTTCCCATTCATTCTTATGGGAAAAAGCCAAATTGGCCAAGTGATAAACATTTGGCTCTACGGAGACAACATTTTCTCTAATCTGGAATATGAGCTCACTGTCAGGCCGTAGGGGAGAGTCTGCAGAACGCCCTGAGGCGATTTGGTGTGTGTACTATGAAAACTGTGGCCACAGTCGCCAGGAGAAGTGTAACGTTTAACTTTGATGGCAGTGGTGGGAAAATGAATGGGGGCTTAAGGAGAGAAGAGGCAGCGCTGGGCCGACGATGAGGCTCGCCGTGTAAATTTCACAAGGCGCACGGGTTTATGGCCTGCCCCACATGAGAGAGCACCAATGTCCATACCAAACTGGAAAAAGTATTTGTCTCCTGATTAGGGTGTGGCTGGGAGCAGCGTGAAAAGAGCGAAACGAGAGCTGATTTTTCAGCGATCCCGCATGTCGGCCCGGCACTAAGAAGAGATTGGGCTTGCCCAATTCTCAGGGGGCCCTTTCCCACTCTGGGAGTCTCCCAGGGCCTGGGCCATCTGTTGGGGTGCATTGAAGCTGGACGCCTGTCCACTTTGTATTACTATGACAGCAGAGGAGACATTGGAGCAGGGACCTGAGCACATGGTCCTCGATAAGTGGCGCTGCTGAAAAACCATACAACCTATCAGCGTGCAACTCGCTACACAAACACACCTCAAGTTTCTTGAATTTTTGAAATGAAAATGAAGTTTCGACGTCAAAGTATGGCAACGTAGCGAATGTTTGTTTGTGGAGTTCTGTTTTTCCCATTCATTCTTATGGGAAGAAGCCAAATTGGCCAAGTGATAAACATTTGGCTCTACGGAGACAACGTTTTCACTTATCTGGAATATGAGCTCACTGTCAGGCCGTAGGGGAGAGTCTCCAGAACGCCCTGATGCGATTTGGTGTGTGTACTATGAAAACTGTGGCCACAGTCGCGAGGAGAAGTGTAACGTTTAACTTTGATGGCAGTGGTGGGAAAATGAATGGCGACTTAAGGAGAGAAGAGGCGGCGCTGGGCCGACGATCAGGCTCGCCGTTTAAATTTCACAAGGCGCACGGGTTCATGGCCTGCCCCACATGAGAGAGCACCAATGTCCATACCAAACTGGAAAAAGTTTTTGTCTGCTGCATAGGGTGTGGCTGGGAGCAGCGTGAAAAGAGCGAAACGAGAGCTGATTTTTCAGCGATCCCGCATGTCGGCCCGGCACTAAGAAGAGATTGGGCTTGCCCAATGCTGAGGGGGCCCTTTCCCACTCTGGGAGTCTCCCAGGGCCTGGGCCATCTGTTGGGGTGCATTGAAGGTGGATGCCTGTCCATTTTGTATTACTATGTCAGCAGAGGAGACATTGGAGCAGGGACCTGAGCACATGGTCCTCGAGAAGTGGCGCTGCTGAAAAACCATACAACCTATCAGCGTGCAACTCGCTACACAAACAACCTCAAGTTTCTTGAATTTTTGACATGAAAATGAAGTTTCTACGTCAAAGTATGGCAACGTAGCGAATGTTTGTTTGTGGAGTTCTGTTTTTCCCATTCATTCTTATGGGAAAAAGCCAAATTGGCCAAGTGATAAACATTTGGCTCTACGGAGACAACATTTTCTCTAATCTGGAATATGAGCTCACTGTCAGGCCGTAGGGGAGAGTCTGCAGAACGCCCTGAGGCGATTTGGTGTGTGTACTATGAAAACTGTGGCCACAGTCGCGAGGAGAAGTGTAACGTTTAACTTTGATGGCAGTGGTGGGAAAATGAATGGGGGCTTAAGGAGAGAAGAGGCGGCGCTGGGCCGACGATGAGGCTCGCCGTGTAAATTTCACAAGGCGCACGGGTTTATGGCCTGCCCCACATGAGAGAGCACCAATGTCCATACCAAACTGGAAAAAGTATTTGTCTCCTGATTAGGGTGTGGCTGGGAGCAGCGTGAAAAGAGCAGAACGAGAGCTGATTTTTCATCGATCCCGCATGTCGGCCCGGTACTAAGAAGAGATTGGGCTTGCCCAATGCTGAGGGGGCCCTTTCCCACTCTGGGAGTCTCCCAGGGCCTGGGCCATCTGTTGGGGTGCATTGAAGGTGGATGCCTGTCCACTTTGTATTACTATGTCAGCAGAGGAGACATTGGAGCAGTGACCTGAGCACATGGTCCTCGAGAAGTGGCGCTGCTGAAAAACCATACAACCTATCAGCCTGCAACTCGCTACACAAACACACCTCAAGTTTCTTGAATTTTTGACATGAAAATGAAGTTTCTACGTCAAAGTATGGCAACGTAGCGAATGTTTGTTTGTGGAGTTCTGTTTTTCCCATTCATTCTTATGGGAAGAAGCCAAATTGGCCAAGTGATAAACATTTGGCTCTACGGAGACAACGTTTTCTCTTATCTGGAATATGAGCTCACTGTCAGGCCGGAGGGGAGAGTCTCCAGAACGCCCGGAGGCGATTTGGCGTGAGTACTATGAAAACTGTGGCCACAGTCGCCAGGAGAAGTGTAACGTTTAACTTTGATGGCTGCGGTGGGAAAATGAATAAGGGCTTCAGGAGAGAAGAGGCGGCGCTGGGCCGACAATGAGGCTCGCCGTTTAAATTTCACAAGGCGCACGGGTTTATGGCCTGCCCCACATGAGAGAGCACCAATGTCCATACCAAACTGGAAAAAGTATTTGTCTCCTGACTAGGGTGTGGCTGGGAGCAGCGTGAAAAGAGCGAAACAAGAGCTGATTTTTCAGCGATCCCGCATGTCGGCCCGGTACTAAGAAGAGATTGGGCTTGCCCAATTCTCAGGGGGCCCTTTCCCACTCTGGGAGTCTCCCAGGGCCTGGGCCATCTGTTGGGGTGCATTGAAGCTGGACGCCTGTCCACTTTGTATTACTATGTCAGCAGAGGAGACATTGGAGCAGGGACCTGAGCACATGGTCCTCGAGAAGTGGCGCTGCTGAAAAACCATACAACCTATCAGCGTGCAACTCGCTACACAAACACACCTCAAGTTTCTTGAATTTTTGAAATGAAAATGAAGTTTCGACGTCAAAGTATGGCAACGTAGCGAATGTTTGTTTGTGGAGTTCTGTTTTTCCCATTCATTCTTATGGGAAGAAGCCAAATTGGCCAAGTGATAAACATTTGGCTCTACGGAGACAACGTTTTCACTTATCTGGAATATGAGCTCACTGTCAGGCCGTAGGGGAGAGTCTCCAGAACGCCCTGATGCGATTTGGTGTGTGTACTATGAAAACTGTGGCCACAGTCGCGAGGAGAAGTGTAACGTTTAACTTTGATGGCAGTGGTGGGAAAATGAATGGCGACTTAAGGAGAGAAGAGGCGGCGCTGGGCCGACGATCAGGCTCGCCGTTTAAATTTCACAAGGCGCACGGGTTCATGGCCTGCCCCACATGAGAGAGCACCAATGTCCATACCAAACTGGAAAAAGTTTTTGTCTGCTGCATAGGGTGTGGCTGGGAGCAGCGTGAAAAGAGCGAAACGAGAGCTGATTTTTCAGCGATCCCGCATGTCGGCCCGGCACTAAGAAGAGATTGGGCTTGCCCAATGCTGAGGGGGCCCTTTCCCACTCTGGGAGTCTCCCAGGGCCTGGGCCATCTGTTGGGGTGCATTGAAGGTGGATGCCTGTCCATTTTGTATTACTATGTCAGCAGAGGAGACATTGGAGCAGGGACCTGAGCACATGGTCCTCGAGAAGTGGCGCTGCTGAAAAACCATACAACCTATCAGCGTGCAACTCGCTACACAAACAACCTCAAGTTTCTTGAATTTTTGACATGAAAATGAAGTTTCTACGTCAAAGTATGGCAACGTAGCGAATGTTTGTTTGTGGAGTTCTGTTTTTCCCATTCATTCTTATGGGAAAAAGCCAAATTGGCCAAGTGATAAACATTTGGCTCTACGGAGACAACATTTTCTCTAATCTGGAATATGAGCTCACTGTCAGGCCGTAGGGGAGAGTCTGCAGAACGCCCTGAGGCGATTTGGTGTGTGTACTATGAAAACTGTGGCCACAGTCGCGAGGAGAAGTGTAACGTTTAAGTTTGATGGCAGTGGTGGGAAAATGAATGGGGGCTTAAGGAGAGAAGAGGCGGCGCTGGGCCGACGATGAGGCTCGCCGTGTAAATTTCACAAGGCGCACGGGTTTATGGCCTGCCCCACATGAGAGAGCACCAATGTCCATACCAAACTGGAAAAAGTATTTGTCTCCTGATTAGGGTGTGGCTGGGAGCAGCGTGAAAAGAGCGAAACGAGAGCTGATTTTTCAGCGATCCCGCATGTCGGCCCGGCACTAAGAAGAGATTGGGCTTGCCCAATTCTCAGGGGGCCCTTTCCCACTCTGGGAGTCTCCCAGGGCCTGGGCCATCTGTTGGGGTGCATTGAAGCTGGACGCCTGTCCACTTTGTATTACTATGACAGCAGAGGAGACATTGGAGCAGGGACCTGAGCACATGGTCCTCGATAAGTGGCGCTGCTGAAAAACCATACAACCTATCAGCGTGCAACTCGCTACACAAACACACCTCAAGTTTCTTGAATTTTTGAAATGAAAATGAAGTTTCGACGTCAAAGTATGGCAACGTAGCGAATGTTTGTTTGTGGAGTTCTGTTTTTCCCATTCATTCTTATGGGAAGAAGCCAAATTGGCCAAGTGATAAACATTTGGCTCTACGGAGACAACGTTTTCACTTATCTGGAATATGAGCTCACTGTCAGGCCGTAGGGGAGAGTCTCCAGAACGCCCTGAGGCGATTTGGTGTGTGTACTATGAAAACTGTGGCCACAGTCGCCAGGAGAAGTGCAACGTTTAAGTTTGGTGGCAGTGGTGGGAAAATGAATGGGGGCTTAAGGAGAGAAGAGGCGGCGCTGGGCCGACGATGAGGCTCGCCGTTTAAATTTCACAAGGCGCACGGGTTCATGGCCTGCCCCACATGAGAGAGCACCAATGTCCATACCAAACTGGAAAAAGTATTTGTCTGCTGCATAGGGTGTGGCTGGGAGCAGCGTGAAAAGAGCGAAACGAGAGCTGATTTTTCAGCGATCCCGCATGTCGGCCCGGCACTAAGAAGAGATTGGGCTTGCCCAATGCTGAGGGGGCCCTTTCCCACTCTGGGAGTCTCCCAGGGCCTGGGCCATCTGCTGGGGTGCATTGAAGCTGGACGCCTGTCCACTTTGTATTACTATGTCAGCAGAGGAGACATTGGAGCAGGTACCTGAGCACATGGTCCTCGAGAAGTGGCGCTGCTGAAAAACCATACAACCTATCAGCGTGCAACTCGCTACACAAACACACCTCAACTTTTTTGAATTTTTGACATGAAAATGAAGTTTCTACGTCAAAGTATGGCAACGTAGCGAATGTTTGTTTGTGGAGTTGTGTTTTTCCCATTCATTCTTCTGGGAAAAAGCCAAATTGGCCAAGTGATAAACATTTGGCTCTACGGAGACAACGTTTTCACTTATTTGGAATATGAGCTCACTGTCAGGCCGTAGGGGAGAGTCTCCAGAACGCCCTGAGGCAATTTGGTGTGTGTACTATGAAAACTATGGCCACAGTCGCGAGGAGAAGTGTAACGTTTAAGCTTGATGGCAGTGGTGGGAAAATGAATGGGGGCTTAAGGAGAGAAGAGGCGGCGCTGGGCCAATGATGAGGCTCGCCGTTTAAACTTCACAAGGCGCACGGTTTTATTGCCTGCCCCACATGAGAGAGCACCAATGTCCAAACCAAACTGGAAAAAGTATTTGTCTCAGGCTGAGGGTGTGGCTGGGACCAGCGTGAAAAGAGCGAAACGAGTGCTGATTTTTCAGCGATCCCGCATGTCGGCCCGGTACTAAGAAGAGATTGGGCTTGCCCAATTCTCAGGGGGCCCTTTCCCACTCTGGGAGTCTCCCAGGGCCTGGGCCATCTGCTGGGGTGCATTGAAGCTGGACGCCTGTCCACTTTGTATTACTATGTCAGCAGAGGAGACATTGGAGCAGGTACCTGAGCACATGGTCCTCGAGAAGTGGCGCTGCTGAAAAACCATACAACCTATCAGCGTGCAACTTGCTACACAAACACACCTCATGTTTCTTGAATTTTTGACATGAAAATGAAGTTTCTGCGTCAAAGTATGGCAACGTAGCGAATGTTTGTTTGTGGAGTTCTGTTTTTTCCATTCATTCTTATGGGAAAAAGCCAAATTGGCCAAGTGATAAACATTTGGCTCTACGGAGACAACATTTTCACTTATCTGGAATATGAGCTCACTGTCAGGCCGTAGGGGAGAGCCTGCAGAACGCCCTGAGGCGATTTGGTGTGTGTACTATGAAAACTGTGGCCACAGTCGCGAGGAGAAGTGTAACGTTTAACTTTGATGGCAGTGGTGGGAAAATGAATGGGGGCTTAAGGAGAGAAGAGGCGGCGCTGGGCCGACGATGAGGCTCGCCGTTTAAATTTCACAAGGCGCACAGGTTTATGGCCTTCCCCACATGAGAGAGCACCAATGTCCATA
Source organism: Karalla daura (assembly GCA_029224185.1). Taxonomy (NCBI): domain Eukaryota; kingdom Metazoa; phylum Chordata; class Actinopteri; order Chaetodontiformes; family Leiognathidae; genus Karalla; species Karalla daura. Next base: position 89,534 of record CM055198.1, read on the forward strand.
CCAAACTGGAAAAAGTATTTGTCTCCTGCAGAGGGTGTGGCTGGGAGCAGCGTGAAAAGAGCGAAACGAGAGCTGATTTTTCAGCGATCCCGCATGTCGGCCCGGCACTAAGAAGAGATTGGGCTTGCCCAATGCTGAGGGGGCCCTTTCCCACTCTGGGAGTCTCCCAGGGCCTGGGCCATCTGTTGGGGTGCATTGAAGGTGGATGCCTGTCCATTTTGTATTACTATGTCAGCAGAGGAGACATTGGAGCAGGGACCTGAGCACATGGTCCTCGAGAAGTGGCGCTGCTGAAAAACCATACAACCTATCAGCGTGCAACTCGCTACACAAACAACCTCAAGTTTCTTGAATTTTTGACATGAAAATGAAGTTTCTACGTCAAAGTATGGCAACGTAGCGAATGTTTGTTTGTGGAGTTCTGTTTTTCCCATTCATTCTTATGGGAAAAAGCCAAATTGGCCAAGTGATAAACATTTGGCTCTACGGAGACAACATTTTCTCTAATCTGGAATATGAGCTCACTGTCAGGCCGTAGGGGAGAGTCTGCAGAACGCCCTGAGGCGATTTGGTGTGTGTACTATGAAAACTGTGGCCACAGTCGCGAGGAGAAGTGTAACGTTTAAGTTTGATGGCAGTGGTGGGAAAATGAATGGGGGCTTAAGGAGAGAAGAGGCGGCGCTGGGCCGACGATGAGGCTCGCCGTGTAAATTTCACAAGGCGCACGGGTTCATGGCCTGCCCCACATGAGAGAGCACCAATGTCCATACCAAACTGGAAAAAGTTTTTGTCTGCTGCATAGGGTGTGGCTGGGAGCAGCGTGAAAAGAGCGAAACGAGAGCTGATTTTTCAGCGATCCCGCATGTCGGCCCGGCACTAAGAAGAGATTGGGCTTGCCCAATGCTGAGGGGGCCCTTTCCCACTCTGGGAGTCTCCCAGGGCCTGGGCCATCTGTTGGGGTGCATTGAAGGTGGATGCCTGTCCATTTTGTATTACTATGTCAGCAGAGGAGACATTGGAGCAGGGACCTGAGCACATGGTCCTCGAGAAGTGGCGCTGCTGAAAAACCATACAACCTATCAGCGTGCAACTCGCTACACAAACAACCTCAAGTTTCTTGAATTTTTGACATGAAAATGAAGTTTCTACGTCAAAGTATGGCAACGTAGCGAATGTTTGTTTGTGGAGTTCTGTTTTTCCCATTCATTCTTATGGGAAAAAGCCAAATTGGCCAAGTGATAAACATTTGGCTCTACGGAGACAACATTTTCTCTAATCTGGAATATGAGCTCACTGTCAGGCCGTAGGGGAGAGTCTGCAGAACGCCCTGAGGCGATTTGGTGTGTGTACTATGAAAACTGTGGCCACAGTCGCGAGGAGAAGTGTAACGTTTAACTTTGATGGCAGTGGTGGGAAAATGAATGGGGGCTTAAGGAGAGAAGAGGCGGCGCTGGGCCGACGATGAGGCTCGCCGTGTAAATTTCACAAGGCGCACGGGTTTATGGCCTGCCCCACATGAGAGAGCACCAATGTCCATACCAAACTGGAAAAAGTATTTGTCTCCTGATTAGGGTGTGGCTGGGAGCAGCGTGAAAAGAGCAGAACGAGAGCTCATTTTTCATCGATCCCGCATGTCGGCCCGGTACTAAGAAGAGATTGGGCTTGCCCAATGCTGAGGGGGCCCTTTCCCACTCTGGGAGTCTCCCAGGGCCTGGGCCATCTGTTGGGGTGCATTGAAGGTGGATGCCTGTCCACTTTGTATTACTATGTCAGCAGAGGAGACATTGGAGCAGTGACCTGAGCACATGGTCCTCGAGAAGTGGCGCTGCTGAAAAACCATACAACCTATCAGCGTGCAATTCGCTACACAAACAACCTCAAGTTTCTTGAATTTTTGACATGAAAATGAAGTTTCTACGTCAAAGTATGGCAACGTAGCGAATGTTTGTTTGTGGAGTTCTGTTTTTCCCATTCATTCTTATGGGAAGAAGCCAAATTGGCCAAGTGATAAACATTTGGCTCTACGGAGACAACGTTTTCTCTTATCTGGAATATGAGCTCACTGTCAGGCCGTAGGGGAGAGTCTCCAGAACGCCCGGAGGCGATTTGGCGTGAGTACTATGAAAACTGTGGCCACAGTCGCCAGGAGAAGTGTAACGTTTAACTTTGATGGCAGTGGTGGGAAAATGAATGGGGGCTTAAGGAGAGAAGAGGCGGCGCTGGGCCGACGATGAGGCTCGCCGTTTAAATTTCACAAGGCGCACAGGTTTATGGCCTTCCCCACATGAGAGAGCACCAATGTCCATACCAAACTGGAAAAAGTATTTGTCTCCTGCAGAGGGTGTGGCTGGGAGCAGCGTGAAAAGAGCGAAACGAGAGCTGATTTTTCAGCGATCCCGCATGTCGGCCCGGCACTAAGAAGAGATTGGGCTTGCCCAATGCTGAGGGGGCCCTTTCCCACTCTGGGAGTCTCCCAGGGCCTGGGCCATCTGTTGGGGTGCATTGAAGGTGGATGCCTGTCCATTTTGTATTACTATGTCAGCAGAGGAGACATTGGAGCAGGGACCTGAGCACATGGTCCTCGAGAAGTGGCGCTGCTGAAAAACCATACAACCTATCAGCGTGCAACTCGCTACACAAACAACCTCAAGTTTCTTGAATTTTTGACATGAAAATGAAGTTTCTACGTCAAAGTATGGCAACGTAGCGAATGTTTGTTTGTGGAGTTCTGTTTTTCCCATTCATTCTTATGGGAAAAAGCCAAATTGGCCAAGTGATAAACATTTGGCTCTACGGAGACAACATTTTCTCTAATCTGGAATATGAGCTCACTGTCAGGCCGTAGGGGAGAGTCTGCAGAACGCCCTGAGGCGATTTGGTGTGTGTACTATGAAAACTGTGGCCACAGTCGCGAGGAGAAGTGTAACGTTTAAGTTTGATGGCAGTGGTGGGAAAATGAATGGGGGCTTAAGGAGAGAAGAGGCGGCGCTGGGCCGACGATGAGGCTCGCCGTGTAAATTTCACAAGGCGCACGGGTTCATGGCCTGCCCCACATGAGAGAGCACCAATGTCCATACCAAACTGGAAAAAGTTTTTGTCTGCTGCATAGGGTGTGGCTGGGAGCAGCGTGAAAAGAGCGAAACGAGAGCTGATTTTTCAGCGATCCCGCATGTCGGCCCGGCACTAAGAAGAGATTGGGCTTGCCCAATGCTGAGGGGGCCCTTTCCCACTCTGGGAGTCTCCCAGGGCCTGGGCCATCTGTTGGGGTGCATTGAAGGTGGATGCCTGTCCATTTTGTATTACTATGTCAGCAGAGGAGACATTGGAGCAGGGACCTGAGCACATGGTCCTCGAGAAGTGGCGCTGCTGAAAAACCATACAACCTATCAGCGTGCAACTCGCTACACAAACAACCTCAAGTTTCTTGAATTTTTGACATGAAAATGAAGTTTCTACGTCAAAGTATGGCAACGTAGCGAATGTTTGTTTGTGGAGTTCTGTTTTTCCCATTCATTCTTATGGGAAAAAGCCAAATTGGCCAAGTGATAAACATTTGGCTCTACGGAGACAACATTTTCTCTAATCTGGAATATGAGCTCACTGTCAGGCCGTAGGGGAGAGTCTGCAGAACGCCCTGAGGCGATTTGGTGTGTGTACTATGAAAACTGTGGCCACAGTCGCGAGGAGAAGTGTAACGTTTAACTTTGATGGCAGTGGTGGGAAAATGAATGGGGGCTTAAGGAGAGAAGAGGCGGCGCTGGGCCGACGATGAGGCTCGCCGTGTAAATTTCACAAGGCGCACGGGTTTATGGCCTGCCCCACATGAGAGAGCACCAATGTCCATACCAAACTGGAAAAAGTATTTGTCTCCTGATTAGGGTGTGGCTGGGAGCAGCGTGAAAAGAGCAGAACGAGAGCTCATTTTTCATCGATCCCGCATGTCGGCCCGGTACTAAGAAGAGATTGGGCTTGCCCAATGCTGAGGGGGCCCTTTCCCACTCTGGGAGTCTCCCAGGGCCTGGGCCATCTGTTGGGGTGCATTGAAGGTGGATGCCTGTCCACTTTGTATTACTATGTCAGCAGAGGAGACATTGGAGCAGTGACCTGAGCACATGGTCCTCGAGAAGTGGCGCTGCTGAAAAACCATACAACCTATCAGCGTGCAATTCGCTACACAAACAACCTCAAGTTTCTTGAATTTTTGACATGAAAATGAAGTTTCTACGTCAAAGTATGGCAACGTAGCGAATGTTTGTTTGTGGAGTTCTGTTTTTCCCATTCATTCTTATGGGAAGAAGCCAAATTGGCCAAGTGATAAACATTTGGCTCTACGGAGACAACGTTTTCTCTTATCTGGAATATGAGCTCACTGTCAGGCCGTAGGGGAGAGTCTCCAGAACGCCCGGAGGCGATTTGGCGTGAGTACTATGAAAACTGTGGCCACAGTCGCCAGGAGAAGTGTAACGTTTAACTTTGATGGCTGCGGTGGGAAAATGAATAAGGGCTTCAGGAGAGAAGAGGCGGCGCTGGGCCGACAATGAGGCTCGCCGTTTAAATTTCACAAGGCGCACGGGTTCATGGCCTGCCCCACATGAGAGAGCACCAATGTCCATACCAAACTGGAAAAAGTTTTTGTCTGCTGCATAGGGTGTGGCTGGGAGCAGCGTGAAAAGAGCAAAACGAGAGCTGATTTTTCAGCGATCCCGCATGTCGGCCCGGCACGAAGAAGAGATTGGGCTTGCCCAATGCTGAGGGGGCCCTTTCCCACTCTGGGAGTCTCCCAGGGCCTGGGCCATCTGCTGGGGTGCATTGAAGCTGGACGCCTGTCCACTTTGCATTACTATGTCAGCAGAGGAGACATTGGAGCAGGTACCTGAGCACATGGTCCTCGAGAAGTGGCGCTGCTGAAAAACCATACAACCTATCAGCGTGCAACTCGCTACACAAACACACCTCAACTTTTTTGAATTTTTGACATGAAAATGAAGTTTCTACGTCAAAGTATGGCAACGTAGCGAATGTTTGTTTGTGGAGTTGTGTTTTTCCCATTCATTCTTCTGGGAAAAAGCCAAATTGGCCAAGTGATAAACATTTGGCTCTACGGAGACAACGTTTTCACTTATTTGGAATATGAGCTCACTGTCAGGCCGTAGGGGAGAGTCTCCAGAACGCCCTGAGGCAATTTGGTGTGTGTACTATGAAAACTATGGCCACAGTCGCGAGGAGAAGTGTAACGTTTAAGCTTGATGGCAGTGGTGGGAAAATGAATGGGGGCTTAAGGAGAGAAGAGGCGGCGCTGGGCCAATGATGAGGCTCGCCGTTTAAACTTCACAAGGCGCACGGTTTTATTGCCTGCCCCACATGAGAGAGCACCAATGTCCAAACCAAACTGGAAAAAGTATTTGTCTCCTGCTGAGGGTGTGGCTGGGACCAGCGTGAAAAGAGCGAAACGAGTGCGGATTTTTCAGCGATCCCGCATGTCGGCCCGGTACTAAGAAGAGATTGGGCTTGCCCAATTCTCAGGGGGCCCTTTCCCACTCTGGGAGTCTCCCAGGGCCTGGGCCATCTGTTGGGGTGCATTGAAGCTGGACGCCTGTCCACTTTGTATTACTATGTCAGCAGAGGAGACATTGGAGCAGGTACCTGAGCACATGGTCCTCGAGAAGTGGCGCTGCTGAAAAACCATACAACCTATCAGCGTGCAACTTGCTACACAAAAACACCTCATGTTTCTTGAATTTTTGACATGAAAATGAAGTTTCTGCGTCAAAGTATGGCAACGTAGCGAATGTTTGTTTGTGGAGTTCTGTTTTTCCCATTCATTCTTATGGGAAAAAGCCAAATTGGCCAAGTGATAAACATTTGGCTCTACGGAGACAACATTTTCACTTATCTGGAATATGAGCTCACTGTCAGGCCGTAGGGGAGAGCCTGCAGAACGCCCTGAGGCGATTTGGTGTGTGTACTATGAAAACTGTGGCCACAGTCGCGAGGAGAAGTGTAACGTTTAACTTTGATGGCAGTGGTGGGAAAATGAATGGGGGCTTAAGGAGAGAAGAGGCGGCGCTGGGCCGACGATGAGGCTCGCCGTTTAAATTTCACAAGGCGCACAGGTTTATGGCCTTCCCCACATGAGAGAGCACCAATGTCCATACCAAACTGGAAAAAGTATTTGTCTCCTGCAGAGGGTGTGGCTGGGAGCAGCGTGAAAAGAGCAGAACGAGAGCTGATTTTTCAGCGATCCCGCATGTCGGCCCGGTACTAAGAAGAGATTGGGCTTGCCCAATGCTGAGGGGGCCCTTTCCCACTCTGGGAGTCTCCCAGGGCCTGGGCCATCTGTTGGGGTGCATTGAAGGTGGATGCCAGTCCACTTTGTATTACTATGTCAGCAGAGGAGACATTGGAGCAGGTACCTGAGCACATGGTCCTCGAGAAGTGGCGCTGCTGAAAAACCATACAACCTATCAGCGTGCAACTCGCTACACAAACACACCTCAAGTTTCTTGAATTTTTGACATGAAAATGAAGTTTCTACGTCAAAGTATGGCAACGTAGCGAATGTTTGTTTGTGGAGTTCTGTTTTTCCCATTCATTCTTATGGGAAAAAGCCAAATTGGCCAAGTGATAAACATTTGGCTCTACGGAGACAACATTTTCACTTATCTTGAATATGAGCTCACTGTCAGCCCGTAGGGGAGAGTCTGCAGAGCGCCCTGAGGCGATTTGGTGTGTGTACTATGAAAACTGTGGCCACAGTCGCGAGGAGAAGTGTAACGTTTAACTTTGATGGCAGTGGTGGGAAAATGAATGGGGCCTTAAGGAGAGAAGAGGCGGCGCTGGGCCGACGATGAGGCTCGCCGTTTAAATTTCACAAGGCGCACGGGTTTATGGCCTGCTCCACATGAGAGAGCACCAATGTCCATACCAAACTGGAAAAAGTATTTGTCTCCTGATTAGGGTGTGGCTGGGAGCAGCGTGAAAAGAGCGAAACGAGAGCGGATTTTTCAGCGATCCCGCATGTCGGCCCGGTACTAAGAAGAGATTGGGCTTGCCCAATGCTGAGGGGGCCCTTTCCCACTCTGGGAGTCTCCCAGGGCCTGGGCCATCTGTTGGGGTGCATTGAAGGTGGATGCCTGTCCACTTTGTATTACTATGTCAGCAGGGGAGATATTGGAGCAGGTACCTGAGCACATGGTCCTCGAGAAGTGGCGCTGCTGAAAAACCATACAACCTATCAGCGTGCAACTTGCTACACAAACAACCTCAAGTTTCATAAATTTTTTAACATGAAAATGAAGTTTCTTTGTCAAAGTATGGCAATGTAGCGAATGTTTGTTTGTGGAGTTCTGTTTTTCCCATTCATTCTTATGGGAAGAAGCCAAATTGGCCAAGTGATAAACATTTGGCTCTACGGAGACAACGTTTTCACTTATCTGGAATATGAGCTCACTGTCAGGCCGTAGGGGAGAGTCTCCAGAACGCCCTGATGCGATTTGGTGTGTGTACTATGAAAACTGTGGCCACAGTCGGCAGGAGAAGTGCAACGTTTAAGTTTGATGGCAGTGGTGGGAAAATGAATGGGGGCTTAAGGAGAGAAGAGGCGGCGCTGGGCCGACGATGAGGCTCGCCGTTTAAATTTCACAAGGCGCACAGGTTCATGGCCTGCCCCACATGAGAGAGCACCAATGTCCATACCAAACTGGAAAAAGTATTTGTCTCCTGCTGAGGGTGTGGCTGGGAGCAGCGTGAAAAGAGCGAAACGAGAGCTGATTTTTCAGCGATCCCGCATGTCGGCCCGGCACTAAGAAGAGATTGGGCTTGCCCAATGCTGAGGGGGCCCTTTCCCACTCTGGGAGTCTCCCAGGGCCTGGGCCATCTGTTGGGGTGCATTGAAGGTGGATGCCTGTCCATTTTGTATTACTATGTCAGCAGAGGAGACATTGGAGCAGGGACCTGAGCACATGGTCCTCGAGAAGTGGCGCTGCTGAAAAACCATACAACCTATCAGCGTGCAACTCGCTACACAAACAACCTCAAGTTTCTTGAATTTTTGACATGAAAATGAAGTTTCTACGTCAAAGTATGGCAACGTAGCGAATGTTTGTTTGTGGAGTTGTGTTTTTCCCATTCATTCTTCTGGGAAAAAGCCAAATTGGCCAAGTGATAAACATTTGGCTCTACGGAGACAACGTTTTCACTTATTTGGAATATGAGCTCACTGTCAGGCCGTAGGGGAGAGTCTCCAGAACGCCCTGAGGCAATTTGGTGTGTGTACTATGAAAACTGTGGCCACAGTCGCGAGGAGAAGTGTAACGTTTAAGCTTGATGGCAGTGGTGGGAAAATGAATGGGGGCTTAAGGAGAGAAGAGGCGGCGCTGGGCCAATGATGAGGCTCGCCGTTTAAACTTCACAAGGCGCACGGTTTTATTGCCTGCCCCACATGAGAGAGCACCAATGTCCAAACCAAACTGGAAAAAGTATTTGTCTCCTGCTGAGGGTGTGGCTGGGACCAGCGTGAAAAGAGCGAAACGAGTGCGGATTTTTCAGCGATCCCGCATGTCGGCCCGGTACTAAGAAGAGATTGGGCTTGCCCAATTCTCAGGGGGCCCTTTCCCACTCTGGGAGTCTCCCAGGGCCTGGGCCATCTGTTGGGGTGCATTGAAGCTGGACGCCTGTCCACTTTGTATTACTATGTCAGCAGAGGAGACATTGGAGCAGGTACCTGAGCACATGGTCCTCGAGAAGTGGCGCTGCTGAAAAACCATACAACCTATCAGCGTGCAACTTGCTACACAAACACACCTCATGTTTCTTGAATTTTTGACATGAAAATGAAGTTTCTGCGTCAAAGTATGGCAACGTAGCGAATGTTTGTTTGTGGAGTTCTGTTTTTCCCATTCATTCTTATGGGAAAAAGCCAAATTGGCCAAGTGATAAACATTTGGCTCTACGGAGACAACATTTTCACTTATCTGGAATATGAGCTCACTGTCAGGCCGTAGGGGAGAGCCTGCAGAACGCCCTGAGGCGATTTGGTGTGTGTACTATGAAAACTGTGGCCACAGTCGCGAGGAGAAGTGTAACGTTTAACTTTGATGGCAGTGGTGGGAAAATGAATGGGGGCTTAAGGAGAGAAGAGGCGGCGCTGGGCCGACGATGAGGCTCGCCGTTTAAATTTCACAAGGCGCACAGGTTTATGGCCTTCCCCACATGAGAGAGCACCAATGTCCATACCAAACTGGAAAAAGTATTTGTCTCCTGCAGAGGGTGTGGCTGGGAGCAGCGTGAAAAGAGCAGAACGAGAGCTGATTTTTCAGCGATCCCGCATGTCGGCCCGGTACTAAGAAGAGATTGGGCTTGCCCAATGCTGAGGGGGCCCTTTCCCACTCTGGGAGTCTCCCAGGGCCTGGGCCATCTGTTGGGGTGCATTGAAGCTGGACGCCTGTCCACTTTGTATTACTATGTCAGCAGAGGAGACATTGGAGCAGGTACCTGAGCACATGGTCCTCGAGAAGTGGCGCTGCTGAAAAACCATACAACCTATCAGCGTGCAACTTGCTACACAAACACACCTCATGTTTCTTGAATTTTTGACATGAAAATGAAGTTTCTGCGTCAAAGTATGGCAACGTAGCGAATGTTTGTTTGTGGAGTTCTGTTTTTCCCATTCATTCTTATGGGAAAAAGCCAAATTGGCCAAGTGATAAACATTTGGCTCTACGGAGACAACATTTTCACTTATCTGGAATATGAGCTCACTGTCAGGCCGTAGGGGAGAGCCTGCAGAACGCCCTGAGGCGATTTGGTGTGTGTACTATGAAAACTGTGGCCACAGTCGCGAGGAGAAGTGTAACGTTTAACTTTGATGGCAGTGGTGGGAAAATGAATGGGGGCTTAAGGAGAGAAGAGGCGGCGCTGGGCCGACGATGAGGCTCGCCGTTTAAATTTCACAAGGCGCACAGGTTTATGGCCTTCCCCACATGAGAGAGCACCAATGTCCATACCAAACTGGAAAAAGTATTTGTCTCCTGCAGAGGGTGTGGCTGGGAGCAGCGTGAAAAGAGCAGAACGAGAGCTGATTTTTCAGCGATCCCGCATGTCGGCCCGGTACTAAGAAGAGATTGGGCTTGCCCAATGCTGAGGGGGCCCTTTCCCACTCTGGGAGTCTCCCAGGGCCTGGGCCATCTGTTGGGGTGCATTGAAGGTGGATGCCAGTCCACTTTGTATTACTATGTCAGCAGAGGAGACATTGGAGCAGGTACCTGAGCACATGGTCCTCGAGAAGTGGCGCTGCTGAAAAACCATACAACCTATCAGCGTGCAACTCGCTACACAAACACACCTCAAGTTTCTTGAATTTTTGACATGAAAATGAAGTTTCTACGTCAAAGTATGGCAACGTAGCGAATGTTTGTTTGTGGAGTTCTGTTTTTCCCATTCATTCTTATGGGAAAAAGCCAAATTGGCCAAGTGATAAACATTTGGCTCTACGGAGACAACATTTTCACTTATCTTGAATATGAGCTCACTGTCAGCCCGTAGGGGAGAGTCTGCAGAGCGCCCTGAGGCGATTTGGTGTGTGTACGATGAAAACTGTGGCCACAGTCGCGAGGAGAAGTGTAACGTTTAACTTTGATGGCAGTGGTGGGAAAATGAATGGGGCTTTAAGGAGAGATGAGGCGGCGCTGGGCCGACGATGAGGCTCGCCGTTTAAATTTCACAAGGCGCACGGGTTTATGGCCTGCTCCACATGAGAGAGCACCAATGTCCATACCAAACTGGAAAAAGTATTTGTCTCCTGATTAGGGTGTGGCTGGGAGCAGCGTGAAAAGAGCGAAACGAGAGCGGATTTTTCAGCGATCCCGCATGTCGGCCCGGTACTAAGAAGAGATTGGGCTTGCCCAATGCTGAGGGGGCCCTTTCCCACTCTGGGAGTCTCCCAGGGCCTGGGCCATCTGTTGGGGTGCATTGAAGGTGGATGCCTGTCCACTTTGTATTACTATGTCAGCAGAGGACATATTGGAGCAGGTACCTGAGCACATGGTCCTCGAGAAGTGGCGCTGCTGAAAAACCATACAACCTATCAGCGTGCAACTTGCTGCACAAACAACCTCAAGTTTCATAAATTTTTTAACATGAAAATGAAGTTTCTTTGTCAAAGTATGGCAACGTAGCGAATGTTTGTTTGTGGAGTTCTGTTTTTCCCATTCATTCTTATGGGAAGAAGCCAAATTGGCCAAGTGATAAACATTTGGCTCTACGGAGACAACGTTTTCACTTATCTGGAATATGAGCTCACTGTCAGGCCGTAGGGGAGAGTCTCCAGAACGCCCTGATGCGATTTGGTGTGTGTACTATGAAAACTGTGGCCACAGTCGCCAGGAGAAGTGCAACGTTTAAGTTTGATGGCAGTGGTGGGAAAATGAATGGGGGCTTAAGGAGAGAAGAGGCGGCGCTGGGCCGACGATGAGGCTCGCCGTTTAAATTTCACAAGGCGCACGGGTTCATGGCCTGCCCCACATGAGAGAGCACCAATGTCCATACCAAACTGGAAAAAGTATTTGTCTCCTGCTGAGGGTGTGGCTGGGAGCAGCGTGAAAAGAGCGAAACGAGAGCTGATTTTTCAGCGATCCCGCATGTCGGCCCGGCACTAAGAAGAGATTGGGCTTGCCCAATGCTGAGGGGGCCCTTTCCCACTCTGGGAGTCTCCCAGGGCCTGGGCCATCTGTTGGGGTGCATTGAAGGTGGATGCCTGTCCATTTTGTATTACTATGTCAGCAGAGGAGACATTGGAGCAGGGACCTGAGCACATGGTCCTCGAGAAGTGGCGCTGCTGAAAAACCATACAACCTATCAGCGTGCAACTCGCTACACAAACAACCTCAAGTTTCTTGAATTTTTGACATGAAAATGAAGTTTCTACGTCAAAGTATGGCAACGTAGCGAATGTTTGTTTGTGGAGTTCTGTTTTTCCCATTCATTCTTATGGGAAAAAGCCAAATTGGCCAAGTGATAAACATTTGGCTCTACGGAGACAACATTTTCTCTAATCTGGAATATGAGCTCACTGTCAGGCCGTAGGGGAGAGTCTGCAGAACGCCCTGAGGCGATTTGGTGTGTGTACTATGAAAACTGTGGCCACAGTCGCGAGGAGAAGTGTAACGTTTAACTTTGATGGCTGCGGTGGGAAAATGAATAAGGGCTTCAGGAGAGAAGAGGCGGCGCTGGGCCGACAATGAGGCTCGCCGTTTAAATTTCACAAGGCGCACGGGTTTATGGCCTGCCCCACATGAGAGAGCACCAATGTCCATACCAAACTGGAAAAAGTATTTGTCTCCTGACTAGGGTGTGGCTGGGAGCAGCGTGAAAAGAGCGAAACAAGAGCTGATTTTTCAGCGATCCCGCATGTCGGCCCGGTACTAAGAAGAGATTGGGCTTGCCCAATTCTCAGGGGGCCCTTTCCCACTCTGGGAGTCTCCCAGGGCCTGGGCCATCTGTTGGGGTGCATTGAAGCTGGACGCCTGTCCACTTTGTATTACTATGTCAGCAGAGGAGACATTGGAGCAGGGACCTGAGCACATGGTCCTCGAGAAGTGGCGCTGCTGAAAAACCATACAACCTATCAGCGTGCAACTCGCTACACAAACACACCTCAAGTTTCTTGAATTTTTGAAATGAAAATGAAGTTTCGACGTCAAAGTATGGCAACGTAGCGAATGTTTGTTTGTGGAGTTCTGTTTTTCCCATTCATTCTTATGGGAAGAAGCCAAATTGGCCAAGTGATAAACATTTGGCTCTACGGAGACAACGTTTTCACTTATCTGGAATATGAGCTCACTGTCAGGCCGTAGGGGAGAGTCTCCAGAACGCCCTGATGCGATTTGGTGTGTGTACTATGAAAACTGTGGCCACAGTCGCGAGGAGAAGTGTAACGTTTAACTTTGATGGCAGTGGTGGGAAAATGAATGGCGACTTAAGGAGAGAAGAGGCGGCGCTGGGCCGACGATCAGGCTCGCCGTTTAAATTTCACAAGGCGCACGGGTTCATGGCCTGCCCCACATGAGAGAGCACCAATGTCCATACCAAACTGGAAAAAGTTTTTGTCTGCTGCATAGGGTGTGGCTGGGAGCAGCGTGAAAAGAGCGAAACGAGAGCTGATTTTTCAGCGATCCCGCATGTCGGCCCGGCACTAAGAAGAGATTGGGCTTGCCCAATGCTGAGGGGGCCCTTTCCCACTCTGGGAGTCTCCCAGGGCCTGGGCCATCTGCTGGGGTGCATTGAAGCTGGACGCCTGTCCACTTTGTATTACTATGTCAGCAGAGGAGACATTGGAGCAGGTACCTGAGCACATGGTCCTCGAGAAGTGGCGCTGCTGAAAAACCATACAACCTATCAGCGTGCAACTCGCTACACAAACACACCTCAACTTTTTTGAATTTTTGACATGAAAATGAAGTTTCTACGTCAAAGTATGGCAACGTAGCGAATGTTTGTTTGTGGAGTTGTGTTTTTCCCATTCATTCTTCTGGGAAAAAGCCAAATTGGCCAAGTGATAAACATTTGGCTCTACGGAGACAACGTTTTCACTTATTTGGAATATGAGCTCACTGTCAGGCCGTAGGGGAGAGTCTCCAGAACGCCCTGAGGCAATTTGGTGTGTGTACTATGAAAACTATGGCCACAGTCGCGAGGAGAAGTGTAACGTTTAAGCTTGATGGCAGTGGTGGGAAAATGAATGGGGGCTTAAGGAGAGAAGAGGCGGCGCTGGGCCAATGATGAGGCTCGCCGTTTAAACTTCACAAGGCGCACGGTTTTATTGCCTGCCCCACATGAGAGAGCACCAATGTCCAAACCAAACTGGAAAAAGTATTTGTCTCCTGCTGAGGGTGTGGCTGGGACCAGCGTGAAAAGAGCGAAACGAGTGCGGATTTTTCAGCGATCCCGCATGTCGGCCCGGTACTAAGAAGAGATTGGGCTTGCCCAATTCTCAGGGGGCCCTTTCCCACTCTGGGAGTCTCACAGGGCCTGGGCCATCTGCTGGGGTGCATTGAAGCTGGACGCCTGTCCACTTTGTATTACTATGTCAGCAGAGGAGACATTGGAGCAGGTACCTGAGCACATGGTCCTCGAGAAGTGGCGCTGCTGAAAAACCATACAACCTATCAGCGTGCAACTTGCTACACAAACACACCTCATGTTTCTTGAATTTTTGACATGAAAATGAAGTTTCTGCGTCAAAGTATGGCAACGTAGCGAATGTTTGTTTGTGGAGTTCTGTTTTTCCCATTCATTCTTATGGGAAAAAGCCAAATTGGCCAAGTGATAAACATTTGGCTCTACGGAGACAACATTTTCACTTATCTGGAATATGAGCTCACTGTCAGGCCGTAGGGGAGAGCCTGCAGAACGCCCTGAGGCGATTTGGTGTGTGTACTATGAAAACTGTGGCCACAGTCGCGAGGAGAAGTGTAACGTTTAACTTTGATGGCAGTGGTGGGAAAATGAATGGGGGCTTAAGGAGAGAAGAGGCGGCGCTGGGCCGACGATGAGGCTCGCCGTTTAAATTTCACAAGGCGCACAGGTTTATGGCCTTCCCCACATGAGAGAGCACCAATGTCCATACCAAACTGGAAAAAGTATTTGTCTCCTGCAGAGGGTGTGGCTGGGAGCAGCGTGAAAAGAGCAGAACGAGAGCTGATTTTTCAGCGATCCCGCATGTCGGCCCGGTACTAAGAAGAGATTGGGCTTGCCCAATGCTGAGGGGGCCCTTTCCCACTCTGGGAGTCTCCCAGGGCCTGGGCCATCTGTTGGGGTGCATTGAAGGTGGATGCCAGTCCACTTTGTATTACTATGTCAGCAGAGGAGACATTGGAGCAGGTACCTGAGCACATGGTCCTCGAGAAGTGGCGCTGCTGAAAAACCATACAACCAATCAGCGTGCAACTTGCGAACCAAACACACCTCAACTTTTTTGAATTTTTGAAATGAATATGAAGTTTCTTTGTCAAAGTATGGCAATGTAGCGAATGTTTGTTTGTGGAGTTCATTTTTTCCCATTCATTCTTATGGAAAAAAGCCAAATTGGCCAAGTAATAAACATTTGGCTCTACGGAGACAACGTTTTCACTTATCTGGAATATGAGCTCACTGTCAGGCCGTAGGGGAGAGTCTCCAGAACGCCCTGAGGAGATTTGGTGTGTGCACTATGAAAACTGTGGCCACAGTTGCCAGGAGAAGTGTAACGTTGAACTTTGATGGCAGTGGTGGGAAAATGAATGGGGGCTTAAGGAGAGAAGAGGCGGCGCTGGGCCGACGATGAGGCTCTCCGTTTAAATTTCACAAGGCGCACGGTTTTGTTGCCTGCCCCACATGAGAGAGCACCAATGTCCATACCAAACTGGAAAAAGTATTTGTCTCCTGCTGAGGGTGTGGCTGGGAGCAGCGTGAAAAGAGCGAAACGAGAGCTGATTTTTCAGCGATCCCGCTTGTCGGCCCGGTACTAAGAAGAGATTGGGCTTGCCCAATGCTGAGGGGGCCCTTTCCCACTCTGGGAGTCTCCCAGGGCCTGGGCCATCTGTTGGGGTGCATTGAAGGTGGATGCCTGTCCACTTTGTATTACTATGTCAGCAGAGGAGACATTGGAGCAGGTACCTGAGCACATGGTCCTCGAGAAGTGGCGCTGCTGAAAAACCATACAACCTATCAGCGTGCAACTCGCTACACAAACAACCTCAAGTTTCTTGAATTTTTGACATGAAAATGAAGTTTCTACGTCAAAGTATGGCAACGTAGCGAATGTTTGTTTGTGGAGTTCTGTTTTTCCCATTCATTCTTATGGGAAAAAGCCCAATTGGCCAAGTGATAAACATTTGGCTCTACGGAGACAACGTTTTCACTGATCTGGAATATGAGCTCACTGTCAGGCCGTAGGGGAGAGTCTCCAGAACGCCCTGAGGCGATTTGGTGTCTGTACTATGAAAACGATGGCCACAGTCGCGAGGAGAAGTGCAACTTTTAAGCTTGATGGCAGTGGTGGCAAAATGAATGGGGGCTTACGGAGAGAAGAGGCGGCGCTGGGCCGATGATGAGGCTCGCCGTTTAAATTTCACAAGGCGCACGGGTTTATGGCCTGCCCCACATGAGAGAGCACCAATGTCCATACCAAACTCGAAAAAGTATTTGTCTCCTGCTGAGGGTGTGGCTGGGAGCAGCGTGAAAAGAGCGAAACGAGAGCTGATTTTTCAGCGATCCCGCATGTCGGCCCGGTACTAAGAAGAGATTGGGCTTGCCCAATGCTGAGGGAGCCCTTTCCCACTCTGGGAGTCTCCCAGGGCCTGGGCCATCTGTTGGGGTGCATTGAAGCTGGACGCCTGTCCACTTTATATTACTATGTCAGCAGAGGAGACATTGGAGCAGGTACCTGAGCACATGGTCCTCGAGAAGTGGCGCTGCTGAAAAACCATACAACCTATCAGCGTGCAACTCGCTAACCAAACAAACCTCAACTTTTTTGAATTTTTGAAATGAAAATGAAGTTTCTACGTCAAAGTATGGCAATGTAGCGAATGTTTGTTTGTGGAGTTCATTTTTTCCCTTTCATTCTTATGGAAAAAAGCCAAATTGGCCAAGTAATAAATATTTGGTTCTACGGAGACAACGTTTTCACTTATCTGGAATATGAGCTCACTGTCAGGCCGTAGGGGAGAGTCTCCAGAACGCCCTGAGGTGATTTGGTGTGGGTACTATGAAAACTGTGGCCACAGTCGCCAGGAGAAGTGTAACGTTTAACTTTGATGGCAGTGGTGGGAAAATGAATGGGGGCTTAAGGAGAGAAGAGGCGGCGCTGGGCCGACGATGAGGCTCGCCGTTTAAATTTCACAAGGCGCACGGGTTTATTGCCTGCCCCACATGAGAGAGCACCAATGTCCAAACCGAACTGGAAAAAGTATTTGTCTCCTGCTGAGGGTGTGGCTGGGACCAGCGTGAAAAGAGCGAAACGAGAGCTGATTTTTCAGCGATCCCGCATGTCGGCCCGGTACTAAGAAGAGATTGAGCTTTCCCAATTCCCAGGGGGCCCTTTCCCACTCTGGGAGTCTCCCAGGGCCTGGGCCATCTGCTGGGGTGCATTGAAGCAGGACGCCTGTCCACTTTGTATTGCTATGTTAGGAGAGGAGACATTGGAGCAGGTACCTGAGCACATGGTCCTCGAGAAGTGGCGCTGCTGAAAAACCATACAACCTATCAGCGTACAACTTGCTACACAAACACACCTCATGTTTCTTGAATTTTTGACATGAAAATGAAGTTTCTACGTCAAAGTATGGCAACGTAGCGAATGTTTGTTTGTGGAGTTCGTTTTTCCTATTCATTCTTATGGAAAAAAGCCAAATTGGCCAAGTAATAAACATTTGGCTCTACGGAGACAACGTTTTCACTTAGCTGGAATAAAAGCTCACTGTCAGGCCGTAGGGGAGAGTCTCCAGAACGCCCTGAGGCGATTTGGTGTGGGTACTATGAAAACTGTGGCCACAGTCGCGAGGAGAAGTGTAACGTTTAACTTTGATGGCAGTGGTGGGAAAATGAATGGGGGCTTAAGGAGAGAAGAGGCGGCGCTGGGCCAACGATGAGGCTCGCCGTTTAAATTTCACAAGGCGCATGGGTTTATTGCCTGCCCCACATGAGAGAGCACCAATGTCCATACCAAACTGGAAAAAGTATTTGTCTCCTGATTAGGGTGTGGCTGGGAGCAGCGTGAAAAGAGCGAAGCGAGAGCGGATTTTTCAGCGATCCCGTTTGTCGGCCCGGTACTATGAAGAGATTGGGCTTGCCCAATGCTGAGGGGGCCCTTTCCCACTCTGGGAGTCTCACAGGGCCTGGGCCATCTGTTGGGGTGCATTGAAGCTGGACGCCTGTCCACTTTATATTACTATGTCAGCAGAGGAGACATTGGAGCAGGTACCTGAGCACATGGTCCTCGAGAAGTGGCGCTGCAAAAAAACCATACAACCTATCAGCGTGCAACTCGCTACACAAACAACCTCAAGTTTCTTGAATTTTTGACATGAAAATGAAGTTTCTACGTCAAAGTATGGCAACGTAGTGAATGTTTGTTTGTGGAGTTCTGTTTTTCCCATTCATTCTGATGGGAAAAAGCCCAATTGGCCAAGTGATAAACATTTGGCTCTACGGAGACAACGTTTTCACTTATCTGGAATATGAGCTCACTGTCAGGCCGTAGGGGAGAGTCTCCAGAAAGCCCTGAGGTGATTTGGTGTGTGTACTATGAAAACTATGGCCACAGTCGCCAGGAGAAGTGTAACGTTTAACTTTGATGGCTGCGGTGGGAAAATGAATGGGGGCTTAAGGAGAGAAGAGGCGGCGCTGGGCCGACGATGAGGCTCGCCGTTTAAATTTCACAAGGCGCACGGGTTTATGGCCTGCCCCACATGAGAGAGCACCAATGTCCATACCAAACTGGAAAAAGTATTTGTCTCCTGATTAGGGTGTGGCTGGGAGCAGCGTGAAAAGAGCGAAACGAGAGCTGATTTTTCAGCGATCCCGCATGTCGGCCCGGTACTAAGAAGAGATTGGGCTTGCCCAATTCTCAGGGGGCCCTTTCCCACTCTGGGAGTCTCCCAGGGCCTGGGCCATCTGTTGGGGTGCATTGAAGCTGGATGCCTGTCCACTTCATATTACTATGTCAGCAGAGGAGACATTGGAGCAGGTACCTGAGCACATGGTCCTCGAGAAGTGGCGCTGCTGAAAAACCATACAACCAATCAGCGTGCAACTTGCGAACCAAACACACCTCAACTTTTTTGAAGTTTTGAAATGAATATGAAGTTTCTTTGTCAAAGTATGGCAATGTAGCGAATGTTTGTTTGTGGAGTTCATTTTTTCCCATTCATTCTTATGGAAAAAAGCCAAATTGGCCAAGTAATAAACATTTGGCTCTACGGAGACAACGTTTTCACTTATCTGGAATATGAGCTCACTGTCAGGCCGTAGGGGAGAGTCTCCAGAACGCCCTGAGGAGATTTGGTGTGTGCACTATGAAAACTGTGGCCACAGTCGCCAGGAGAAGTGTAACGTTGAACTTTGATGGCAGTGGTGGGAAAATGAATGGGGGCTTAAGGAGAGAAGAGGCGGCGCTGGGCCGACGATGAGGCTCGCCGTTTAAATTTCACAAGGCGCACGGTTTTGTTGCCTGCCCCACATGAGAGAGCACCAATGTCCATACCAAACTGGAAAAAGTATTTGTCTCCTGCTGAGGGTGTGGCTGGGAGCAGCGTGAAAAGAGCGAAACGAGAGCTGATTTTTCAGCGATCCCGCTTGTCGGCCCGGTACTAAGAAGAGATTGGGCTTGCCCAATGCTGAGGGGGCCCTTTCCCACTCTGGGAGTCTCCCAGGGCCTGGGCCATCTGTTGGGGTGCATTGAAGGTGGATGCCTGTCCACTTTGTATTACTATGTCAGCAGAGGAGACATTGGAGCAGGTACCTGAGCACATGGTCCTCGAGAAGTGGCGCTGCTGAAAAACCATACAACCTATCAGCGTGCAACTCGCTACACAAACAACCTCAAGTTTCTTGAATTTTTGACATGAAAATGAAGTTTCTACGTCAAAGTATGGCAACGTAGCGAATGTTTGTTTGTGGAGTTCTGTTTTTCCCATTCATTCTGATGGGAAAAAGCCCAATTGGCCAAGTGATAAACATTTGGCTCTACGGAGACAACGTTTTCACTTATCTGGAATATGAGCTCACTGTCAGGCCGTAGGGGAGAGTCTCCAGAAAGCCCTGAGGTGATTTGGTGTGTGTACTATGAAAACTATGGCCACAGTCGCCAGGAGAAGTGTAACGTTTAACTTTGATGGCTGCGGTGGGAAAATGAATGGGGGCTTAAGGAGAGAAGAGGCGGCGCTGGGCCGACGATGAGGCTCGCCGTTTAAATTTCACAAGGCGCACGGGTTTATGGCCTGCCCCACATGAGAGAGCACCAATGTCCATACCAAACTGGAAAAAGTATTTGTCTCCTGATTAGGGTGTGGCTGGGAGCAGCGTGAAAAGAGCGAAACGAGAGCTGATTTTTCAGCGATCCCGCATGTCGGCCCGGTACTAAGAAGAGATTGGGCTTGCCCAATTCTCAGGGGGCCCTTTCCCACTCTGGGAGTCTCCCAGGGCCTGGGCCATCTGTTGGGGTGCATTGAAGCTGGATGCCTGTCCACTTCATATTACTATGTCAGCAGAGGAGACATTGGAGCAGGTACCTGAGCACATGGTCCTCGAGAAGTGGCGCTGCTGAAAAACCATACAACCAATCAGCGTGCAACTTGCGAACCAAACACACCTCAACTTTTTTGAAGTTTTGAAATGAATATGAAGTTTCTTTGTCAAAGTATGGCAATGTAGCGAATGTTTGTTTGTGGAGTTCATTTTTTCCCATTCATTCTTATGGAAAAAAGCCAAATTGGCCAAGTAATAAACATTTGGCTCTACGGAGACAACGTTTTCACTTATCTGGAATATGAGCTCACTGTCAGGCCGTAGGGGAGAGTCTCCAGAACGCCCTGAGGAGATTTGGTGTGTGCACTATGAAAACTGTGGCCACAGTCGCCAGGAGAAGTGTAACGTTGAACTTTGATGGCAGTGGTGGGAAAATGAATGGGGGCTTAAGGAGAGAAGAGGCGGCGCTGGGCCGACGATGAGGCTCGCCGTTTAAATTTCACAAGGCGCACGGTTTTGTTGCCTGCCCCACATGAGAGAGCACCAATGTCCATACCAAACTGGAAAAAGTATTTGTCTCCTGCTGAGGGTGTGGCTGGGAGCAGCGTGAAAAGAGCGAAACGAGAGCTGATTTTTCAGCGATCCCGCTTGTCGGCCCGGTACTAAGAAGAGATTGGGCTTGCCCAATGCTGAGGGGGCCCTTTCCCACTCTGGGAGTCTCCCAGGGCCTGGGCCATCTGTTGGGGTGCATTGAAGGTGGATGCCTGTCCACTTTGTATTACTATGTCAGCAGAGGAGACATTGGAGCAGGTACCTGAGCACATGGTCCTCGAGAAGTGGCGCTGCTGAAAAACCATACAACCTATCAGCGTGCAACTCGCTACACAAACAACCTCAAGTTTCTTGAATTTTTGACATGAAAATGAAGTTTCTACGTCAAAGTATGGCAACGTAGCGAATGTTTGTTTGTGGAGTTCTGTTTTTCCCATTCATTCTGATGGGAAAAAGCCCAATTGGCCAAGTGATAAACATTTGGCTCTACGGAGACAACGTTTTCACTTATCTGGAATATGAGCTCACTGTCAGGCCGTAGGGGAGAGTCTCCAGAAAGCCCTGAGGTGATTTGGTGTGTGTACTATGAAAACTATGGCCACAGTCGCCAGGAGAAGTGTAACGTTTAACTTTGATGGCTGCGGTGGGAAAATGAATGGGGGCTTAAGGAGAGAAGAGGCGGCGCTGGGCCGACGATGAGGCTCGCCGTTTAAATTTCACAAGGCGCACGGGTTTATGGCCTGCCCCACATGAGAGAGCACCAATGTCCATACCAAACTGGAAAAAGTATTTGTCTCCTGATTAGGGTGTGGCTGGGAGCAGCGTGAAAAGAGCGAAACGAGAGCTGATTTTTCAGCGATCCCGCATGTCGGCCCGGGTACTAAGAAGAGATTGGGCTTGCCCAATTCTCAGGGGGCCCTTTCCCACTCTGGGAGTCTCCCAGGGCCTGGGCCATCTGTTGGGGTGCATTGAAGCTGGATGCCTGTCCACTTCATATTACTATGTCAGCAGAGGAGACATTGGAGCAGGTACCTGAGCACATGGTCCTCGAGAAGTGGCGCTGCTGAAAAACCATACAACCAATCAGCGTGCAACTTGCGAACCAAACACACCTCAACTTTTTTGAAGTTTTGAAATGAATATGAAGTTTCTTTGTCAAAGTATGGCAATGTAGCGAATGTTTGTTTGTGGAGTTCATTTTTTCCCATTCATTCTTATGGAAAAAAGCCAAATTGGCCAAGTAATAAACATTTGGCTCTACGGAGACAACGTTTTCACTTATCTGGAATATGAGCTCACTGTCAGGCCGTAGGGGAGAGTCTCCAGAACGCCCTGAGGAGATTTGGTGTGTGCACTATGAAAACTGTGGCCACAGTTGCCAGGAGAAGTGTAACGTTGAACTTTGATGGCAGTGGTGGGAAAATGAATGGGGGCTTAAGGAGAGAAGAGGCGGCGCTGGGCCGACGATGAGGCTCGCCGTTTAAATTTCACAAGGCGCACGGTTTTGTTGCCTGCCCCACATGAGAGAGCACCAATGTCCATACCAAACTGGAAAAAGTATTTGTCTCCTGCTGAGGGTGTGGCTGGGAGCAGCGTGAAAAGAGCGAAACGAGAGCTGATTTTTCAGCGATCCCGCTTGTCGGCCCGGTACTAAGAAGAGATTGGGCTTGCCCAATGCTGAGGGGGCCCTTTCCCACTCTGGGAGTCTCCCAGGGCCTGGGCCATCTGTTGGGGTGCATTGAAGGTGGATGCCTGTCCACTTTGTATTACTATGTCAGCAGAGGAGACATTGGAGCAGGTACCTGAGCACATGGTCCTCGAGAAGTGGCGCTGCTGAAAAACCATACAACCTATCAGCGTGCAACTCGCTACACAAACAACCTCAAGTTTCTTGAATTTTTGACATGAAAATGAAGTTTCTACGTCAAAGTATGGCAACGTAGCGAATGTTTGTTTGTGGAGTTCTGTTTTTCCCATTCATTCTTATGGGAAAAAGCCCAATTGGCCAAGTGATAAACATTTGGCTCTACGGAGACAACGTTTTCACTGATCTGGAATATGAGCTCACTGTCAGGCCGTAGGGGAGAGTCTCCAGAACGCCCTGAGGCGATTTGGTGTCTGTACTATGAAAACGATGGCCACAGTCGCGAGGAGAAGTGCAACTTTTAAGCTTGATGGCAGTGGTGGCAAAATGAATGGGGGCTTACGGAGAGAAGAGGCGGCGCTGGGCCGATGATGAGGCTCGCCGTTTAAATTTCACAAGGCGCACGGGTTTATGGCCTGCCCCACATGAGAGAGCACCAATGTCCATACCAAACTCGAAAAAGTATTTGTCTCCTGCTGAGGGTGTGGCTGGGAGCAGCGTGAAAAGAGCGAAACGAGAGCTGATTTTTCAGCGATCCCGCATGTCGGCCCGGTACTAAGAAGAGATTGGGCTTGCCCAATGCTGAGGGAGCCCTTTCCCACTCTGGGAGTCTCCCAGGGCCTGGGCCATCTGTTGGGGTGCATTGAAGCTGGACGCCTGTCCACTTTGTATTGCTATGTTAGCAGAGGAGACATTGGAGCAGGTACCTGAGCACATGGTCCTCGAGAAGTGGCGCTGCTGAAAAACCATACAACCTATCAGCGTGCAACTCGCTACACAAACAACCTCAAGTTTCTTGAATTTTTGACATGAAAATGAAGTTTCTACGTCAAAGTATGGCAACGTAGCGAATGTTTGTTTGTGGAGTTCTGTTTTTCCCATTCATTCTTATGGGAAAAAGCCCAATTGGCCAAGTGATAAACATTTGGCTCTACGGAGACAACGTTTTCACTGATCTGGAATATGAGCTCACTGTCAGGCCGTAGGGGAGAGTCTCCAGAACGCCCTGAGGCGATTTGGTGTCTGTACTATGAAAACGATGGCCACAGTCGCGAGGAGAAGTGCAACTTTTAAGCTTGATGGCAGTGGTGGCAAAATGAATGGGGGCTTACGGAGAGAAGAGGCGGCGCTGGGCCGTTGATGAGGCTCGCCGTTTAAATTTCACAAGGCGCACGGGTTCATGGCCTGCCCCACATGAGAGAGCACCAATGTCCATACCAAACTGGAAAAAGTATTTGTCTGCTGCATAGGGTGTGGCTGCGAGCAGCGTGAAAAGAGCGAAACGAGAGCTGATTTTTCAGCGATCCCGCATGTCGGCCCGGCACTAAGAAGAGATTGGGCTTGCCCAATGCTGAGGGGGCCCTTTCCCACTCTGGGAGTCTCCCAGGGCCTGGGCCATCTGCTGGGGTGCATTGAAGCTGGACGCCTGTCCACTTTGTATTACTATGTCAGCAGAGGAGACATTGGAGCAGGTACCTGAGCACATGGTCCTCGAGAAGTGGCGCTGCTGAAAAACCATACAACCTATCAGCGTGCAACTCGCTACACAAACACACCTCAACTTTTTTGAATTTTTGAAATGAAAATGAAGTTTCTACGTCAAAGTATGGCAACGTAGCGAATGTTTGTTTGTGGAGTTGTGTTTTTCCCATTCATTCTTCTGGGAAAAAGCCAAATTGGCCAAGTGATAAACATTTGGCTCTACGGAGACAACGTTTTCACTTATTTGGAATATGAGCTCACTGTCAGGCCGTAGGGGAGAGTCTCCAGAACGCCCTGAGGCAATTTGGTGTGTGTACTATGAAAACTATGGCCACAGTCGCGAGGAGAAGTGTAACGTTTAAGCTTGATGGCAGTGGTGGGAAAATGAATGGGGGCTTAAGGAGAGAAGAGGCGGCGCTGGGCCAATGATGAGGCTCGCCGTTTAAACTTCACAAGGCGCACGGTTTTATTGCCTGCCCCACATGAGAGAGCACCAATGTCCAAACCAAACTGGAAAAAGTATTTGTCTCAGGCTGAGGGTGTGGCTGGGACCAGCGTGAAAAGAGCGAAACGAGTGCGGATTTTTCAGCGATCCCGCATGTCGGCCCGGTACTAAGAAGAGATTGGGCTTGCCCAATTCTCAGGGGGCCCTTTCCCACTCTGGGAGTCTCCCAGGGCCTGGGCCATCTGCTGGGGTGCATTGAAGCTGGACGCCTGTCCACTTTGTATTACTATGTCAGCAGAGGAGACATTGGAGCAGGTACCTGAGCACATGGTCCTCGAGAAGTGGCGCTGCTGAAAAACCATACAACCTATCAGCGTGCAACTTGCTACACAAACACACCTCATGTTTCTTGAATTTTTGACATGAAAATGAAGTTTCTGCGTCAAAGTATGGCAACGTAGCGAATGTTTGTTTGTGGAGTTCTGTTTTTTCCATTCATTCTTATGGGAAAAAGCCAAATTGGCCAAGTGATAAACATTTGGCTCTACGGAGACAACATTTTCACTTATCTGGAATATGAGCTCACTGTCAGGCCGTAGGGGAGAGCCTGCAGAACGCCCTGAGGCGATTTGGTGTGTGTACTATGAAAACTGTGGCCACAGTCGCGAGGAGAAGTGTAACGTTTAACTTTGATGGCAGTGGTGGGAAAATGAATGGGGGCTTAAGGAGAGAAGAGGCGGCGCTGGGCCGACGATGAGGCTCGCCGTTTAAATTTCACAAGGCGCACAGGTTTATGGCCTTCCCCACATGAGAGAGCACCAATGTCCATACCAAACTGGAAAAAGTATTTGTCTCCTGCAGAGGGTGTGGCTGGGAGCAGCGTGAAAAGAGCGAAACGAGAGCTGATTTTTCAGCGATCCCGCATGTCGGCCCGGCACTAAGAAGAGATTGGGCTTGCCCAATGCTGAGGGGGCCCTTTCCCACTCTGGGAGTCTCCCAGGGCCTGGGCCATCTGTTGGGGTGCATTGAAGGTGGATGCCTGTCCATTTTGTATTACTATGTCAGCAGAGGAGACATTGGAGCAGGGACCTGAGCACATGGTCCTCGAGAAGTGGCGCTGCTGAAAAACCATACAACCTATCAGCGTGCAACTCGCTACACAAACAACCTCAAGTTTCTTGAATTTTTGACATGAAAATGAAGTTTCTACGTCAAAGTATGGCAACGTAGCGAATGTTTGTTTGTGGAGTTCTGTTTTTCCCATTCATTCTTATGGGAAAAAGCCAAATTGGCCAAGTGATAAACATTTGGCTCTACGGAGACAACATTTTCTCTAATCTGGAATATGAGCTCACTGTCAGGCCGTAGGGGAGAGTCTGCAGAACGCCCTGAGGCGATTTGGTGTGTGTACTATGAAAACTGTGGCCACAGTCGCGAGGAGAAGTGTAACGTTTAAGTTTGATGGCAGTGGTGGGAAAATGAATGGGGGCTTAAGGAGAGAAGAGGCGGCGCTGGGCCGACGATGAGGCTCGCCGTGTAAATTTCACAAGGCGCACGGGTTCATGGCCTGCCCCACATGAGAGAGCACCAATGTCCATACCAAACTGAAAAAAGTTTTTGTCTGCTGCATAGGGTGTGGCTGGGAGCAGCGTGAAAAGAGCGAAACGAGAGCTGATTTTTCAGCGATCCCGCATGTCGGCCCGGCACTAAGAAGAGATTGGGCTTGCCCAATGCTGAGGGGGCCCTTTCCCACTCTGGGAGTCTCCCAGGGCCTGGGCCATCTGTTGGGGTGCATTGAAGGTGGATGCCTGTCCATTTTGTATTACTATGTCAGCAGAGGAGACATTGGAGCAGGGACCTGAGCACATGGTCCTCGAGAAGTGGCGCTGCTGAAAAACCATACAACCTATCAGCGTGCAACTCGCTACACAAACAACCTCAAGTTTCTTGAATTTTTGACATGAAAATGAAGTTTCTACGTCAAAGTATGGCAACGTAGCGAATGTTTGTTTGTGGAGTTCTGTTTTTCCCATTCATTCTTATGGGAAAAAGCCAAATTGGCCAAGTGATAAACATTTGGCTCTACGGAGACAACATTTTCTCTAATCTGGAATATGAGCTCACTGTCAGGCCGTAGGGGAGAGTCTGCAGAACGCCCTGAGGCGATTTGGTGTGTGTACTATGAAAACTGTGGCCACAGTCGCGAGGAGAAGTGTAACGTTTAACTTTGATGGCAGTGGTGGGAAAATGAATGGGGGCTTAAGGAGAGAAGAGGCGGCGCTGGGCCGACGATGAGGCTCGCCGTGTAAATTTCACAAGGCGCACGGGTTTATGGCCTGCCCCACATGAGAGAGCACCAATGTCCATACCAAACTGGAAAAAGTATTTGTCTCCTGATTAGGGTGTGGCTGGGAGCAGCGTGAAAAGAGCAGAACGAGAGCTCATTTTTCATCGATCCCGCATGTCGGCCCGGTACTAAGAAGAGATTGGGCTTGCCCAATGCTGAGGGGGCCCTTTCCCACTCTGGGAGTCTCCCAGGGCCTGGGCCATCTGTTGGGGTGCATTGAAGGTGGATGCCTGTCCACTTTGTATTACTATGTCAGCAGAGGAGACATTGGAGCAGTGACCTGAGCACATGGTCCTCGAGAAGTGGCGCTGCTGAAAAACCATACAACCTATCAGCGTGCAATTCGCTACACAAAC
Source organism: Karalla daura (assembly GCA_029224185.1). NCBI lineage: Eukaryota > Metazoa > Chordata > Actinopteri > Chaetodontiformes > Leiognathidae > Karalla > Karalla daura. The sequence continues at coordinate 116,803 of CM055198.1, forward strand.
AACCTCAAGTTTCTTGAATTTTTGACATGAAAATGAAGTTTCTACGTCAAAGTATGGCAACGTAGCGAATGTTTGTTTGTGGAGTTCTGTTTTTCCCATTCATTCTTATGGGAAGAAGCCAAATTGGCCAAGTGATAAACATTTGGCTCTACGGAGACAACGTTTTCTCTTATCTGGAATATGAGCTCACTGTCAGGCCGTAGGGGAGAGTCTCCAGAACGCCCGGAGGCGATTTGGCGTGAGTACTATGAAAACTGTGGCCACAGTCGCCAGGAGAAGTGTAACGTTTAACTTTGATGGCAGTGGTGGGAAAATGAATGGGGGCTTAAGGAGAGAAGAGGCGGCGCTGGGCCGACGATGAGGCTCGCCGTTTAAATTTCACAAGGCGCACAGGTTTATGGCCTTCCCCACATGAGAGAGCACCAATGTCCATACCAAACTGGAAAAAGTATTTGTCTCCTGCAGAGGGTGTGGCTGGGAGCAGCGTGAAAAGAGCAGAACGAGAGCTGATTTTTCAGCGATCCCGCATGTCGGCCCGGTACTAAGAAGAGATTGGGCTTGCCCAATGCTGAGGGGGCCCTTTCCCACTCTGGGAGTCTCCCAGGGCCTGGGCCATCTGTTGGGGTGCATTGAAGGTGGATGCCAGTCCACTTTGTATTACTATGTCAGCAGAGGAGACATTGGAGCAGGTACCTGAGCACATGGTCCTCGAGAAGTGGCGCTGCTGAAAAACCATACAACCTATCAGCGTGCAACTCGCTACACAAACACACCTCAAGTTTCTTGAATTTTTGACATGAAAATGAAGTTTCTACGTCAAAGTATGGCAACGTAGCGAATGTTTGTTTGTGGAGTTCTGTTTTTCCCATTCATTCTTATGGGAAAAAGCCAAATTGGCCAAGTGATAAACATTTGGCTCTACGGAGACAACATTTTCACTTATCTTGAATATGAGCTCACTGTCAGCCCGTAGGGGAGAGTCTGCAGAGCGCCCTGAGGCGATTTGGTGTGTGTACTATGAAAACTGTGGCCACAGTCGCGAGGAGAAGTGTAACGTTTAACTTTGATGGCAGTGGTGGGAAAATGAATGGGGCCTTAAGGAGAGAAGAGGCGGCGCTGGGCCGACGATGAGGCTCGCCGTTTAAATTTCACAAGGCGCACGGGTTTATGGCCTTCCCCACATGAGAGAGCACCAATGTCCATACCAAACTGGAAAAAGTATTTGTCTCCTGATTAGGGTGTGGCTGGGAGCAGTGTGAAAAGAGCGAAACGAGAGCGGATTTTTCAGCGATCCCGCATGTCGGCCCGGTACTAAGAAGAGATTGGGCTTGCCCAATGCTGAGGGGGCCCTTTCCCACTCTGGGAGTCTCCCAGGGCCTGGGCCATCTGTTGGGGTGCATTGAAGGTGGATGCCTGTCCACTTTGTATTACTATGTCAGCAGAGGAGATATTGGAGCAGGTACCTGAGCACATGGTCCTCGAGAAGTGGCGCTGCTGAAAAACCATACAACCTATCAGCGTGCAACTTGCTACACAAACAACCTCAAGTTTCATAAATTTTTTAACATGAAAATGAAGTTTGTTTGTCAAAGTATGGCAACGTAGCGAATGTTTGTTTGTGGAGTTCTGTTTTTCCCATTCATTCTTATGGGAAGAAGCCAAATTGGCCAAGTGATAAACATTTGGCTCTACGGAGACAACGTTTTCACTTATCTGGAATATGAGCTCACTGTCAGGCCGTAGGGGAGAGTCTCCAGAACGCCCTGATGCGATTTGGTGTGTGTACTATGAAAACTGTGGCCACAGTCGCCAGGAGAAGTGCAACGTTTAAGTTTGATGGCAGTGGTGGGAAAATGAATGGGGGCTTAAGGAGAGAAGAGGCGGCGCTGGGCCGACGATGAGGCTCGCCGTTTAAATTTCACAAGGCGCACGGGTTCATGGCCTGCCCCACATGAGAGAGCACCAATGTCCATACCAAACTGGAAAAAGTATTTGTCTCCTGCTGAGGGTGTGGCTGGGAGCAGCGTGAAAAGAGCGAAACGAGAGCTGATTTTTCAGCGATCCCGCATGTCGGCCCGGCACTAAGAAGAGATTGGGCTTGCCCAATGCTGAGGGGGCCCTTTCCCACTCTGGGAGTCTCCCAGGGCCTGGGCCATCTGTTGGGGTGCATTGAAGGTGGATGCCTGTCCATTTTGTATTACTATGTCAGCAGAGGAGACATTGGAGCAGGGACCTGAGCACATGGTCCTCGAGAAGTGGCGCTGCTGAAAAACCATACAACCTATCAGCGTGCAACTCGCTACACAAACAACCTCAAGTTTCTTGAATTTTTGACATGAAAATGAAGTTTCTACGTCAAAGTATGGCAACGTAGCGAATGTTTGTTTGTGGAGTTCTGTTTTTCCCATTCATTCTTATGGGAAAAAGCCAAATTGGCCAAGTGATAAACATTTGGCTCTACGGAGACAACATTTTCTCTAATCTGGAATATGAGCTCACTGTCAGGCCGTAGGGGAGAGTCTGCAGAACGCCCTGAGGCGATTTGGTGTGTGTACTATGAAAACTGTGGCCACAGTCGCGAGGAGAAGTGTAACGTTTAACTTTGATGGCAGTGGTGGGAAAATGAATGGGGGCTTAAGGAGAGAAGAGGCGGCGCTGGGCCGACGATGAGGCTCGCCGTGTAAATTTCACAAGGCGCACGGGTTTATGGCCTGCCCCACATGAGAGAGCACCAATGTCCATACCAAACTGGAAAAAGTATTTGTCTCCTGACTAGGGTGTGGCTGGGAGCAGCGTGAAAAGAGCGAAACAAGAGCTGATTTTTCAGCGATCCCGCATGTCGGCCCGGTACTAAGAAGAGATTGGGCTTGCCCAATTCTCAGGGGGCCCTTTCCCACTCTGGGAGTCTCCCAGGGCCTGGGCCATCTGTTGGGGTGCATTGAAGCTGGACGCCTGTCCACTTTGTATTACTATGTCAGCAGAGGAGACATTGGAGCAGGGACCTGAGCACATGGTCCTCGAGAAGTGGCGCTGCTGAAAAACCATACAACCTATCAGCGTGCAACTCGCTACACAAACACACCTCAAGTTTCTTGAATTTTTGAAATGAAAATGAAGTTTCGACGTCAAAGTATGGCAACGTAGCGAATGTTTGTTTGTGGAGTTCTGTTTTTCCCATTCATTCTTATGGGAAGAAGCCAAATTGGCCAAGTGATAAACATTTGGCTCTACGGAGACAACGTTTTCACTTATCTGGAATATGAGCTCACTGTCAGGCCGTAGGGGAGAGTCTCCAGAACGCCCTGATGCGATTTGGTGTGTGTACTATGAAAACTGTGGCCACAGTCGCGAGGAGAAGTGTAACGTTTAACTTTGATGGCTGCGGTGGGAAAATGAATAAGGGCTTCAGGAGAGAAGAGGCGGCGCTGGGCCGACAATGAGGCTCGCCGTTTAAATTTCACAAGGCGCACGGGTTTATGGCCTGCCCCACATGAGAGAGCACCAATGTCCATACCAAACTGGAAAAAGTATTTGTCTCCTGACTAGGGTGTGGCTGGGAGCAGCGTGAAAAGAGCGAAACAAGAGCTGATTTTTCAGCGATCCCGCATGTCGGCCCGGTACTAAGAAGAGATTGGGCTTGCCCAATTCTCAGGGGGCCCTTTCCCACTCTGGGAGTCTCCCAGGGCCTGGGCCATCTGTTGGGGTGCATTGAAGCTGGACGCCTGTCCACTTTGTATTACTATGTCAGCAGAGGAGACATTGGAGCAGGGACCTGAGCACATGGTCCTCGAGAAGTGGCGCTGCTGAAAAACCATACAACCTATCAGCGTGCAACTCGCTACACAAACACACCTCAAGTTTCTTGAATTTTTGAAATGAAAATGAAGTTTCGACGTCAAAGTATGGCAACGTAGCGAATGTTTGTTTGTGGAGTTCTGTTTTTCCCATTCATTCTTATGGGAAGAAGCCAAATTGGCCAAGTGATAAACATTTGGCTCTACGGAGACAACGTTTTCACTTATCTGGAATATGAGCTCACTGTCAGGCCGTAGGGGAGAGTCTCCAGAACGCCCTGATGCGATTTGGTGTGTGTACTATGAAAACTGTGGCCACAGTCGCGAGGAGAAGTGTAACGTTTAACTTTGATGGCAGTGGTGGGAAAATGAATGGCGACTTAAGGAGAGAAGAGGCGGCGCTGGGCCGACGATCAGGCTCGCCGTTTAAATTTCACAAGGCGCACGGGTTCATGGCCTGCCCCACATGAGAGAGCACCAATGTCCATACCAAACTGGAAAAAGTTTTTGTCTGCTGCATAGGGTGTGGCTGGGAGCAGCGTGAAAAGAGCGAAACGAGAGCTGATTTTTCAGCGATCCCGCATGTCGGCCCGGCACTAAGAAGAGATTGGGCTTGCCCAATGCTGAGGGGGCCCTTTCCCACTCTGGGAGTCTCCCAGGGCCTGGGCCATCTGCTGGGGTGCATTGAAGCTGGACGCCTGTCCACTTTGTATTACTATGTCAGCAGAGGAGACATTGGAGCAGGTACCTGAGCACATGGTCCTCGAGAAGTGGCGCTGCTGAAAAACCATACAACCTATCAGCGTGCAACTCGCTACACAAACACACCTCAACTTTTTTGAATTTTTGACATGAAAATGAAGTTTCTACGTCAAAGTATGGCAACGTAGCGAATGTTTGTTTGTGGAGTTGTGTTTTTCCCATTCATTCTTCTGGGAAAAAGCCAAATTGGCCAAGTGATAAACATTTGGCTCTACGGAGACAACGTTTTCACTTATTTGGAATATGAGCTCACTGTCAGGCCGTAGGGGAGAGTCTCCAGAACGCCCTGAGGCAATTTGGTGTGTGTACTATGAAAACTATGGCCACAGTCGCGAGGAGAAGTGTAACGTTTAAGCTTGATGGCAGTGGTGGGAAAATGAATGGGGGCTTAAGGAGAGAAGAGGCGGCGCTGGGCCAATGATGAGGCTCGCCGTTTAAACTTCACAAGGCGCACGGTTTTATTGCCTGCCCCACATGAGAGAGCACCAATGTCCAAACCAAACTGGAAAAAGTATTTGTCTCCTGCTGAGGGTGTGGCTGGGAGCAGCGTGAAAAGAGCGAAACGAGTGCGGATTTTTCAGCGATCCCGCATGTCGGCCCGGTACTAAGAAGAGATTGGGCTTGCCCAATTCTCAGGGGGCCCTTTCCCACTCTGGGAGTCTCCCAGGGCCTGGGCCATCTGCTGGGGTGCATTGAAGCTGGACGCCTGTCCACTTTGTATTACTATGTCAGCAGAGGAGACATTGGAGCAGGTACCTGAGCACATGGTCCTCGAGAAGTGGCGCTGCTGAAAAACCATACAACCTATCAGCGTGCAACTTGCTACACAAACACACCTCATGTTTCTTGAATTTTTGACATGAAAATGAAGTTTCTGCGTCAAAGTATGGCAACGTAGCGAATGTTTGTTTGTGGAGTTCTGTTTTTTCCATTCATTCTTATGGGAAAAAGCCAAATTGGCCAAGTGATAAACATTTGGCTCTACGGAGACAACATTTTCACTTATCTGGAATATGAGCTCACTGTCAGGCCGTAGGGGAGAGCCTGCAGAACGCCCTGAGGCGATTTGGTGTGTGTACTATGAAAACTGTGGCCACAGTCGCGAGGAGAAGTGTAACGTTTAACTTTGATGGCAGTGGTGGGAAAATGAATGGGGGCTTAAGGAGAGAAGAGGCGGCGCTGGGCCGACGATGAGGCTCGCCGTTTAAATTTCACAAGGCGCACAGGTTTATGGCCTTCCCCACATGAGAGAGCACCAATGTCCATACCAAACTGGAAAAAGTATTTGTCTCCTGCAGAGGGTGTGGCTGGGAGCAGCGTGAAAAGAGCGAAACGAGAGCTGATTTTTCAGCGATCCCGCATGTCGGCCCGGCACTAAGAAGAGATTGGGCTTGCCCAATGCTGAGGGGGCCCTTTCCCACTCTGGGAGTCTCCCAGGGCCTGGGCCATCTGTTGGGGTGCATTGAAGGTGGATGCCTGTCCATTTTGTATTACTATGTCAGCAGAGGAGACATTGGAGCAGGGACCTGAGCACATGGTCCTCGAGAAGTGGCGCTGCTGAAAAACCATACAACCTATCAGCGTGCAACTCGCTACACAAACAACCTCAAGTTTCTTGAATTTTTGACATGAAAATGAAGTTTCTACGTCAAAGTATGGCAACGTAGCGAATGTTTGTTTGTGGAGTTCTGTTTTTCCCATTCATTCTTATGGGAAAAAGCCAAATTGGCCAAGTGATAAACATTTGGCTCTACGGAGACAACATTTTCTCTAATCTGGAATATGAGCTCACTGTCAGGCCGTAGGGGAGAGTCTGCAGAACGCCCTGAGGCGATTTGGTGTGTGTACTATGAAAACTGTGGCCACAGTCGCGAGGAGAAGTGTAACGTTTAAGTTTGATGGCAGTGGTGGGAAAATGAATGGGGGCTTAAGGAGAGAAGAGGCGGCGCTGGGCCGACGATGAGGCTCGCCGTGTAAATTTCACAAGGCGCACGGGTTCATGGCCTGCCCCACATGAGAGAGCACCAATGTCCATACCAAACTGGAAAAAGTTTTTGTCTGCTGCATAGGGTGTGGCTTGGAGCAGCGTGAAAAGAGCGAAACGAGAGCTGATTTTTCAGCGATCCCGCATGTCGGCCCGGCACTAAGAAGAGATTGGGCTTGCCCAATGCTGAGGGGGCCCTTTCCCACTCTGGGAGTCTCCCAGGGCCTGGGCCATCTGTTGGGGTGCATTGAAGGTGGATGCCTGTCCATTTTGTATTACTATGTCAGCAGAGGAGACATTGGAGCAGGGACCTGAGCACATGGTCCTCGAGAAGTGGCGCTGCTGAAAAACCATACAACCTATCAGCGTGCAACTCGCTACACAAACAACCTCAAGTTTCTTGAATTTTTGACATGAAAATGAAGTTTCTACGTCAAAGTATGGCAACGTAGCGAATGTTTGTTTGTGGAGTTCTGTTTTTCCCATTCATTCTTATGGGAAAAAGCCAAATTGGCCAAGTGATAAACATTTGGCTCTACGGAGACAACATTTTCTCTAATCTGGAATATGAGCTCACTGTCAGGCCGTAGGGGAGAGTCTGCAGAACGCCCTGAGGCGATTTGGTGTGTGTACTATGAAAACTGTGGCCACAGTCGCGAGGAGAAGTGTAACGTTTAACTTTGATGGCAGTGGTGGGAAAATGAATGGGGGCTTAAGGAGAGAAGAGGCGGCGCTGGGCCGACGATGAGGCTCGCCGTGTAAATTTCACAAGGCGCACGGGTTTATGGCCTGCCCCACATGAGAGAGCACCAATGTCCATACCAAACTGGAAAAAGTATTTGTCTCCTGATTAGGGTGTGGCTGGGAGCAGCGTGAAAAGAGCAGAACGAGAGCTCATTTTTCATCGATCCCGCATGTCGGCCCGGTACTAAGAAGAGATTGGGCTTGCCCAATGCTGAGGGGGCCCTTTCCCACTCTGGGAGTCTCCCAGGGCCTGGGCCATCTGTTGGGGTGCATTGAAGGTGGATGCCTGTCCACTTTGTATTACTATGTCAGCAGAGGAGACATTGGAGCAGTGACCTGAGCACATGGTCCTCGAGAAGTGGCGCTGCTGAAAAACCATACAACCTATCAGCGTGCAATTCGCTACACAAACAACCTCAAGTTTCTTGAATTTTTGACATGAAAATGAAGTTTCTACGTCAAAGTATGGCAACGTAGCGAATGTTTGTTTGTGGAGTTCTGTTTTTCCCATTCATTCTTATGGGAAGAAGCCAAATTGGCCAAGTGATAAACATTTGGCTCTACGGAGACAACGTTTTCTCTTATCTGGAATATGAGCTCACTGTCAGGCCGTAGGGGAGAGTCTCCAGAACGCCCGGAGGCGATTTGGCGTGAGTACTATGAAAACTGTGGCCACAGTCGCCAGGAGAAGTGTAACGTTTAACTTTGATGGCAGTGGTGGGAAAATGAATGGGGGCTTAAGGAGAGAAGAGGCGGCGCTGGGCCGACGATGAGGCTCGCCGTTTAAATTTCACAAGGCGCACAGGTTTATGGCCTTCCCCACATGAGAGAGCACCAATGTCCATACCAAACTGGAAAAAGTATTTGTCTCCTGCAGAGGGTGTGGCTGGGAGCAGCGTGAAAAGAGCAGAACGAGAGCTGATTTTTCAGCGATCCCGCATGTCGGCCCGGTACTAAGAAGAGATTGGGCTTGCCCAATGCTGAGGGGGCCCTTTCCCACTCTGGGAGTCTCCCAGGGCCTGGGCCATCTGTTGGGGTGCATTGAAGGTGGATGCCAGTCCACTTTGTATTACTATGTCAGCAGAGGAGACATTGGAGCAGGTACCTGAGCACATGGTCCTCGAGAAGTGGCGCTGCTGAAAAACCATACAACCTATCAGCGTGCAACTCGCTACACAAACACACCTCAAGTTTCTTGAATTTTTGACATGAAAATGAAGTTTCTACGTCAAAGTATGGCAACGTAGCGAATGTTTGTTTGTGGAGTTCTGTTTTTCCCATTCATTCTTATGGGAAAAAGCCAAATTGGCCAAGTGATAAACATTTGGCTCTACGGAGACAACATTTTCACTTATCTTGAATATGAGCTCACTGTCAGCCCGTAGGGGAGAGTCTGCAGAGCGCCCTGAGGCGATTTGGTGTGTGTACTATGAAAACTGTGGCCACAGTCGCGAGGAGAAGTGTAACGTTTAACTTTGATGGCAGTGGTGGGAAAATGAATGGGGCCTTAAGGAGAGAAGAGGCGGCGCTGGGCCGACGATGAGGCTCGCCGTTTAAATTTCACAAGGCGCACGGGTTTATGGCCTTCCCCACATGAGAGAGCACCAATGTCCATACCAAACTGGAAAAAGTATTTGTCTCCTGATTAGGGTGTGGCTGGGAGCAGCGTGAAAAGAGCGAAACGAGAGCGGATTTTTCAGCGATCCCGCATGTCGGCCCGGTACTAAGAAGAGATTGGGCTTGCCCAATGCTGAGGGGGCCCTTTCCCACTCTGGGAGTCTCCCAGGGCCTGGGCCATCTGTTGGGGTGCATTGAAGGTGGATGCCTGTCCACTTTGTATTACTATGTCAGCAGAGGAGATATTGGAGCAGGTACCTGAGCACATGGTCCTCGAGAAGTGGCGCTGCTGAAAAACCATACAACCTATCAGCGTGCAACTTGCTACACAAACAACCTCAAGTTTCATAAATTTTTTAACATGAAAATGAAGTTTGTTTGTCAAAGTATGGCAACGTAGCGAATGTTTGTTTGTGGAGTTCTGTTTTTCCCATTCATTCTTATGGGAAGAAGCCAAATTGGCCAAGTGATAAACATTTGGCTCTACGGAGACAACGTTTTCACTTATCTGGAATATGAGCTCACTGTCAGGCCGTAGGGGAGAGTCTCCAGAACGCCCTGATGCGATTTGGTGTGTGTACTATGAAAACTGTGGCCACAGTCGCCAGGAGAAGTGCAACGTTTAAGTTTGATGGCAGTGGTGGGAAAATGAATGGGGGCTTAAGGAGAGAAGAGGCGGCGCTGGGCCGACGATGAGGCTCGCCGTTTAAATTTCACAAGGCGCACGGGTTCATGGCCTGCCCCACATGAGAGAGCACCAATGTCCATACCAAACTGGAAAAAGTATTTGTCTCCTGCTGAGGGTGTGGCTGGGAGCAGCGTGAAAAGAGCGAAACGAGAGCTGATTTTTCAGCGATCCCGCATGTCGGCCCGGCACTAAGAAGAGATTGGGCTTGCCCAATGCTGAGGGGGCCCTTTCCCACTCTGGGAGTCTCCCAGGGCCTGGGCCATCTGTTGGGGTGCATTGAAGGTGGATGCCTGTCCATTTTGTATTACTATGTCAGCAGAGGAGACATTGGAGCAGGGACCTGAGCACATGGTCCTCGAGAAGTGGCGCTGCTGAAAAACCATACAACCTATCAGCGTGCAACTCGCTACACAAACAACCTCAAGTTTCTTGAATTTTTGACATGAAAATGAAGTTTCTACGTCAAAGTATGGCAACGTAGCGAATGTTTGTTTGTGGAGTTCTGTTTTTCCCATTCATTCTTATGGGAAAAAGCCAAATTGGCCAAGTGATAAACATTTGGCTCTACGGAGACAACATTTTCTCTAATCTGGAATATGAGCTCACTGTCAGGCCGTAGGGGAGAGTCTGCAGAACGCCCTGAGGCGATTTGGTGTGTGTACTATGAAAACTGTGGCCACAGTCGCGAGGAGAAGTGTAACGTTTAACTTTGATGGCAGTGGTGGGAAAATGAATGGGGGCTTAAGGAGAGAAGAGGCGGCGCTGGGCCGACGATGAGGCTCGCCGTGTAAATTTCACAAGGCGCACGGGTTTATGGCCTGCCCCACATGAGAGAGCACCAATGTCCATACCAAACTGGAAAAAGTATTTGTCTCCTGACTAGGGTGTGGCTGGGAGCAGCGTGAAAAGAGCGAAACAAGAGCTGATTTTTCAGCGATCCCGCATGTCGGCCCGGTACTAAGAAGAGATTGGGCTTGCCCAATTCTCAGGGGGCCCTTTCCCACTCTGGGAGTCTCCCAGGGCCTGGGCCATCTGTTGGGGTGCATTGAAGCTGGACGCCTGTCCACTTTGTATTACTATGTCAGCAGAGGAGACATTGGAGCAGGGACCTGAGCACATGGTCCTCGAGAAGTGGCGCTGCTGAAAAACCATACAACCTATCAGCGTGCAACTCGCTACACAAACACACCTCAAGTTTCTTGAATTTTTGAAATGAAAATGAAGTTTCGACGTCAAAGTATGGCAACGTAGCGAATGTTTGTTTGTGGAGTTCTGTTTTTCCCATTCATTCTTATGGGAAGAAGCCAAATTGGCCAAGTGATAAACATTTGGCTCTACGGAGACAACGTTTTCACTGATCTGGAATATGAGCTCACTGTCAGGCCGTAGGGGAGAGTCTCCAGAACGCCCTGATGCGATTTGGTGTGTGTACTATGAAAACTGTGGCCACAGTCGCGAGGAGAAGTGTAACGTTTAACTTTGATGGCTGCGGTGGGAAAATGAATAAGGGCTTCAGGAGAGAAGAGGCGGCGCTGGGCCGACAATGAGGCTCGCCGTTTAAATTTCACAAGGCGCACGGGTTTATGGCCTGCCCCACATGAGAGAGCACCAATGTCCATACCAAACTGGAAAAAGTATTTGTCTCCTGACTAGGGTGTGGCTGGGAGCAGCGTGAAAAGAGCGAAACAAGAGCTGATTTTTCAGCGATCCCGCATGTCGGCCCGGTACTAAGAAGAGATTGGGCTTGCCCAATTCTCAGGGGGCCCTTTCCCACTCTGGGAGTCTCCCAGGGCCTGGGCCATCTGTTGGGGTGCATTGAAGCTGGACGCCTGTCCACTTTGTATTACTATGTCAGCAGAGGAGACATTGGAGCAGGGACCTGAGCACATGGTCCTCGAGAAGTGGCGCTGCTGAAAAACCATACAACCTATCAGCGTGCAACTCGCTACACAAACACACCTCAAGTTTCTTGAATTTTTGAAATGAAAATGAAGTTTCGACGTCAAAGTATGGCAACGTAGCGAATGTTTGTTTGTGGAGTTCTGTTTTTCCCATTCATTCTTATGGGAAGAAGCCAAATTGGCCAAGTGATAAACATTTGGCTCTACGGAGACAACGTTTTCACTTATCTGGAATATGAGCTCACTGTCAGGCCGTAGGGGAGAGTCTCCAGAACGCCCTGATGCGATTTGGTGTGTGTACTATGAAAACTGTGGCCACAGTCGCGAGGAGAAGTGTAACGTTTAACTTTGATGGCAGTGGTGGGAAAATGAATGGCGACTTAAGGAGAGAAGAGGCGGCGCTGGGCCGACGATCAGGCTCGCCGTTTAAATTTCACAAGGCGCACGGGTTCATGGCCTGCCCCACATGAGAGAGCACCAATGTCCATACCAAACTGGAAAAAGTTTTTGTCTGCTGCATAGGGTGTGGCTGGGAGCAGCGTGAAAAGAGCGAAACGAGAGCTGATTTTTCAGCGATCCCGCATGTCGGCCCGGCACTAAGAAGAGATTGGGCTTGCCCAATGCTGAGGGGGCCCTTTCCCACTCTGGGAGTCTCCCAGGGCCTGGGCCATCTGCTGGGGTGCATTGAAGCTGGACGCCTGTCCACTTTGTATTACTATGTCAGCAGAGGAGACATTGGAGCAGGGACCTGAGCACATGGTCCTCGAGAAGTGGCGCTGCTGAAAAACCATACAACCTATCAGCGTGCAACTCGCTACACAAACACACCTCAACTTTTTTGAATTTTTGACATGAAAATGAAGTTTCTACGTCAAAGTATGGCAACGTAGCGAATGTTTGTTTGTGGAGTTGTGTTTTTCCCATTCATTCTTCTGGGAAAAAGCCAAATTGGCCAAGTGATAAACATTTGGCTCTACGGAGACAACGTTTTCACTTATTTGGAATATGAGCTCACTGTCAGGCCGTAGGGGAGAGTCTCCAGAACGCCCTGAGGCAATTTGGTGTGTGTACTATGAAAACTATGGCCACAGTCGCGAGGAGAAGTGTAACGTTTAAGCTTGATGGCAGTGGTGGGAAAATGAATGGGGGCTTAAGGAGAGAAGAGGCGGCGCTGGGCCAATGATGAGGCTCGCCGTTTAAACTTCACAAGGCGCACGGTTTTATTGCCTGCCCCACATGAGAGAGCACCAATGTCCAAACCAAACTGGAAAAAGTATTTGTCTCCTGCTGAGGGTGTGGCTGGGAGCAGCGTGAAAAGAGCGAAACGAGTGCGGATTTTTCAGCGATCCCGCATGTCGGCCCGGTACTAAGAAGAGATTGGGCTTGCCCAATTCTCAGGGGGCCCTTTCCCACTCTGGGAGTCTCACAGGGCCTGGGCCATCTGCTGGGGTGCATTGAAGCTGGACGCCTGTCCACTTTGTATTACTATGTCAGCAGAGGAGACATTGGAGCAGGTACCTGAGCACATGGTCCTCGAGAAGTGGCGCTGCTGAAAAACCATACAACCTATCAGCGTGCAACTTGCTACACAAACACACCTCATGTTTCTTGAATTTTTGACATGAAAATGAAGTTTCTGCGTCAAAGTATGGCAACGTAGCGAATGTTTGTTTGTGGAGTTCTGTTTTTCCCATTCATTCTTATGGGAAAAAGCCAAATTGGCCAAGTGATAAACATTTGGCTCTACGGAGACAACATTTTCACTTATCTGGAATATGAGCTCACTGTCAGGCCGTAGGGGAGAGCCTGCAGAACGCCCTGAGGCGATTTGGTGTGTGTACTATGAAAACTGTGGCCACAGTCGCGAGGAGAAGTGTAACGTTTAACTTTGATGGCAGTGGTGGGAAAATGAATGGGGGCTTAAGGAGAGAAGAGGCGGCGCTGGGCCGACGATGAGGCTCGCCGTTTAAATTTCACAAGGCGCACAGGTTTATGGCCTTCCCCACATGAGAGAGCACCAATGTCCATACCAAACTGGAAAAAGTATTTGTCTCCTGCAGAGGGTGTGGCTGGGAGCAGCGTGAAAAGAGCAGAACGAGAGCTGATTTTTCAGCGATCCCGCATGTCGGCCCGGTACTAAGAAGAGATTGGGCTTGCCCAATGCTGAGGGGGCCCTTTCCCACTCTGGGAGTCTCCCAGGGCCTGGGCCATCTGTTGGGGTGCATTGAAGGTGGATGCCAGTCCACTTTGTATTACTATGTCAGCAGAGGAGACATTGGAGCAGGTACCTGAGCACATGGTCCTCGAGAAGTGGCGCTGCTGAAAAACCATACAACCAATCAGCGTGCAACTTGCGAACCAAACACACCTCAACTTTTTTGAATTTTTGAAATGAATATGAAGTTTCTTTGTCAAAGTATGGCAATGTAGCGAATGTTTGTTTGTGGAGTTCATTTTTTCCCATTCATTCTTATGGAAAAAAGCCAAATTGGCCAAGTAATAAACATTTGGCTCTACGGAGACAACGTTTTCACTTATCTGGAATATGAGCTCACTGTCAGGCCGTAGGGGAGAGTCTCCAGAACGCCCTGAGGAGATTTGGTGTGTGCACTATGAAAACTGTGGCCACAGTTGCCAGGAGAAGTGTAACGTTGAACTTTGATGGCAGTGGTGGGAAAATGAATGGGGGCTTAAGGAGAGAAGAGGCGGCGCTGGGCCGACGATGAGGCTCTCCGTTTAAATTTCACAAGGCGCACGGTTTTGTTGCCTGCCCCACATGAGAGAGCACCAATGTCCATACCAAACTGGAAAAAGTATTTGTCTCCTGCTGAGGGTGTGGCTGGGAGCAGCGTGAAAAGAGCGAAACGAGAGCTGATTTTTCAGCGATCCCGCTTGTCGGCCCGGTACTAAGAAGAGATTGGGCTTGCCCAATGCTGAGGGGGCCCTTTCCCACTCTGGGAGTCTCCCAGGGCCTGGGCCATCTGTTGGGGTGCATTGAAGGTGGATGCCTGTCCACTTTGTATTACTATGTCAGCAGAGGAGACATTGGAGCAGGTACCTGAGCACATGGTCCTCGAGAAGTGGCGCTGCTGAAAAACCATACAACCTATCAGCGTGCAACTCGCTACACAAACAACCTCAAGTTTCTTGAATTTTTGACATGAAAATGAAGTTTCTACGTCAAAGTATGGCAACGTAGCGAATGTTTGTTTGTGGAGTTCTGTTTTTCCCATTCATTCTTATGGGAAAAAGCCAAATTGGCCAAGTGATAAACATTTGGCTCTACGGAGACAACGTTTTCACTGATCTGGAATATGAGCTCACTGTCAGGCCGTAGGGGAGAGTCTCCAGAACGCCCTGAGGCGATTTGGTGTCTGTACTATGAAAACGATGGCCACAGTCGCGAGGAGAAGTGCAACTTTTAAGCTTGATGGCAGTGGTGGCAAAATGAATGGGGGCTTACGGAGAGAAGAGGCGGCGCTGGGCCGATGATGAGGCTCGCCGTTTAAATTTCACAAGGCGCACGGGTTTATGGCCTGCCCCACATGAGAGAGCACCAATGTCCATACCAAACTGGAAAAAGTATTTGTCTCCTGCTGAGGGTGTGGCTGGGAGCAGCGTGAAAAGAGCGAAACGAGAGCTGATTTTTCAGCGATCCCGCATGTCGGCCCGGTACTAAGAAGAGATTGGGCTTGCCCAATGCTGAGGGAGCCCTTTCCCACTCTGGGAGTCTCCCAGGGCCTGGGCCATCTGTTGGGGTGCATTGAAGCTGGACGCCTGTCCACTTTATATTACTATGTCAGCAGAGGAGACATTGGAGCAGGTACCTGAGCACATGGTCCTCGAGAAGAGGCGCTGCTGAAAAACCATACAACCTATCAGCGTGCAACTCGCTAACCAAACAAACCTCAACTTTTTTGAATTTTTGAAATGAAAATGAAGTTTCTACGTCAAAGTATGGCAATGTAGCGAATGTTTGTTTGTGGAGTTCATTTTTTCCCTTTCATTCTTATGGAAAAAAGCCAAATTGGCCAAGTAATAAATATTTGGTTCTACGGAGACAACGTTTTCACTTATCTGGAATATGAGCTCACTGTCAGGCCGTAGGGGAGAGTCTCCAGAACGCCCTGAGGTGATTTGGTGTGGGTACTATGAAAACTGTGGCCACAGTCGCCAGGAGAAGTGTAACGTTTAACTTTGATGGCAGTGGTGGGAAAATGAATGGGGGCTTAAGGAGAGAAGAGGCGGCGCTGGGCCGACGATGAGGCTCGCCGTTTAAATTTCACAAGGCGCACGGGTTTATTGCCTGCCCCACATGAGAGAGCACCAATGTCCAAACCGAACTGGAAAAAGTATTTGTCTCCTGCTGAGGGTGTGGCTGGGACCAGCGTGAAAAGAGCGAAACGAGAGCTGATTTTTCAGCGATCCCGCATGTCGGCCCGGTACTAAGAAGAGATTGAGCTTTCCCAATTCCCAGGGGGCCCTTTCCCACTCTGGGAGTCTCCCAGGGCCTGGGCCATCTGCTGGGGTGCATTGAAGCAGGACGCCTGTCCACTTTGTATTGCTATGTTAGGAGAGGAGACATTGGAGCAGGTACCTGAGCACATGGTCCTCGAGAAGTGGCGCTGCTGAAAAACCATACAACCTATCAGCGTACAACTTGCTACACAAACACACCTCATGTTTCTTGAATTTTTGACATGAAAATGAAGTTTCTACGTCAAAGTATGGCAACGTAGCGAATGTTTGTTTGTGGAGTTCGTTTTTCCTATTCATTCTTATGGAAAAAAGCCAAATTGGCCAAGTAATAAACATTTGGCTCTACGGAGACAACGTTTTCACTTAGCTGGAATAAAAGCTCACTGTCAGGCCGTAGGGGAGAGTCTCCAGAACGCCCTGAGGCGATTTGGTGTGGGTACTATGAAAACTGTGGCCACAGTCGCGAGGAGAAGTGTAACGTTTAACTTTGATGGCAGTGGTGGGAAAATGAATGGGGGCTTAAGGAGAGAAGAGGCGGCGCTGGGCCAACGATGAGGCTCGCCGTTTAAATTTCACAAGGCGCATGGGTTTATTGCCTGCCCCACATGAGAGAGCACCAATGTCCATACCAAACTGGAAAAAGTATTTGTCTCCTGATTAGGGTGTGGCTGGGAGCAGCGTGAAAAGAGCGAAGCGAGAGCGGATTTTTCAGCGATCCCGTTTGTCGGCCCGGTACTAAGAAGAGATTGGGCTTGCCCAATGCTGAGGGGGCCCTTTCCCACTCTGGGAGTCTCACAGGGCCTGGGCCATCTGTTGGGGTGCATTGAAGCTGGACGCCTGTCCACTTTATATTACTATGTCAGCAGAGGAGACATTGGAGCAGGTACCTGAGCACATGGTCCTCGAGAAGTGGCGCTGCAAAAAAACCATACAACCTATCAGCGTGCAACTCGCTACACAAACAACCTCAAGTTTCTTGAATTTTTGACATGAAAATGAAGTTTCTACGTCAAAGTATGGCAACGTAGTGAATGTTTGTTTGTGGAGTTCTGTTTTTCCCATTCATTCTGATGGGAAAACGCCCAATTGGCCAAGTGATAAACATTTGGCTCTACGGAGACAACGTTTTCACTTATCTGGAATATGAGCTCACTGTCAGGCCGTAGGGGAGAGTCTCCAGAAAGCCCTGAGGTGATTTGGTGTGTGTACTATGAAAACTATGGCCACAGTCGCCAGGAGAAGTGTAACGTTTAACTTTGATGGCTGCGGTGGGAAAATGAATGGGGGCTTAAGGAGAGAAGAGGCGGCGCTGGGCCGACGATGAGGCTCGCCGTTTAAATTTCACAAGGCGCACGGGTTTATGGCCTGCCCCACATGAGAGAGCACCAATGTCCATACCAAACTGGAAAAAGTATTTGTCTCCTGATTAGGGTGTGGCTGGGAGCAGCGTGAAAAGAGCGAAACGAGAGCTGATTTTTAAGCGATCCCGCATGTCGGCCCGGTACTAAGAAGAGATTGGGCTTGCCCAATTCTCAGGGGGCCCTTTCCCACTCTGGGAGTCTCCCAGGGCCTGGGCCATCTGTTGGGGTGCATTGAAGCTGGATGCCTGTCCACTTCATATTACTATGTCAGCAGAGGAGACATTGGAGCAGGTACCTGAGCACATGGTCCTCGAGAAGTGGCGCTGCTGAAAAACCATACAACCAATCAGCGTGCAACTTGCGAACCAAACACACCTCAACTTTTTTGAAGTTTTGAAATGAATATGAAGTTTCTTTGTCAAAGTATGGCAATGTAGCGAATGTTTGTTTGTGGAGTTCATTTTTTCCCATTCATTCTTATGGAAAAAAGCCAAATTGGCCAAGTAATAAACATTTGGCTCTACGGAGACAACGTTTTCACTTATCTGGAATATGAGCTCACTGTCAGGCCGTAGGGGAGAGTCTCCAGAACGCCCTGAGGAGATTTGGTGTGTGCACTATGAAAACTGTGGCCACAGTTGCCAGGAGAAGTGTAACGTTGAACTTTGATGGCAGTGGTGGGAAAATGAATGGGGGCTTAAGGAGAGAAGAGGCGGCGCTGGGCCGACGATGAGGCTCGCCGTTTAAATTTCACAAGGCGCACGGTTTTGTTGCCTGCCCCACATGAGAGAGCACCAATGTCCATACCAAACTGGAAAAAGTATTTGTCTCCTGCTGAGGGTGTGGCTGGGAGCAGCGTGAAAAGAGCGAAACGAGAGCTGATTTTTCAGCGATCCCGCTTGTCGGCCCGGTACTAAGAAGAGATTGGGCTTGCCCAATGCTGAGGGGGCCCTTTCCCACTCTGGGAGTCTCCCAGGGCCTGGGCCATCTGTTGGGGTGCATTGAAGGTGGATGCCTGTCCACTTTGTATTACTATGTCAGCAGAGGAGACATTGGAGCAGGTACCTGAGCACATGGTCCTCGAGAAGTGGCGCTGCTGAAAAACCATACAACCTATCAGCGTGCAACTCGCTACACAAACAACCTCAAGTTTCTTGAATTTTTGACATGAAAATGAAGTTTCTACGTCAAAGTATGGCAACGTAGCGAATGTTTGTTTGTGGAGTTCTGTTTTTCCCATTCATTCTTATGGGAAAAAGCCCAATTGGCCAAGTGATAAACATTTGGCTCTACGGAGACAACGTTTTCACTGATCTGGAATATGAGCTCACTGTCAGGCCGTAGGGGAGAGTCTCCAGAACGCCCTGAGGCGATTTGGTGTCTGTACTATGAAAACGATGGCCACAGTCGCGAGGAGAAGTGCAACTTTTAAGCTTGATGGCAGTGGTGGCAAAATGAATGGGGGCTTACGGAGAGAAGAGGCGGCGCTGGGCCGATGATGAGGCTCGCCGTTTAAATTTCACAAGGCGCACGGGTTTATGGCCTGCCCCACATGAGAGAGCACCAATGTCCATACCAAACTCGAAAAAGTATTTGTCTCCTGCTGAGGGTGTGGCTGGGAGCAGCGTGAAAAGAGCGAAACGAGAGCTGATTTTTCAGCGATCCCGCATGTCGGCCCGGTACTAAGAAGAGATTGGGCTTGCCCAATGCTGAGGGAGCCCTTTCCCACTCTGGGAGTCTCCCAGGGCCTGGGCCATCTGTTGGGGTGCATTGAAGCTGGACGCCTGTCCACTTTGTATTGCTATGTTAGCAGAGGAGACATTGGAGCAGGTACCTGAGCACATGGTCCTCGAGAAGTGGCGCTGCTGAAAAACCATACAACCTATCAGCGTGCAACTCGCTACACAAACAACCTCAAGTTTCTTGAATTTTTGACATGAAAATGAAGTTTCTACGTCAAAGTATGGCAACGTAGCGAATGTTTGTTTGTGGAGTTCTGTTTTTCCCATTCATTCTTATGGGAAAAAGCCCAATTGGCCAAGTGATAAACATTTGGCTCTACGGAGACAACGTTTTCACTGATCTGGAATATGAGCTCACTGTCAGGCCGTAGGGGAGAGTCTCCAGAACGCCCTGAGGCGATTTGGTGTCTGTACTATGAAAACGATGGCCACAGTCGCGAGGAGAAGTGCAACTTTTAAGCTTGATGGCAGTGGTGGCAAAATGAATGGGGGCTTACGGAGAGAAGAGGCGGCGCTGGGCCGATGATGAGGCTCGCCGTTTAAATTTCACAAGGCGCACGGGTTTATGGCCTGCCCCACATGAGAGAGCACCAATGTCCATACCAAACTCGAAAAAGTATTTGTCTCCTGCTGAGGGTGTGGCTGGGAGCAGCGTGAAAAGAGCGAAACGAGAGCTGATTTTTCAGCGATCCCGCATGTCGGCCCGGTACTAAGAAGAGATTGGGCTTGCCCAATGCTGAGGGAGCCCTTTCCCACTCTGGGAGTCTCCCAGGGCCTGGGCCATCTGTTGGGGTGCATTGAAGCTGGACGCCTGTCCACTTTGTATTGCTATGTTAGCAGAGGAGACATTGGAGCAGGTACCTGAGCACATGGTCCTCGAGAAGTGGCGCTGCTGAAAAACCATACAACCTATCAGCGTGCAACTCGCTACACAAACAACCTCAAGTTTCTTGAATTTTTGACATGAAAATGAAGTTTCTACGTCAAAGTATGGCAACGTAGCGAATGTTTGTTTGTGGAGTTCTGTTTTTCCCATTCATTCTTATGGGAAAAAGCCCAATTGGCCAAGTGATAAACATTTGGCTCTACGGAGACAACGTTTTCACTGATCTGGAATATGAGCTCACTGTCAGGCCGTAGGGGAGAGTCTCCAGAACGCCCTGAGGCGATTTGGTGTCTGTACTATGAAAACGATGGCCACAGTCGCGAGGAGAAGTGCAACTTTTAAGCTTGATGGCAGTGGTGGCAAAATGAATGGGGGCTTACGGAGAGAAGAGGCGGCGCTGGGCCGTTGATGAGGCTCGCCGTTTAAATTTCACAAGGCGCACGGGTTCATGGCCTGCCCCACATGAGAGAGCACCAATGTCCATACCAAACTGGAAAAAGTATTTGTCTGCTGCATAGGGTGTGGCTGGGAGCAGCGTGAAAAGAGCGAAACGAGAGCTGATTTTTCAGCGATCCCGCATGTCGGCCCGGCACTAAGAAGAGATTGGGCTTGCCCAATGCTGAGGGGGCCCTTTCCCACTCTGGGAGTCTCCCAGGGCCTGGGCCATCTGCTGGGGTGCATTGAAGCTGGACGCCTGTCCACTTTGTATTACTATGTCAGCAGAGGAGACATTGGAGCAGGTACCTGAGCACATGGTCCTCGAGAAGTGGCGCTGCTGAAAAACCATACAACCTATCAGCGTGCAACTCGCTACACAAACACACCTCAACTTTTTTGAATTTTTGACATGAAAATGAAGTTTCTACGTCAAAGTATGGCAACGTAGCGAATGTTTGTTTGTGGAGTTGTGTTTTTCCCATTCATTCTTCTGGGAAAAAGCCAAATTGGCCAAGTGATAAACATTTGGCTCTACGGAGACAACGTTTTCACTTATTTGGAATATGAGCTCACTGTCAGGCCGTAGGGGAGAGTCTCCAGAACGCCCTGAGGCAATTTGGTGTGTGTACTATGAAAACTATGGCCACAGTCGCGAGGAGAAGTGTAACGTTTAAGCTTGATGGCAGTGGTGGGAAAATGAATGGGGGCTTAAGGAGAGAAGAGGCGGCGCTGGGCCAATGATGAGGCTCGCCGTTTAAACTTCACAAGGCGCACGGTTTTATTGCCTGCCCCACATGAGAGAGCACCAATGTCCAAACCAAACTGGAAAAAGTATTTGTCTCAGGCTGAGGGTGTGGCTGGGACCAGCGTGAAAAGAGCGAAACGAGTGCGGATTTTTCAGCGATCCCGCATGTCGGCCCGGTACTAAGAAGAGATTGGGCTTGCCCAATTCTCAGGGGGCCCTTTCCCACTCTGGGAGTCTCCCAGGGCCTGGGCCATCTGCTGGGGTGCATTGAAGCTGGACGCCTGTCCACTTTGTATTACTATGTCAGCAGAGGAGACATTGGAGCAGGTACCTGAGCACATGGTCCTCGAGAAGTGGCGCTGCTGAAAAACCATACAACCTATCAGCGTGCAACTTGCTACACAAACACACCTCATGTTTCTTGAATTTTTGACATGAAAATGAAGTTTCTGCGTCAAAGTATGGCAACGTAGCGAATGTTTGTTTGTGGAGTTCTGTTTTTTCCATTCATTCTTATGGGAAAAAGCCAAATTGGCCAAGTGATAAACATTTGGCTCTACGGAGACAACATTTTCACTTATCTGGAATATGAGCTCACTGTCAGGCCGTAGGGGAGAGTCTCCAGAACGCCCTGAGGCGATTTGGTGTGGGTACTATGAAAACTATGGCCACAGTCGCCAGGAGAAGTGTAACGTTTAACTTTGATGGCTGCGGTGGGAAAATGAATGGGGGCTTAAGGAGAGAAGAGGCGGCGCTGGGCCGACGATGAGGCTCGCCGTTTAAATTTCACAAGGCGCACGGGTTTATGGCCTGCCCCACATGAGAGAGCACCAATGTCCATACCAAACTGGAAAAAGTATTTGTCTCCTGATTAGGGTGTGGCTGGGAGCAGCGTGAAAAGAGCGAAACGAAAGCTGATTTTTAAGCGATCCCGCATGTCGGCCCGGTACTAAGAAGAGATTGGGCTTGCCCAATTCTCAGGGGGCCCTTTCCCACTCTGGGAGTCTCACAGGGCCTGGGCCATCTGTTGGGGTGCATTGAAGCTGGATGCCTGTCCACTTTATATTACTATGTCAGCAGAGGAGACATTGGAGCAGGTACCTGAGCACATGGTCCTCGAGAAGTGGCGCTGCTGAAAAACCATACAACCTATCAGCGTGCAACTTGCTACACAAACACACTTCATGTTTCTTGAATTTTTGACATGAAAATGAAGTTTATATGTCAAAGTATGGCAACGTAGCGAATGTTTGTTTGTGGAGTTCTGTTTTTCCCATTCATTCTTATGGGAAACAGCCAAATTGGCCAAGTGATAAACATTTGGCTCTACGGAGACAACGTTTTCACTTATCTGGAATATGAGCTCACTGTCAGGCCGTAGGGGAGAGTCTCCAGAACGCCCTGAGGCGATTTGGTGTCTGTACTATCAAAACTATGGCCACAGTCGCGAGGAGAAGTGCAACGTTTAAGCTTGATGGCAGTGGTGGGAAAATGAATGGGGGCTTAAGGAGAGAAGAGGCGGCGCTGGGCCGACGATGAGGCTCGCCGTTTAAATTTCACAAGGAGCATGGGTTTATTGCCTGCCCCACATGAGAGAGCACCAATGTCCATACCAAACTGGAAAAAGTATTTGTCTCCTGCTGAGGGTGTGGCTGGGAGCAGCGTGAAAAGAGCGAAACCAGAGCGGATTTTTCAGCGATCCCACATGTCGGCCCGGTACTAAGAAGAGATTGGGCTTGCCCAATTCTCAGGGGGCCCTTTCCCACTCTGGGAGTCTCCCAGGGCCTGGGCCATCTTTTGGGGTGCATTGAAGCTGGATGCCTGTCCACTTCATATTACTATGTCAGCAGAGGAGACATTGGAGCAGGTACCTGAGCACATGGTCCTCGAGAAGTGGCGCTGCTGAAAAACCATACAACCAATCAGCGTGCAACTTGCGAACCAAACACACCTCAACTTTTTTGAATTTTTGAAATGAATATGAAGTTTCTTTGTCAAAGTATGGCAATGTAGCGAATGTTTGTTTGTGGAGTTCTGTTTTTCCCATTCATTCTTATGGAAAAAAGCCAAATTGGCCAAGTAATAAACATTTGGCTCTACGGAGACAACGTTTTCACTTATCTGGAATATGAGCTCACTGTCAGGCCGTAGGGGAGAGTCTCCAGAACGCCCTGAGGAGATTTGGTGTGTGCACTATGAAAACTGTGGCCACAGTCGCCAGGAGAAGTGTAACGTTGAACTTTGATGGCAGTGGTGGGAAAATGAATGGGGGCTTAAGGAGAGAAGAGGCGGCGCTGGGCCGACGATGAGGCTCGCCGTTTAAATTTCACAAGGCGCACGGTTTTGTTGCCTGCCCCACATGAGAGAGCACCAATGTCCATACCAAACTGGAAAAAGTATTTGTCTCCTGCTGAGGGTGTGGCTGGGAGCAGCGTGAAAAGAGCGAAACGAGAGCTGATTTTTCAGCGATCCCGCTTGTCGGCCCGGTACTAAGAAGAGATTGGGCTTGCCCAATGCTGAGGGGGCCCTTTCCCACTCTGGGAGTCTCCCAGGGCCTGGGCCATCTGTTGGGGTGCATTGAAGGTGGATGCCTGTCCACTTTGTATTACTATGTCAGCAGAGGAGACATTGGAGCAGGTACCTGAGCACATGGTCCTCGAGAAGTGGCGCTGCTGAAAAACCATACAACCTATCAGCGTGCAACTCGCTACACAAACAACCTCAAGTTTCTTGAATTTTTGACATGAAAATGAAGTTTCTACGTCAAAGTATGGCAACGTAGCGAATGTTTGTTTGTGGAGTTCTGTTTTTCCCATTCATTCTTATGGGAAAAAGCCCAATTGGCCAAGTGATAAACATTTGACTCTACGGAGACAACGTTTTCACTGATCTGGAATATGAGCTCACTGTCAGGCCGTAGGGGAGAGTCTCCAGAACGCCCTGAGGCGATTTGGTGTCTGTACTATGAAAACGATGGCCACAGTCGCGAGGAGAAGTGCAACTTTTAAGCTTGATGGCAGTGGTGCCAAAATGAATGGGGGCTTACGGAGAGAAGAGGCGGCGCAGGGCCGATGATGAGGCTCGCCGTTTAAATTTCACAAGGCGCACGGGTTTATGGCCTGCCCCACATGAGAGAGCACCAATGTCCATACCAAACTCGAAAAAGTATTTGTCTCCTGCTGAGGGTGTGGCTGGGAGCAGCGTGAAAAGAGCGAAACGAGAGCTGATTTTTCAGCGATCCCGCATGTCGGCCCGGTACTAAGAAGAGATTGGGCTTGCCCAATGCTGAGGGAGCCCTTTCCCACTCTGGGAGTCTCCCAGGGCCTGGGCCATCTGTTGGGGTGCATTGAAGCTGGACGCCTGTCCACTTTGTATTGCTATGTTAGCAGAGGAGACATTGGAGCAGGTACCTGAGCACATGGTCCTCGAGAAGTGGCGCTGCTGAAAAACCATACAACCTATCAGCGTGCAACTCGCTACACAAACAACCTCAAGTTTCTTGAATTTTTGACATGAAAATGAAGTTTCTACGTCAAAGTATGGCAACGTAGCGAATGTTTGTTTGTGGAGTTCTGTTTTTCCCATTCATTCTTATGGGAAAAAGCCCAATTGGCCAAGTGATAAACATTTGGCTCTACGGATACAACGTTTTCACTGATCTGGAATATGAGCTCACTGTCAGGCCGTAGGGGAGAGTCTCCAGAACGCCCTGAGGCGATTTGGTGTCTGTACTATGAAAACGATGGCCACAGTCGCGAGGAGAAGTGCAACTTTTAAGCTTGATGGCAGTGGTGGCAAAATGAATGGGGGCTTACGGAGAGAAGAGGCGGCGCTGGGCCGATGATGAGGCTCGCCGTTTAAATTTCACAAGGCGCACGGGTTTATGGCCTGCCCCACATGAGAGAGCACCAATGTCCATACCAAACTGGAAAAAGTATTTGTCTCCTGCTGAGGGTGTGGCTGGGAGCAGCGTGAAAAGAGCGAAACGAGAGCTGATTTTTCAGCGATCCCGCATGTCGGCCCGGTACTAAGAAGAGATTGGGCTTGCCCAATGCTGAGGGAGCCCTTTCCCACTCTGGGAGTCTCCCAGGGCCTGGGCCATCTGTTGGGGTGCATTGAAGCTGGACGCCTGTCCACTTTATATTACTATGTCAGCAGAGGAGACATTGGAGCAGGTACCTGAGCACATGGTCCTCGAGAAGTGGCGCTGCTGAAAAACCATACAACCTATCAGCGTGCAACTCGCTAACCAAACAAACCTCAACTTTTTTGAATTTTTGAAATGAAAATGAAGTTTCTACGTCAAAGTATGGCAATGTAGCGAATGTTTGTTTGTGGAGTTCATTTTTTCCCTTTCATTCTTATGGAAAAAAGCCAAATTGGCCAAGTAATAAATATTTGGTTCTACGGAGACAACGTTTTCACTTATCTGGAATATGAGCTCACTGTCAGGCCGTAGGGGAGAGTCTCCAGAACGCCCTGAGGTGATTTGGTGTGGGTACTATGAAAACTGTGGCCACAGTCGCCAGGAGAAGTGTAACGTTTAACTTTGATGGCAGTGGTGGGAAAATGAATGGGGGCTTAAGGAGAGAAGAGGCGGCACTGGGCCGACGATGAGGCTCGCCGTTTAAATTTCACAAGGCGCACGGGTTTATTGCCTGCCCCACATGAGAGAGCACCAATGTCCAAACTGAACTGGAAAAAGTATTTGTCTCCTGCTGAGGGTGTGGCTGGGACCAGCGTGAAAAGAGCGAAACGAGAGCTGATTTTTCAGCGATCCCGCATGTCGGCCCGGTACTAAGAAGAGATTGAGCTTTCCCAATTCCCAGGGGGCCCTTTCCCACTCTGGGAGTCTCCCAGGGCCTGGGCCATCTGCTGGGGTGCATTGAAGCTGGACGCCTGTCCACTTTGTATTGCTATGTTAGCAGAGGAGACATTGGAGCAGGTACCTGAGCACATGGTCCTCGAGAAGTGGCGCTGCTGAAAAACCATACAACCTATCAGCGTACAACTTGCTACACAAACACACCTCATGTTTCTTGAATTTTTGACATGAAAATGAAGTTTCTACGTCAAAGTATGGCAACGTAGCGAATGTTTTTTTGTGGAGTTCGTTTTTCCTATTCATTCTTATGGAAAAAAGACAAATTGGCCAAGTAATAAACATTTGGCTCTACGGAGACAACGTTTTCACTTAGCTGGAATAAAAGCTCACTGTCAGGCCGTAGGGGAGAGTCTCCAGAACGCCCTGAGGCGATTTGGTGTGGGTACTATGAAAACTGTGGCCACAGTCGCGAGGAGAAGTGTAACGTTTAACTTTGATGGCAGTGGTGGGAAAATGAATGGGGGCTTAAGGAGAGAAGAGGCGGCGCTGGGCCGACGATGAGGCTCGCCGTTTAAATTTCACAAGGCGCACGGGTTTATGGCCTGCCCCACATGAGAGAGCACCAATGTCCATACCAAACTGGAAAAAGTATTTGTCTCCTGATTAGGGTGTGGCTGGGAGCAGCGTGAAAAGAGCGAAACGAAAGCTGATTTTTAAGCGATCCCGCATGTCGGCCCGGTACTAAGAAGAGATTGGGCTTGCCCAATTCTCAGGGGGCCCTTTCCCACTCTGGGAGTCTCACAGGGCCTGGGCCATCTGTTGGGGTGCATTGAAGCTGGATGCCTGTCCACTTTATATTACTATGTCAGCAGAGGAGACATTGGAGCAGGTACCTGAGCACATGGTCCTCGAGAAGTGGCGCTGCTGAAAAACCATACAACCTATCAGCGTGCAACTTGCTACACAAACACACCTCATGTTTCTTGAATTTTTGACATGAAAATGAAGTTTATATGTCAAAGTATGGCAACGTAGCGAATGTTTGTTTGTGGAGTTCTGTTTTTCCCATTCATTCTTATGGGAAACAGCCAAATTGGCCAAGTGATAAACATTTGGCTCTACGGAGACAACGTTTTCACTTATCTGGAATATGAGCTCACTGTCAGGCCGTAGGGGAGAGTCTCCAGAACGCCCTGAGGCGATTTGGTGTCTGTACTATCAAAACTATGGCCACAGTCGCGAGGAGAAGTGCAACGTTTAAGCTTGATGGCAGTGGTGGGAAAATGAATGGGGGCTTAAGGAGAGAAGAGGCGGCGCTGGGCCAATGATGAGGCTCGCCGTTTAAATTTCACAAGGCGCACTGTTTTATTGCCTGCCCCACATGAGAGAGCACCAATGTCCATACCAAACTGGAAAAAGTATTTGTCTCCTGATTAGGGTGTGGCTGGGAGCAGCGTGAAAAGAGCGAAACGAGAGCTGATTTTTAAGCGATCCCGCATGTCGGCCCGGTACTAAGAAGAGATTGGGCTTGCCCAATTCTCAGGGGGCCCTTTCCCACTCTGGGAGTCTCCCAGGGCCTGGGCCATCTGTTGGGGTGCATTGAAGCTGGACGCCTGTCCACTTTGTATTACTATGTCAGCAGAGGAGACATTGGAGCAGGGACCTGAGCACATGGTCCTCGAGAAGTGGCGCTGCTGAAAAACCATACAACCTATCAGCGTGCAACTCGCTACACAAACAACCTCAAGTTTCTTGATTTTTTGACATGAAAATGAAGTTTCTACGTCAAAGTATGGCAACGTAGCGAATGTTTGTTTGTGGAGTTCTGTTTTTCCCATTCATTCTTATGGGAAAAAGCCAAATTGGCCAAGTGATAAACATTTGGCTCTACGGAGACAACGTTTTCACTTATCTGGAATATGAGCTCACTGTCAGGCCGTAGGGGAGAGTCTCCAGAACGCCCTGAGGCGATTTGGTGTGGGTACTATGAAAACTGTGGCCACAGTCGCGAGGAGAAGTGTAACGTTTAACTTTGATGGCAGTGGTGGGAAAATGAATGGGGGCTTAAGGAGAGAAGAGGCGGCGGTGGGCCAACGATGAGGCTCGCCGTTTAAATTTCACAAGGCGCATGGGTTTATTGCCTGCCCCACATGAGAGAGCACCAATGTCCATACCAAACTGGAAAAAGTATTTGTCTCCTGATTAGGGTGTGGCTGGGAGCAGCGTGAAAAGAGCGAAGCGAGAGCGGATTTTTCAGCGATCCCGTTTGTCGGCCCGGGACTAAGAAGAGATTGGGCTTGCCCAATGCTGAGGGGGCCCTTTCCCACTCTGGGAGTCTCACAGGGCCTGGGCCATCTGTTGGGGTGCATTGAAGCTGGACGCCTGTCCACTTTATATTACTATGTCAGCAGAGGAGACATTGGAGCAGGTACCTGAGCACATGGTCCTCGAGAAGTGGCGCTGCTGAAAAACCATACAACCTATCAGCGTGCAACTCGCTAACCAAACATACCTCAACTTTTTTGAATTTTTGAAATGAAAATGAAGTTTCTTTGTCAAAGTATGGCAATGTAGCGAATGTTTGTTTGTGGAGTTCATTTTTTCCCATTCATTCTTATGGAAAAAAGCCAAATTGGCCAAGTAATAAATATTTGGCTCTACGGAGACAACGTTTTCACTTAGCTGGAATAAAAGCTCACTGTCAGGCCGTAGGGGAGAGTCTCCAGAATGCCCTGAGGCGATTTGGTGTGCGTACTATGAAAACTGTGGCCACAGTCGCGAGGAGAAGTGTAACGTTTAACTTTGATGGCAGTGGTGGGAAAATGAATGGGGCCTTAAGGAGAGAAGAGGCGGCGCTGGGCCGACGATGAGGCTCGCCGTTTAAATTTCACAAGGCGCACGGGTTTATGGCCTGCCCCACATGAGAGAGCACCAATGTCCATACCAAACTGGAAAAAGTATTTGTCTCCTGCTGAGGGTGTGGCTGGGAGCAGCGTGAAAAGAGCGAAACGAGAGCTGATTTTTCAGCGATCCCGCTTGTCGGCCCGGTACTAAGAAGAGATTGGGCTTGCCCAATGCTGAGGGGGCCCTTTCCCACTCTGGGAGTCTCCCAGGGCCTGGGCCATCTGTTGGGGTGCATTGAAGGTGGATGCCTGTCCACTTTGTATTACTATGTCAGCAGAGGAGACATTGGAGCAGGTACCTGAGCACATGGTCCTCGAGAAGTGGCGCTGCTGAAAAACCATACAACCTATCAGCGTGCAACTCGCTACACAAACAACCTCAAGTTTCTTGAATTTTTGACATGAAAATGAAGTTTCTACGTCAAAGTATGGCAACGTAGCGAATGTTTGTTTGTGGAGTTCTGTTTTTCCCATTCATTCTTATGGGAAAAAGCCCAATTGGCCAAGTGATAAACATTTGGCTCTACGGAGACAACGTTTTCACTGATCTGGAATATGAGCTCACTGTCAGGCCGTAGGGGAGAGTCTCCAGAACGCCCTGAGGCGATTTGGTGTCTGTACTATGAAAACGATGGCCACAGTCGCGAGGAGAAGTGCAACTTTTAAGCTTGATGGCAGTGGTGGCAAAATGAATGGGGGCTTACGGAGAGAAGAGGCGGCGCTGGGCCGATGATGAGGCTCGCCGTTTAAATTTCACAAGGCGCACGGGTTTATGGCCTGCCCCACATGAGAGAGCACCAATGTCCATACCAAACTGGAAAAAGTATTTGTCTCCTGCTGAGGGTGTGGCTGGGAGCAGCGTGAAAAGAGCGAAACGAGAGCTGATTTTTCAGCGATCCCGCATGTCGGCCCGGTACTGAGAAGAGATTGGGCTTGCCCAATGCTGAGGGGGCCCTTTCCCACTCTGGGAGTCTCCCAGGGCCTGGGCCATCTGTTGGGGTGCATTGAAGGTGGATGCCTGTCCACTTTGTATTACTATGTCAGCAGAGGAGACATTGGAGCAGGTACCTGAGCACATGGTCCTCGAGAAGTGGCGCTGCTGAAAAACCATACAACCTATCAGCGTGCAACTCGCTACACAAACAACCTCAAGTTTCTTGAATTTTTGACATGAAAATGAAGTTTCTACGTCAAAGTATGGCAACGTAGCGAATGTTTGTTTGTGGAGTTCTGTTTTTCCCATTCATTCTTATGGGAAACAGCCAAATTGGCCAAGTGATAAACATTTGGCTCTACGGAGACAACGTTTTCACTTATCTGGAATATGAGCTCACTGTCACGCCGTAGGGGAGAGTCTCCAGAACGCCCTGAGGAGATTTGGTGTGTGCACTATGAAAACTGTGGCCACAGTTGCCAGGAGAAGTGTAACGTTTAACTTTGATGGAAGTGGTGGGAAAATGAATGGGGGCTTATGGAGAGAAGAGGCGGCGCTGGGCCGGAGATGAAGCTTGCCGTTTAAATTTCACAAGGCGCACGGGTTTATGGCCTGCCCCACATGAGAGAGGACCAATGTACCTAAAAAACTGGAAAAAAGAATTTGTCTGCTTCTTCGGGTGTGGCTGGGTGCAGCGTGAAAAGAGCGAAACGAGAGCTGATTTTTTAGTGAACCCGCATGGCAACGTAGCGAATGTTTGTTTGTGGAGTTCTGTTTTTCCCATTCATTCTTATGGGAAAAAGCCAAATTGGCCAAGTGATAAACATTTGGCTCTACGGAGACAACGTTTTCACTTATCTGGAATATGAGCTCACTGTCACGCCGTAGGGGAGAGTCTCCAGAACGCCCTGAGGAGATTTGGTGTGTGCACTATGAAAACTGTGGCCACAGTCGCTTTGAGAAGTGCAACATTTAACATTGATGGCAGAGGTGGGAACATGAATGGCGGCTTATGGGAAGAAGAGGCTGCACGGGTTTATGGCCTGCCCCGCATGAGAGAGCACCAATGTTCCTACAAAACTGGGAAAAACAATTTGTCAGCTGTTTAGGGTGAGGCAGGGAGCAGCGTGAAAAGAGCGAAACGAGAGCTGATTATTCAGCGAACCCGCATGTCGGCCTGGTGCTAGGAAGAGACTGGACATGCCCAATGCTTAGGGGGCCCTTTCCCACTCTGGGAGTCTCCCAGGGCCTGTGCCATCTGCTGGGATGCATTGAAGCTGGACACCTCATCACTTTGTGTTACCATGTCTGCAGTGGAGTCATTGGAGCAGGTTCCTGAGCACATGGTCCTCGAGAACTACTACTTTATATTACTATGACATGATTTCCCCATGGTGCCCAACACTGTCCACCCTCACCTTCTTCCTCCTAGCGCTCATTCTCAGGGGAGTCCAGCATATGATGACGGTCCCACACAAGCATTCTGGGGGTGCGTGCATGTATTCGAGACTGAGTGAGTGTGTGTGTCTGTCAGCAGCGGAGAGACAGGAGAATTTGATGCTGAAAAACGATACAGACTGTCGACATGACATTACTACAGTATAGCGTGAAATTAGAATAGTTTAGTACAGTATTGTAAAGGAAAGGATAATGTATAGTATGATATTGCATAGTAAGGGGGGGGTATTATAGCACAGTATTGTAAGGGAGAGGACAGTATTGTATAGTATATCAGAGGAAGGGACAGTTAAGTATATTGTCTTTATAGTGTTGTAGTTGTAAAATATAGGTGTTGGTGATTCTTAACAAATTTCAAATAAAGCAGTGAGCATACCAAGAACAAAACTTATTCTTCATACAATAATATTTATTTTTTGAACAATGAAATTTCACAAGCAACATATATACAATATATAGAACATATTCAGAGCAGACTTATAAAACATGAACAGAGCAGAACCCAACAAAACTCAACAATTCCCCATGAGCATGTCGAGGTGACGGGGGTGAGGAAAAAACTCACTGCAACAGTGATAAAACCTCAGGCAGAACCAGGCTCCGTGGGGGTGGTCATCTGCCGACTACCGGCTGGGGTGCAGGCTGATTTTAACAGAGGCAAACTTGGCAGCAGGACAATGGCAATCTTCCAGGATGTCTGAAAATACACAAGGAAGGCATCTGTGAGACACAAGAATCAACAAAGTGAAACTCAGAAACGATGCACATTCATTTAAAAAAAGGTAACTAAAGGTAAATGTCTTACTTCTGCAGGCTTGCTGTAATTGTTCCATAGAGGTCTTCCTAAGTCTTCTAAGTCTCTTCCGTCTGTCCACCTTTTGAAAAATATTGCAGAAATTATTCAGCTACCAGTTTGTGTCATTTAAGCATTAACAATTCAGTACTAAGTTTTTCTTACCGTTTGACTTGTGTGCTGCTATCTGGAGCTGTGGTCCTGTGGAGGTCTTCTCCCTGCATCCTTTATCATCTTCTCTAGATCAACACAACCACATCTGCTTGAGCCTTTGACCATTCTCACAAAAACACTAGTCTTTAAAACATGTTATAAAGTGTCATTCACCTGTTAGGTTTCTCCATTCTCTGTGGCCTCCTCTGGAGATCTGTTGTGGTCATCCTCTGGTCTGGATTTTTTTCTCCCTTAAACACACAACACATTGTCATTGTAATCATTTAATTATTGATGATGATGCAGTCAATTAAAATGAGATGATGAAATAATGCTCCCTTTTTCTGTCGTTTCTTCTTCATGTATCCAGTCATATCCTGGCATCTGTCGCATTGACAGCTTTGGCAGTGCTTATAGCCAATACCTTGGTCCCCACAAAACAAAACATTCCTGCAACAGACAACACTTGCAGAATCTGCAAATCCTTGGGCAATTCCAGGCTCAGAGGGGCTCTCATCTTGGCTGTATGGAAATGAAACACTCAACTTACAAAGAAATCACAGAGCAGCAGCAGGCAAAGGGGACTGAGCAGGACCAGTCAAAAAGGACTGAACAATACCAGACAAAGGAGAGTGAGCAGAACCAGGCAAAGGTGGACCGGCGGACACTGATACTGGAGGAAACTCAGGAGACAGCTCTGGCTTTAAAGACACTGAGGAGGGCATTGGAGAAGTCCAGCCACTCATAGTACAAGGGAAATGGCTCCAGCCACTCAGGACACTAACGAAGCAGCTACAGCTGCTCAAGACAAAGCAGATGCTCTGGACACTGAGTACATTGGAGAAAGGGATCCAGCCTCTTGTGGTACTGGTGAAATGGCTCCAGTATCGCAGGACACTAAGGAAGCAGCTTCTGCTGCTCAGTACACTAAGGATGCAACTCCAAGACACTGCAACACTAGAGAGGCTTTTCCAGCCGATCAGAAGACACTAAGGAAGGAGCGGTGTTGGAGGCCGCTCTGGACACGAAGGAAGGAGCGGTCAGAGGCCGCTCTGGACACTTAAGAAGCTTTTCCAACCGATCAGAAGACACTAAGGAAGGAGTGGTCAGAGGCCGCTCTGGACACTTAAGAAGCTTTTCCAACCGATCAGAAGACACTAAGGAAGGAGCGGTGTCGGAGGCCGCTCTGGACACTAAGGAAGGAGCGGTCAGAGGCCGCTCTGGACACTTAAGAAGCTTTTCCAACCGATCAGAAGACACTAAGGAAGGAGCGGTCAGAGGCCGCTCTGGACACTTAAGAAGCTTTTCCAGCCGATCAGAAGACACGAAGGAAGGAGCGGTCAGAGGCCGCTCTGGACACTTAAGAAGCTTTTCCAGCCGATCAGAAGACACTAAGGAAGGAGCGGTGTCGAAGGCCGCCTTATCGCCCTAATATAAGAGGCTATTAAACAGTCAGCGTACAATAGACTGGACTATGATAACTACAATATGTTTGGAGAACACCTGACTGAAGACATTTCTCAGGATGTGAAATGTAAACATGATCAATCAAGGTGTTCATTTCAATCGTGGAGTCTGTGATCAACTGAGTGTGACCCCTGACTGGAACAAATCTCGGATGCGTTTTGTTCCCTCGGACAGGAGATCCTCATTGAAGTCACCACAGACAAGAATGGGCTCGTGGTTTAATTATGTCTAAGGAGTCCAAAGGACTCTTCAGGTTGTATAAAAATGTTTTCAGACTGAAGGTAGGTGGTTTGTATACAGTTGCCAAAAGAACTTTGACTGGAGCCTTGACTTTGATAACAAGAAACTCTAAATTGGTGACATCTTGCATGTACCTGCGATGCTCTGCTTGCACATTGCTTTTGCAGTACATTGCAACTCCACCTCCACCTTTTTTTGCCATGTCCACACAGGTGTTGTTCGTACAACTTGCCTGCTGCATGTGAACATGTCGTATCCCTCCAGCTGGAAGAGTGGTGACACGGTGGACCCTGACAGATGTGTCTCTTAGGCACAACACATGCGAGTCGGAGCTCATGATGAGCTTTGAGGTCCGCAATGTGACACGGAAGCCCTTGAGTGTTGTGATGGATAATCGTCAAAGTCTTTAGACTTTGGTCCATCGATTTGAAGAAAATCAACAGGGGCCGGACACTCTGGAAAGATGCCTGAGCCATATTGTCCAGAGCCAATTTGATTTTGGGGTTTGATTTTTTCCTCCTTGAGGTCTACGATACTGAGACCCTGGAGTGAAGTTGTGCGGCTCAGGGCGACATAAGCCATGCCTGCCTCAAAAACTCATTTGAGACACACAACCGCCGACTTCATGGTCATGCCTTGCACTTTGTGGGCCGTGCAGGCAAAAGCTAACTTAAAGGGAAACTGATGTCGAATGATGCCTCGCTTGCTAGCGTTTTCCTCTGATCTCTCAATGTGGACCGGGTCATCTGAGGGACCCAGGATCTTTTTCTGGTATCTCTGACCTGCTGTGAGATTATCCAACTGCAGGACAAAAAGCTTTACGCCACCGGTCGAGATCCACTCATCCACGACAATGTGCGAGATTGTTCCAAACGTGCCATTAACAGTCCCATCCTGCACATTGAGATTCCTGATCACCATGATGCGTATGCCCGGAGCAGCAATTATGGTGTCAGGCAAGTCTCTTTTGAGCCCTTTGTATTTATACAGCACGTCTGTCATGGACCGTTTTCTTTGGTCCTTCCTATAGTCCTGCGCCACAATAGAAACGACATCCTTGTGGAGAGCAGCCACAATATCGGCATTGTGACGGTCGACTTCCTTGTTTGTCACGTAGAAGTGTAGCCTATCTGCACGACATGCCTCGACGTCAGTCACAGCCTGCGTGAGCAGCTCCCTGTCTCCGCTGCTAAGAGGATCTTCCTTTTGCTTGACTCGAAGACGGTTCAATAGTTCAGCAAAAGCGAGATCATCTTTCTGCCGCATGATCTCTGTCAGGTTAATCATGGTGAAACTATCCTACCAGAGATCAAACTCGTTCTCATATACACACAGCAGCTTGGCCTTGCCGAGTGGTGGCAGTTGGTAAAAGTCACCAACAGCAAGGACAGACATTCCTCCAAATGGCTTCCTGTTGCCTTTGAACTGCTGGAATCGCCAGTGGACGTAGGCAAATACCTCCTTGGAAACCATCATCGATGATGAGAAATTCGGCACTCAACAGTGCCGCTCTCAATTCATCGAGTGCATTTCCAAGGCTCTGATATGGCGGTTTCAGGGACCTTGGGACTTTGAGGATGGAGTGCAAGGTTTTGCCCGAAATGTTAAAGGCTGCTGTGCCAGTGAATGCAGTCAGCAGCACTGTGGGCCCCAGATTCCGGGACCACGGCGACATGTCCCAACATGTCGCTGTGGTCCCGGAATCTAGGGAGCTGGTGCAGAATCCGTGTTGCCTCCTGATGAATGCACTTGCCACAGCCAGCTCCTCCTGTCATGAAGTAATAGAACGGGTCTAGATCGTGGCCCCACGCGCTCTCATAGCACCACTCACGGACAGCGTAGAATATCGATGCCTCGGTTTGGCTCAGACTCTGGTACATTTTCCTCAGTAAGTCTAAACTCAACGGTGTCGCGTCTATTGTTGACATGTGTGCTTCCTGTCCTTGTCAACTTCATAGTCCGGGACGTCGTCACACTCGTCATGCTCGGCCTCTAGAGGCTCACGCTCAGCAAGACACTCCTCGCGGTCCAATTCTACCTTGGGCGCAAAGGTATTCCAAGCATTGAGAACTGGACCGTACAGCTGATACTGTTCGAGTGCCGCGCCGATTTTCCAGTCTCCTCCTTCGTATCGCTTTCTGTTAACGTCAGCGATATGACGTCCCCAAACCTTATGGTTCCACAGCTGTAAAAAGTCTTCATAAGTAGGGTACTGTGCATTCCTCAGCTCCTCATCATCCCTGTGTGGCAAACAAAGCTTTAAGAGCCTTTGGAAATGCTTCTCTAGGGTTTTCTTTTCAGAGAAGCGGGCAAACCTCATGATTGCTGGTTTCTCTGTCCTCTTCTGAACATACCCCATGTAATT
The DNA here is from genome assembly GCA_029224185.1 of Karalla daura. NCBI lineage: Eukaryota > Metazoa > Chordata > Actinopteri > Chaetodontiformes > Leiognathidae > Karalla > Karalla daura. The sequence continues at coordinate 153,082 of CM055198.1, forward strand.
TTGGAGGCAAATGGCACTTTTGCTCTCAATCTGCTCACCGTACACCACCCTGTACTCTGACGCAAACTCTGCCAGGCACATGTTCTCAAACTGTTTTTGTCAGGCACTCCTGACATCCACACATCCTCCGAATCTGGCTGCATGTCTTCCAGCCTGCTGACGGGGTGACTAATTTTCGGACTGTCCTCATCGGTCTGAAGGAACACAACTGAATGTGAGCACTTCTTCAGATGTAAGCTGCAGGTGCGAGCCACAGCTTCCTGTGCTCTGACATCTCTGTTTCGCATACGCCTGCATGATGTGCTTCATCTCTTCGCGCTCGTTAACGTCAGACTTTTTAATGGTTTTGATGACCAAGTCAAGGAATTCGACTTGGTCATCCGCCTCTGCTCCTCCAACCGTGCAGTCGGGTCTTCCATATCAACTTCCACCATGGGTGGCCTGGTGATAATGGTTTCATCCATGGGCAGCTTAGGGAAGCCAAATTGGCAGGCAACATTACCTTACCATTACCTTTTTTTGCAGGATCCCGAATGGTTCCTGCTGTGCATCTGAACCTCAGATACAATTTTGTGGAGCTCTGGGTCTCTCTTGGGGGGACATTTCCGGCCAGAAATGTAGGAGTCAATGAATTCCGCAATGTCGGTGTCGGAATCATCTCCAAAGACGGGTGCATCTTTGACCCAGACCAGCATGTGAATGTGTGGACTTTCCCTGGCTTGAAACTCCACATGGTAAAAGTAATCAACTACTTCAGCAGTAGGCTTCGCTGGAGAGAGGATGAGGCTGGTCATCAGAGCGTCGACTCTCTTCACAAACATGCTCTTCACAGGGTTGCTGCGCAGGAGGTCGCATTTGGCATTCCAGTCGAGCTCTGAAAGGTCTCCCAGTTCACCCTGCTGTGCTTTAATGACCTCTATGATTTCAGGCCACCTCATCTCAGCAGCGGAGAATGTGAGAAAAAAGGAAGGTTTCTCAATCGGCGTGGAGATCCTTCAGCGTTTTGTTCCAGTAAGCTGGAGTGCCTCTCAGCGGTTGCATGAATCGTGTTGTGTCCTTGTCCTTAATATACCAATCTAGTTCCTCTTTTTCCTGCAGCATGTAGTTTTTAATTTTGCGTCCGTCCTTGGTTTTGGACTTCCCTTTGTGCATCTGAATGGACATGCTGTTTGTGGCCATGTTTGTCTCCGTGATGAATTGTGCAAAAAAGAGGTATGTTTTGTCACTAGCAAACCACGTATCGGCAGCGAATAACTGAGCGTCTAAGTATTTGCTAGGGGAAAGTTTGATACCTTGAGCCTCAACCAACATATTCTGTCCCGTTGGAAACAGCACAGGAAAGGCCATGCCTTCTAACTTAGGTACGGAGAAGAAACTCACAGGTCTGTTGCCTTGAGCAGGTGCCACACTGAATATTCCATCACCATGAGAAAGGATCTCCTGTGCAATGTCAGGCGGCTGAATGCACGTATCAAGATCAAGTCTGGGTCGCAGGTCCTCCTTTTCTTTGTCTTCTGAATCTTCTGGCTCATTCTGAGATCTCGCCTAGGTCGATGTCCATCTCCATATTGTCTTCCAGGATGCCGTGTTGGTCTGGAGGTGCAGCGGCTTCCATGTTGTGCTGCGTCTTCCGACTCCTCATCCTCATCCTCATTCATGTTGACTGTGTAGAAGTGCTGGTGGCCTTTGTATGTGATACGTCTTTTAAGCTTCACTTGCAGCAGCTGTGCTTCGGCGCTGGGTCTTGGGAGACTGTTCACGACCGTTTCCATCTCTGATGGAACGCACACAACATCTCCATGTACGGCCCTCTGCTGACCTTTTGGCAGAGAAAGTATTTTGGCGAAAGGCAAGATTTTCGCAATGAGCTGCCTTTCAAGGACATTAGCCAGATCTGGGGGAATGGATGCCAACTCTAGATTGTTTGCTACAGCAATGGGTGGCATTCTACCTCTATGCAGGTGATTGTCACAAGTGTGGCAGATCCATTCCTGATGTCACTCTTGCGGAACAGAGCAAGGAGAAGAGCATTTGTTACTGCAGAAATGAACGTAGTTTCCTCTCAAGCAAAGATCTTCCATTTTGAAGTTTTTGCTATATCTTCCTCTCTTACACGGCCTGACCTGATTGGGAAATAATGCTCGGTTACAGACTGTGCAGATGTAAGTGGATCCATGATGAATGGTTCCACGAAAGGATGCTATGGCTACTTCCATTGCAGGGTCGATCGGGGGGTGAGGAGTCTCCTAGTGGGATGTAACAATACGCCTGTACCTTTTCTTAATTCTTTGTATTCTTTGCAACTTGTACTGTATCCGAAAAACTGCATTCGAGGCCAGTCGGTGGTCCTATGCTGGCTAATAGGTTGAATTAAATGGCGTCTGAACTGGGTTGTTATGATTTTTGGTTCTTAGTCTTGCAAGTGTATCTACTTGCCATGTACGTTTTCTTACTCTGTCTAAATTCTGGCATCGTGTACCTCTGGGACATGTACTTTTTATGACATAGCTGTAAAGTAGGATCTGTCGTGTACCTTTCTCTAACGTATTTTTTCTGTCTACTCTGAAAGGCGGGATCTGTCCTGTACCTAGCACTAACAAACACGCAGAAGAACATATCCAGGGTAGGTGTTTCTATGAAACTGGGTTGGCAGAGGCGTCTCAGGAACTTTTTATGGTGTGTTCATCATCTTTGACCATGACTTGCAGCAATCTGCTTCCAATGTGTGTATGTCCAATGTCCAAATATGTCTGTCCAAATATGTCCAATGGGATGGTGAAAACAACATTGGAGGGTAAGACTGGACCTGTCCCGGTTCCCAGTCTGTTGCTTGCAAGCATGATTTGACAAATGGACCCAAGTCTTTCCATTCCACCCCCGGGTTTTTTGCCAATGCAATGTGTGGTGCGGAGTCTGGCATGTCATAGAAAAGCATTTGGTCATGTGAAAGCTTCACAGACGCTGCAACCATGTCAGCTGACCAAAATATTGAGGAGGTTCTAAAGTGTATGTCGTGAAAATCAAAATTATCAATGAATTTGGTAGGTATTTGATGAGATGAGTAGCCAAACGAGATGTGTGCTGTGCAGTGGAGTTCATTATCAGCTTTATACTGCATGAGTGGAGTTCCCACTATTTGGGCCATCGTTATAAGATTTCCTATGAACCCAGATGTTACGTTTATGTCCACTGGAAAACATACCAATAATCTGGCCATTATTCCTGTATTTTGATTTCCTCTTCCAGTGACGTGGGTATTCAAAATCTTCCCCATCGTATCGGTGTTCGGAATCGCAAAACATTTGAAACGCAGCGGATTCTGTGTCTATATACTGTGCCGTCAATCCGTCCGCGGTTGGGATCAAACAAAGACCTATTTCGTGGATTAGGTCCCAACCCAATAGACTGACAGGACAGCATGGAGACCACAAAAAAGAGAATTTAAGAGATTGGGGCCCCTTTGGTGTGTCATAATTTGTAGACAGTTGTGCAGTAAAGCTTTCCCTGATTCTGTGGCCTGCGGCTCCCTGTACACACATAAATCTCCCACTCAATTTTACATTAGGTAGGTCACTTTGTCTAATCGTTGAATATGTAGCTCCTGAATCAATCAGAAATGTCAACTGCTTCCCAGATACCGTAATGTCAATCGTGGGCATCTTCTGAAATGCTGGGTTGCTGTATTGTAGATATTGTGTAGGAGCGTGTGGCTGTGGCTGTGGCTGTGTGTTCTGCGCTATACTCATCTGATTGGAGGTCGTCTCCGTCCTCTCCTCCACTCACCCCCAGCACCCCGGCCGTGTCCACGCCTGCGTCCGCGCACTTGACGTCGACGACGAGATGAAGTGGGGGCATTCCTGAGCCCAGTGCCCTTCCTTTCCACATCGATAGCATCGGTCGGGCCCAACTTTTTGTCAGGGCAATCTCTGGCCCAATGACCATCTTCTTTGCAGATGGGACAGTGAGACGGTGGTGGCTTCCTGTACTGTCGTCCCCATCTATCTTTACCTCCTCCTCTTTGACCATATATTTCAGGATAAGGGGGAGGGATACAGAACTGACATTTGCAGGCAGGTCTCTTCCTGGGTTTTGTCAGACTTTTTCTGTTTTTCTTCTAACATGGATCTCTCATTGTGCTTTGCATGTCTCACCACATCAGTGAGGCGGACGTCATCATATACTCCCACACACGATTGCTCTGTACGTTTCCTGATCTCAGGAAGTAATCCATGTAGAAAAGTCTTAGTCAGATGTGTTTCCCACACTGATTCATGCTGGGGGTCCTCTGGTTGGTCCAGTCCGCTATGGATGTTGATGGATCATTGTGATCCCACTGAATATGAGTCACTCTGAGGTCGTCAGTCCCCATGTCTCCTGATATTTTAGCGTATTGGGTGGAACCCATTTGCAGGAGTAGGAGCCGACGGAGTTCAGCAGAGGTTGGTTGGAATTCTTTGCAGAAAGTGATCAGTTCTTCACTGAACTTTTGTCCTGATCGGCTTACATCAGGGAGGTGTCCCATGGCTTGTGTCATGTCAGTCTGTGTCCAGGACCGGTACACAAGTCGGGCTCTGTCATGGTGCATGACTTGTATCATTGGCAGGTGCAGTACACTTTTTCTTTGTTCAGTTTTTCTTTTAATTCCCTTATTGTTTTCATACTGAAAGACCCATTTTTAGGAAATCATATTTCTTATTCCATTACGGCAGCCATTTCACACTATCCAGTCCATGATTTTTGACCATGGCATCCATGATGGGACCCTCTGGGTCATCGTGTCTGCTGTGCGCGCTACCCATGCGTAGACGTGGTTGTCACCACGAATCCTAATGTTTGTTTTCAGCCGGAGGCACAAACGAGGTGAAAGCCTGCCAATCCCGTGCCAGAGATTAAGCCGGTCCACAAAAAAGGACGATCAGCTTTTTGAGCTGGAATTGGGACAAGTTTTAGTACGCCGACTAAGAAACTTGTTACGACGACGGTGGTCGATTTCATGTGCTGAATTGTGATTCACGGCTCCGCCAATTTTAATTCTGATAATTTTAATTAATTTTAATATAGATCTCAGAACTTTTGCATCTCACCCATTAGAGGCTCATTCTGTTCTTTGATCGTCGTGGAGCTGGCCGGTTGGTCCACTAGGTGTCGGTCCCCTCTTCTCACAGACCCTTTTTATTGGCCGAGGTAGGGGAGAATCTGCCGATTCCAGGGAAAAAACCCGCCAACGATCCCCAGTGGTCCCCCGGTGAGCTCGCAGACGATCCTGTTCGTGACGCCAAAAATTGTCGTGGAAAATCTCTGTAATGGGCAAGAGTAAGAGATACACCAAGGCCTTGATGCAAAAGCAATGCTCAAGCTTTAATGTAACATCAAAAAAGAAAAAGAGAGTGAGCGAGAGAGAGACAGTCGCAGCAACCTGCACAGTGTCAGGCTGAGTGTGAATGTCCACCCCAGTCCTCTCTTCGCATAACTCTGATAGAAGAAATTGTACATATGTATATAGTTATCACGCTCATCTGATGCTTCACCACTGATGCCTGCTCACACTGTATATCATACAACTGCAAATCAACTAATTGTGTATATCATGCAACTGTAAATCAACTAATTGTGTAAACTATTTTTCTGTCTTTGTATGAGAAGAAGCACACCTCGTGACTGTCTGGAACAGGCTGTTCCAGCACAAACCGATTTCAACACATTCCTGCTTATCACAATGAACACATATGTATCTATTCGCACCCACAGCCCAACACACTCATAATTATATGCGACACTAACACACCTACAAATGAATATGTATGATTACTCAAGTATAAATAAAGGAGCAAGGATCTGCTCAGCGCGTCTCTGTGCAGACTTGTATGAGCAGGGAGCCCTCACTTTTCAGGTGTCAGTAATCTGTGGCAGATTCCTCTGACATACACAGTCTAGATACATTGGTTACAGTCGAGAAAAACAGAAGGTGAGATCATTTTGCTGAGTCATTCTACAGATCAAAGGCACCCTTTCATGTAGCCAATTAGTCTACTGTATCTTCCTCACTCCCTCAGCCTTGGACGTCCCGTTCTTTCCCGCGGTGATAGCACGGGGCATGGCACGGGGCATGTTGCACCGAGAGGCCTTGAGATGAGGCAGGTGCAGTTACAACAACAGATTAATTGTAGAAGGTTTGCAGCATAAGACGTTAATACAGCATAATGCATTAAATTTTCCATTACATGTGCTCAAAACATCAATTTGCAGCCGCCTCCCTGACAGCCTGGTGGGAATTCCTCAATTTCACAGGGCGTTCATGCGGCCTCGCACCCATCTGGAACAACCTGGACATCCCTCAGGTTTCAAAATTACTGAACTGCTCCTCATGGAAGTCAAAGGGGATAACACATCTGTCAGACATCATTAAAGACAGGAACTTCACCCCATTCCATGACCTAGTGACGGAATACAGCATCAACAAAAACAGTTTTCTGGAATATTTACAACTTAAATCTATAATTCAGACTAAATTAAAAATCACACCCACACATATGGATTTAAGTATCTCCCCGGTGGTGGTCTTAACTTATCCCCCGAAAGCTACTATCTTACTACTATACTACTATAATATATAATCTGTTAACAAAGACTGACTGCTCAATCGCCCTGCCCTCCTCTAAATGGGAGGCAGACATGGCCCTTACTCCAAATCATGAATTCTGGAAACAGATCTGCCTTAACAAAGTGACTCAACCAAATCTGCAGCTCATACAATATAAAATCCTCCATAGAACACACTACACGGGATGAAGGATGTTCAAAATGGGACTTGCACGATCCGAAACCTGCGCACATTGTGAAGCTGAGACACCAGATCACTACCTGCATGCCATATGGCAATGCACACCAGTATACCAGTTCTGGCAGAGGGTATGCGAAGACCTATCTGTGCACCTCGGGCACCCTATGCAGGCCTCACCATCACTCTGTGTGCTAGGGGACCTTAACAACACTGGTCTGGAATCCCACCCGACCTCTGCTCACTGCCCTAAGCATCGCAAAGAAAACTATCCTCATGAACTGGAAAGACAAAAAGAAATTAAACCTGTCTCAGTACAATAATTACATTCAAGAATACTGTATATCACTATGGAGAGAATATCTGCCTCTATCATGAACAGGATGGCTGAATTCGAGACAATCTGGACACATCTCAGTAACACCATTGACCGGGATGGGGTGCTGTGCGCTCTCTCGGGGCGATGGTGGGGTGGCGTCCAGTGTAATGTGGATGCACATCGGCCCGGCTGACTTGGTGGGCTGGGCGCGGGGGTCCTCGGGACACCACGGGAGTGGCCTGCTGGGCTGCTGGGGGGGTGGGTGGGGTCCGGTGCCCTCCCGTTGCTGATGCTGGTGCCCTTGGGGTCTGCAGGCGGGGGGCTCTGGGTGGCGTCGAGCCCCCTTACGGCAGTGGATGGATCCAGGGCCCGGGTCCTGTGCACCAGAGCTGCACGTTGCCCTCCAGCGGTGGGCCCTGACACCCACGAGGGGCCTAGCCTCCCGCCTCCTGGCCCGCCCCCTGGGGTGGTGCAGGGGCACCTTTGGCGCGGCCATTGCTGGGGGGCGCGGCCACTGCTGGGGGGCGGTCTGGTGCACTTGTTGGGGTTAGCGTTGTCCGGGCTGGTGGGCCCTGGCTGTGCTCATGCCCAGGCGGCAATGGCGCCGCCCCTCCCACGGGCAGTCCCACTGGGCCTGGGGCTGGGGGTCTGGGGGTGGGAGATAGGGAGTGGTGCTTAGGCTCCCCTGTCCGAGCCCTCTGCTCCCGGGATACCTGGGTCTGGACGGGTGGGTGGGGCTTGCGGGGCCGGTTGGTTAGGGGCGGGGCGGCCCAGGGGTGGGGTCTAGTGGCGGTTTCTGGGGCTAAGGTGATAGCTGGATACGCCTCTGGAGGCGGCGGCCCTGAACCCCTCTGGGCTAGGGCAGGTGACGAGGACACACTAGGGACCAGCACTCCTTGTGGCACTCCCACCCACCACACTCACAGCACCACACTAGGGCATGGGGGCTCTGGGGGCCGTCGGGGGCAACGTTCTCCCAGCCCCCTGATTTTAATAGCGGGTCACCCCGTTGAGTGCATGGCACGCTGCAGGCGGGGCAGGCGGGCGGACGATGGTTGCGCTGGATTATGGGACCCCGGTCTCTATTTGCTGCTGGGGGTGGCGGACCTAGCCTGTGGGCCCGCTGCCCTCGGATCCTCCGGGTTCTGGTGTCGAGCGCTGGGGGGGCTCATGCCCCGGTCGCCCGGCCGGCTTCACTGCGGGGCTGGTGCTCGTGACGGGACCAGAGGCACCCAACCCAGCAGCCTGCCTGGTTTTGAGGGGTCGTGGGCTCCACCGTGCCCTGGCCTCCGGTTACACTGTTGCCTCGGACTGTGCCCGGGATGGTCATGGCCTTGTCAAGGCGTGACGTCATTAATTCCTGTCCCTCCACACTGAAGCCTAGTGACAAACCTCTCACCGATGCAGTTCTACATGAAGTCATGCGCACAGGTGTAACCACACACATTAGGGATCTTTCACCCTCCCGCTACACACACTCACACACACACACACACACACACACACACACACACACACACACACACACACATAAACACAAACGGAGCACTGTGCCGCAATGTTACGTTGGGTTGAGTATTGTCATTGTCATTGATTTTGGTTCCATCCAGTGTGCTACTGAGCTGCCGCACCTTATGGCTGTCACTTTTTGCTGTCTGTTGTTGTCTGTTGCTGCTGTCCCTCTCTCTCCCCATCTCCTCTCCGCAGCAGCTGAGACGTCGCCGCCAACCCAGTGCAGGGACAGGCGGTGGTAAGAATGGGAAAGGCAGTCTATGTTGCTCTCGCTCCCACTGCTGCTGTGATAAAGGGAACTCAGCTGTTGTCTGCAGCTGCCCCTGCTGATGCTGTTGTCATTTCTATCACATTGCCGTCTTTTACCTGCAATTGTCTGTTTCTCTTGTGTCTTTTGTCTCCTTTTGTCTCTGTTCTCTCCCTCTTGTTCGTCCTCCTTCCTTCCCCCTCTTTCCTGCGCACCCCTTCTCCATCTACAGTCTATACTGTCACTCATTACAATAATAATAATAATATAGTATATATTTAAAAAAAAGGCTCTGATAATGATTTGAATCAAGACATGTTTGTGAAAGTGGACATACAATCCATGCAATCAGCTGTCTTCAACCAACGATGAATCAGAGCGGAAGAAAAAAAAATTGCAGTGTTCTAAAGCATTGTTTCATACAAATTCTGAGCAAAGGCGTCTCAGGAAGTTTTTCTGGTGCATTCATCATGTTTGACCATGACATGCAACAATCTGCTTCCAATGTGCTCAAAACATCAATTTGCAGTGTTCAAAAGCATTGTTTCATAGAAATTCTGAGCAAAGGTGTCTCAGGAACTTTTTATGATGCGTTCATCATCTTTTACTATGCCTTGCAGCAATTTGCTTCCAATGTGCTCAAAAAGTCAATTTGCAGTGTTCAAAAGCATTATTTCATAGAAATTCTGAGCAAAGACGTCTCAGGAACTTTTTATGGTGCGTTCATCATGTTTGTTAAGGGTGGTGTCTGGAGACTGGGGGCGGGGCAACTCCCCCCCAACAAGTAAGGTAAGTCGAAGAACTGGCACGAGAGAGCTGCAGGCAGATGAGATGAGTTGCAGGTGTGAGTGAACAGATGGGCTAGATGCTTTGTCCACTTTGCTCGCTTATGGAGTCGAACGCCTGCACATGGCGGCCATCTTGCCCCAGGCAGCTCTCTCACCTATTGCATTGTGTTGATACTGGTGCATGTACTTTTTAGATACATAACTTGCTCAAATTTCAACAGATTTTCAAATGGTTTGGTTTGTTGCAAACATCAAATATGTATTTATGATTCTGTTAAGTTGTGTAGAATGTCATGTGCTGTCATGTGCACGTTTGTAAATGACACTGACCTTACCTTTGTTTACACCAGGCTCCACAGATTCTGCCAGAAAGCTCAACTGTCGTAAGATGGCTGACCTTTGAGGAGGTTCTTGACTCTGCCTTGAGGCATCTAGCTTTCTATATATATCTATGATAATTAGTGCCCTCAGTGTGCCTAAAAGAAAAATAAAATCAACAAAACCAAGCGCCCCCTGCCAGCCACAGAGAGAGGGAGAGAGAGTGAGTGAATGAGAAACATCCCCCGGCAGAGATCGGGTCTGGGCAGTGAGTGACACGACATGCTGTTTGAAAAGAGCGAGCAGACATATCACTCAACTCATCTGGTGAAAAAACAAATCCAACATTTAATTGGACGGCTACAGATTCCCATTCAAGTTCTTTATTTACAAATGTGCTGCATTCGGTTCACAGAAAAATGAACGCGTTCTTTTGAAATTGGATTTCTCTTGATCTATTATTTTCCTTTATATTACATGTATACAGGTTCCACACTCTCTTTATTGACAATGTCAGTGCTTTTAAACAGACAGCATATTAATTCTGTAAATATTTTTTCTTCTCTCTTTTTTTTGCAGTTTGAGTATTGCAGAAGTACAACAGAGAACCAGGAAGAACCCACTGGTTTCCTGATGCTTTGTACAGTATGTGACTTCTTCTTTCTCATGAAACGTGTCACTGTCTCACGGAGTGAGGAGAAAGGCGACGAGAGGTAATCACTTGTTGATGCTTTTTACAATACATATATAATAAATTAGAATGCAGTTGCATTATGATATATACGATAAGTATGCTTTGATTTTGTAATACAATTTATGTATACCCAAATAGAATCATGGGTATACCTATGTCACAGTTTTAAGAGAATAGATATGTCAACAACACAAAGTGCAGATTGAGTGGCAGTAGAGATGGATGCATTTTTAAAATTCACAATGAAAATATAACTAGGGAATAGACACTAACGAAGAACATCTCTTTCTACTTGTTTATCTGTCAAGATTTCTTACTGTCTCTGAGCATTTACAAAGGGGAAGTACAAAAGTCAGGAAGTTTCTGAGTGGAGACTAATAAAACAACGTCTATAACTGCTCTTGACAGAATAGAAACAGAATTTCAGAAGTCTCCACTAAAGTGTAGCGGTTGTAGATGATAAATCAATGTGTGTGTGTGTGTGTGTGTGTGTGTGTGTGTGTGTGTGTGTGTGTGTGTGTGAATCAGACATCAAGACAAGCCATTTCAAGGAGGTCCATCTGTCCGTTGTGTGTGTGTGTGTGTGAGTGTGACTGGTGTAAAGAAATGGCTGATTGATTTTGTTAGGAGCAGCTTCTGTGAAAAACTCAAAATCCTAAGCAAAACCCGGCTCTGCAGTTTCCACTTCACCCTGAATAGTTTCAGTCCTTTGGTGCTGTGTGTGTATGTGTGTGCATCTGTATGCGAGTGTGTGTGTGAGAGAGAGAGAAAGAGAAAGAGACAAAGGCAGTGAGGGAGAGGAAATGATGTAGACAGAGATTGAGAGAACTCTCTGGGTGCTAATAAATATTTCATATATCATCTTTTGGGCTGGACCTCTCCCATGATGGGCCATGGTTTCAATGCCTACAGAAGACATATATTTTTTTTTTCATCATCCAACTGCTCCTGCCACACCATTGAACAAAATAGTGGACTTAAATGTGGACATTACAACTTAAATGTGGATATTACGATCTTCAGCAAAGCTGAATTCAGTGCATTGGATGAAACCTGGCACATACAGGACAACATGCCACTGTCAGTTTCAGAGGAATATGTGATCAAAGCAAGGTAGTTATCGTTAATAAAAACAAAACAATGAAAACTAGAATTGAAAAAACATTTTAATTAACTGAAATAAATAAAAACTATTTTTGAAAGAAAAAATAAAAACAAAGGGAAACTAAGGGAAATGTGTTTACAAAACTAACTAAAACGTATTGTAATTATGGCTAAAACTCCCTTCGTCTTCGTCTTTGTCAATGTTGGATTGATATGAAATCAATTTATTTCTTTCAAACATTTTTTGTGAGCTGGAGGCACTATATGGCACTTCATGGTTTATTAATTTACTTATTGTCAAAACTAATTAAATCTAAACAAAAATTAAAAATCTAAAACTATTATAGCCCTGGATTAAAGAAGAGACCCTTGGTATTCAATCACTGAAGGCCAGGAACCGTGAGCTATAACTGAGAGCTCAACTATAACTGAGATGTTTACTAAAGCAAATCTGTCAATCTAGAAACTGACAACAGAAGACACAGCTGGGCCCTCGATGATTGAATCTACTAACGGGGTGGTGGAACTCTGTAAAGCTGATGACTGAGATTTGGGAAATTTCCAAGAATCATGCATCACCATCACATCACAAGATGTTACAAAGATTTTTATTAATAGATTATTTGGATTATTTAGTGAATATTAGTGAATTAGTGAATATTAGATTAAATGTAGAGAAGCAAGAGCAGTAGTAGTGTTGTGTCACTATTACAGCAATAGAAGACCAGAAGTGAACACAATGGACACACGGCAGTCAATCCTGAGCCCCGAGTGGTTTCAGCCTTATATTATGATTTATTTTGTGAACATTTATTTCTTCAAAATGTCTGTTAAATGTGTAAATGTGATTATTTCAGATAGCGTACTGTATGCTATTGTCTCCTACATGAACACGACAAAATGAATAAAAATCTTAGCATAATCTTTGCACATATGATTCTGTATTTGAATCTGTGCGTATGCATGTGTGTGTGTGTGTACGTGTGTTTGTGTCTGTGGAAAACCCCTAGGCTATGATGCTCCCTACTGTCCGTTCAGTAGTTTGGCCTAGTCTTCTGGTCTTCTGGGCCTTTCAAGTTGGGGGTAGGTCTTCACACTGGTGTTATTTTACAAACCAATACACACATACATGCATACATGTAAACGCATGCACACACACACACACATACACACACACAAACACAGTCTTCACAAACACAATGCTTCATTCATTACAGTTTTGTGTTGCTTGTTGTTCAGGAAGTGTTTTCACTGAGTTTCTGCACTTATTTGCTTTAATGTTTGCTTTTCATCCAAACTGCAGAGTCTTAAAATTGGTTGGTCAATAGTACGACTAGATCTTGTTGATACAAAACTACAATTATTTCTATCCTCCAAATGTGTTTCCTTTTATTAGAGATCAAGGCTATCAAACCAGATGTCTGTCAGGAGGAAAAGTCTGTTGGTGATGTGAGTACTAATTATTCTTTTGGCCCCACTGGCTGCTGCTTGATACAGACATATCCTTTCAATATCTCTATAAGTTGTTAATTATGTTTCTGACTCTCTTTGTGACTCTCAGCTTGGAGTTTTTTCAGGGGAGATGGATGATGTAGAGGAGCATGAATTCAGTGATAACTTCATCTGCCTCCTGTACTCAACAAATTTACTCAACTGCTCCTGGTCATTCCACACTTTGCATAATGAAACTCAGCTCTGTGTCCATATCAGGTATTTTTGTTTAATCACATGAACAGTATAGCATTTATATAAGGTCTTTTTACACATGGACCCTAAACAAGGAGATTTACAAGGAGATTATCTGGATAGTACAGTGTGGCAGGGGACAGGGGGCAGGGGAATCCAAGGGTACTGGCAGGGTCGTCGTTGCCTATACGCAGAGCAAGCGTAGTGTGTAGCAACTGCGTGCCCAACTAAATCAGCTGTCAGCTAGAAGCAGGTCGGGAGAGAGGTCCAACTGAGGAGGAACAGGATCAACAATGCAGTTTTCCCCCTGATCACAGCACATAGGACCAACTCTTGCGAGCATGCTGGTAGGACAACCCGTTCTCATCTCAGTATGTAAAACACCGACTATTTGTCACACCCCTGAACGTCCCATACTGACGTACTAGGCAGCCTTCAGCATCTTTCAATTGACACTCTCGGTTCTGAATTTTCTTTTCTGGAAACCACTGGTGGCAGTAAGAGACGCTGAGAGCAGAGGCTCCAGCCGTCCATTCATGCCAATAATAACCAACATCACGCCGCAAGCTACAATCTCATTGGAGAACCGAGGATCCACTGCCTCGAAATGTTTTTCCTCAGTATCTTAAGGATTTATTTTTGTGACATATTCATGTGTGCACCACTCCCCGTACCCCGTATAAATGAAACTTAAAACAATTGTTTGAAGCAGAGGATTCCAGTGGAAATCATAACTTTCATCATAGTTACAATTTCCATAGCTCATAGTTCATCATCAGTTGAAACATCTTACTGTGCATTATTCTAATGCCACCACCAATTTTGCGGCAAGATGGACATAGAGTACAGGCCAACAGTTTGGACACGCCTTCACATTTGATACGTTTACTTTATCTTCATGATTATTTACATTGTATATTCTCACTGAAGGTATCAAAACAATGAATGAACACGTGGAATTATGTACTCAAAAAATGTGAAATAACTGAAAACATGTCTTATATTCTAGATTCCTCAAAGCAGCCACCGTTTACTCTGATTACTGTTTTGCACACTCTTGGCATTCTTGACGAGCTTCAAGAAGTTGTCACCTGAAATGAACGAATGAAAGAACAAATTTGTTTTTAAGAATGGTTGGTGAATGAGGCCCATTGTCCCTCTGAAAAATAAATGATGGTCCAACTAAATGCAAACCAGATGGGATGGCATGTGCAGCAGGATGCTGTGGTGGCCATGCTGGTTCAGTATGCCTTCACCTTTGAATAAATCCTCAACAGTGTCAACAGCAAAGCACCCTCACAATCGAATGTCCAGTGTCCAGTGTGTTTCTTGGCTCCAAACAAATCTCCGCTTGTTGCATCTGCTTAGCAGTGGTTTCCGAGCAGCTATTTGACCATGAAGGCCTGATTCACGCAGTCTTCTCTTAACAGTTGTTCTAGAAATGTGTCTGCTGCTAGAGCTCTGTGTGGCATTCACCTGGTCTCTAATCTGAGCTGCTGTTAACTTGTGATTCCTAAGGCTGGTAACTTGGATGAACTTATCCTCAGCAGCAGAGGTGTTGCTTGGTCTTCCTTTCCCTGGGGCAGTCCTCATGTGAGCCAGTTTTGTTGTGACGCTTGATGGTTTTTGCAACTGCACTTGGCAACATATTCAAAGTTTTTACAATTTTACGGACTGGCTGACCTTCTTTTATTAAAGAAATGATGGCCAGTCATTTCTCTTTGTTTAGCTGTTTGGTTCTTGCCATAAAATTAATTCTAACAGTTGTCCAATAGGGCTGTCGACTGTGTATCAACCTGAGTTGTGCCAAACACAACTGATGGCTCCAACCCCATTAATAAGGCAAGAAATTTCACAAAGTAACCCTGACAAGGCAGGAATTTAAAATATAAGACATATTTAGAGTTATTTCACATAATTCCACATGTATTCATTAATAGCTTTGATGCCTTCAGTGAGAATCTACAATGTAAATAGTCATGAAAATAAAGAAAAGCATTAAATGAGAAGAAGTGTCCAAACTTTTGGCCTGTACTGTATGGGGACCACAGGCTTTACTCCTATTTGCCACTAGCAATATGGAGGCGAGGTTGACGTATTCCGTTTTGCTTCGCATTCGTGTCCGCATTTTTTGCTTCCTTATATTCTCCTTTCATTCCTTCAGTGAATGGATATGATCTTTCGTTTGTTAGTTCTTACAAATAAAATATATCCAATTCAAGAGCTCAGAAAGCTATGTTTTTAAACATTTCTGAATCAATTCTGCCTTTGAACACACCCCCCTTCAGTCAGCAACACAGAGCCAGTGTTTACTATTTGCTAACTGAGGCAGGAATTGACACTAAATGAATCAAGCGTCTGAGGTGTAGGGCTTTTGAAACTGTTATTATGACTGACAAAAACTCAGGAACGGTGAGGAAGCGAGAGGTATCCCCTCAATCATTTACTATTAGGGTCCGACCAACAAAGTTGCGAGAAGCTTCTTAAATCTGCTGTTTCTTTTTATTATTATCATCTTAACTATTAAAACTCTCCTGTTTCTTTTTATTAGGGTCCGAGCAATGAAGTTGCAAGGAACCTATTGTGTCTGTACTGTTTCTTTTATATTAGGGTCTGAGCAACGAAGTTGCGAGAACCCTATTAAAACTCTCCTGTTTCTTTTTATTCTTCTTCTTATTATTATTTATTATTATTATTCGCTTTTTAGTCGCTTTTTTGGAAGCCTGAACATGCTTGAAAACACAGCCTTTTTGGCATGCACATTGGGATTGGTGAAAAATTTTAGATTTTGAAGTTGTTCAAAGTGCACGAAATCTGGTCAATGAGGATTTTTTTTTCAACTTGTGTCATAGGCTTGTGACTGTCGTAGGCAAACAAAAATGAGTATGTAAATGAATCATAAAGAGATACACAAAA
Source organism: Karalla daura (assembly GCA_029224185.1). NCBI lineage: Eukaryota > Metazoa > Chordata > Actinopteri > Chaetodontiformes > Leiognathidae > Karalla > Karalla daura. Next base: position 169,444 of record CM055198.1, read on the forward strand.
AAGTCTCTTAACATATTGACCATAACCTGACAGGATGGCAGCCATTTTGTTTTGAATTTTCAAATTTAAAAAACATCTGAGGCACACAGGAAATCCTCTTGAAGCCCCACCCTCAACCCACCAGGAAGTCAGCCATTTTGACTTGTTTGTTTTCACTTTTTGAAGGAGCTGTTCCTAGGGCTTTTACCTGATTGACTTCAAATTAGAGAATGATCATCAGTTAGTTATCATGTTAGTTAGTTACCATGATCATCCAGAGATCATGGTAACTAACACTCTTCAAAAGAATTTCTGTAGGTCAAAAAGAGTGGTTGCTACGATGTGTCAAAATGTGTTTTTTTTTTTTTTCACACTCTTAAAGCTCTCACGCCCACATACTTGATCATGGCACCTTGAAACTTGCTGTAAATGATGAGGGCTCCATCCTGAATAGCCTGATATACTATCCTCCTACCTGACTCAAGGTGCTCCCCAGTGGTGACAGGAAGTAATCAAGTTTTACACTTACATGAAGTAATCCTACATAATTGACCACATCAAATTCATTCCACTTGTAACACATGCAGAACAAGATGGTGAAGCTCCATCACAAAGGCAGTGAGGCTAAAACCAATGGTATCCGTGTGGCGGGCATGAATAGCGATCCCTTGCCATGTATTACGAGTTGCTTTGTGACGGCTTTAAAGATTTCATATCATCATGAAAATTGGTACACTTATTGAGGACAGAGAGCTCTGACACTTGATGGGAGCATAGCCCAAAGGGGGCCAAAATGCAAAAGTAGCGCCACCTAGAAATGTTGACCAATCCCAATTTTAAAATGTTGTCACAGGAAAATAAAAAGTGGTATGCAGATACATCCTAAAGAGATATACAAAAAGGTCTCTTGACATGATGACAGGAAGTCGGCCATTTTGATTTGAATTTTAAAAACATATCCTCTTAGGGGGTTAACCCAATTGGCTTCAAATTTGGAACAAATCATTTGTGGCCCAAGCTGAGAAAATTTTATGTAAGTCAAAGGGTGTGGCCACTAGCACATGACAAAGTTTGGTTATTCATCATCAATATTTCAAAATGATCTTCTGGGCAGGCGCTTCATCATAGAAGCCATAAAATTGCTGGACATGATTGCATTGTATGGCTGAATAGCCGCGTAATGGTCTTGTCAATGGGCATTAATAAATATCTCTAGCGCTACCTTGAAATTTTCAAAAACCCCTCCGCATTAAGCTTTTTGTGGAGTAGAAATATGAAAATTTGTCGGCTTATATAGTTTATCAAGACGCACAAAAACGTCTCTTGAACTGATGGTCAGAACTGGACAGGAAGTCGGCCATTTTGATTTCAATGTGTATTTATTTCAATATAACACTTGTCACCTGAGTCCACCTATAGATTTCATCTCATCTCTTCCAGGTCCCCATGGGGTCTACAGATTGTGTTTCAGGCCATTTGGTCTATTTTTGTGACCATGGCGAGCCTCAAAGGTGGGAAATGGTGAATTTTCAAAACCCCGTCCTTCGAAAAGTATGGCCAATCAAGACCAAACCAACACATAGCCACTCATCCCCCCCACAACATAATTTCATATTTATAGCACCTTTAGAAAGATATCTCCTCCAGACTGTCCTCTAGAATCTGATAGTCTAGTTGGCTATAGCTTTTACAGCCCCTCATTTCTGAACCAGGCCCAATATCTCCTCAACACTAAGAGGCTGAAATGATTATGTTCGTGGGGAGGTCAAAAGCATCAAGCATACTGAGTTTCAGATTCTTACTACCTCTAGAAGTGTCTGAGATGGCCACACACAATTAAATGACATGCCAGGGGCGACATGACAGCACGCCCCCAGCAGATGGCACCCCAGGTAACCACTTTTATCGCCTATGCCAAGACACAGCCCTGCATAGACTTTTTAAGCAATGAGGATGACATTTTAGAATGAGGTCAGAGGTGGCACCTTTCTAGCAGGCCCCAAAATCTATAATAAGCTTCCAAGATTCCTCATCAGAATTTCTTCTTCTTCTTTTTCTTCTCATCAATTCAATATCAATTCAATCTAATCAGAGTTCAGAGATTCTCATGTTAGTATTCAAAGAAATATGTATAACCCTGACATATATGTTTATTTCATGAGAAAGGTGAGTGTAAGGGTGCTTCCACACTTGGATGCTGCAGGTCAAAACTCAAACTTATGTCCATTCTGGTCCAATCACTGCTGAGAGTGCCAATTGCACATAATTCTCTTTTTATATGCATGCATTCACTTTCAAAACTCATTTAATTTCTTTTCCATTGCAATTGTTGTGGTTTTAGTATCAATTCATATGATTTATGTCGATATTTAGCCAGGCTTTTCAAATATTGGCCTTGTTTAAAGTGTCATATATTCTTAGGACAAAGCCATTTTTTGATGGAGGTGGGCTCATTCTTAATTCATTTACATGGACTACCGAGCACAGGTTCACCTACATAAGATGGTGGAGGCGCCAGCCGTTTGCTGGTGCTGCCAGGCAATGTTTTTTTCTATCTCTATGGGTGGTAGCGATCCAGTTCGGGCCAGTAGCAATTTTGTTCGAAAAACTATGAAAGTATGGCACATTACTTTTCTTATTTTTTGTACAAATGTTGAGACCACAACAAATTGAATTATCAGTGATACTTTAGTGATATGGTGTTTTTGCATTGAGAAATGCTCAAGATGTGAAGATTAAAATAACACCTTAAAATGATGAGAAAAACATTTCCAGGCAGAGGATCCTCAGTTCTCCAATGGGATTGTAGCTCGTGGTGTGACATGCCGTGATCCGGTTATTATTGGCGTGAATGGACTGCTGTGCTGTCGGCGTCTCTTGCAGACGCGAGCGCATTTACATATAAGGGACGGGAACCTTGTGCACCAGTATGAGACATCTAGGGGCATGGCTGGAGCCTCTGCTCTGGGTCTCTCTTTCTGCCATCAGCGGTTTCCAGTTTTCAGAATTCAGAACCGAGAGCAATTATTAACAGATGCTGAAGGCTGCCTACTGCGCATGAAACGTTCAGGGGCATAACAAATAGTCGGTATTTTACGCACTGGGATGAGAACTGGTTGGAAAGGAGCATGAGTTTGCTGAACCAGTCCACATGTGCCTTGTGGATCTGGAGAAGGCTTGCAACTGTTGTAAGCTACCATGTGTGAAAGAGTCTATCATGATATATTGATGATTCTCAATATAACTTATTATTGTTATTACTTATGATACAACATCTTCACTGGTTTTAATGTGTGTAATGTGGTTTGAATATTTTTTCTCTCTCCGTACAACCAGTATTTGTGAGAACAACGTGACAATTGGCTCTGCGAATTCATCTAAGGAGAGAGTCGAATCCAGGATTTTGTTTCTGAATGAGCAGAAGGATTTATATGTAATCATGCAGTTTGAAATAACCCAGCATGAGAAGCGGACTATCTACAGTTACATATATGATGCAGAAATGCTAGGTAATACAGCAAGTCAAAGACTATCACTGAGTTACCATTGTTTGCTGTTTGCCTCGTAATCTTCTTCTCCTATGCAATGTGTTTGGTGTATAGTTTTAAGTTTCCTGTATAGTTTTAAGTTTCCTGCATAAAAAAAGAAATAGGAAGGTTTATATATGTAAATGTATATATTTACAGATGTTACAATAGTTGTCAATCAATATTGTCATTTTTTTCACCTCACTCATTTCACAAATTAAGGAACAGTTAGTATTTGTACAAGTGCTTGTGCCTAGTAAACATATTCCTTTATTAGTCTCACAACAGTGAAATTAAATTATGAGGCAATAAATGGTCATCTTTGTCATCTTTGACATTTGCCAATAATTTATGTTTGTATGGGGCACAGAAATCCTGTCTCCACCCCAAAACATCTCTGCGCTGATCAAAAATGGAGACCTGGTGGTGACATGGGAACTGCCATTCTGTCGATCAGGTTGTAACCCGATATGCCTGGAATACCAGCTGGACATTGGTGACCAGGTGTGTCTTGATACAGATTTTTATTACTTCATCACTTATTAATTTCCTCAATAACAAATGAACATAATCTGCAAAGTCATCTTATCACAGTGTAAATGACTTAAACATATTTGAGAGTTGTAATCTTTGTCAACAGGAAAGACAAAAATTCTTGAAGGGCCAGCAGGTTTATAAAGAGCTGAATACAAATCCAAACTACATCTACACAGTGAAAATAAGGACAAGAAAGGACGAGGTGTGCACAGGAAGCCATCACTGGAGCGAGTGGAGTGGTACAGTCAGTAAGTACTGAGTTAACAGTTGTGTCCACACTAGAAATTTTTTAATAGGATCAAGGCAGCATGTGGTTTGTGAAAAAATTTCACTCCTTAGTTTAAACCTAGCTCCATGGTCCAGCTGGACAACATCACACTGTCCAAAGGGTGTGCACGAACAGGAAAAACGCATGAAAAAGTAACAGCTGGTAAAACAACTTAGGTATGAAGACCAAATTTCCAACCAACTCATTACAGACTCACTTAGAGGCACATTCCCAGGAAGTCCATGAGTGTGTGAGGGCTGTTCCATTGTCAGATCATCAAGTCAGCCCCCCCTACAGCGAGTCAGCTTACTGGAAAAGTAGAAAAAAAAACCCTCAAACAAAGCTGCAACTTCATGCATCATTGTAGCATTTTTTCATATTGCCCTATGGCCAGTCCGTCACTAAAATCCAATAATTATTTTAAAACTGCCACTTGGATTAAGATTGATCAGGGAATCTATTCTTTACATGCCTTGTGCGTGCTAGTAGATTGCAAATCAAAAGTCAGTATCAACAATATGTTGTTGTCAGGGTTATGACAAAAAATGCTGTTCCATTCATAGCATCTGGAGCCCTCACACACTTTCACACATTCGCATGCAGGTGACATCACTGAAGTTGAGGAGGGTTCAGGGGTTGAGTAGCATTACATAATGTGGCCCACACAAGCTCCCATGCTTCACTGTAATAGAAATACAATCAGTGGATTCAACTGACAACTTACATCAGCCCAGCCCAGTGAGAACTCAAATGTAAGTACATCCAGATCCATGTCCATCTGGAAGGTGAAAAAAACAGCCAACCAGCCAAGACATGGTTTCCATGCATTTCAGAGAAACTATGAAGCATTATTTGATATACTAATTTGCCAAGCAAATTTAGTGATGCACAAAATGTAGGCACAAAACCACACAAAGCCTGAAAATGCGTGAAATGGAAAAGAGGCCCATATTTACACACATATGCTCCCATACATACTTTGTGTTGTCTTGGTAGCTAGAGTTCAGAGTTCACTGCTTGGTCAGAGGTCGAATTCACTCAGCACAAACAGTCCGGGGAAGTTCAGTCCCACGGTCTATATATTAGTCCTGCATAGTCGGAAAGGAGAGGAGGAAGTGGAGGAGGAGGAGGAGGTGTAGGACAGATGGGAAGAAACCCAGAGGAGGGAACGTGAACCCAGTCCACACCCACAGAGAGAACGGAGAAGATAGAGCTCAGTGTACCAGGGGAACCTCTGCAGACTCAACCTAAAGCAGCTTATCTACAATTTAAGATCTATCTGTAGGCTTTGTCAAAAATGGAGGGTTTTTAACCTACTTTTGAAAGTAGAGAGGGTGTCTGAATCCCGGACTGAAACTGGTAAATGGTTCCACAGGAGAGGGCCTTGGTAGCTGAAGACTATGGCTCCACATTCAGATTTAGATATTCTTGGAACCACAAGTAGACCTGCATTCAGACTACATTGAGCAGAGTTCTCAGCGACCTGTTGGAGCATCCAGCGAATAAAGAGTTGCCGCAGTCCAGCCTGGAAGTAACAAAGGCATGAACCAGCTGTTCTGCTGCTTGAAGAGGGAGTAGGTGCCTAATTCTTGCGACATTGCGGAGGTGGAAGCAGGCAGACCGTGTGATAAATTTACGTGGGAACCAAAAGACAGGTCTTGATCAAAGCTAACACCGAGGTTCTTTACGGCGGTGGCACAAGGAGTAGCAAATCTATTTTGAAGTGCCATGGCGTCAGATATAGAGTCAAGTAGGAGTTTTGGACTTTTGAGCAGTAACTCTGTTTTTTCGGAGTTCAGAAGGAGTCATCCAGGCCTAAATGTTAACAAGACCGGTTTGAAGCTGCTGTAGACGATTGTGTTCACCCATCTTGATAGACAGATATGATGGGCATAATAGTGGAAATCTATTGCATAATTCTTGATGTTATCACCTAGAGGGAGCATATATAAAGGGAAGAGAATTGGACCAAGCACAGATCCTTGTAGAACCTTGGACTTACTTTAGTGCGTGGAGATTGATTATCACAACTGATATCGGCCTGAAAGATAGGAATGGAACCAGTCTAAAGCCTCTGATTCCAAGTTTATATTCCAGTCTCTCCAGAAGATCTGGTGATCAACTCTATCTAAAGCAGCACTAAGATCTAACAAGACAAGCACTGAAACAAGACCATGGTCAGACCCCATTAAGAGGTCATTATTGACTTAAACCAGTGCAGTCTCAGTGCAATGATTCATTCTAAGACCAAACTGGAAGGACTCAAATAAGCTTTTGTCATTAAGATGTTGACAGAGCTGATTGGCAATGATTTCCTTGAGGATTATTGTGATGAAGATAAGATTGAAGATCGTCCTGTAGTTAACTAGAATTCCCGAATCAAGGGAAGGTTTCTTAAGGAGGGGTTTGATTATGGCAACTTTAAATTTAAGAGGAACACAACCTGTGGTTGATGAAGTCAAGTAAAGAAATACCAATTAAAGGGAACACTTCCTTGAACAGCTTAGTAAGAATTGGGTCTAGGAGGCAGGTCAATTATTTAGAGGAAGAAGTGATAGTAGTCAGCTAATGCAGGTCAATGGGGACAAAAGAAGATAGTGACCTATCTGTAGTTCCAAATGTATTCTGAATAGCTCCAACAAGGGGTTGATTAATTGCATAGATGCTAGATGCTGTCTGATTGTTGCAATGTTAGTGTCATTTTTGACATTTTTACTCGGGACAAACAGTGATGTCCATCAGATCATTCTACCACCTCATTTAAGTATAGAGAGGATAAAAACTGAACAAATTTTAATTTAAGATCAAATGCCAATTTGACTTTATAATATATATTTTTATTTGACATTATAATATTCTGCCAGATATACTTTTTTATTTAGAACTCTTGTTTAGAACTCAAGTTTCCAAGTTGAGGCTTTTTTGTTGCAGTATCCATATTTAAAGGACTGGATTTTTCCACAAACCAGATGGTCTTGCTTAGTGATATTCCTTGACATGATTGTTGTTCCATCCATGTGCCATTTTCTCCTTTATTATTTTATGTAGTTACTGTTATAACCTCAGTATTATCTTTGTCTGTTTGCAGAGGTGGAGCAAATCAATTCAAACTTCAAACTCAGCACTGTGGCAATTGTGTCAATTTCCCTGGGAATACCAATGATCTTCTTGGCAGTGCTGTTGTGTCATCAGAGGTATCATCTCTGTCACTGACCACTAAATGATGAGTGTGTGTTATTCTTTTGCACCCACCCTCCATGAGTTGTTACTGACCACAAAACAGAACCTCTGTCTTTGTTGTACTGTAAGTTAATTTGAGCAAGGAGTTAGAATTGTTTGGTTTACAATAAAACATACTCAAAATTGTTATGCTTATGTATGTAGAAAATTAGCTTTCAATGCATTATATCTGTTTGTGTGTATTTCAGGGTGTGTAAGATGCTGTTTCCACCGATTCCTCATCTCCCTCAAAAGTACATTCATTTCCTGGAAAAAAATGACATGTTCAATGTAAGTAGAACTTTCACATATCCACCACATCCAAACACACACACACGCACCTTGTATACATATCTTGCCTTCTTTCTTTTTCTGGGTGTATTTGCAGTTCTCACCCCAAAGAGAGGAGACTGTGGAGGAAATCACAGAGATTGAGGACACTGATCAAAAGCCGGGAACAAAAAAAAGCATTTTCGTACACAGTCACTGAGTTTATGTTGATGCCCATTGTAGCCCATGTTTTTGGTAGTAGTTTTTATGTTGTTGTGTCCCAGCAGTTCAGCATGTTGCTGATGCCATGTATTCATTTTGCTCTGCTTGTAACTTAAATTGTAGAATAGCTTGATCTTTCAATGTCTTTTTCAGGGTATTCCACATTCCTCCCACAGTCCAAAAACATGAATTCCAGTTGATCAAGTAATTCAAAAATGTTCCTCAAATTGCACAACTCTATTTGTTTGTGTGTCCGTGACAAACAGGAAAACAGAAAGCTTCTCCATAAGGATCTAGAGCTCATAGACACTCACTAAACAAAGTCATGTAATTACAGTGACCCCTTGTGGTGAATGACACCAAATTGATTCTGCAGACTCAAGAAAGGGTCTTGAAATGTGAGACAAAATTTGGTTTCATTGCACCAAAGCATGCCCGAGATATGAGTGGGCATGCTTTTTGGTGCCTTTCCCCCCAATTTTGATTGGCTATAGCGGGCAAACACATTCAAATTTGAGAAAGCCACTGTGTAACTTTTGTGTGGATCAGTCTGGAGATAGTCTAGTTTTCATGCGAATCGGACAAATTTTGCGGCCGCTGACAATGTCAATTGGCTTTCGACTATTCTAATATGGCGCCTGATTGAAATATGGCAAGGTTGACATTGTAGGGTCCTTTTCCAAGGATTGCAATGGTGACTGATTTTTGAGGGTTGGTTATACAGGTTCGAAAGTTACAAGCAAGAGATATAGATGAGATATATATACAAAATGGCCACTTCACCGTTTATTTCGATTGGCCGCATCGCCCAAATGGATTTGATGATCGAAACGGCTATAAGTAACTTTGTATGGATTGGTATCAATGTAATGTGTGACAAGTTTTGTGCGAATCGGACAAAGTTTGCGAGTGATTAAGCTTTTTTTTTGCTTTCAACAAAGTCCAAAATGGCGGAAAATCTATCATTGATCTATCATCAAGATCTGTCATATAGCATTGTGACGCCATAGGGTGCATTGAAATCGGAATGGTCCAAGGATTCCAACGGTACCTTGTTTTTAGAAATTGGACAAACGGTTCAAAAGTTTCGTGCAAATGTGCCTTTTGAACCATACCTAGAACTTTGACCTGTTGGTGGCGCTAGATGGTATTGAGTGTCGTCTCGTAACTCGGTCAAATTAATGTTTGACGCAGTGCATAAACAAAACGCCATTAGTGCCAAATTTCACAACTTTTTACCATACGGTTCAATAGGCTGCCATAGACTCCCATTCGGGAAGAAAGCGTAATAATAATAAGAAGAAGAAGAAGAAAACGAAGTAAACAATGGGTTCCCGCAGCTTCGCTCCTTGGACCCCAAATAAATGTTCATTGGAGACCGACCGAGATACAACACATGCATGGGGAGAATTCAATCCATCAGATGGAGCAAACCAAGTCAGAACTGGAGTGTGCATAGCAACCGGAGTGTGCATAACAACCAAAGCATCCATAGCAACCACCCTAGCACGGTGGAAAGTTCAGAAAAATCTTTGCAACTGCAAGCAAGAGAGTTTTTAATACTTTCACGATCTTTCCACTTGGTTGCTATGGATGTTCTGACCTCCAGTTCCAGTTAACTCTGTCTGATGGAGGGAGAGAGAGCACCATCTGCTGGAAAAATGCTGCCATGTCACGCTTGGTCCGTGGCAGTTGCCATTCAATTGTTTGTGGCCATCTCTGACACAGAGGTGCTGGATGCTCTTGACCTCCTGATGAATATAGTCAAATTTCAGCCTCTTAGCTCAAAGTGTTCAGGAGATATAAAAAAAAAACATTTAAGGGCCACGTTTAGATATCAGGTGCTGTGGATCTTAGATTCTTAAGTATGTTGAAGTAGAAGAAGAGCGAGGCTTTGAACATTCTCCCTTTCCCACCTTTGAAGGCTCGCCACGGTCGCAAAAATAGACCAGATGGGTTGAAATTCAATCTGCAGACCTGATGGTGTACCTGGAACAGACCCTCTGAGCCCTGCCTATGTAGGCCATTGGGGAAGCAAAGTTGCTCTAGGAAGATGCTATCAATATGTAGGCAGCAGATCCTAATACAAGACCTTCTGACAAACAACATACTTAAAAACTAAGAGGAAACTTCAAAGGGAAGGTACTTTTCTCTCCCCTCCTCCCTTCTGACTTGAAGGCAAACTACAAACAATATGCATGTATACAGCCATGATGTCATGAAACAGTGTTGCGTGGTGGCTGCTATCAGTTGGAGTTGTGTGTGTGTGTGTGTGTGTGTGTGTGTGTGTGTGTGTGTGTGTGTGTGTGTGTGTGTGTGTGTGTGTGTGTGTGTGTGTGTGAGAGAGAGAGAGAGAGAGAGAGAGAGAGAGAGAGAGAGAGAGAGAGAGAGAGAGAGAGAGAGAGAGAGAGAGAGAGAGAGAGAGAGAGAGAACGTGTGTGGACACCTATCTAAGAGTTCCGTTCCTGAGTTGCTGTTGGTCATAAGCATAGTTCTAGAAGTCCTATACCTATGCGCTACATTAGTTTAGTGGTGATTCCTGTCCCTGTCTGTGGATAGACACCCAGAGCAGACCAGAATATGTCAACCTCCATATTGCCAGTGGCAAATAGGAGTAACACTTGTGGTCTGGGAATACATCTATCTTGCCGCAAAATTGCTAGTGGAGTAAGAATAAGGCACAGTAAGACATATCAACTGCAAACTATGTTGAAATATATGATTTCCACTGGAATCTTCTGCTTTAAACAATTGAGTTTCATTTATGAGGGGTACCAATCGTGTTTCCGGGTACAGAGCGTAGTGGACCCATGCGCACTGGTGTCACAAAAAAACTTGTATGAAAGTGCATGAAATTTGGTGCACTAGTTTTCGCATGTTTCCATACAAATTAGTCATGAGAACATAACATAACAACATGACGGCAAACATTTCTTGGTTATTAATTTTAAGAAAATGTCCATTCTAATCATGCAGGCTTGCTCAGTTTGAACTAGCTGACTTGTTTGAAATGTACACCAAAAGCTTCTGCACCATGTGTACACCCTTTGAAATGTGAAATAAAATTGAGAGATGAAGCAGGGACAGGAAGAGGGATGATCCACTTAGTTCTTACCAAGATAAAAGAAAAACTTAAAAAGCTACTCAGAATTGTTGGATAATTTATTTTATTTGACAGAAAACAAAAAAAAACAAAATCATTTTTACTTAACAAGATTTCTTTAAATAAAACGTGAAGTGCGTGTTTTATCTTTCTGTTTTTATCTTCTTCGTGGACACCCCTTTTTTTGCAATGTAGAACTACAGTTCAGTTATTGATTAGGTTGGAGGTAAGGCAATCTAGGAGCTCGACTTCACACTGGTCCAGAACAGGGGTCTGTTTCACAAAGCAGGTTCAACAAACTCTGTCTAGCCCTTAAGTCTGAGTTGATCTACTGTGAGTTTTCGGTTCCAGAACAGCGCATTTGAGCTAGTTTAATCAACTCAGAGTAATTTCACCTGGAGTGTGCAACGTGACTTTAAAAAGCCATCACCAGTGGAGCCCCGATTCAATGAGTCACCATGGCAATGAGTGGGAAACAAAGGGCGGTGTGTTTCACTCCACTGGAGTTAGACATTTCAATGCATTCTTACAGCAAATTTGAAGAAATGGTCAAATCTTGACAGCACAGAGAATGACATATTCCAAGTCGTGTGAAACTCATCCTTGCTAACTCTGTGTACAGTTATATGCCTTACTTATGTGTTCTGCATCACCAACATTATGAACTTGAAAATTCCAGCGTGTTGAAATTTCACTCCGGGATGTGTGCTCACTTTGTCTTTGATGTTTGCTGCGCTTTGTCTGCCTTTGGATTGCTCACAAAACACCATTCTGTGTGTATATGAGGGAAAGAGAGAGAGAGTGTGTGAGTGAGTGTTGAAGAAGCAGTGAAGCAGTTAGTTCCTTTTTTGTTTACTTTTTATATTCTTTTATATCCATGTGTTAAGCCACTATTTGTATACTCATATATGATGAACAGTGGTACTCTTAAGCAAGCCTAGGTACTTGGGATGTGTATGGATTATAGTGTCTTCTTATGCATAAGATGTGAGTTACTGTGCTTATATGATACAATATGAATTCTTGTGCAGCAAATGAGTACGTGACCAGTAGAGTTCAGAAAGGATAGGGTGCCCTTTTGAGATAGACATGGGCAGTACAATACAGGAAGACAGACACAGCAGGTTGACCCTGAGCTGCCGAAACTGCCGATAAGAGTTTATCTAAGGCTGTGCAAGTGTTGTTTATGCTCTATGTGGCAAATAAGTGAGGGAGAGTAAAACCTTGAATCAGAAGTGTTGGGATTGTTGACAAGTGAGGACTTTTCACCCAGAAAGCAGGATGTACTTTACTCTGAACCTGGGGCGAATCTAGGGTTTTTTTAGGGGTGCCAAGGCACCCCCGTGGAAATATTCGACACTCCCTGACTCAGCGCATTTTTAAAATATTATATTATGCGGACTCCGCATAATATAATATTTTAAAAATGCCTAAGAATTCTGCACTCAGTGTATTTATAAATGTTATTTATAAATGTGAGTGCGTCATTTTGTCAGAAACAATGTGCATCAGAAGAAAATGTGCGTCTGAGCGCTGGTGGCTTGGCACCCCTAAAGACCAGATGCTAAAATTGCCCCTGCTCTGAACATCTAGCAGGTTCAAAATTGCCCCGCCCAGTCAGTCTCATCTTCAGGGCAACAGAGTCAGAGGACAAAAAGAAGAGGATGGAGTCAGGTGTAACAACCAATCTGGAGAGGGGAACACCCTGGGGCTGCAGCAGCAGCGGAACCTGGCATAAACATAGGGGAAGAGGGATACAAACTTCTCAAACTGGCATCACTCTGCTGAGGTCAGGGAAAGGAAGGCTGACCCAGAGCTCTGGATGGCAATTCACTTTTGCTGTACTATTATATTTTGAAATAAATTTGGAAAACTGAGACCAAAAGAAATCTTCACCTATTGCTTCATTAAAGAACATGCAGGACATATTGGAAGTCAAACAGTGTGTGTGTGTGTGTGTGTGTGTGTGTGTGTGTGTGTGTGTGTGTGTGTGTGTGTGTGTGTGTGTGTGTGTGTATGCTCTGGGGTGTGTGCCTGTTGGTTTGCAGCACTTTGTCTTCCTTTGGATTGCTCACAAGACACCATTCTGTGTGTGTGTGCGTTTGAGGGATAGAGATAGAGAGAGAGTGAGTGTGTGTGTGTGTGTGTGTGTCTGTGAGGTTATCTGTGAGCCTGCTGGAGGCTCCCTGTCAGCAGAGGAGCAGACACAAGGCGCATGACCACATGCTCTTTGGGAAGGCAGTACTGAAAAGCAATACAACCTATCAACATGCAACTCGGTACACAAACAGACCACAAGTTTCACAAGGTTCAGCAACAGCACCCCCCTGTGCCAGGGCAGTTTGAGTTGCCCCAGCCAATCACCTGCGCTCCTAATTGAGGAGGCAGGACCAAGCGCGCCGCAGCACATGGGCAGGAACCAACCTGCCCAGGTTCCGAACCTCTAAAAATTGAGAGCACACAAGAGATCGCTCTCTTGCCCTCTTGCCCTGCTGCCTTCTTCCATCATCACCGCTCCTCTTCATGAGGGGACACACTACTAGCTCTCTGACACATGTGATCTGGAAGAGATCACGTTGTCTCCAGACTCGGAACTCAAGGACCAACATACTTCTCAACCTGCAGCCAACGTTCCTATGGGCCCTGAACGCAACAGTAGCTGCAGCTCCATCCCTCTCTCTCTCGCTCGCTCTTCCCCTCTTCTATTTTCTCTTTTGCTTCTCAGGAGTTGCCACAGGAAATCTGGTCAAAGCCGCATATAACTGCGTACAAGACGCCATTGCCGCATTAAGTTTCCCGGCCCTGAAAGTTGTACGCGCCGCATCGATCCACAAATAGGATCACTAAATGGACCCACAAGGACAGTGTGATCCAGCACTGTGTGGTAGGAGAGAGAGGAGATTCCGCATGCGAATCGCTAGCAGAGCAGAGCAACGGGAGACTCAGCTGCTGCACGCGCATCCACAACGCTTTGCTACGGGGACGCAGGACGCCGAGGCACGGAAAGAGACGAATTGCTCCGGAAGAATGGACGAAACGTGAGGCTGTTGTTCTGGGCAGAGAAGCTAATAGCTAATAGAGCAGCTAACCACCTAGCACAGAGCTAATATGATTACCTGCACCGATCTCTAGGATAGCCTTCCTCAGGATCAGTGTATGCTAACATAGAAACATTCATTTCACCCAGTGTGCCTTGTTTGTTGCTGTTTTGTGAACATATCAGTGTTTAGGACATATTGATACTGAGGCGCACACACACGCCGACAGGCACACAAACCACGTGGTCGTGTGCGCGTGCGCATGCGCAGCCATAGGCCACACGCGTACACACACGCACACAGATCCACCTATCTGTTTACCTGTTTATCTGTCTATGTTCTTGTCCAGTCAGTTTATGTTATAGTGTAGTTCATCTTTATCCCTTTTGATGGCAGTGTATGTTTTTAACTAACATTATTAAAGTGTGATTATCCTAACCATCTGAGTCTGTCATTATTGAATGTGTGTATTTACTTGCCAGAATGCAGCCAGTGCTCCGATCTCACCTCCTTTTGATAGACTGATGTGATTTACTAGGATGATTGGTTAACCTGATTGTTGGTCCCTGTTTCACAGGGTGGTGCCCCGATTCATAATTAATAGTAATAATAAATAAGCTAATAATCTAGGTTTACCTCCACTAGATCCCAGTAGTTGGCACCCTGAGTGAGCTGCATTATAGCTGTCTCATCTCCAGCGGTGTAAGGCCAACTTAAAGGGGACCCTATTTTGAGTCTGTCTTAAATTGGTGACTGGATCGTCCCAATAGTTGTCATAGTCACAACATGACAAACCTCTCACCGATGCAGTTCTGCATGAAGGCATGTGCACAGGTGTAACCACGGACATAAGGGACCGCTCACCCACCTGCTACACACACTCACGCACACACACACACATTCACAAATAAACGCAAACATTATTCCGCAATGTCATGTTAGGCTGAGTATTGTCATTGCTTGTTATTGTCATTGATTTTGGTTCCATCCACTATGCTACAGAGCCGTCACAGCTCATGGCTGTCACTTGTTGCTGTCTGTTGCTGCTGTCCTTCTCTTTCCCCCTCCCCTCTTTGCCGGCAGTGAGAATGGGAACAACAAGATCTGGCTTTCTCCACTACCTTCATTTTGTCTTAATTAGTGCTCCGGGAGGAAGCACTCTTGTTCTTCTGCGTCTTTATTCTTCTGTAGCATCATAATCATCATCATCGTCTTACTGAAGCAAAATTTCGGCCGGCTGGTTCTCGAAAACTGCTAATCGCACACCCACAAATGATACATCAAAACGTGTGGCTCGGACCCGGAAACTGGTCAGCTTTGACCCCAACAAAATTCCAGTTTTTTGCCCCACAAAGATTCGCAAAGTTATCACACTTAGACATTTACACTTATTACTAAGTTATTAAGTTAAGTTATTATGTTATTACACTTTTTTGCCCCGCAGGAGCCAAAATCTCAGAAGAAATTAATGGGAAAAACCAGCAAATTCAAAAAATCGCCCTCAAACAAACATTTGATGTAAAGCCATACGCTGTCGTAGAAACATCATTAATTTAAACTTCAAAACGGAGGAAAACTTGTCATCTCTGCCTGGACCCGACAGCATGTTGATACCTTCTATTGTTTTTCATCCAGGCCTTCTCAAAAACATGTGGGTTTGACATTTTCGATGCAGTTAGAGTGGGGAGAAACCAACTGTCAGTGTGGGATCGCTGAAAAATCAGCTCTCAATTTTGTCTTTTCACGCTGCTCCCAGCCACACCATAAGCAGTAGGCAAATTCTTTTTTGCACTTTTGTAGGAAAATTTGTGCTCTTTCATGTGATGCCAGCCATAAACCCGTGCGCCTTGTAAAATTTGCACTTCTACTCGCGATTGTGGCTTCAGTTTTCATAGTACACACAATAAATGTGTGTTCATATTCCAGATAGGTGCAAGCGTTGTCTCCGTCGAGCCAAATGTTTAGCACTTCAGCAATTTTGTTTTTTTTCCCCATAAGAATGAAAAACAGAACTCCTCAAACATCCGCTACTTCGCCATACTTTGACTTAGAAATTTAATTTTAATTTCAAAAATTCAAGAAACTTGTGGTCTATTTGTGTACCGACTTGCATGTTGATAGGTTGTATCATGTTTCAACAGCACCTTCTCAAAGAGCATATGAGAGTCTCCTGCTGCAGCAGGCTCACAGATGACCTCACAGACACACAAACACATGCACACACACACTCACTCACTCACCCAGTCCCTCTCTCATAAATGAATGCACTCACAGAATGCTGTCTTGTGAGCAATTCAAAAACAGACAAAGTTCTGCTAACCAACGGTCACACACCCTGGAGCACACACTCACACACACACACACACACACACTCACTCAGTCTCTCCATCATACATGTACACACTCACAGAATGGTGTCTTGAGAGACGGACAAACCAACGTGCACCCATCCCGGAGCACTCTCGAAATGTCACTGGAATTTCCTAGTTTAAAGTCACAATTTTCATTTTAGTTGTACGTTTCAGGTCCATACTGATCAGTTTGTGTTTATTGATTTACGATTTTGATTAATTTAGCCAATTTCTGTATCAGGGTTATAAAACACTCCCTTTTTACAACTGGGATCAAATTTCCTCTGATCATGGGTGGATGATCACATTTTTGATAGGTCTGGCTTTCTTCCTGTTGACATAAAGTAGGTGGTCTTTTAGTACCTGTCCCGAACATGGGCTGCACTCTGAACAGCATATGGCCACAATGTTTTTGGTAACGCCTTTTCTACTAACATGCACTTCCCCATTTCAAACAAGGTTCTCCACTGTCTTTCGGCAGTACCGGTTTGATGAGGAGAGTAAGGAGATGATGTCTCGTGTCTGATGGTAGTCAATCGTCGCACCGTTTTTTCTCTCCCATTCAAAATCAGGGAAACTTCCGGGGACATCATTAGCCCAGGACAGGGCAGCCAAGTCGGGGGTCTGGTCACCCCAGTTTGTACTAACTCTAGGGGGGCACAAACTTTTGCATCAGTGTTTCTACTTTTATTCTTGTTGAATTTTCCTTCCGTGCAAACACTACAGTCTACCTTAGAGTCCCCTGTGATTTTCATGCTACTCATACTACTATGTCAGGTTGTTTCTACACATTATCAATATTACAATGTCCTAATATTTGGTGGAAGGTTTGACATCACGTGAAATTTACAGTCTCCTTTTGTCATTGACTAAGTCATCAACATATTCTTCATTGTTATTTACCATTTAAATGTTCTACAGTATTTCCAGCTCTGCAATGTGAAAACCATCTTTGGTCGTTAAAGGTTTTGGTCGGTAGAAAATCGTGGCTCCATCCACTGTTACTGCTTCTACTGAGACGATGTTCTGAGGATAAGATGGGATAAAGAGGGCCCTCTTCTTCAGCGTTACGGTGACATTTTGCCCTTTTTAGTCTTGCAGCATCAACTCTGCATCTCCTCGTTTGAGAGCCACATTGTTCTCTCCGGTACCATCTGCAACCTCCATAAAACGTTGTTGTGGATTGAAAGTCCTGTCAAATCTTGAAAACGTACTTTCTTTTGTTATGATGTGTGTGTTATGTTGCCCCACAGTCCACCATCAATCCATTTCTCTTAATGTTGCTTGGGAGTAGCCCTGACTAAATCTGAAACAAAGGTTTGCACTTCGTTATCACAATTCTCTTTTTCATCTTTAGATTTTCACTGTGAATTGAGCCTTTGTGGTAACTGCACCATTTTTCAAATCCTTTTTGGTGGTAGGCTCAAACAAGATGACCAGGGTTTCCATGTCCATAGCATATCACAGACAATATGTCCTCTTTCATGATTGTCTGATTTTCGGTAAACTTCTGTTGAAGGAAAATAATTCCCCAGGTCCAGAATTGTGGCAAATACTGATGAGTTTTATTCACTGTACAGCAGAGACAGAAACCCACATAGTGTTACACTTGAGACAAAAGGTGGGGGGCAGTTGGTCGATTGCATTAGGGGAGACAGACTTTCAGAATTTACAGTCAAATACTGAATTTACAATAACAATGGGTTCAAGCCTGGTTGGAGACTCTTTGGCACCTCTGCAGGTGCACAAACGATCATTATATAGGAATATAATGATCCAGAATCTGGATCATTGTATAGGAGTTTTGTTTGTGAGACTCTCCTGGAGAGAGACTCTCTCCAAAAGAGCAAAAAAATCCCACAAGAAATGAATGGGAAAAATGAGCAAATTCAAAACATCACCCTCAAACAAACACAGGAGAACTTGTCATCTCCACCTTGGGCCCGTTTCAGGTAGCAGGCTCAACAAAGTCTGACTATGTTTGTGGATTGAGGCTTGACATAGCCTGAGCTAAGAACTTTGAGCTAACCGGTTCCCGAACACCGGCTTACCATTAGCTCAATCAATTCCGAGTATGTTCAGCTTGAGCTAAGCATGTGCACGGCAACTAGAAAAAGCCATCCTCAATGGAGCCCCGATACATGGATTCACCATGTCAACGAGTGAAAAAAAAAGGTCTACCTTCTTTGCTCCGCTGGAGTTGAAGATTTCAATGTGCTGATACAGTGACTTTGAGCCATTATTTAGTGTAACACAGCTGCAGGTCAAAGGAGATGGAGTCGACATGAGAGAAAATTGCTGCTCCAGTCAATGTGTAAGTTTAAATATATTTTATTCATGTGTGCAAAGACGGCTAAAATATCATTAGGTGAAAACTTGTGGAATGATATTAAAGCTATAATGTATTTTACGTAGATACAATCCCACTAGTGAAAAACGGACGTAATGTAATGTAATAGGCCTATGTTTAATTTGTTCACAGAAGTAATCATTTCCCTTTCATGGATTTCTCTTTTGTCCTAACAGATTCTGATGGCGTTCCTGGGCAGGTTCTGGTTGAACCTGCCACTGCAACTGTTAGTAGCTAATACTGTGTATTATGCAATGAAATAGTATAAAATGTACTGAAAAATAATGCTGATATTCATAGGATGAGGATGAGGAGGATGATGAGGCCACAGAGGTAACATCTGGTGTTACTGATAGTTTCTTCACACTTCTTGTGTGCATTATAGAGTGACATTTAGCTTACACAATTATTAACAGATATTCTTTTCCTTTTTAATAGAGCATGGCTGGGCAGCAGAACGAGGGTCCATCTACCGCTACAGATCAAATTAATGCAATAAGACGTTCAGTAAATGGCAAAGGTTAATTCTGTGGATTCATGTGCACCTGCATGGCCTTATGTATTCCCAGTTACCAGTAAAGGAGCTATGTAAAATGCATGTTGTCAAACAAATGCCTCTTGACAAAGAAATAATGCCTCTTAACCTTGAAATTATGAAATTGAAATATGAGATACAGATGGGTGCATTGTGAATTGCATTGATGATTGTGACAATTGTGATAGGAACAATGCAAAAACAATAAAATAACTGCTGCTTTTGTATCTGTAGGAAATAAAGACCAAATAAAATTAATTGAATCATCTTTAGATAGATAGATAGATAGATAGATAGATAGATAGATAGATAGATAGATAGATAGATAGATAGATAGATAGATAGATAGATAGATAGATAGATAGATAGATAGATAGATAGATAGATAGATAGACAGATAGACAGACAGACAGACAGACAGACAGACAGACAGACAGACAGATAGATAGATAGATAGATAGATAGATAGATAGATAGATAGATAGATAGATAGATAGATAGATAGATAGATAGATCCATGAATGCATGAAGAGATAGATATAAACTATATAAAAGAAACAATAATAAGGCTAATTAAAAGTTTGACAGTTGATGCAATGTTGATGAGGATGGTGGTGATGATGGATGATGATCGCATTTGATATTTTACTGACTGCATACAGTTGCCTTGCTGTTTTCAGCATCACTGATATTGTACAGAAAACTGCTGTTTGGAGCAAAACGGAGTGAAACACAAAGCTCAAATATACACTATATTACCAAAAGTATTCGCTCACCCATTCAAATGATCAGAATCAGGTGTCCTAATCACTTGGCCTGGCCCCAGGTGTATAAATTCAAGCACTCAGGCATGCAGACTGTGAAACAAGACATTTGTGAAAGAATGGGCCGCTCTCAGGAGCTCAGTGAATTCCAGCGTGGAACTGTCATAGGATGCCACTTGTGCAACAAATCCAGTCGTGAAATTTCCTCGCTCCTAAATATTCCACAGTCAACTATCAGCTCTATTATAACAAAATGGAAACGTTTGGGAACAACACCAACTCAGCCACGAAGTGGTAGGCCACGTAAAGTGACGGAGAGGGGTCAGCGGATGCTGAAGCGCATAGTGCAAAGAGGTCACCGACTTTCTGCACAGTCAATTGCTACAGAGCTACAAACTTCATGTGACTTTCAGATTAGCCCAAGTACAGTACGCAGAGAGCTTCATGGAATGGGTTTCCATGGCCGAGCAGCTGCAGCCAAGCCACACATCACCAAGTGCAATGCAAGGCGTCGGATGCAATGGTGTAAAGCACGCCGCCACTGGCCTCTAGAGCAGTGGAGACGCGTTCTCTGGAGTGATGAATCACGCTTTTCCATCTGGCAATCTGATGGACGAGTCTGGGTTTGGAGGTTGCCAGGAGAACGGTACATTTCAGATTGCATTGTGCCGACTGTGAAATTTGGTGGAGGAGGAATTATGGTATGGGGTTGTTTTTCAGGAGCTGGGCTTGGCCCCTTAGTTCCAGTGAAAGGAACATTGAATGCTTCAGGATACCAAAACATTTTGGACAATTCCATGCTCCCAACCTTGTGGGAACAGTTTGGAGCGGGCCCCTTCCTCTTCCAACATGACTGTGCACCAGTGCACAAAGCAAGGTCCATAAAGACGTGGATGACAGAGTCTGGTGTGGATGAACTTGACTGGCCTGCACAGAGTCCTGACCTGAACCCGATAGAACACCTTTGGGATAAATTAGAGCGGAGACTGAGAGCTAGGCCTTCTCGACCAACATCAGTGTGTGACCTCACCAATGCGCTTTTGGAAGAATGGTCAAAAATTCCTATAAACACTCTCCTCAACCTTGTGGGCAGTCTTCCCAGAAGAGTTGAAGCTGTAATAGCTGCAAAAGGTGGACCGACATCATATTGAATTCTATGAGTTAGGAATTGGATGGCACTTCAGTTCATAGAATGAGTAAAGGCAGGTGAGCGAATACTTTTGGTAATATAGTGTAAGTCCCTCCACTGTGGGTGATATTGCGGATTTCACGGTAGATGACGTTGTGAATGTACTTTAAGGATTGCACTGTGAAACAGTACCTTCCATATTGCCTCTTCGTCCACTGGATTGGCAATAAATGAACAAGCCATGTTCGAAAAAACTGAGTTAATCATGATCGAAATTCTCCAAACTCCAAGGGGAGGAGACAACTTGGGCTTTCTTCAACATGCTCCCGACCAGGTTTGTTTCACAGAGGAAGTTGCCCTCTCAAAAACATGTGGGTTTGGAATTTTCAATGCGCCTACAGTGGAGAGGGACTAAATGTCCCAACACCGTGGGATCGCGGAAAAATTCAGTGCTCATTTTTCTCTTTTCATGCTGCTCCGTTAGTAGTAGGCAAAATCTTTTTTCCAATTTAGCAGGGAAATTTGTGCTCTTTCATGCGATGTGGGCCATAAAGCTGTGCGTCTAGCCTCTTCTCTCCATTAGCCTCCATTCATTTTCTGACCACTGTGATCAAAGTTAAAATTTACAATTCTACTCGCGACTGTGGCTTCAATCTTCATAGTGCATACACCAAATCACATCAGGGTGTTACTGAGACTCTCCCCTGCATGGCGGTGTGCTCATATTCCAGATAGGTCCAAGCGTTGTCTCCATTGAGCCATTTGTTTAGCACTTATGCTATTTTGTGTTTTCCCATAAGAATGAATTGGAAAGACAGAACTCGTCCAACAAACATTTGCCTTTGGTCTGCCTTTGGTTAGCCAGCCTTTGGTTAGCCTTTGCTAACCATCATTCGTTTGGGAGCCGCTTTTTTTCTCTCTGCCCGAGTTCACAGCCACGTTTCACAGAGATGCTCACACAAGCTCCTCCTTGCTCATCCACTGACTGAGTGAGACAGAGAGAGCACGGCGGGGTCTGTTGGGTACAGGCAAAGAGGACAAGTTTTCCTGCGTTTTGAAGTTGAGATGATGACGTTTCTGCGTCAATGTATGGCTTTACAGCGAATGTTTGTTTGAAGGTGATTTTTTTAATTTGCTCGTTTTTCCCATTCATTTCTTAGAGGATTTTTTGCTCTTTTATCATCTTAGTTTAATTGTGGCGGCTTCGATTACTTGTGCAAACTTACCCTCAACCCTCCCTGATTTAAGTGACGTCACTGAAGCAGTCAGTGACGTAAGTGACTGAGTGTGAGAGTGTGACGGATACAGTTGCTACAGCCTGACGACTCAAGCCCTTAATGCTCCATGACTTTTGTGATATCGATATCTAAGTGACTCAATGCAAAAGTGTGTGATGCTCCAAATGCTATGAAGGCACTTGTCCATCTCTCAACATGCTGTTGACTGTTGTTTCCTAAGAGATGATGATGTTGAAGATGATGAAAGGAGACTACTGAGCTGAGGCTGCTACATTGGGGGTGATTTGACCAAACACACACACACTCACACACACACAAACACACACACACAAACACACACACACACACACACACACACACACACAAACACACACACACAAACACACACACACCTGTCAATGTCTGCATTTAAAAGATATTACCGCAAGCCATATGTTTTCCCCTGGTAATTTTTAAAAATTTTAAATCTGATGGATGGAAAGGTTTAGGAATGGTTGGAAAGCTAAACAGAGCAGGAAAATGAAGGGGGTTGGTGGGGTGTTCAGTGCTGTATCGCTGGACTTCACATGTAGAGTTTAGTTTATGCTTCCACGTCAAGCTCCAAAGTAGACTCCCTTTCATACCTCGGTGTAGGTCCTGCAGTGATGCCCTGAAGGTATCTATGGTAACCAGGTTGTTAGGGGTGCAGAGTTTCCCACAAACATGACAGGAGTGACAGATGCCAGGTGCCAGATATTTTATTCTAAAAGATTATCAGACATAAGTTTCAGCCCCTTCAAAGTTCAAACCAATGTAGAAAAAACTAAAAATATGTAAAAAAAGACACAGGAACAGTAACTAAATTGCAATAAGAGGGCATAGTTGGGGTAGTTGGGCAAGCTAGGAAGAGGTGCTTCCACATTGGTAAACCCATTCATTGCGTTGTGTAATCACGGCAAAAGAGCGCAGAGTCTTGCTGTGCCACTCAGTAGCGCGGTTCAAAGTTCAAAGTTAAGTTCATTTTATTTATAGGCAATATATGAAAATATTGAACTTGTTTTCCAAGGTATGCTACCTTCTAGTCTAAACTGTTCACTGTAGAACTTACATTTTATCACACAAAATGGAAGTTATTGCATGTATACAGGGGTGTACCATGGGCTGTGGCAGGTATGCATGCACAACATTCTGCATGGGGTTGACAGATATAACTTTTCACCTCTGTCATCCTCAACACACCCACTGATCAATACAATCCATACTAGCTATACACTAGTATGCAAGCTTTTCAATCAAATGATTGATGATTGATGATGATTTTTAGATTGAGAAATGTCCCAAGATGTGAGATATGAGACAAGGGAGTGTACATGTGGGTTCCACACCCAAAAAGTATCAGAAGGTATAATTAAAGAGAGATGTATCTATGCCTTCGAGATGCTGCAGCCAGCTGCAGCGTGTGCTATCCAGGAGCCCAGGAGCAGGGCAGCAGGGGGCTACAACTGTGGAGCAGGAAAGTACAGCAGGGAGCGAGGTCTGTATGCAGCGACCACCACTGAATCACTGGAGTTCAGTGATCTGAACTGAACTGATCTGAACTCTAGATCACTGAAGTGCTATCTGAAGAGAGAGACAAATTTCTTATGACAGTTACTTCACTGTGAATAATATTAATTAGTGATGTATGTATATACTCTGTAATGACAGAGCAGTCAACTACACCCAGGGACAGCTGACTACAGCAAGCAGGGTCCTGCCTTAACGTACAACACTGACTTTGGCAATGGTGTCTGGACATTAACTGATACTCACAAAAATCGAAATAGAATATTTGTTCACTGGATGATAGTTTGCCAGTACAGTACTCTCACTGTCACTCTGGCTTTTCTTTATATTGCTTTTCAGTTTACCAAGTCCAGATAATGTGGTGCACACGTGGCTGATGCAAAATCAAATGTGACTGTGGCCGGAAGACCAGGTAAATAGAAGTCAAATAGCAACTGTTTAAAATGTTTTTAATACAAGGTATTTAGGCTGAATACTTAACAAACCCAATTCACCAATACCACTGAGCAAACATCTGTTTTTTCAGCAGTATCGCTGCCCCAGTGAGTAATGATACCACTCACTTTTCAAACATAGTGTTTATGATAGGAAAGACACTCAAAACCTGAAAAATATTGATGTTAATTTTTATGAAATGATAACTTAAAATGTGACTGTGCTCCAAATGCCTGTTTTTACTTCTTTATAAATGAACTCCTGGTATTCCAGTATTCCTGGTTATAGTTTTTACAGGCTGAAGACACTCAGATGACTGCTTAAGCAACATGCCTGTCCTTAGTCACACCACAGAATGTACCACTGTGTCAGTAATTCATTCAACATTTCATGTCATGCTGTGTGGAACATCCATGGTGTCTTTTACCAGTGTCAAATATGTTTATGCATTGTTTTTTTTTATTGCAGGACCACCGACTGGAGGCTCCTGCAACTCCACTGCCCGGTTTGTGGGCAAACCTCCTGAAGTTTGGACCTAAGGGAATACTACAGCTTCAAGTTGTCCTGAAACTTTAGGGTTTTCCACCACAGCCAAGCTGTCTGTACCACCAGGCTCCCACTTCAGACAGTTTTTTGTATACCAGCATTTGGTCTGGATGCTCTACAGACCCTTTACAGATGCTCTAACCCTGCATGGGCAGCGTCAGCTCACAGGAGCAGTGCTGCACAGGAGGACACTTCAGGTTCTGGATGTGGACAGGATTTACAGTATTTGGTGGCAGATACCTGCACCAAATATAAATCCAGACACTTGTCCTGGAGTCAGACGGTTATATTAATATAAAAATATTCTGTAAATAGTTAATAGTTGTGAATTGTAGTTGTATTGTAAATAGCTGTTTTTTGGTCTGTTTTATTGTTTGATGGTGTGTTATTCATAAACTACTGAAATTGTTTATAGGTTGGTGTAGTGATGTGTCATTTTATATTGGTTGTCTGTGTCATGTTCTGTCAGTCGTTTAGGGAAGTTTGTCGTTTTGTGCTTTGTCTGCTCTCTTTCTGCTCTTCCTCCTCCCATCTATGGCCACACCCACAGCTGCAGGTGCCCAAAGGAGCGCAGCTGCCTTCAATTACCTGCCTTTAAAGGTCTGCCTGTGGCTTCTCTTCGACACTAGATAATTCCATGCTCATCTTGCCTCTCGTGCTCCTCTCATTGTTTGTAAAGCATTTTCGTTGAGAATCCTTCACTGTTTTAGAGACCTCCCTTTGTTCCCGTGCTGCTTTTTTCCAGCTTAAGCTGTGATTTTCTGTTTGTGCCAGCGATTGCTGTGATTTTCTGTTTCCCAGATCTTTTGTATTTTTCCCCCCAGCCTTTTGCTGTGTGGTGATTTTGCTTCTATTTTGCTCCAGCATTTGGCTGTGATTTTCAGTTACTTTTGTTTCCTCTTTTAGAGGTTCACCACTCTGTTTGAGATTCTGAATAAACTTTTGTTTTTGAAAAAAGCACTTTTTCCGAGCCTGTTTCCAGCCTAGAAACACAACTTTGATTCAACTTCAGTTGTGGTGCTGACAACATCAAATTTGATAACAGGGAACTAACTGTATTTGAACATCATACTATGTAACAGCGAGGAAAAAAAAAAAACAAACAATGTTTAGAGGCTGAATTCCAGTTCTGGTACATACGGGAGGTGGTCTCTCACGCGTAAAAAACAAGGAGAGATATTTAGTCCACGTGCTGTTATGAACCACTGCAGTGGACATTCTGATATTTCAAGTAGGTGAGAGAGGAAAAATAAAAGAATGATTATACATTTTCTTTTACTCAACCTTTAGTGAAAATTTACTAAAAATTCTGATATTTTTTCAGTGGTGTTCAGGCTAAGATACAAGAACACAGATAAAGGGAATATTGAAAAACATTAAATGGTTTGCCTCTATCTTTCTCAAGAAGACATGTCCATTTGAAATGTTAAAATGCTCGTATTTGGAATTATTTTATTTCGATATTCATTCATTGCAGAGTCAAGCGGAGCTATGAAAGCGGACCTGGTTCGAATCCTATCCTTGACACATAAAAATTTTTTAAAAGGTATTCTATTCGCATTAAGGCAACTAGAAATATGCGGCTATAAATAAGAGGTAGCAAGCCTTGTTTTTTCTTTTTCTTTTCTCCTTTGACCCTCTTTTCTTCCCCTTGCAGGTGGACAAATGCACCGCAGCTTTGCAATACACAATTTCACCCTTAGATGGGGGTAGTTCATACACAACGTCCCTTTCATGCCCGTTTCAAATTTACTGGACCTTTTGAGCATTTCCATTACCTCAATTGGGTAACCTGGTAGCATTTCTCTCCTGCTTGCCTACCAGGCCAAGTCAGGCCGAGTATGCTTTTTTTCCAACAGTGGGGTTGGCTCGGGATGACACAATGATGCAGTGAGAACCAGGCACTGGAAATGCGGCACTCGATTGATCACCACTTCATGCATCAGGACTGTGTGGCCCGCTGGCGTTTTTTTTTTTTTTTTAAAAAACCTCTGCCTCTTCATTTTTTATTTGTTTTTCACCCATTTTCGAAATAATGACGACGGCTTGATCCAAGTCAAGCCAACACCATGTAATGGAAACGGGGCTTTAGATTAATCTTTTCACTAATATAGCCTCGCATGACCTCATACCTGAGCTTATTATTTAAGTATATTCATCGGTACACTTGACGAGCTGGATCTGAATGTGACATACCACAAATCCATCAATGTTCTTAGAAAATCTTGTTGTATTTACAGGTTTAAACAGACAAGTAGATACCAACAAAGAGTGCTTATATACAGAGAAGCACAAGATGTTAAAATGAGTGCTTAACAATAAGGTATTTACAAATGGACTATTGCAGAAAGTACACACTAAGAACAAGTTTTATCACAAATCCTCTGGTTCTCTACACAGTATCACAAATTCCATGACTGTACAGTTAAAAACCAAAAAAATGGCAAATCTACTTGAAATCCAATGTTTCTCCAATTGAGAGACACTGAATTATATATATTTACATTATATATACAATATAGTGTATAAGCATGTATGTCTTCATACATATATTGCTACCTGTGGTGCAAAAGCAGCAAAAGAACTTAGAATGTATGGAATTCAATACTACAAAATAAAAAGTTTGTGCTAAACCGGCTGACTGACAAAAAATAATGCTACACCTTACATGACCAATATACTGGCAAAACAAAATGTGAGCACAGGTAAATAAGGTTGTTCAAAATCCGGTCAAAAGTGAGCAGAAGGTTACTGTCAGTCATTCAAAAACAGGATTGTCAATAATACTTCAAGTTCATGCAAATATATAAACCATTAAAAAAAATAAAATAAAATAAACTTTTCCCTGTTTACCAACCAGCTGTGCAGCTTTCCCTTCATTGTGACTTTGAAGGTGCAAAACAAAAGGAGGGAGGCTGAGACTTCCTGCATGGGCTATGGAACAGAGTTGGCATGCAGTAGGGGCACTTGGTTGGGAGGGAGAGTCTCAGAGTCAGCCTCATCCTGGCTGGATGGGCTGCTCACTGTGGCAGTACTGGGCGGCGTGGTGGAGCTGGATGCAGCAGTGTTCGTGCTGGCTGCGCTGCTGCTGGGAGGCAGGGCCATCTGGTCCTCTTTTGGCAGCTTATTGGCAAACTCGGTAATGCTGAAGACAAACTGGAGGCAGCCCAGTTTGATGTAGCTGCCATGGTGGAGTAAGGCAGTGCCCTCCCAACCTGCCCCGCTGCCTCCAATCAGGCTGGAGCTGCTGGCCTTGCAGCTGCATGACGGCTGGCAGCCATTCTGAGACTGGCTGCTCATCACGCCATCAGCCGGCATCAGCCCCTGCCCTGAGCTTGGTCCCTCCTCATCCTCACGTTTCTGACTGCGACCTACACAGAGCATCAAGAGACATTTGGTGACAGGCATGAGACCATGGGGAAACTGGCAGTGAAACTTAAAAAGGAGGTGGAAGCAGCGACAACAACGCTTGAATATCAGAAGAACACTGGAAAAAGGGACACACCCTGAATTTTTAATAAAAGTCTTCTTAAGCTTGGTGAAATCTTCATTTTTCCTCCAAAATCTTTTTTTCTAAATTGTACATTTAACCATTTAAGAACATTTGTCAGAGAACACCCAATCCTGTGTTGAATCCTAAATATGTTGGCTTTTTTTCTTGGAAGCAATATTAAAAAAACATCCATAGGGGATTTTTAGCGGTGTAGAATAAAATATAGTGTTTACATGAAAAATTTGGTCTAGTCTGAATAAAATTATTGAAGAAATTTTGACAGGGGCAACAAATTGTTTACATCGTACCAGGCTTGCATTGCAGGTTGCCAACCACAGTCTACAGGCTGGTACAGCTGGCACTGCAAGGCTGAAGCAGATGCAGGACTTGAAAACTCTGCTGGTTTGCCCAGTACCAGAGTCCTGGCCAATGGTGCACTAAGATTCAAGAAGCCTGAACGATTCATCACTTGACATGGTGCAGGCTGATCACTTGAAAGACTCAGCAATCAGCCTGTCATTAAGACACTAGATGGCAGTATTCCAACATTCTACATATTTCAAGTTAGTATTACAAATAGAATGAACATTCATTGTTAGGATGCAAGGAGGACCTGTGCTGTTCTTTTAATTCAATCATTGTCTACATGGAAATGGTCTATGTACAGCTCAAACACAATGACTAAGGTCAGATGGAAACAACCTTCACATTTAGGTATTGTTCCCTCTCATTTCCAATGTTTGATGAGAAACTAATGCATTTGAATGTGTGTGTGTGTTGGTGTATGTGTGTTTTTAGGAGTTCTACCAGCAAAGGGTACAAGGGAGAGATGGAAGGAAATAAGAACACACACAAGTGTGAAATAACACAAGTCTCTTTGCTGCTCAACATGCCTTTTACACAGGTCACAAAACATTTTAGAGCCTTTTGTGGAACCAATTTAGTGCCTTTTGAACAAAACTGCATTTGTAGAACTATGATTGGTTTTATAAAATGATGTTGGCACATTAAAACCCTCTTGAATGTACATATTATGAACACTGGAGAGATTTTAATTTATTTTAATTGCTGAAGAATGAAATGCACTCACGGATGATGCCTTGGACTTTGGCCACCAGGCTGCTGGGTGGAGATGGTGAGGCTTTCTCAGAGAAGTCACACGAGTACAGAACATTGTCCACCGTTGTACCATGCTCACTGTAGTTAAGCAGCTCATAATGCTTGGTATTCTAACAGGAACAGACAAACAAACGATTTACAGCTTGTCAAATAACAATGCTTCCATGTCTTCAAAACGCAACAATGCTGTAAGATATAGCTGAAATCAACAATACGGGGTGCAGGCAGCTCGTACGTCAATACCATAGACTGTACATTGGTTAAAAATCATTGGTTAAAATGATTAACCCTGTACATTGGTTAAAAAAAATAACTGACACATGAAGAAATGTGAGGCAAGGCCCGCAGTTGTCTAGTTATAGCGACCCCTTGTGGCCATTTGACACCCAAAATCATTCTGTCCTCTCAGTACGTGGTGTCAACACGCATAGCCAAATGTAATTTTATTACTTGCAGCTGTCCGAGATATGACCCGACGTGCTGTTTGGCATCTTTGGCGGGTGAATGGATTCAAATTTGAAAACGCCACTAAGTAACTTTTGTAATAATAATCATAAGAAGAAAAAACGAACAAACACAATGGGTTCCTGCAGCTTCGCTGCTTGGACCCCCTTACCTCGTCATAGAAAATACAGGCATGTTTTCCCGATATGTAGTTGCAATGACCGTAGTTTGTAAGGCACACATCCATGTCTGCACCTTTAATAAAAGATTTGGGGGAGAAAATGGTTATTGATTTATGTCTGGGGATGGTTAATTGGCTCAATTTCCTGAATTAGTGGTGATTTTTGATTTTCTATTGAACAGAAACCCACAATACACAAAAAACCAAACACCTTCTTTATTGTGGTTTTAACTTCCAAATTATTATTATTAATGATTAATTTTTCATGCACGGTTACGTTTCCAAACATGCAAGTAAATGTCCCTATTTTATTCATTTAATTCTTTAAACATAGTGTGACATATACATAATTTTGTCAATGTAAAAATTATCACAACCAAACCAAAAAAAGCATCCAGCAATGTCATGGGTCAGAAAAAGTAATTAAGGAACAAATGCACGTGAGGATTTAAAGCTGCTCTGTAGCAGGTCCCAATAGTTCCCCCAGGCCTGAACAGCTTCACAATCTCCATTAAACACACACTCTGGCTCCTCTTTTAGTCATCTGAGCCACAAACTTTGTCCTCTGTACCAACTCAGTATTTGTCAGCAACATTTTGGAACACTCATTCTTCTCTCTTGCAGCAGGAGCACATACTGCAGCTCTCCTGTGTGCTTCAAGCCTAATTTGGCAGGGTTATATTCCAGTCACAAGACTGGTTGTCAGTTGTCACTGTTGATCATATTGTATGCCATAATCATAATCAATCAACGAAATGCATCAAATAATGTTAGGAAATTTATTTATCGACTATTATCAACTACAATAATATAACCACAATTATTTTTTCCACACCATTGAGGTCAGACCTCAATTATAACCTAGGACAAACATAAGGCTTGTAATGTCATGCACGAAATCTATAAACATGAGACATTTCTACAAACCCTGCTTGTTGGTCTAAACCCCATTTAAAATTAGTACCACTAATGAAAAAGGACACTTAACATTTCTTTTGTTAAATCCTCATCTCTACAAAAGTCTGAAATGTTCAAGGGCAACATCGGTTAGCTCAGCCATTTATTATTATCTATTTTCATTTTACATCTTCATTTTTTGGGTACAGAAAAGGCACTAATTTTGATACTTTTCTCTGAGAACAAAGTAATTTTTAAACAATTATTTTCTTTCATACAAGAAGGAAAGATAAAAATGATCAAAGTTGTACGCAGAGGTGATTTTTTTTTTTTTATGACTGCAATGTAAATATCATCTTACCAGATCCTATGTATAATGTCCTGTAGCACATACTAACAGCTGCTCCTTTTCCTGTCAGAGGATAGAAGACCGCTCGGGCCTGCACCTTTTTCTGCCCTAATGGGAAAGTTCAAATTTTGTCAGTCAATAAAGATATCCTGAATTGATCAATGCGAACTGAAAATCCAGATGGAATTGCAGTGCAGGATGAAGGTAAATATCTTACTGTCAGGGCAGGGGGATGGTGTTTTGGGGGCAGCAGTGGGGGCTGGGGAAGGTGGAGTGCTGGGTGTTTTGTGGGGGAGGAGCTGCTGGATCCTTTGCCAGGCCAGAAGCTTGATCATCTCTGCATCCAGTTTGTCAAGCTCTATGCCTAAACACACGCATTAGTTTACCACTAACAAAAGTTTAGTATAATCAACTCATTATGAAGTGTCCCAACTTACCTCCACCCTCATCCTTTCCTTCCTTGATGAGGCTGGACAGATTTGTGATGCTGGAGAGGGTACTGGGCAGCCCTGGCTCCATCAGTTCTGGACTGACCTTTATGTCTGTAGACATCATCAAGAAGGGTAGAGGGTAGGTGGGGGGATTTAAATGAACACATAACACAGACTTAGATCTGAGAAACTGGAAATTAGGAGTCAGAATGCTTATAATTAATCAATTAACAAAAACATTTTTGCAATAAACCTGTGTTAGATAAAGACATAGTTATAGATTTGCCTACACAGAAAGTCACACAGGAAAGTTTCAGTGACCACAAGAGGGAGCTCAGGTTTTCCCACAGGGCTTTATAGTAAAGGCAGCTGCCTTGACAATGATGGGCCACTCATCTGCGTGACACCAGGAATTTCCTTATTCCTGTGCGCCCCCACCCTATCAGAGGTACCACCCGTGTACGGTACGACCCCTGTAATTGGCTCTGTCCAACAACGTTGAAATGTAATGATACAATCACTTGCGTACCGACCCATTTACCGCCCTCCATCCGTTAGCATGGTTACATGGCTAAATCAACCGTTTAGATTGTGAGCCAGTCTGAGATGAGGCAGTTTGAGATGAGCCAGTTTAGAACATGTCACATTAAGCCTCCTACCCTATAAAAGGCCCAAGTAATTACAGATTTAGGCGCAATGACACTTTAATACCTCTCACTAATTGAAGCGGGGAAATGAAACATTTCACAGAATGTGAATGAAAATGAATTGAAAAAGCAACAACAAATTAAAGCTGCAAGCAGCAGTGAGCGGGTCCTCGCCTGTGCACGTGTCAGGGTACTGGCAACCGCTGAGTCAATGTAGTTCCTAGGCCATCCCAAGAATCATTCTTTTAGCACATTTGAAGAGGAATCTCTTCAAATGTGGGCACCACGTGATCTTATACAATATGTTGAGTAGTTGATGCGATGAAATCTCTAGGCGGACTCAGGTGACAAGTGATGTATTGAAATAGCGACACCAAAATGGCCGACTTCCTGTCCAGTTCTGACAATCAGTGCAAGAAACTTTTTTGTACATCTTGATGAACTGTATAAGCCTACAAATTTTCATCTTTCTCCTCCACAAAAAGCTTTATGGGGAGAGGCTTTTGAAAATTTCAAGGTGGAGCTATAGTGACAGTTAGCAATGCCAATAGACAAGGCCATTACCTGGCTATTCAGGCATACAATGCAATTATGTCCAGCAATTTTGATGCTTCTATGACAAAGTGCCTGCCTGGAAAAGCATTTTAAAAAATTTGATCATAAATGACCAAACTTTGTCATATGATAGGGGCCATGCCCTTTGACTTGAAAAAAATCTGTACATAAAATTTTCTCAGCTTGGTCCATAAATGATTTATACCAAATTTGAAGCCAATTAAGTTAACCCCCTCGGAGGAGATGTTTATAAAATTCAAAAATTTTAATCAAAATGGCCGACTTCCTGTCGGTTACAGCCATCATGTCAAGAGCCTTTTTTGTATATCTCTATAGGATGTATTTGCATACCAATTTTTATTTGCCCCTGACAAAGTAAAAAAAAATCCTTATGGGGATTGGTCAAAATTTCTTGGGGGCAATACTTTTGCCCCCCATGGGCTATGCCCCTATCAAACTTCAGAGCTCTCTGTCCTCAATCAGCATACCAATTTTCATGACAATGAGACCTTTAAAGCCATCAGAAAGCCACTCGTAATACATGACGAGGTAACACTACTCATGCCCGCCACACTGATACCATTGGTGTTAGCTTCACTCCCTTTGTAATGTAGCTTCAACAACTTGTTCTCCAAGTATTACAAGTGTAATGTAAGTTGATGTGGTCAGTTATGAAGGATTACTACATGTAAGTGTAAAACCTGATCACTTCCTGTCGCCACTGGGGGACCATATGAGTGAGGTCGGAAGTTAGAAGGTCAGGCTATTCAGGACGGATCCCTCAGGTCCAGCAAGTTTCAAGGTGCCATCATCAAGTATGTGGGCGAGACCCATATTTTTGACGCAGCAGATTTTGACACATCGTAGCAACCTTTAACCGACAGAAATTCTCTTGAGTGTTGGTCACCATGGTCTCTGGATGATCTGTACCTAATTTGAAATCAATTGGAAAAAAACCCTGTGAAAAGCTGCTTCAAAAAGAGAAAACAAACAAGTCAAAATGGCCAACTTCCTGGTGGGTTGAGGGTGGGGCTTCAAGAGGATTTTTTGTGCGCCTCAGTATGTTCTATAAACCCACCAATTATCAAGCATTTAGGTGAAACTCAGTAGTGGGGCTCACCGTTTCAAGTTTTCTAGGTGGTGCAATTGTGCAATTTTGCCCTGTGGATTTTAAATGACTTTATGAAATTTTTAACCCTTCCCAATGTACATCAAGAATGTACAGGCCCCCAAAAATACATTCTTCGTTTGGGAAGAAAAAAAATAATAATAAAAAAGAGGGTTTAAGAGGGTTCTCGCAACACACTAAAGACATCAAACGTCATCTAAACATAACTTGTGAGTTTGCTTTTCAACTTGTGGAATATCTGACAGCAAAATACACATCAACAAGCAACTACCTTGTGGCTCACATGGTGGATCAGCTGTGAGCACTTTTAAGGTGCTTCCAGACTGATTGCGGCAAGCATAGGTGGCAAACTTCACTGCGCATGTGCTACCATGGCGCAAGCACACAAAGCCACTGAGTGGCATGCAAGAGGAGTGCCTGCTGTGATGTTGAGAAATTTAGGCACGAGCTGAGTTTGAGTTGGGTGCAACACACTGTGGCGACATCCCTTGTCCAATAGGAGAGAAGTTGTTGGTGACGAATTCTAGAGAACTTTAGAGCGAGGAGCGCAACGCTGTGTGATAGGTAACCAGCTATGCACTACCCAGCGCTGCACACTACGCTTGCCACGATCAGTCTGGAAGCACCTTAAGGCTCCAGACTGCATACCTGGACTAGAAGATGAACCCAGCTTGGGTGGGCTGTGCTCCTGGTTTCCTGTAGGTGGCATGTCAGAGTGGGCATCGCTGGTGATGGAGTAGGAAGGTTTTTCATTGCTACCAGTTTCCTGCTTCTGGAACCCTCTCTGGCTACAATGGTCCTGCTGTCCGCTGTGGCACCATATCCTTAGAGCATCGGGGTGATTTTTCTGAGCACAGGTCTCTGTGGTGCTCTCAGGCTCTTTTTTAACCGTTTCTACTCTTATGCAGCTAAACAGGCCAGAGTTAGGTGCTGGCTCTGAGATTGTTGTGCTGGTCTTCAGTCTGTGCTGCAGTTCCAACTGCCTTCTAGGGTCTGACATACTGTTGCAGTCTACAGGTCCATTGGCTTTGGGAGGCTGACACTTCTCCAGAGGTCCGTTGGGTTTACAACAGTTCTGACATGGCGCCATGCTGCATTTGCAAACACCTAGTTCTGCCACTGAAAAAGAGCCCTCCAGGGGATCAGGGCTGCCGCAGGGTCTCAAGTAGGGCTCAGGGAAAGAAGTCATTTCAAAGGAGGACTGAGTTTTCACATCAGCTGATGTCACATGCAAGTTAGTGCTGACTTTCTGATCAGAGGCCCACCCTGCCAGAGATGGTACTGATAACAGGGTGGATGCTGTGGACGATGCCTTCTGCTTGATAGATAGGTGTCGCATGATGCTGCACTGTAGGGCGATGACATCCTGAAGCCACTGTTCAACACAGAAGAACCACAGTGAACAACATCAGAAAAAAAAAAGTTTTTTTAAAAACATTTGCTTTGTGATTACAAAAAGGCTTCCTCTGCTGCATGCTTTGTGTCTTTGTTGCTGCTGTATGTAAATATACTTGACAGAAAAACCCAATGGCACACTGTTGTATTTGGATTAGAGTATTCCCTTTAATTCGTTACCCCATAATATTATACCAGAAAAATAAGATAAATCAGTGAAAGTATACATTTTAAGGCTCATTGCAAAGCCCCTGTGTTCAGGCAAATAATACATAATTGATACTTTTTAATCTGAATAATCCAAGGATAATTCATCCCTGCAGATTCCCTTCTGGAAATTTTGGGCACTGCAGCTGCCTGGGAGCAATTAGAGCGAGTTACCTTTCTCAAAGGGACTACAGCCATGGAGGAATTTAGACTTGTGACCTTTCCCATGCTTTACTTAACAAGTAAGTGTAAGTTTCTGACTATTGTCTATACCTCCATCTGCTCAGCTTCAGTGGTGAGGTGATCTGAGGGCTGATGGTCAGGAATGCCGCTACAAACCAGTTCCAGCTGGCGCAACCCTCCAGGAAGCTGTGTGGCAGGGGGATTCTGGTATTGAGACTTGATGGCATCTGGCACCTGGGTCCAAACAATGATTGTTAGAAGTAGAATAAAGAATTTAACACATAACAGGAATATGGATTTCACTACACCTTTCTAAAAAGGGTAGATGATGTAATTAAGTTGCCTGCAAAGATAACTTCATATCTGAGAAAACAATTCCAAAAAGCCTTTCTGTTATCTTAGCTCAGCATTTAGCCATAAAAAAACAAAGACATAGAAAAGAATCCATTGTAAAAAACAGTTATAAGATGAACAGAATAGAATTCAGATAGATAGACAGATAGATAGATAGATAGATAGATAGATAGATAGACAGATAGATAGACAGATAGACAGATAGACAGATAGACAGATAGACAGATAGACAGATAGACAGATAGACAGATAGATAGACAGATAGACAGATAGACAGATAGACAGATAGACAGATAGATAGATAGATAGATAGATAGATAGATAGATAGATAGATAGATAGATAGATAGATAGATAGATAGATAGATAGATAGATAGATAGAGAAGACATTGTCATTGTCTACTCAGGCAGCCATTCTACCTTGATCGTCTTCTTGTGTTGGTGGGGAGTGCGCCGGTTAGGGGTGTTCTGCCGATGGACTCTACGCAGGAAGTCCAACTTGACAGCATGTTGGGACATCCTGTCCTGAAACTGGTCAAAGAGCTGACAGCGGCTGGACAGGCTTAGGCTCCTCTGGTTCAGCTGGACCACACAAAGTTTCTCATGTTATTGCTAAGAAGAACATCAAGAACAATTCAGTTCTGCTCTGTGTGTATCAATGCCAAGCCTCTTACCACTAAGTGTTCTACATGGTTTGGACACATCCATTTGCCAGTGGGTAGAGCTGTGAGTGGAGGGTCCAGGCAATCCATGTGGAATAGGAGGGGACAATAGTCACACTGGATCAGTGGAGCCAACCTACAACTCCTGTGGAAGGAGGCACAAGCAAACCAATACATGATATGAAACTCTTGGAATGTGTACATATTTGTATATACTGAAATTTGGTAGTTTCTACCTGTTGCATGAAAAGCAGACTTTGACTGGTAGAGGGACCAAACCATTGGAATCCAGTTCATGCTGTGGCCTCCTGAATGGCTTTCCAAGCAGCTCCTCTTTTCTCCTTCGCTTACTGCTGCCTAGACATACAAATGAGAAAGAAACATCTGAGAAATTAACAGCCTTGCTTGACCGTATCTCACCAAAACTAGACTAGGGCTGCAACTAACGGTTATTTTGATTATCGATTAATCAGGGAAAAAATGCAAATATTTCATTTACATTGTAAAGAAGAGAGGAACGAGGAGATGAGTTGGTTCTCAGTTTGATCCAGCATGTTGCTGGTATTTATTCATGTCTCCCGAATTTTATTGTTACTCTGAATGAACAATATTACTGCAAAAAATGCACATTTTTTAAATTATTAGAGCAGCCCAGAGCCAAGAGCATAAAAAAGGATCCTTGAGGAAACAGTGTAACCAGGCTGCAGGGTGTGGACCCTTGCTTTGAAACCATCATCTTCTACCATTGATAGAGGCCTCATGTCGGTCAGGAGAATGTTCAGGTTGCTGTCAAAACAGCTGCTTGCTGTGGTGTGCATGGTGCACGTCACGGCTATAGGAGACAGTACCCTCCAAGGGAACACCACCGCCCACCCCCACCCCGGATCACTGGTTAAAATGTTTTTAAAAGTTATTAGATCCAATAGGCGCCCCGTTCTGCACGGAAGATGCGCATATGCGCAGTCGTGAGCCGCGCTACAAGATCAGCTGTCAGTATGAGGCAGGAGGACAGGGAGCCGCACGCGCCGTCACTGCATTGATTGACAGCAGTACACCCAACTGCTTGCTGGTCATATGCGGTCTTGGGGGGTGGGGGCGACTGTGGGATAGAGTACTCTCCGAGGAAACACCACCCCCCCCACCTCCACCCCTAATCATTGGTTAGCGCTGTCGGGGGGTGGGGGGTGTGCTCATGATAAAAATCACACGTAGGGCCACACTTTAGTCAGAAACAGCACTGCCCACACTTTTCAAGATTCTTTGGTTTTCTCCTCCTCTGCCATAAGTGTTTTCCCCTTGCTGCGCAAATGCTGCTGTGCTCATAAAATGAAAGTGACATAGAGGCTCCACGACACAGAAACTGCAACTGCGGGCAGATTCGTTGTAGACGATTTTGTCGATTAGTTGAGGCACGATTGAACCGTGTTGCTTCACTTGCATCACGTCTGACATCAATCATCGTAACATTTCTGGAAATATAAGCACAAATGTTATTTTTCGCCCAAAGTACTACCCTTGTGGCCAAACATACAATCCAAAATGTGTTAAAAATCAAATCAGTTCTTCCCCTATGAGTGATGAATCTGTCTGCCAACTAGAAAAATTTGAATCCAAATGGTGTTCGAGTTATTACGTTAACATGAACGGCATGATACGGCAGCGGCGGCAGTGGCAGTGGAAGCAGCGGGCAGCATAATATTCCCAACAATTGGTGGGAATATAATGATTGGTTTATTTTAAAGACATGTTGTGACAAAGCTTCTGCACTTTATTATTGTGGGGTTTTTTTTTTCCAACTGACGCAATCTATTATCCCAAACATTGAGACTGCCTTCTAAAAAGAGATAACACTTGGGAGTAATTTCTGAAGCATCAGAACTCAACAAAAGACCTGTTATTCACCATTTCATTTGAGTGCTAGATGAAATTAGACACTATCATTTCACAGTG
Source organism: Karalla daura (assembly GCA_029224185.1). Taxonomy (NCBI): domain Eukaryota; kingdom Metazoa; phylum Chordata; class Actinopteri; order Chaetodontiformes; family Leiognathidae; genus Karalla; species Karalla daura. The sequence continues at coordinate 208,496 of CM055198.1, forward strand.
GAAGTTAAAGAACGTCATGTGACTAACCTGGCAGTGCAGTGGTGCAAGTGAGTTCACTGGGCAACTGGAACTGTGTTGGGTTTCTTTCCATAGCAGCAGCTATTAACAACTGGAAGGGTCTCTTTAGGAGCCGTGGTGTTGGGGCAGCTAGTATAGTGCCCTCCAGCTCTACACCTTGTATTTCATCCTCTGGCTCTGCTGCTTCCTCCTCTCCATCATTCTGCTCCTCTGAGGGCGTTGGGGTGGATGATGTGTTGGAGGTGGGTGTCCCGGGCCGGCTACTTGGCCTGCTACTGGCCCTGCGATCCAAAAGGCGCACCTGGGCCACTCTGAGACCAGGTCCAGCCGCACCAGCCCCTGGGGGTAAGCCGTCAAGTCGTAGTGGCCCAGCACTGAGTTCCAGTTCAACGGCTGGAGACGCAGAACGCTTTGTTGATGACCTCTCTGGTAGGCCGTTAGTCTGTTCCGATTTCTGCTCTCGCTTCTGACACAACAAAACAAAGTCCAAAAGAAAATGTATTAGTCTATGTAGTGCACTGTGTTACTACATTTAATTAAAATCATACAGTAGCAAAGGCTTATGACTGGATATGTGGTCACTCACCTTTTTGCGAACACTGCAGCGATGACACATCCATTCTCCCGGAGGAAGCATTTCTTCACTTAGAGGTGGGTTGCTGTGGTAAAAAAAAGAAAACATCACCATCATAAGTTACTATAAGAAATTAAAAACATCATCAACTCAACCATCAAGAGTAAAAGAGAAAACCTATCACTGAGGAAGCAGGAATGAATTTTGGCATTTCTTAAAAACAACTCAGACACCTTCACAGATCTTAAATGTTTTTTAGAGTTATGGACATATCCACTAATCATTGCAGCTCTATGTGCTACATTTAAACATAACTCAAGGTAAATCATAGCTAAATAGAGATAAAATAATAAAAGATAAAATAACATTGCTGTGTCCAAAGGTTGTACAATGCTGACACAGCCACCAGGAAACTGACTTAATTGATCTACACACACGATTTATACACATCAAAATTCATCCTGTGTAGTACTACCTCTAGATAAGATGAAAAATTGCTTTATTACTCCCACAACAAGCAAATTCACAGTGCTGCAGCAGCAAAGTGGATAATGAAAAAAGAGAGGTAGGAAATATTTTTCACGGTATAGAGTGGTTGAAAAAATCTTAGCTCTATAGATGTAGACAACATACATTAAAACATACCATCAACTATGCACAAGACGACAACAACAACAACATCAACAGCATGAAAAGCTGCACTAATATTTATTACACAGTGGTGTTTAATAGCGATAAGGTAATGGTCGACTGGGATCACGCAGTCTGTCCAATGGCTATAACCTTCCTGTATGGTGGTTTCCCAGTGAGACTGGCCGATATACCAGTTAAAATAATCCTGCCGGGCGCCACCGGCCGTCCCCAGAGAAAGGTGACGATGGGTCGACCTCAATAACATGTCCCTGCAAACACTGACATGCCGCTAACGTGCTCTTTTAAAAGAGCTAATATTCCCTCCGTGCTTTTAAGGACATTTTCTGCCCCATAGCTGAGTTTTAAAGGTTGATAAGATGGCGGTGGAAAGGAGCGAGAGCAGCGAGGTCGCCATATTGTAAACAGAGGGAGCAGACTCCATTTTTAGCAGCAGCGGCCCCGCTGGATATGGACAGAGCAAGCTCGTTCACACCGTTTCCAGAAGACTGATAAACAGCCACTGACACGCATTTTTGCATGATTCAAATAAACAGCTTTTTAAACACGCGTTTTGACCGACACCATGCAGTGAAAATACAATACATAACGTGAACCTCTGCGAGTAGGTGACCACACAATACTACCGCATATTGAACACAAACGACATATATTCACCAGAGATTAAACGGAACAACCAAAGCGATAAAATGAAAGTTGCAGTCTTTGTTCTCTTGACGGTAATCGATCGACCTTGACAACAGAACACAGTGAAAATGACCGTTAGGTTTGTTTGGTGGCGGTGTGAAGATGAACAACTTAACACTAACAAAGTGCTCCAACAGGCTCAGCGTCGCCCCCTGGGCTCAGCTGCACGGTGAATAGTGGATATCAGTAACGTCTTCAGTGAGTTATTAACAGCACATGCGATGAGCAGATATGTGCTCAACAACAGAGACAGGGAAAACGCCTTGATTTGTCAGGGTGACTGTGTGCAGTTTACTTCACACCAACTCACCTCGTTTCAGTGCAAGTGGGGATTGAGAAAAGGATGATAGCGAATCTATCAGTATGGGTGGACAATGTCTCCGATATTCTGTTTTGCTGTCAAACAGTATAACACCCAGGTGCGCAGATAGAGGGTGGGACAGGTGGGATTCGACCCACCCAGATTTGAATGCACTTCGATCCGGCCCCCCTCACATTAGGAAAAAAATATATACTGGCAGCCCCCCCGCCGTTGATAACACCCAGCACTACTACAAGTAGAATGGGGACTCCATCACGTTATCACTGTGAAACACTTTTATGTAACGTCAAATAATTAACTGTGCGATTCTTAACATCCTGTATATGTCCACCACTGTTGTCACTTTCTGCGCATCATGCTGCTGTGCATGGAATTTATACTTATATCTGTTGCCTTCCTTTATATTATACACTTTGCATTAACACTGAATAACTTTATTGTGGATAAAAGACCCAATGCAGTCATCAGAGCCTCTGCACCGAAGTGGCTCCAGCGAGGACAAGGCCCCCTAACATTTAGCAGTCGATGGCTGTGCCTGCCCATGCCTGGGGTGGTGAAACTTACCAGCACTGGAGGTGGAAGGCTGCCGGACAGTGGTCACAGCACAGGAGGTCTCCCCCCTCCCGGCAACTGTCACAGGTGTCGTGGTTGGTGGCTCTGCCGCTCCTTCGGACGTCTCTCACCAACTTCCGACTTCTCCTCTCTACGTCTTCTGACTTCGGTGGCGCCAGCAGTGTTTGAATTTGCTGTAAAAGTTGTTAAGCTATTTAATTCCAGTTCTTTGACGTCCTGTCTGACCGTTACATTAGTTAGCAAATGTGTAGCTTTGTATCCGCGGTGTTTCTTCATGCTAAGCTTGTTGGGAGTGATAACGTTAAGTGTGGCCTTAATTATTAATCTTGACTATATGGGTGACTCGCCAAGACGATCAATGCCAGCAAAATGTGGCGATGGGCAATAACAGCATTTTATGCAATGGGAAATATGCTTAAGAATTCACCATGAAGGAGAACTGAATTCCCTGCAGTCTCACCTCCATTAACCCCCCAGAGGTATCCAAATCGTATACAATCGTCGGGGTCTCCATTTTGTCCCACATTCATCCAGAGGCAGACGTACAAAGAAATCGGATACAAATCCCCGCAAGGCACACCGCGATGAGAGACAACCCTAGGCGTTATCACGTTTTCCCTAATATATTTGATATGCGGTTGACTGAACCAAGCGGTGCTAGCTATCGTTAACGGGCTACTGGAGCTAGCTGGAAGACGAGACGTCAACCAGTCAAGGTTGCGAAGCTAACGGGCTCTCAAGCTTTGGTTGCGGGCCCAGAAAGACAACCAAACTTATCAGTACTCGTCTAGTCAAAATAGTGGCTTCCAAATACCACTTTTAGGTACTGGCGTCAAGCTTACATACAGTACTTTTCATCACCAGAGTATTTCTCTTACAGAAGCCCTCTGCGGCCTAGCTGGCCAACCATGATTCCTGTTTCTGCTCCTGCAAACACCAGCCCTGTAAACCAGCAAACCCCTCCGGTCCCATTATCAACGCGAGATGAAGACACAAATTCACAGGGAAATTTGGTGTGACCCGGTCCGTTGCACGTTTCCCGATAGCGTCGAGGGGGTATAATCCTGAAATCAGATGAGGCGCAGCGTAGACTCGGTTGCTGTTATTGTTGTGAAAAAGGCTGTGCATCCACCGGGGCTGCTAGCAACATCCTCTACCAGTTAGCGCAACCGCGAACCGCCGGAGACGCATGCGCATTACAGAGGATAGGTTGACCCTGTTGAGACGCTGTTTAAAAGGAAAAAAGAACATAGCTTACACAGCGCCGACCATTGTGTGAGACCAGGGATAATATAGAGAACATTGTCGTAACCGTTTATTCAAAGGAAAGTCACAATAGCTCTTTCTATATGCCCGTTTCGGTTACATTACTGTTCAATGCAGCATAGCCCAAACGACCATTCTCACATTTTTCATTAACTGTTCGCACTAACCAAGTGGTGGTGACGGTGATTAAACTGCAGGTTTGCTCCTGCAGCTGAATAGTCATGACTGCACAGTGGTTAGTGCTGTTCCCTCACAGAAAGAAGTTTGGATTGCTCTGGTTTCCCCCTCAGTCCAATAACGTGCATTAAGGTCATTTGGAGACTCTAAATTGCCCCTAGGTTTGAATGAGGGTGAATAGTATGTGGCCTGTGGGCAGTGTAGGGAGTGTTAAATGTATTCCGCTAAAGATTACTGATTACACCCATAGCAAAAAGTAGTACACCTTAAGTATACCTTTATTAAATATACTCCAGTATAAGTATAGCAAGTATACTACAGACCATGTACTTTATGTGTACTAGAAAGTATACTAAGTTAATACTTTTTCGGACTAAATTGGAACATTTTTAGTTTATAAAAGTATACATTCATTTTTATTCTAAGATTGCAAAAGTACACTTTAAAGTATACCGTACACTCATCAATATACTATCAATGTATTTGATATATCTGTGTCATATGCTTAAAGTGTACCACAAGTACTTGTCTATACACTGCCATTGTACTAGTCATATACTTTGAGTCCCCATTTTTAGTTTATTATTGTATATTTGCAGTATGCCATTATAAACGTAGATTATTGGGTTACTTATTATACTTTAATAACCCTCTGGAGTCGTGTCGCCAGTGACATTGAAATTTAATGTCCAAAACTGCTAGCATATCACTTTCAAATGATGCCTTGGTTACCTATGTAACCCATTGGGATCTCAAAATATAGGGCTTGGAATGTACATGATTGTGATGCATAGACAAAAGAAAGAATGAATCAAGGTTGATATATTTTGAAACATTTAACTTATGAGCATGAAATCAAGTCCTTCCTTACTGGAGAAAATGAAAGGAACTAGTGCACATTTACATATAAAAATCAAGTCCTTATAGATTCAGAAATCAATATACAAAGTACTGTTGTATATACTGTTAAAAAAACCTGAAACTGTGAATGCTGTCTGGCCTGACATAAAACAAAACGTGTTCTTGTTGAAACAGCTGATGCTATATGCAACGACTGGTCGCTACCAGCTGAAATGGGTAAGAATACTCAGCTTAAATAAATGAAAATGTTGGCAGTCCATTTGTTTAAGTTTCACTTGAGATCTTTTTAATCCTTAAAGCAGTGTCTTCCAATATGGTCACTGATTACAGTGAAGGTAAGTAATATGAAAATTAAAGGGAGAACAAAGAAATAAAGTTGAGCACAGTCACAAACTATTAGGCTCCTTCCACTCAGCACTAACAAAGCCTAGTGCCAAGCGGCTCGTGACTCACCAGGGTGAATCACCCGGGTCCATTGAATAATGAATGAATGAATCTGAGGTCTCCATCTGGGGCGAATCTAGGGTTTTTTTAGGGGTGCCAAGGCGCCTCCGTGGAAATGCTCGGCACCCATGGCTCGGAAAGTAGCCTATTGCATGATTTGGAAGCAATTTTCGGACAACATAGTGTTCGGACAATGTGCAGATAATTGCATTTGGTGGTGATCCGGGAACATTATTAATTAATAACAGACTAGGCTATAATCTAAATGATAGGCTCATTTTTTGCGTGTTTAAATAAACATTTATCTTGTTTTGAACCTTAGTTTTAATTGAAAGTGAGTCATTCTCATCACAAGGCACTTAACTTTTTATTTAAACCGATTCAAACAATAAAGTTGCGTCCCAGCTGTCGCTTTAGCAATACTGACTCAGGTGACTCAAGTGACTCGCAGATCTGGGTCAGTTCAGTGAGTGACTCAGAGGGAGCCGAATCCTTAAAAGGATCCGAGTCTTACAGCTCTAATATCTAAGGACTGACTCAGGTGACTCAAGTCACTCGCAGACCCGGATCAGTTCAGTGAGTGACTCAGAGGGAGCCGAATCCTAAAAAGGATCCGAGTTTTACAACGCTAACCTGAATGAGGCTAGAAGTTTGAGTTGCAGGAGGCTGCAATTCCTCGTAATGGAACTAGCAGAAACCATAGGGCGGGTAGGGCCGGGAGTAGAGGAATAAGTGGCGGATTTTCCCCTCTGCCATCCTCAGCACACTCACTGATCCATGCTGGATATCAGAGAATAACACGGCCATACGTGCTGGGTAAACACACCCTATTCGTCTAACTGATGTAACTCGCGCTCTCGCTTCTGCGAGGCTCCCCTGTCAGCCACATGGACGCGCCCATGTTTATTCATCTCTTTAAGGTCTGATATTTTATTAATCATGGAATTGTTTGCAAATCGACCACCATATTACACGCTAGCACGGGAAACTTAAGCTATTGTAGCCATGAGATGGCCATTGTAAAGTAGACAAACTGCAGATGTCTGAAAACAGTGCAGTGTATTGCTGTCTAAATCGGCGGATTACTTTAGGCGGAATTACTTTTCACGAGTAAGATTGAACTTTATTATTGGTTGTATTATTGCATTATTCAATAGATGAGTGTTAATTCCAACTACCTGATACCATGTAAAACATTGTGGTCAAGTGAGCCGCCTTTCTTCTTCGCCAAATCAAGCCAGCCGCACCAAAATAAAACTTACGCCCCAGTCATGAAACTTACGGTAAAGACAAGGAATCCACTGAGAAAGAGTAAGCGCAAGTTTATTACCAACGAGAAAACTTCCAGTTTTCAAAATATGACACCGGTTATATAAAGGCGTTTGATCAAAGCGGGATTCCATTACTACTACTTGGGCACTTTTATTTTGAAAGAAAAAGGAAGTGCAGTGTAACGGTGTCGGAGCTTTCCGAGTGCATTAGGTTAATACGTTTGAGCACGATTTTGAGAAATTACACCTCAAATTGGCCTTTTTTTCTGAAATTACGCACTGAAAAATACCAAGGCCCAGTTTCTTCTGTACTTTAACAACATTTTGGTCCACAAGTTCTGACAGTGGTTGCTATAGTTGAGAAATTAAGTCTCAAAGTTGCCCTTTTTTCTGAAATTTTGCTCTGAAAACACCATGCCACTGTCACTCTTTCAAATGATTTATGTAAGCATCTTGAGGGAACACAAATGCATGCAAGACTTTTATTTATGGAATTCTCCTCAGCTTTTAACACAATCCAACCACACATCCTGGCAAAGAAACTCCTGTCCATCTTTAACCTTGATGTGGGGGTGGTGAGATTCTTGATTTTTTTAACATGCAGGTCTCAAGCACTCAGAGCAAATGGTGTCCTGTCAAACAAGCGACTATCATCAATTCATTGTTCTCCCCAGGGTTGTGTCCAGGTTTGCAGACAACACAGTTTTTATCAGTCTGCTACAGGATGGAGAGGTTCATCATGGGCCTGTGCTGGATTAATTGGTGTGAAAACCACTTCCTGAAGTTGAATGTCAACAAAACCATAGATATGGCCATTGACTTCTGAAAAACCTCCTATCCAACTGCCCCAACAAAACAATCAAGAGATCACCAGTGGAGAGCATGGACAGCTTCAAGTACCTGAGAACAGTTCTGGACAGGATCTTAAATTTTACTTAAATACAACAGCAATCCGCAAGAAGGGCCTGTAAAGATTGTATTTCCTGAGCAGACTGAGGGCATTTAATGTGGACAAAACCTTGATGGCTCTTTGTTACTGATCATTTATTGACTATTTTAACTTTTTGCCTTGTCCGTTGGTATGATAATCTCCCAGTGCAAAGCAAAAACCATCTGTCCTCTATTGTAAACACAGCCAATAAGATCATAGGCATTCAACAGCTATCTCTGTCACAAATATGGGATAGACGGTTGCTGGGTAAGGCGAGGCGTATTCTATCATGCATTGATCTTCCTCTACTGAATGAATTAGTTCTTCTCCCATCTGGACAGAGGTGTAGGCAACACTGCAATGCAATAGATACAAGTTCTCCTTTGTCCCTTGTGCAATTAACACACTCAACCAATCACAGAATCGCTCATGACACTTTTAGTGGTAATATTAGTGAAATATATCCATCATATTCATTTATTTTTATTCTTATTGCTGTGTCTAGAGCTGAGGTCGGTTTCCTGTGAACACACAACAAACTATTTTTATTTTATGTTTGTATTCTGTCTTATATGTTATGTCTTTTAAACCACTGATGCAAACCAAATTTCCCCCAGTGGGACAATTAATTTTTACTACTACCTAAAGCTCCATTTCTACCCTACTATAACAACTTTTTTCTTAAGGCTTTGCACTGAAAAAACCTAAGGATCCATTTCTACTGTACTGAACATTTTAGTACATAAATTCTCTCTATATTGCATTAATCTTATACATACTTCATCTATATGCACACACACACAGTGGGAAATTTCAGAAAGGAAAAAGGCCACTTTGAGACGTAATTTCTCAAAATCAATACAGTAAAAATGCTTGATAATGAGTGAGGAGGTAGTCACCCATATGGAAAAGATATATATAAAGTTTGTATTTCTTTTGGTTGAAACTTGTATGTAACTCATCAGAAAATAAAAGCAGGTATAAGATAAATTTGTTCAAAATTAAACTTGTATGATTTGGGTACTTATCAGAACAATATATGACAGTAATTTCAGATACAATATGCTTAGTAGAAAAATGTAATATCAAACTTGAATGGACTCTTATATTATTGCCAAGTTTAGCATTTTTGCTAAATATTTTAGGAGCATCTTAGGTATTCAATATGACAGATACATAAAACGACTATTCATTCCATTGTTGTTGTAGAAATACTTTTAATTTTGCACTGATCAGCAGACAACATAAATTGCACATTCAGATTTAGAATAAATGGCAATACTTTGTTGTCTTTTCACTTAACCCAAGTTCATTTTATGGTGCTTGTACCACTATACAACTGTTCTTTTGGATTTTCCAGCAAAATACATAAATAACATGCATTGCAAAATACTTAACATAACAATGTACCTTTTGTTCACTGATGTGCTATTTAATTTGCTTCATTAATAAGTGTTCAGACAAATGTTTCCTTATCAGCTCAGAAACCTGAAATCATTAACTCCATCTTCACATTTAGTCAACATTTAATCATTTACAGTAATGCGTGTTCAATAGCCGACGTACAATCGAGCTGGACTGTGGACATTGTATGTACATACATGGTCTTACTATCTGAGTTGCATTTACGGCTTTGTGAAAGCCTGTGGGAAAGTGGACAGTAGACATGTAGCTCAGTTCACTTCTGATTAGAGAACCTCTGGCCAACTTCTGGACTGTGCAATTACCATATGTTCCTATGGCATATGAACGCTGATTACTTACTTTATTGACTTACTGTCAGTAAAGTGTGACACTGAAAAAATGCTGCCATCTTTGAAAAGCACAACAGAGTTGATTCTTTGTTTTGTTTTGCTGTATGTATGACCATGAACAACACCACCATTTACAACAGTTCTCTTATAGTAGCTCATCACAGAGTTTGTGGGAACCTCTCTTACTGTGCTCATGTGCTCTTTCCCATACAGTGACTGCACACCTCCAACAAAGTACACTAATGCATCATGTGCATGGTTTAGCAGCATAGCATTTAATTCAGACCCCAACAGAATGCATATGCCCTCTATCAGTAAAGCCCAATGAGAATGACATTTCTGTGGGAGTATGCCTTTCAGAACTGGCAAGCTGTAGTACAAAAGCCAGTGCTGCCACTCATGTGCTTTCCAAAATTTGCGTTCTGTTAGAGATCTTGGAACTCGAGCAACAATACCTGGAGGTTCAATAGACAAGAGTTGTCTGTCCATGATTGCACCAATATAGAATGGCTCCGAAACACTTTTAGAATCCATCCATAAAGTTGCCATGTACCTGCAAATACCAAGCAACTCACAGTGCATGTAGTCAGGGACCATGCCATTGATTAGATCAAACAATGGTAAATCTAAAAGAGCAGACATGCCCTTATGCCCAGTATGGTCTTCCATTCTCTTTCAGCTATTTGTCCTATTTCTACTGTGGTTTTATGATTTCTGTCACTTGGTTTTTCATCTGGACAGGGGTAAACCCTTGTGCTTCCTTTTCCTTTCCTTGTTTGCATGCCAGGGTGAAGGCAGACTCCACAGCCATACTCACCATTAAACTGCTTAAAATTCTGGATTAATGGCCTTGCTACTGCATCACACACAGCACAGTATGTGCACTTTTATGTGTCTCAAGGACTGATCACTTGGATCCTGCCGCTCAAAACCAGCCTGAGAAAGATTGGCACACTCCTCAACAAATGTTTTTAAAAAGCAGGACATCTGGCTTTTTGGGTCCAAACCATAAAGCACACAAAAGTACACGCTTATCTCAACTCTCAGGTGGTATCTCATTAACTCAACATAATATTGGCCAAATACTAAATTTGGAGGACTGAAAAACTGGAACACCATCACAATTGAATGTAAGAGACAGAGAATCGTCTTCACTGTTAGGTGCCAGCACATATGTCCTTTATTACATGCTTACTACTGGCCTCAGCAGAAAAACATAGATCATGCATACCCTGGTTCTCAAGAATATGACACACATTTAAGTGTTTCTTCTAGAGATTGTGAAGAACCAATGTACTGAGTACAAACTTTACAGTAATGGTGTCGTTCAAACTGATGTGTAATATCATCCAGTGGTTTCTCTAGAAAATACTTGCTTGTTGGAACAGCACTAGTCCCAGCAGAATGCAACTGAGCAGTTTCAGCAGGCCTTCCATTAATACACCTGTGACGTTGTGTCTTAGTGCAAAGGAGAGAATCAAGATGATGCTTTGCCCTTCTGTTAGTCCATGGGAAGAGTGGACATCATCTGCTCCTTGAGGGACATTGTCCTAAATGACAGCAAAAGAAAAACTGCATTAAAATTGATCAGGTGTCACTGTTCTACTCATAACCTTGTTTTGGCAGACTACACAATATCTTACAGTTTGTCCACTTACAAATGAATTGAATCTAATGATAAAAAATGTAATCAGCCTCATATGTGACTGCTTAAGTTTTGTCACACCTGTGCCATTGTGATAGATTCTGCTCTTTGCTCTTGTGTTTGGCTGCCATCTTTGTTTTTTTCCTGAAGATGATAGAAAAGAACAACTCATTAAAGAGAAAGAGAGGGATGGAGGAGGAGCAGATTAAATTACACTGAAGTTTTGTCCCACCAGTGGCACAGCAATTCTGCTTGCTCCTCTTCTCTTTGACCATCATCTTTATCACTTTCCTAAGAATGACACAAAAGAACAACAGCAATTACAGCTGTAATTTAACTCGAAGAGGAAACGACAGACCTAGAGTTGTTTAATACTGGAGCTCTATCTCACCTGTAGCACTGTGAGAGGACAACAACTTACATGTTGTTGCGTGGTGTGCTTCCCATTTCCAGTCTGTTCATTTACATACTCTGTTCATTTTCCTAATGAAACAATGGACAGTAACTAATAAAGTATAACACTGACGTTAACGTATCCTTATGAGATGCACCGAGTGGAATGGGAGCAGACATAGACCTACCTTTTCTTCCATCTTTGTTCGCGTGGGGACATTTCTCCGCAGCCAGTGTCTTTCTGCTGCTCCAGGTTTAACAAGTCTTCTTTTCGGCATTGCTGTCTCAGTCAGTTTTACGGTCGTTTTAACGCTCTATATCCATCCATGCTAAGCCGATAAACCTACCGTTAAAGGTAAATAAAATGTAAAGATTTTTTTTAAATTCAGTTTTAATTTGAATTTTACGGAGTTAGCTTACTTTGGAATTTCTGTGAGTTTCTTGCTAAAAGTGATGATTAGCTGAAGCTAAAGGGGATAGACTACATTCAGTTAGAAATGTGGAAATTCTCATTAACATTAAGTATGCTAATTGGTAGTATGCTGCTAAGCTAAGCAATGATTATATTTGTTTCTTCAGAATACAAGGAGAGGAAGTTTGCAGTGGTGCAGTGGAGAGAAGGGGAAGATTCTGGGAAGCTCAGTGAAATAAAAACTGATAGCATACTGGGGTATGATGATTCCAAGTTTGACCAACATGGGAATCCCATTACACCCTACTCAGCCATCATCCAGTGGCGCCATGGGAAGAAACAGCGAGGAGCGTGACCTCAGTACCAGGGCAATGTGGTTTTTGTCAGTGGTAAGTTAATGTTGCAATGGTTCAAAGTGAAGATTGTCCTTTCTACATAACCTGGAAATACCTGCGTAAAGCTGGCCCCCCACCCCATGCAAAATCTCGGGAAAATAGAATTGACATTTGTGCTGCAGCCCCCCATTTCCTCCAAATGGACCTGAAATGGTACAGTTCGTTTGTGCTGGTTTGTGCCGTAAAAACTTTCGTTTGTGCTGCTAAGGTTTTTTTATTGATTGATTACACAATTTAATTTCAGATGATGACGTCACCGCCAAAGAAGCTCACATGCACCATTTGTTTTGGATGCGATCAAACTGATTGTGTCATGCTAGCACGGTAAGTAAATTGCTCATTCTGTTTTTTAATGCCATGTAACGTAATGCCGTGTATGTTTCTGTGCAATTTTCATACTCCAAGCTCCCGGAATGCTATCGTTGCAGGACAACGAGACATGTAGCTTTTCGTCATATCAGAAAACGGGGAAAAAAGCCAGACTGCTGGTTTTCCTCTACAGACTGCATTTACTTGGGATGTTGTGGAGTGGCCGAGTTGAATCCAATCTCGCAAAAAGTCTGTGGGGAGTTTGGCACGTTCGTGTAGAGACGGAGAGAGAGTATGTTAGTGATATTTAACAAGTGTTTGATCAGAAAATCAAAAGATTTCAAAAACGGCCAAAATAGCAAAATTGGCTCAGGACTGCAAGGACTACTTATACCGTTCTCAATGTTAAGATAATGCTGTAAAGACCTCTTTACAGCATCCTGTGATTTCAATAAAATTATTTGTGACTGATGGATAGACCTTGACTCTTTTAAAAACAAATGTGCAAGGAATTTTAACCGGTTTTGGCGGAGCAGGTCTCATTCGCCCTCCAGGAGCTGTGACGGCGACATCGGTATCGCTGTTGTGTGCCTCATGGGCGGTCGCCCCCCTTCGGACAGGTAAGTACTAGCGGCTTGCCGCTGCGGATTAGGTTCAGTGAGAACACTACAGCTGTGGTATCACCTCTGTTGGTGCAGGCCGTGTTTTGCGCCGCCTTCCCGTCAGCATAGGTGTATGTTTTGACTGTTGCATTAGCACTCAGTTCACCTTTTGTTCAACTTGCTAATTTGTTTCGTTGCTCTACTTTTGTGTGGTGCATGTTGCGTCCGTGCCGCCTTCCCTCCAGCATAGAGTGTGATTTTCTGACTGAGGCATTAGCGCTCAGTTCTCCTTTTGTTTAATTGGCTTTTTTTGCCATGTCACCTCAGTTGGTGCAGGTTGCGTTCTCGCCGCCTTCCCCCAACGAGTTAGGAGTATGGACTCCCATTTTTGCACCTCCTGCGAGGCTTCCCTTCAGCCAGATGATGGCCATGACCACTGCCCTGCATGTCTTGGCCTTGAGCATCTGCGGGATGCGCTCTCTGACCATCCAGGGCTGCTAGATAGGCGGAAGTAGAGCAGGGACTGAGTGGCGGTGATTTGCTCCTATCAGGCCAGATACCACCGGTATATTTGACACGCTCCAAACGCCGGAGAGAGGCAGCAGTATCCACACCCCCTGGTAAGAAAGTAATGTCTGGGCAGAGCGGCCTTTCATCAAAAGTGAAGCGGCTGTCTGACGAGCTGGCTCAGATGAGATCCTTACGCGAGGCTCGTCAGCCGGATGAGGGGGGCTGTCGCGCCCTCTCCTCAGATGCTGGTGCTGGAGTCCGAGGTGGATACGCTCTCCCTGGCAGCGTCAGCCTCATGCTTCCGTGAAGAGGAAGGGAGGAGTGAGGAAGGTTTCAGCGCCTCTGGGCAGGGATCCCACTCCTCGGCTCAAGGCTCGGTAGTTGGGATGGAGATCTCCATGCGTGATGTCCTGTGCGCGGCTCTGGAGCGGCTGTATGTGGCTGTGCCTCAGCAGCAGGAAACTGAACCCTTGAATGCTTTCTTTAGGCGCAGACCAGTTCCCACTGCCTTTGTAGTCTCTCATTCACAGGATTATTTGAGGGAGTTACAGGCCTGCTGGAGGGACACAAGGGCCTGCCTCTGTCTGTCTGCTGAATGACGGACTCTGGCGGCCATGCATGACACAATGAGGGTAGGTCTGGATGGCATGCCAGCGGTTGAGCCAGCTGTGGCCTCCCTTATTGTGTCCCCAGAGGACACCCTGCGGAGGGATGTTAGGTGTCCTTGACCGCAGTGTCGTCTCACTGATGACCTCCTTATTAGGGCATAGGTTTGGTTCTCTCAGTCAAACCTGTCAGAGGCAGTCAGGAGAACTCTTCGAGGGCTTCCAGTGGAGCCAGGACAGATATTTGGCCCAGCTGCACAGGAGGCGCTGGAGCGCACTATTCGGGCTGGAGAGGCCAGGCGTCAGCTTGCGGGGCTTAGGCAAATGCCTCCCTCTGCTAGGCCTCCTGCTAGCAGGCCAGGGGGCCCCTCTGCTGCCCCTGACACCTATGTGTCACCACCGACCCGTCCCACTGGTCGCCGTGATGCCCAGCGCCCTGTGCAGAGATCAGTCCAGGAATTTCAGGCCCCTTCCCGCACTTCTGCCAGGCGATTTCGGGCCCCTGGATGAGCACCACCCCCCGCATCCAGGGCTCCTAGGGGCCGTGGGGGTAGGAGATGAAGTCTTGGGGCCGGCGGTCGGTTATTTTTCACATCAGCAGCTCCAACAGTGGGCTGGTCAGTCCTCGGACCCATGGGTGATTTCCACCCTGACCCATGGGTACAGGCTCCAGTTTTGCTGCCAGCCCCCCACTTCAGTCCTATTTCCTCGTGGCAAAAAAGACTGGCGGTTTTCGCCCGATTTTAGATCTCAGAGGGCTGAACAGGTTTATGAAGATCATACCGTTCCACATATTGACAACCGTTCCACATATTGACAACCGTGCCACCGTTCGCAGAATGGCACAGGGAGAGTGGTTCACATCCGTCGATCTCAAGGACGCTTATTTCCACATCCCCGTCTCTCAGCAACACCGGTGGTTTCTCTGGTTTGCCTATCGGGATCACCATTAGCAGTTCAGGGTGCTGCCCTTCCGGCTTTCCCTCTCCCCCAGGGTGTTTATGAGGTGTGTGGCTACAGCTCTTGCACCCTTTCAGGCCCAGGGTATGAAAATATTACCGTACCTGGACGACTGGCTGGTCTGTGCACCATCCCAGGCCCAGGCGTCACAAGACACAGCGTGACTCCTGTCCCACATGGCCTGCCTGGGGCTCAAGGTCAATATGGAGAAGAGCTGCCTCGTGCACTCACAGACAACGTCCTTTATCGGACTGGCATTGGACAGTGTCCTGATGAGAGCCACACCAGCCCCTCACTGTGTCAACGATGTCCTGCATCTTCT
Organism: Karalla daura; assembly: GCA_029224185.1. Classification (NCBI taxonomy): domain Eukaryota; kingdom Metazoa; phylum Chordata; class Actinopteri; order Chaetodontiformes; family Leiognathidae; genus Karalla; species Karalla daura. The sequence continues at coordinate 224,178 of CM055198.1, forward strand.
CTCATTGTTTCAGGTAGGCCGCTGGTTGACCTATGGCACATTCCTTCGCCTTCTCGGCAAGCTTACGTCTGGCTCAGCGGTAGTTCCCCTAGGTTTGCTGTCGTTGCGCCCCCTGCAGAGGTGGCTGAACAGCTTCCACTTAGATGCCAGACGGCACCGGCACAGGAAGATTATGTTGTCACAACGGGCTGGCCTTGCCCTGGCCCCTTTGAGGGACCAGGCCTACATGCTCTCGGGTCTCCTTATGGGCTCTGTTCCATCTCACAGAGACTCGCCACCCCGTTAGGTTGGGGTGCAGTGTGGCAGAACAGGATGGCCCAGGGGCAGTGGATTGTAGTCGACTGAGATGCACATATCAACGTGCTGGAGCTGCGAGCTGTCCACTTGGCCCTCAGATGTTTTTTACTTCACCTGAGGGGCAGCAATGTTCTGGTACGGTCTGACAACATGTCAGCCGTGTATTATATAAACCATCAGGGCGGGACGAGGTCTGTGCAGCTGCTGGAGCTACAAGGGACCTGCTTACGTGGGCTGCTCCTTGCCTGATCAGCTGCGGGCAATGTACCTGCCAGAGGAACGAAACTGCCTGGCAGATTTTCTCTCCCGGCACCGCATCTCCCATTGGATTGTTGACGTCATTACCCATGCATACCAGCCAAGTGGTCACCCCCCCACCCTTGGGTGTGAGGTGCCACTCCACGAGGAGCGTTGCTATCTCGTGGGCTGCCTGGCGGGGAGTACCCCTAGAGGACATTTGTGCTGCAGCTTCAAGGGCATCGTCTGACACGTTCTTTAAATTTTACATGGTGAATGTGGCTGCTCCCCATCCCCTGGCCGTGGTCCTGCAACCGGAGCCTTCTGATTTGTCACATTGAAGGCTGGTATTCCGGATTCCTTGTGACTCTGCTGGTATAAGTCATTCAGTGCTTAAAGCACCGTCTCTAGTCAGCAGGAATGAAATAGAACGAGAGTTACGAATGTAACTACGATTCTATGAATCCCAAATGACCGCCAGAGCCCTTGGTCACTCATAATCCTTGCTCGTGAGAAGATTCTGAAGGAAACGATCTTAGGCTGACACCAGAAGATGTAGGTCCCTTCCAGGGTCACGAGTGACATTGTTGGTATACATACTCGCACTGCGCATGCGCGAAGGGGAATATTCAGTGCTTAAAGCAACGCCTCTGGCGGTCATTCGGGATTCATAGAACCGTAGTTACATTCATAACTCTCGTTTTATGATGACTGAATCACAAAGCTGACCAGATGTTGTGTCTGTTTGTCAGTACACAGATTCCTGCTGGTTAACCTTCCTTCTAGCCAGAACCACACCTCTGCTCTCTCCCACCAATCACTGCAGCAGATCACCTGGTTAACTGGATACTTAGTCTCACCCCAGCCCTGCACTCACTGCCAGATTGCCTTTGGTTCTTGCCAGACTCCCCAGCACTCATTGATCACCAGTTCCTGCTACACCCTGCCTGACCAGTTTTCGTCCTTGGATCTTGCTCTCGTGCCTGCCCCAGCTGTTTGACCTGCCTTCTCTCCCTGACCCTGCTCCAGCCTCAGCCCTTGGTGATAGACCTGCTTTCCGTCCCTGATCCTGCTCCAGCCTCAGCCCTTGGTGATCGACCTGCTTTCCATCCCTGACAATGCTTCAGCCTCAGCCCTTGGTGATCGACCTGCCTTTCGTCCCTGACCACAATTCACCATCGACAGTAGGCCTTGTGCCTCCTGCCACAATGCCAGCCCTTACTCCACACCAGACTGAACAGTTCAAATAAAGACTACTTACCCTACATCCAGTGTGTGTCTGTTCTGCATTTGGGTTCTCAGTGCCTAGCCTGACAGTACAATCTGGCCAAGATGAACCCAGCAGGCAGTGACACTCAGTCAGCGCTTAGTCGGAAGCAGTGGAGCTTCAGCTGTAGCAGCATAGGGAGCTAATCCAGGCTTTGGCTGCTGCATTCCAGGAATAAGCTGAGGCACAGAGCCAAGCCACTGTGTGTTTAATCGAGCAGCTCCAGAGTTTGTCGGTGCAATTTCCTCCGCTTCCAGTCGACCCCACAGCTGTCCCTGTGCCGGAGGAAATGGCACCCCCACCGGTCCAGAGAGACGAACCCGAACGGCGACTATTCCGGAGCGCTTCAGCACGGAACGGGAGTCCGTGGGTCCATTCCTGACCAGCTGTTCACTGCTCTTCGCCCTGCAGCCACGGACCTTTGCTTCAGAGAAAACCCGGGTCGCTTTTGGTATTACCCACCTCACAAGGAGAGCTCGGGTCTGGGGAACCGGTGAGTGGGAGAGGCAATCTCCAGCCTGTAGCTCCTTTGAGTCTTTTTCCACGGAGCTCTGCAAAATTTTTGACTACGGGGGGGTGGGGAGAAATTCCATCAGTGGACTGTTGAGCCTCAAGCACGAAAGCCAGCCAAACTGATTGGACTCAATCTGCCTTGTTTGAGGTCTATTCTGCTGGTCTTTCTGATTGTATTTTAGATGAGATGGTATCTCATGACATTCCTGAATCACTGAACGCTCTGATAGAGCTTATGATCCAGATAGATCTGCGCTTACAGGCGCGCCGACGGAGCAGGCGACAGACAGCGCCCCTGCTGTTCCGGGGGGAACTGCAACTCTGCTCGTCCCTGTGGAGTCGGTCCCTGCTCCTGTGCGTCAGAGAGAGGAGCCGGAGCCCATACAGTTGAGAGAGAGAAGGAGAGCTGCCGCAGGGCTGGACTGTGCCTATACTGTGGGGGTTCTGGACATTTAACAGCAGGTTGTCCAGTAAAACCCAGAGCCCACCAGGTGTAGAGAAGGACCTGGTGGGTCCAGTCCGAACTGAGACTTCTCATCAACTACGTCCTTCTTCATTCTTCAGAGACGCCTTTTCTTCCCAGAGGGATCCATTACCTTAGCCGTTTTGGTTGATTCTGGAGCAGACGCAAATCTTATTAATGCGGACTCGGTACTTAGGGCTGGAGAGGGAATGTCTGCCCCACTCTGTGCCAGCTAGGGTGCTGGACGGACATGTGCTGGGCATGGTAACTCACCGGACAGGGCCGGTTCAGCTCCAGATTTCAGGAGACCATTGGGAGACGAGTCCACATCCTGCCCTCGGTTTGGCAACCACCAATCCTGGGATATCCTTGGCTTCGTCTCCAAAACCCTCATCTCGACTGGACCACGGGGACGATTCGAGAATGGAATGGTAACTGTCGCAAGAGGTGCGTGTGACAGAGTGTCACTTGCAATCCACCCTGTTCTTCCCCAAATTTGACAGGGGTCCCTGTGGAATATCATGACTCTCACCAGGTGTTCAGCAAGTTGCAGGCTACTTCGCTGCCACCACATCGGTCTTATGACCATGCTGTTGACCTTCGCCTGGGTGCGTCTTGTCCCAAGGGGAGGCTGTACTCACTGTCTGAGCCAGAGAGAAGAGCAATGGAGGAGTACATCAATGATTCTCTGGCATCTGGGATCATTTGTCCTTCCTCCTCTTGGGCCGGAGCCAACTTCTTTGTAGGGAAGGACGGATCCCTGAGACCCTGCTTTGACTATCGTGGGTTATATGACATCACTATTAAGAACCGATACCCTTTGCCTTTGCTCTCATCTGCTTTTGAGCTTCTCCAGGGCGCCACCATATTTTCCAAATCGGACTTAAGGGATGCTGACCATCTGGTACGGATCAGGGAAGGGGATGATTGGAAGACGGCGTTCAACACCCCTACTGGACACTATGAGTACCTTGTTATGCCTTTCGATCTCTGTAACGCTCCTGCTGTGTTCCAGGCGTTAATTAATATCCTCCGGAACATGCTCAATAAGTTTGTTTTTGTTTACCTGGATGACATTCTTATTTTTTCCCACTCCCAGCAGGAACATGTTCATCATGTCCAGTCTGTCCTTGAGAGACTCCTGGACAACTCCCTCTTTGTAAAGAGCGAGAAATGTGAGTTCCATGTCACTTCTGTGGCTCTCCTTGGAAGTATTATTGGACAGGCGACCATACAGATGGACCCTGCAAAGGTCTCTGCGGTGTCAGAGTGGCCAGTACCCGAGGATCGCAAACAATTCCTGTGATTTCTAGGGTTTTCCAATTTTTATTGACGCTTAATCAGGGATTACAGTACTGTGGCTGCGCCCCTCATGGCTCTGACTTCCTCTAAGATTCCCTTCAGATGGTCACCTTCGGTGGAGGCTGCCTTCAACGCTCTGAAGGGAAGGTTTTCCTCTTCACCCATTCTTCAGATGCCTGATCCTGAGCAGCAGTTTGTGGTGGAGGTGGATGCTTCGGACACTGGGGTGGGGGCTGTGTTGTCCCAAAGCTCTGGTCTGGACAACAAGCTCCATCCTTGTGCTTTCTTTTCTTGCTGCCTTTTGCCGGCGGAGGATAATTATGACATTGGGAACCGGGAGCTTTTGGCTGTTGGTCAGCATTAGAGGAGTGGCAGAACTGGCTGGAGGGGGCCAAAGAGCCTTTCCTGGTCTGGACAGACCATAAAAACTTAGAGTACATCAGTTCTGCCAAGAGATTAAACTTGCGTCAAGCCCAATGGGCCCTATTCTTCACTCGGTTTAACTTCTCCTTGTCATATCGGTCCGGATCCAAAAATGTGAAGCCGTATGCACTTTCCCGCCAGTTCCAGCGGTCAAGGGAGGTTCAGGAGGAACCTGAATCGATCCTTCCCAGACAGTGTCTTGTCGTCTCGATCACTTGGGACTAGGAGAAGGTTCGAGCGGCCACTGCGGACCTTCCAATCCCCAGTACTTGCCCACCTCAGTGCCTGTTTGTGCCCTCAGAGCTCCGGTCAGAGGTTCTGCAGTGGGCTCACTCCTCCCATTTAACGTGCCATCCCGGAGTTGAACGTTTCCGGCAGGCCATCCTGCAAAGGTTCTGGTGGCCTCCCCTAAGAAAAGACATTCAGCGGTTTGTCCAGACATGCTCCGTGTGCAACCGTCAAGACGACCCATTGCCCACCTGCTGGTTTACTGTTACCACTACCGGCCTTGGTCACATCTGCCAATCGACGTCGAACTCCAGCCCCGCAATACCAGGTGGGACAGCAGGTCTGGCTGTCCACAAAGGACTTGCCGCTCCGAGTGGAGTCAAAGAAGCTAGCGCCTAAGTTTGTCAGTCCTTTTAAGATTTCCAAAATAGTCAAGCCTGCTACTGTCCGTTTTTGTCTTCCCCGCACTATAAAGTTCCACCCTACCTTTCATGTATCCCATGTCAAACCCGTACAGCATAGTCCTCTTGCACCTGCCTACTCCTCCACCTGCTCCACGGCTCATCAATGGAGGTCCAGCTTAGGGCCGGCACAAGCTTCCATGACTTTGGCCACGCAGCGGCACTTTGGTCGTGCCACTTGGCCCGTTTTTGCAAGCTGCGCAGCCCGTTTTGTGCAGCCCAAAAGTTGAGACCCTTACTTTGGTCGCGTTGGTCGCGCATGCGCCCTGTCGAACTTGCCACACCAGTAGGCGGGGTCCGGGGGCCCGGACTCCGTCGCCAACCAGGAAGAGCCTTCAGACAGCCCTGACAGAGTACAAAGGCAGTAAGAGCGTTTGTGTCGCTGATACAGTTGTCACCTGTGTCTCACACACACACAGACAGCGGTTCATCCATGCGCACCCACCGAGCGGCGGCATCTGCATGCTGTATTTAGCGGCACATCTGCATACATAGGATACAGACAAATACACAGAAATACAAACATTCAGGGACGATTCTTCTGGGACATTCAGTGTCCCGAGAGAATTGAATGTTTTTTTTCCCGGGACAGTCTGTGAAAACCGGGACAGGTGGCAACACAAGTCGCCTAAATACTAGGATCAGTTGTTTACATCTCGCTCTTCTTCGTGTACTCCGGGAGGTAGGACAGGCCTGTGTATAGATTGGTACGCCCCCCTCGTGGTGGCCAAGAATATTACAGAGCTCGGAAGAATGGTCACGGAAGTATGGTCGCGGAAGCTTGTGCCGGCCTTTACACTCGCCACATTTTGGATTGATCCTTGATTGCTGACTTCCATAGACCTCACCCCGATCAACCTTGTCATGTTCGATCCACTACGGGACCTTCTGGTGGGCACTCCCTCCACCAACCTACCTCCGCCCACCCGTGTGAGAAATGAGTTATGCACAAATGGCAGATGAAAACCTTGAACTTAAAGTATTATTTTTGTAAATAAAAAGTTTCCTCCTCTAGGTTTTTTGTGGAGTTGCTGAATTACACTGGTATAGTGCTAGCTAGATATTCAGTTGTTTGCATTTTTGACATTGCTCATAGACTTTTGGTGATGCAGAAGGCAATGTCTTTCATTTTAAATTGTAATATCTGGTTTTTTTTACACATTTTACTTACATTGGCCAGAAGTTTGATTTTGCAGAAGATCCGCGAAACCTGTGCTCTTAAAGGGGGCACTCAAAACAGCACGCCATAATGGTTCTGAGAATCAAAGAATATCACCTGCACGTTTTATGAGGTTTGTCTGGTTTTGTTTCCGTCAGGACACTTTTATTTGTGGGACATAAACCACATACAGCAAGATGAAGGTAACACCAGCATGAGACCGTTTGCGGCGGTGATGTCATCATCCAAAATTAAATTGTGTAAAATCTATAAAACCGTAGCTGCAGAACCGAAAGTTTTTACAGCATAAGCCAGCACAAACAAAGCACAAACGAACTGTACCATTTCAGGTCCATTTGGAGGAAATGGGGACTGGGTGAACTCTAGATGACCTATAATAATATCTAATAACTCAAAAATGGCTACAGCACAAATGTCAATTCTTACAGCACAAACAAGCACAAACGAAGCACAAACAAAACAGACTATTTTCACGAGATTGTGTGTGGGGTGGGGGGCCAGCTTCACACAGGTCCTGGAAATTGGTGTTTAAAGATAGACATGGCAAATTTTAGCTGAATACGTTCTCACAAATGTTTTTCACAGGGCTTGAAGACCTCTGGCACTGTGCCAGAAATCCGGCGTAGCAATGTACAGTATACATATATTTTTTCTCCAGGCATGCAAACTCCTCACCTTCCAGCGAACTTCGGTGTTTCAATTCCAATATAGGTCACTTATGTGAATGTAGATCCGAAGTGTTCTTACCCCCCCTGGCCGACACTCGACCAGTACACCTTGCGTGACTTGTACACAAGTCACGCACAGTGTGTATGGAGATGATTCACTCTTGTCTCAAAGCTCTGCAGGTTTTCCTTCAGTTACTTTTTATCTTCTTCAAGGTTTGTCACTGGTTTGTCCCTGGTCTCTGTCAGTTGTCCTTCAGTTTCTTTTTTGCTTCTTGGAGATGCTTCACTCTATTCCCTAAGCTCTGTCGGTTCACCTCCACTTCCTATTTCTCTTCCTGGAGATGCTTCACTCTTTTTTCGATGCTATGTCAGTTCTCCTCCACTTTCTTTTTGTCTTTCTGGAGATGCTTCACTCTTTTACCTAAGCTCTGTCGGTCCTCCTCTTTCTTTTTCTCTTCCTGGAGATGCTTCACTCTTTTACGTAATCTTTGTTGGTCCTCCTCCATTTTCTTTTTCTCTTCCTGGAAATGCGTCACTCTTTTCTCGATGCTCTGTTTGTTCTCCTCCAGTGTCTTTTTCTCTTCTTTGAGATGCTTCACTCTTTTACCTAAGCTTTGTTGGTTCTCCTCCTGTTTCCTTTTCTCTTCTTGAAGTTGCTTCACTCTTTTCTCTATGCTATGTCAGTTCTCCAGTTTCTTTTTCTCTTCCGGGAGCTGCTTCACTCTATTTACCTAAGCTCTGCTGTTTCTCCTCCACTTTCTTTTTCTCTTACTGTAGCTGCTTCACTCTTTTACCTACACTGTGTTGGTCCTTCTCCAGTGTCTTTTTCTCTTCGTTGAGATGCTTCACTCTTTTACCTAAGCTTTGTTGGTTCTCCTCCTGTTTCTTTTTCTCTTACTGTAGCTGCTTCACTCTTTTTTTCTATTCTTTGTTGGTTCTCCTCCAGTGTCTTTTTCTCTTCCTGGAGCTGCTTCACTCTATTCCCTAAGCTCTGCTGTTTCTCCTCCAGTTTCTTTTTCCCTTCCTGCAGATTCTTCACTCTCAGCTTTGATGCTCCTCCTCCAGTTTCTTTTTCTCTTCCTGGATATGCTTTGCTGTTGTTTTTGGACTTCAGCGCAATGAGGTTCACCTGTGCCATGTGGTCCACCGCTTACTTGTGTAATCACCCCTGCAATCACAGCAGCCATCTCCAAAAGGGAAAAGAGTCCCATTGAGACACTTACCTGCACCTTCAGATCAACCACAGTGGAAACCCAGCGGTGAGCGGGTGAACGTTTCGCTGCAAGGAGAGAGAGCATCACAGACCACATGAGGACATCTTTCCTGCTGATCTGATGCCTGCAGCCTCTGAACCGGAAAATATGCAGGATGGACCAGTGACCCCACAAGCCGTCAGTGAGCAGCCTCATTATGAGCCTTATCCGCCTCAAGTCCGAAGGTCCAAGGCCACCTCAGACCCTGATGTACCACTCCTTAGGCCAGCCAGCCAGCTTAGGCCAGACAGGATGCAGGAAAAACAGAAAAGATTAAAATAGATGTGAATATAAAAGTAAATACATAAAACAAGGTTAGAGGTTAAGACAAGTGCAAACAGATTTGAATTGTGTGGTTAAGATGGGCTTTTAACTCGTTTACAGACATGAAAGCAGTGAGTTTGAATGATTTTACAATCTCATTCCACACAGTTGGGGCACAGTAGATAAGAGCAGTTTTACCAATTTCTTTCTTCATTATGGGGACATTTAAAAGAAGATAGCTACATGAGTGTAGATTATACCCTTGATTGCTAAAAGTTAAGAGACTACGCACATAAAAAGGAAGCTGGCCAAGTATAGCCTTATATACAAGCAGGAGCCAATGCTTATGCCACCTAACATGTTGTGACGGCCAGCCTACCGGATCATACAGTACACAGTGATGCGTGGAATGATTTTTAAGTGATATAAATCTTAGTGCAGATTGATAAACAGAATCTATAGATTGTAAAAATGCCTTAGAGGTTTTTCGATAAAAAAATATCCCCATAATCCAAAACAGATAAAAATGTGACTTCCACGAACCTCCTTCTGGCAAAGTGTGGAAAACAAGCACTATTACAATAATAAAACCCTAACTTAAGTGTTAGTGTAACCCTGGTTCTTTTTCTGCCATTTAAATTTAAAATTCCGCATGTCCGAGCTTCCTTGAATGCAGCACTTGCCGCTCTGGTATGTGCGATATAGAAGCGGGGAGCGATGAAGAGAGCAGCAGAGGACAGCCGTAGAGATACATTTAGAAAATTGATAGAAACTAGAAAGTTAGGAAGTTAGACTGTAAAGAAGAAGATCGCAAGATCTACTCAGATTGTTCAATTGATTTTTGAATTTTTTTTTTCTTTTCCCAGACCGTTCTGGCTGTTTTTTTTGTACGGGTCTTCAAAATCAGCTGATCCAACGTCACCACTTTGACAAAAGCTCCAGCATCATTGATTGTGGGACCACACTGTGAGCAACACAAAGAACTGTTGTTTCCTTCTTGGAGGACATTTGAGACAGACTGGAGAAACGAGATTAAGAATAAGAGAATAAGACAAAAAAATCTATAGGCAAAAAAGAGGGTGAACCATATGTCTTTTACTTAAGCTGTATTATATTGTATTTATTGTTATTTATTACATTGTATTCATTGTTATTTATCATCTACATTGTATTTATTGTTATTTATTATTTTTATTTATTGTATTTATCAATTTATTTATTTATTCTGATACAATACTTACCTGGGTCAACAATTTGCAATTTTACCCATTGATATGATAGGTATAGAAACAACTGGCTCAATTATTGGATTTTTTCCCCCTAAATATCTATTAATTTTTTTTTTTTAAAAAGAGCGTGTGTTGTGTGTTATGTGAAGTGGAGGTCAGTCACTCATGTGTTTTGGGTGCTACTACCAATTTCCTTTTTACAACCCTAGTAGAGCAGACAGAACCTCTGAGATGAATATATACATATATAAATATATATACATATATATATACAGTAGTTACATTAGCTTAGAAACTAATTGTTTCACATGAAGTTTGAAAGACAAATCCTCCTCCAACACAAAGCCTAGATATTTGTAGGAGAAGACCAGTTCTATGGATCTGTCCTGCGGAGTACAAAGGGGTGGTATAGCAGAATTACACTTCTGACTCAAAGATCATGTATCTAGTTTCTTGTCATTTAATACCGATTTCAATGATCGAAGGTTGTGCAGCAGTGCACTTATCAATGGAGGCTGCAGAACAATAAATTACAGTATCATCTGTATATAAGTAGATACTAGCATCTGATATTATCACCAAGATTGTTGATGTATAAAGTAAATAGCTGAGGGCCCAAAATAGACCCCTGCGGCAGACCGGTGTCAACATTGAGCCTGTCAGGTAGTGAGCCCTTAATTTCCACCGTCTGGGTCCTATCATTTAAGTAGTTGGAACATTTAAGTAGTCCATCCTATTCTAGATTCAGAAAGACCAATACAGTGTAGTCGTGATAAAAGCTTGCTATGATTGACAGTACAGCAGTATTTATTTAAATAAATAAGATTTTCCACTTTCTAACGCACAGGTGATATCATTTAAAACTTTCATAGTGGCAGTTACTGTACTATGGTTCTTTCAAAGTCAGACTGGAACATAGACAGAATTCCCTTGAATTCCCTTGCTAACCAAAAAGTCCATTGGTCTATAAATATCTAGGATAGATGGATCACTGCCTTTTACCAGAGCAGATTTCTAAACATCTGGGACAGCATTCTGTTCTAATGATAAATTGAAGATGTAAGAAAGTGGCTCAGCAATAATCTCCGCAGCTAATTTTAAGAAATGAGGGGCCCTGTAGACTTCTTAATATCCAGGATTTTTAGGGCCTTTAAAACTTCACTTCTTGTGATGGCAGGGAAGCTAAATTTAGGACCGTTTCTTCTCAAGGGAGAAAGTGGATTTGGTGCAATTTGATCGTGAAGAAATAAAGTAAAATAAAAATAATAAAAGTAATTACAATATCCAGCCTGTCTGTGTTACACTGATCATTTAATAAATTGTGATCAGAAATGTCATTACGCAATGTTGAGGAAGAAACGGACTTAATGGTTTTCCAAAATGTAATAAGGTTGTATATGTTTTGTAAAGTTTAATTTAGATAATATTCAGATTTCGATCTGCGTATCAATGCTGTGCATTTATTTCTCAGTGCTCTAAAAGCTATCCAATCTCTTTCTGGGCCCGACTTCCTGGCAGTGGCCCATGCCAAATTTCTTTCTTTTAAAAGCAACAACATCACCAGAAATCACTGCCTTAGGTTTTGTAGTGGGGGGCTACACTGTTCATTTGGAGAGTATGATTGACAATTAGATGAAAGAATGTGCCCTTAGGCATAATAGCAAAAGTCAGGCACAATATCCAATGATGTGGGAAGAAGGTGATGTGAAGAGGGTGTCCGTGTGTTTTGACAGGAGATGCATATGAAGACATGACAAGACAACTGCATTGCCATCTGAACTTCCCGGAGATCCCATAGCACAAGCATGTGGATGACAGTACAGAAAAGCAGCACTTTCAAAATGCTCATGCCGTGATGTTACAGAGCTCATGCCAAGATGTTTTGGAAGTTGAGCAGACAATCCCTCCACCCAGGCAGAGGAGCACACAGCCGACAGCAATGTGAGAACATGGAAGACTCAGCTGGAGAATTCAGATGAGGCGAGAGGACTCCTGGATGGTTAGAGGACAGCCCCAAGCTGCAGAGCTGAATTGATGGAGGTAGGCCTCAGGCTGCAGGGCTGGATGGATGGAGGTAGGCCTCAGGCTGCAGGGCTGGATGGATGGAGGTAGGCGTCAGGCTGCAGAGCAGAGTAGATGGAAGTAAGCCTTAGGCTGAGGGCTAGATGAATGGAGTAGGCCAGAAAAATGCAGATCTCTGCTGTAGACTCTTGGCTAAGATCAAGTCCCACAGTAGGTAAAGGATCTCAGAAAATCATGCTGCTGTACTGCTGCAGTTCTAGGCCAAAAACTAGCCATGCTGCAGCAGCTCCAGGCATGCTCATACCAAGCCACAGCCAGTTGCAACACAGTAAGCGGCTTTGCTCCACCACCAGTGGAACCCTGGACCTGACCCTAACTTAACTAACCCTACAGCTACCCTAATCTTAACATCTTCGGACCCTAGTTTACACTAAGACCTAACTAAACCTTTGGAATTTGGAACCCTATCAAAAGTTAACCCTAAGCCAAATTCGGACCCTAGCTAAATTTAACCCTAGCCAATTGGAACCCTATCTAAATGTATCCCTACACAGAATTGAAAAAAATAAATAATTGCCCCTAATCTAACTTAAAACCCTAACCTACTTAACTTATTACTTAGCAACCCCACATCTAATCTAAATATCTAGAACCTAAACTTAATCTAGTCAAGTGTAACCCTACTACGAAATTAAGCTAATTAAGAAATTAACCCAAACCTGTATAACCTCCCAGAACTAAGCTAAAAGAAGCAGATGGTGAGCCAGTGAAGGGGAATAGATTTCCCCTAATTAGGGAATGGATTTCCTCTAGGAGGTGGGATAAGACAAGGATAAGGACAGAAGCAAGGGAGATAGAGAAAAGTGTAAACAAAGGGAAGTTGGTAAAAGGACAGTAGGAGTGGGATACAGGAAGGAGAAAGAGGGAAAATTGGCCAAAAAGACATGAAAAATCAAAAATCCAAAAAGAGCAAAAAGCAAAAAAATGCAAAAAAGAAAAATTGGCAAAAAGCAAAAAATGCAAGAAGAAAAAACAAAAAAGATTCATCAGTTAAAAAGAAGGGAAATAGAGCGAGTGGGAAATTAGAAAAGAGCAGAGCGAGAGGGAAATTAGAAAAGAGCCGACAGAAAGGATCGAGGAGCCTAGGAATTATATAAGGGGGAGAGAAGAGAGAAGGGCAACAGAGGCACAGGGGAAGGGATAGAGAAAGGAGGTGTGGGAGGGAAATGTGCTTGGGGACAATAGTGGATGCAAAAGCCAACAAGGCATGCACACCACACGACTTTAGCTCGCATGAGGAAGGACAACAAAATCTGAAACGCTGCACAAAGGCTGAAAGCCAAATTACCACCTTTTATATATATTTTAATTTTACTTTAGCAAAGAGATGGGGTGTCTCATGAGACAGGGGTCGGTGAGAGTGCACCGCCTCCCTAGGGAGGATTCAGTTCCATAACCCTAACCCCTGCGCCCTTCCACACATCATTCAGGACTCATTACCATACTACGACATTAACATGATGAATGTGTGTGTGAGTAATGTGACCTACCAATGTGTAGAGACAGATAGCTGTGAAAGTGTACTAACTTCATCACACAGGGGGAATGTTTACTGTGGAAATGAATAATAAATAACCTTTGTAGCAAAGAGATGAGGGTTCAGAAGAGAAGATGGTGGTCGGCTCGGGTTATTTCACCGGTCCGTTATTGTGTCTTTGCAGGATTTTGTTTATAATCTGTTGCCACAGTCCTGACTGGGACCTGCAAAGTGATTCAGATTCACTTTCTTAATGCAATTGTTTAAAAAAGTTATTTAGCTATTCAAATTCATGTGTAAATTATTCAGATCTAGTTTCTGGTGTCACATATTTCAGCCCATAGAACAGACTTATGCTCCAGTTTTTATTTTCAGGACATACAGAGCCTTATGTTGTGTGAAAAGAAGCATGCTTAAATAGTCTCCCCTGTTTCAATGTGTGTTTGAACAGGGTAAATGAAATCACTGACTGAAAAGTATCTTTCTGTACACAAATAAACACAGGGAGACATCCAACAGAAGATGCTCTGATGTAATTACTTTTAAATGGATGTGCAAAATTATCCAAAGTCAATGAGATGGAAAGTGTTCAGCAGTCTATTACAGGAATGGGCATTGTTTACTTGCCTCCAACACATCATTTGCTTCATCTCACAGTCACAATTATTCTCTCTTATTGTCATATACATTCCTCAAAACTGTATAAAAGCATGCCTCATTTAACTAGACAGCAGTGTATGCATATGTGTTCAGACCCCCATGTTTCTGTTGCTTCCTTGCGTTTGTGTCTGTTCATTTTCATTTGGATGTCAGTTGGTGTTTGGATGAATCTGTAATAAGTTCAATCTCTTGCTGAGTTGTGCCAGCAAACATCATTATATTGAATAATCTTTTGTACCCTATTTACATCTTGTATTCATGCATGATGCAGATGTAGATATCCTGCAAGAACAAGGAGAACTGTGTTTTAATGCACGTTAATTAAGCAAGCAAAGCAGGTGGAAATAAAGACACACTTTGAAAGTAGTGCTTTTTATTTGCTTATGTTAGTTTTGTTATAGATGGAATTTATTTTGTATTTCATAACCAAATGTGGTAACCATGCCTGAAATATCATTCAACAAAAAATGACAATGCTGATACCTTCATACCCACACCTACATCTCACTTTGGCAAAATGTATGAATGAATGTGTGGTCACTAATTGCAAGGGAGACATGGATTGGTCAGATCACATTGCACCAGTGACAGCTGGTATGAATGGGTTAGTGGAACAAAGCCCTCCTTAAGTTTCGTTCACACCAAAAAGCGGTGGCGTCGAGTGGCGTCGCCTGACCGCCGATTCGAAAATTGCGTCATTCGTGCTTGAACTCTACACCATAGATATATATAGAAGGCTAGATGTCTCAAAGTGGAGTGAAGAAGGTCCACACAGGTCGGCCATGCACTACGCCTGGTGAAACTCTAAATCCCCTCTCCTTACAGATCCAGATGTGTTTAACCAGTGTATCCACTCATTACTGACACTTAGCGGTTCAGGACTCACCACTCATGACTCACCGGATCAGTAAGGATCCAGGTTAACACACCCGGATCTGTAACAGACCTTGGTGTGTTTAACCGGTGGATCCACTCATTACTGTCGGACTCAGCGGATCCGGTTCAACGGAGACCTCAGATTCATGACTCATGAGTCATTTAAAGGATTCGAGTGATTAACCCGGATGAGTCCTGAACTGCTCAGCTTCACGAAGGAAGAGCGAGGGCTGGGTGTGCCTGATCTAACCACAGATGTAATCATCTATCATCCAATCGCTAAGATGTAAAAAATAACGTTTTGGAAGTAGTTCTATTGATTCTTCATAATGTTAAGCATTGGTTGATGTATGAGTTGATGTATTGTTGATGTTAAGATTTTGTGAAGCACTGTGAGACCGGATGATCTTTCACCGACCTAATGAGGGTTCACACTGGAAAAACGCGTGTTCGTAGTTGATCACTCGGTGAGTGAACACTCAGTTACATGATATGGTGGTTGGAAAGCAGCTGAAAGTCATGTTTATCTGCAACTCTAACTGTGGAAAAGGGTGCTAATGGTGCTAATAGCCACCAGAGATTGTGTTTGGTAATGTTAATGGTCAATTCATTTTAACATAGCCACTTAGTTCATGAAGTGTCATATACAGATTGCCGTTTCATTGTAGTTTGTTACCCGGGGATATTTCTCCAAGGTTATTGTTCATTGCATAAACTGAAAAAATGATGGTGCAGTTTCTCATGGTTACCGGTGCTAAGGGAGGCAATTAAGCACATTTAGCCCTAATGCCTTGGGTTTCACTGGATTCAATGTAATATTTGTATGTTTTGTAAAATGGATATTTTTTTGTTAATGTAACTGTACAGTACTGGAGTATAATTTGATTAGACTTTGTGAAAGTCTGCAAAGGAGTGTTATGGATTTGTGATAATTTGGATTTCCTTTGACCTCTCTGTAGGTCAGGGTTTTTTTTCTGTGATATTGAATGTGATTCCAGGCACATTTCATCATCCAGTGGGGAGCTCCCAGTTGGGATGGAGTGAGGTTCCAGAGATAGTTCCAGATCCCAAGATCCTGAGAATCCCAGTGTGAGCTGGGTGGTGAGCTGCATTGAAATCACTGGGATTCAGCTCAGTGGTGAAGAATTCATCCCCCTTTCCTCATGGACAGTGTGGTAGGATAAAAACAATGAACAAAAACAACACACTTGATACATTGACACAGATCAGAAGAAACAGGGGCCCCAATGATATATTTGAAAAAAGAAAAAAGGGTTTATTTTGCCGGCTTTATTTTTTGTATTGTCTTTTGAGTGCCATGTTGTTGTATGTTTGTGTATTAAGTAATAATGAGTAGCCACACAAAACCTTCTCATTGTTGCCTTCTTGTTTATTAATATTAGGGCTCTTACTAACATATAGTCTTCTGATATTGGTCCATTTCTTCATGCATATTGACTTTCATTTACATGTACTCTGCATACCACACTGCAAAAGGGTTACATGTACCTTTTGCAAGGTGAAAATATTGTATAGAGCAGACTCAACAAATAACCTGCACAGGCACATGAGAACTCTTCACCCAGCAGTGCAATTAGAAGAAGTAAGACAAGCAAGAGAACCTGCAAATTAAGGTACCAGTGTGTCTTGCACATTTGCACATTTACTTATTATTATTATTTTGTTTTTTGAGTTACTCAGAAGTAAAAACATGTGGAACTCACCATTTTAATTAAAAAAAATCAATTTCACTGGACTTTACCATTGTGTCTCTAGGCTAGAAACAGGTTGATCCAGTGCGCAGAAAAACAGACTTGGAAAGAGTGTTTTTTTTCAAAAACAAAAGTCTCGTAAGGATCTCAAACAGATTGGTGAACCTCCAAAAGAGGACACAAAAGTAACAACTAAAATCACAGCTCAATGCTGGAGCAAACAGAGAAACAAAGGAACCTCGCAGCAAAAAGGCTGGGGAGAATGTCCAAGAACAAACAGTCACAGAAAATGCTGGAAAAGGGAAAAAGCAAAAATCACCACACAGCAAATGGCTGGGGGAAAAAATACAAAAAGATCTGGAAAACAGAAAATCACAGCAATCGCTGGAACAAACAGAAAATCACAGCTTAAGCTGAAAAAAAGCAGCATCGGAACAAAGGGAGGTACACCTGTCCAACTGCTCGTTAACACTTAATTTCTAATCAGCCAATCACATGGCGGCAACTCGGTGCATTTAGGCATGTTGACATGGTCAAGACAATCACCTGCAGTTCAAACCGAGCATCAGTATGGGGAAGAAAGGTGATATGAGTGACTTTGAACGTGGCATGGTTGTTGGTGCCAGAAGGGCTGGTCTGAGTATTTCAGAAACTGTTGTTTACTTGGATTTTCATGCACAACTATCTCTAGGGTTTACAGAGAATGGTCCGAAAAAGAAAAAAATATCCAGTGATCGGCAGTTCTGTGGGCGGAAATGCCTTGTTGATGCCAGAGGTCAGAGGAGAATGGCCAGACTGGTTCGAGCTGATAGAAAGGCAACAGTGACTCAAATAACCACCCGTTACAACCAAGGTAGGCAGAAGAGCATTTCTGAACACACAGTATGTCGAACTTTGAGGCAGATGGGCTACAGCAGCAGAACACCACGCCGGGTGCCATTCCTTTCAGCTACGAACAGGAAACTGAGGCTACAATTTGCACAAGCTCATCAAAATTGGACAATAGAAGATTGGTAAAACATTGCCTGGTCTGATGAGTCTCGATTTCTGCTGCGGCATTCGGATGGTAGGGTCAGAATTTGGCGTCAACAACATGAAAGCATGGATCCATCCTGCCTTGTATCAACGGTTCAGGCTGGTGGTGGTGGTGTAATGGTGTGGGGAATATTTTCTTGGCGCTCTTTGGGCCCCTTGGTACCAATTGAGCATCGTTGCAATGCCACAGCCTACCTGAGTATTGCTGCTGACCATGTCCATCCCTTTGTGACCACAATGTACCCAACTTCTGATGGCTACTTTCAGCAGGATAATGCGCCATGTCATAAAGCTGGAATCATCTCAGACTGGTTTCTTGAACATGACAATGAGTTCACTGTACTCAAATGGCCTCCACAGTCACCAGATCTCAATCCAATAGAGCATCTTTGGGATATGGTGGAACGGGAGATTTGCATCGTGGATGTGCAGCCGACAAATCTGCGCCACAAAAATCACAAAACTGTGTGATGCCATCATGTCAATATGGACCAAACTCTCTGAGGAATGCTTCTAGCACCTTGTTGAATCTATGCCACAAAGAATTGAGGCAGTTCTGAAGGCAAAAGGGGGTCCAACCCGTTACTAGCATGGTGTACCTAATAAAGTGGCCGGTGAGTGTATGAAGTTCATGCAGGCAGTAACAATGGCGAATAAGGCGGGGCAAAGCTCTACTTCAAGGTGTACGCCATTTTGAGGTAGGACAGTGCGGCTACGGGGCCGTGTCGGTCGTCGAACCGGAGGGGGTGAAGGGGGCCACGCGCGACAGTGCGGCTGCGGCGCCACGGCGATCGTCGGACTGTGGGGGAGGGGGGGCCCACAGTGCCGTGGCCCTGCTGGCAAGATTGTCCTTCAAAAAGTTGAATAGCAGTTCTTAAAATCCTCAAATGCAAAAAATGTAGTTTTCCTTTAAAGTTATTCAAAAAAGAAAATAATAGCTCCGCTCAGTAGTTCAGTCAATAAACCAAGTCAGTCATAATCAAAAGGATGTGACACGAGCTGGCCACAATCCTACCAGATCTACCATGGGGAATGACACAAAACAGGATCACACTCGAATGGGTCATCAAATCTTCCACAGAGTCCGGATCCAACTCAAAAACTTGACCGAGACGATTCAAACAAAAGAAAAACTGGATGAAACGAAGCTTCAGGTCTTCAAAAAAATACAGCAATCACAGAGCTGGTCGCTCCACAATGCAAAAAGAAACTTAACTTCATAAAAAAACTTTATACTTTCTCTCAACTATATCTTTCGGGACATCAATGATGAAAAGAAAAAAAAAGTTTCTCATGCGCACATCTTAATTTCAAGTGCTCACGTATTAGTTTCATGTGCTCACGTATTATTTTCACGTATTACGTTTTACGTAGTACGTTTTCACGTATTATTTTTACGTGAGCACGTGAAAATATCTGGTGAGCACGTCTTAGTTTCAGGTGCTCACGTGATAGTTTCTAGTGAAGACGTCGTAATTTTTACGTGCTCACGTGATAATGTCTCGTGAGCACGTCTTTAGTTTTACGTGCTCTCGTGATAGTTTCGCGCTATGGATTAGTGTTGGGAAGACCGACTTTTTTTACTGACTCGGATCTTTTACTCTCGATAAGTAAATTGAATGAATCTTGGAATGAATCATTTTGTTCATTTTACAGGAGGTGGCGCTGTTGCCCTCTAATGGGCGTTGTGAAGACGGACGCAGTTCTCAAGCACTACTGAAGACTTTTAAGCTAACAAAGTATAATATACAAAATACTATAAGCAGTTCAAACTATGTGAAACTTAAGACGGCAAAAACACATCACAAATAAGTTACTTGTGCATTCTCTCTGCCGTTGTTAAACAGCGAGACAGTGAGGAGATCCGAGAACGAACGTACTGCAGAGGCAAATAAAGGAGTCGTAACAAATGAACTGGTCCCAGCAAGTGAACTGGTCTTTAGGAATGAACTGGTCCCGGCAAATGAACTGGTCTTTAGGAATGAACTGGTCTTTAGGAATGAACTGGTCTGACGAAATGAACTGGTCTTTAGGAATGAACTGGTCTGACGAAATGAACTGGTCTTTAGGAATGAACTGGTCTGACGAAATGAATTGGTCGGGACAAATGAACTGGTCTGAAGGAATGAACTGGTCTGAAGAAATGAACGGATTGTAACAAATGAACGGGTCTGAAGAAATAAACTAGTCTGAAGAAATGAATGGGTCGGGTGGGCGAGAGTAAGATCTGCGAACCAGACAAATGAACTGATCAGATGAACAAGTACAAGTACGGGTCTGTGCAACCCGAGCTGCCCGTTAAATGTGAAAGATCCGATGAACAAGCATGAAAAAGACCCGTTCAGTCCGAGCTGCCTGTCAGCTGACAGCTGGTAGAGTAAATGTAAAACTCATTTTGACAATTATTGAGACTATTAACACAGAAAGTGACATGTAATAAGAAAAAAAATGTTTACATGGTGCATTATCTGTGTCCAAAATGTGGCATTATTATTATTATTATTATTATTATTATTATTATTATTATTATTATTATTATTATTATTATTATTATGTGATGGTGATGATGATGATGTTATGTTATTATTTTATGGCAGAGTATAACACAATCAACATATTGATATGATTTTCAGAAGTATTTATTTACAAACACACTTTACACAATAGATTATACACATCTGCAAGAACTGAAAACCACAAATTCTGACTTCATGAATGAATAACTTGTGTCGGGTGTCACGTTACAAATGAATGAATGTCAGATATCAGACATTACTTGTTTCCCGATTCGTCTCTCAGCCCACTCCCAGAGTGGAGCTACAGCTGTCACGTGACAAAAGAACGAAGACCTGAGGACCCACTGATGAGTGAGTCGCTAACGAACCTTTTCTGTTTCCGGTCCTGCTGTTTGAGTTTATGCAGCTGCCTGCCATGTCGCGAGAGAAGGAACTGCATGAAAATGAACGAATCGCTCACTGAGAAGACTCATTTGAAAGATTCGTTCATTTCGAACGAATCGCTCACGATCGACACATCACCATGGATGTATCGTCAACCAGGAACAATTGCTGCCGAAGGCGATTTATTTGACTTTCTGAAAAGAAGAGATCCCAGATAGCATCATCAACCATTTTATAGATGACAAGGTAGGCAAATTACATTAATGGGTTAAATTAATCTGTGACCTGCGCACCTACACGCCGCACCTCTGGCGTGTAAGTGAAGTAATTTCATTCATTTTATGTACTTTTTCCGATCGACATCAACGTTATTAATGTCATGACAGATACCGAACTGGGGAAATACATCAATAGATACGGCGACCAACTTGCTATCAGAGCTTTTTGTCGGCAGAGAGCAACTGCTGAAACCTCCGTGGAAACGAGGTCCACTCTCAAGGAGGGAACACGACAGACAGGTGAACATGGGCCGTCCAAAGGACACTAAACTGTCAAGGCAGCGTCTTGGTAATAGGTGGGCTGCCAAAGACAGTCGACGGATAGAAATGGGAAGGTTACACTTTTCCCATGGCGATTATCACCAAGTCAGAACAAGAAATGGAGGGGGAACACGGCACCTAAATGTTCACAAAACAGCTACGATGGAAGAGCTACTGTAGACAGGCAAAACCTTGTTTTTCTCAAACGGACGTTCTGCCAAGGGACGGGCGGAGACTTCATCTTTGATATTCGTGATTTTAATTCAAGGACATTATCCCCTGAGAGTACAGTGGAAGAGCTATATGAGCAAGCTAAACTGCGGATGCTCCGCATCTACACCTGTTCTAAACCAAAAAAGTGGTCCTCTCTGATACATCATCCGACACTGACATCATAAACCAACCACCGGTAAGTCAAGTCCCCCCTCGCTCATTTTGTGTGTGTGTGTGTGTGTGTGTGTGTGTGTGTGTGTGTGTGTGTGTGTGTGTGTGTGTGTGTGTGTGTGTGTGTGTGTGTGTGTGTGTGAAATAAGATGATTAATACATGTAAAGAATGATATTGAATATACACAATTTGGTCTAAAGTAATGAATTTGTTTTGTTTTTCATTGAATAATCAACAGACAGAAGAAACATGCAACCAACCAAGACCAGCCTCTGGTGCGATGACTAACACAGAGGAACTGCACTATGATGATGGCAGTGATATTCATCAGTCCATGATCATGCATGATCATGCATGTTCATGCGGAGGATTGCCTTATTATTGAACCAAAACAATTTCCTGGTGACTTATTTAGTGAGCAGTGTGATTTGGCTCAAGCCATTCATTCATTCGCTGAAGAAGACAGTGAAATATTCATAGGGGCTGCTGGTAGTCAAAGTAGTGCTGATCTAGACTCTACAAGTAAAGTGAGTGCATAAACAGTCTGATCATTAAAGTTGTATTGTGGTTTCAGTAAATTTAAGTAATTGTTACGTTTCGTTACTTTTCATTATTTGCGGGTATCAAAATTGATACCAGTATCCAAGAGTGATGTTTTTTTTATCTCAGATAACCAAAGTTAAAAAAAAATAGAGCAAGTTGTTTGGGCTAAAAGATATTATTTTCTTCCAGGCCCTGAACCTCTCTATTTCTCAGCGCCATCTTGTGTCTTAAAGTTATAGTAGCAACAGCATTGTTCAATGAAATGCTATACTCTTATTCTGCTATTCTAAATACCCTGTCGATGTTTTATTATTAAAATTCTATAAATTCAACATATTCACACTTTAATGATAATATTTGCCAATTGCCCTTGTGATCAAGTGAATAATTACATCTCCTTTTTTTAAAACAGCATTCAACAATGAATGATGGACCAGATGAACCCAGAGAAGTTCGCAATGTGAAGTTAAGAAGAGTCAATATAGTTCACGATATCCTTATTGTCTTTATGGACCCAACAGTAATGAATGTCAATCTAAAAATGGAGCTTGTCAATGAGAATGCTGTGGATGATAATGGCGTATCAAGAGAAGTATATTCAGCCGTCTGTGCACATTTTCTAGAGTGTGAGGGAGAGTTCGAACGAGTACCGAGGCTCCGACCAGACTACTCTGAGAGGGAATGGCAAGCTCTTGGAAGAGTTTGGATGAAAGGATACTTAGACCATAAAATAATATCCATCAGACTGTCACCATCTTTTCTTCTTGCCTGTTTTCAAGGAGTGAGTTCAGTAGGTGAAGAACTCTTATTGACTTCCTTTGCTAACTTCCTTTCAGTACCTGAACGGAAATCTGTTGAAAGAGCTCTACAGGGCATCATGGATGAGAAGGATGAAGACTTGGTTGACCTGTTCTCAAGAATGGGCTCACACAGCCTACCGTCTAAAGACAATTTGCAAGCTTCCATTTTAATAATGGCACACAAAGCCCTTCTTCAAGAGCAAAAGTTCATTATTGACTGTTTACACACCAGTATTCATAACACAGGGGAATACTTTTAGATGAAGGCAGCATGGAGCAATGGAACTTTATGAATCTAAAAGACCAACTAACAAGAAAGTAGCTAAAATGATAAATGCATCATGTGACTGTCAAAATCAACAAGAGCAAACTGCCCTTAACTATCTGCTACGTTATGTGAAGCACAGTGAGCAAAAAAAGCTGGAGAACTTCTTACGCTTTTGCACAGGGTCCAATGTGCTGTGTAAGGACAAAATTGATGTTACTTTCAATTAGTTGTCTGGCTTAAATCACAGGCCTGTGGCACACACATGTGGAGCTGTTCTTGAATTACCCTGCACTTACAGTTCGTATCCAGAGTTTCGAGCTGAGCTAGATAATGTCTTATCTGGGGACTGCTTCACCATGGACATTGTGTAATGTTATAAACCAGTTAATTATGCCATGGGCTGTTCTGTCTGATATTTGAATGTGGTGTGAGATTGTGGAAACAGGTACGTATGTTTTCATTCTGACCCTCAAGATTATGATTCTGGTTGCTCAGCGTTTACTCACTGTATGTATGCAGGGAATGGCGATCCTTTACATATTTTTCCTTTATATACTACCTCAATCTTTTACTGAATAATGCTGTAGAAGTTACAACTAATTCCATCTCAGTTTTGAGAGGTCATTCATCACTATTTATGGTTTGAGCGATTTTCTCGCGACTGCTACACTGATGGAAACCCTTCCTGGTGGTTCCTCGAGGAATTCATCTTGTGCTGATGACGTTGAACCATCCTTTCTAGTCACTCTTCAAACAACAATGCATGTTCAGATTTGCTTCAGATGTTTGTGTCTGCATGGGCACAGTTCTTTCTGTTGTTTTCAAGGGTAATGCCTGATTGGTGCAGCCAATTTTCACAACACGTTAAGGTCAGTACATTTATGAAAATACATTTCAAAAACTTCTTTTGTTCAAAATCAAGCTGCATTCTGCAACTACTGAACAGTGTTTTGATTTATAACACAGTTGTCTAAAAAATGAAACATTACAAAGCCAGCAAACCAATTATTATATACATAAATGAAAATAAAGCATTTCTTTGCAGACCTTGAGAGTTTTACTGTTCTTTTCCCACAGGATATGTCAGAAAGTATGTCAGAGATATGTCAGATAAAGATTTGGAGTAAATGCTGAACAATTTGCATCAGAGCACATGCTTTAGTGACCTCCCAGGACAAATCACAGTTCTTTAGATTAGCTATGTCTCTTTACTGTATTTTGGTTATTAAGCATTTTCAGCAGTCAGTAACATATTCTTGGTAAGTAATAGGATTGAAATGGTAGAAAAAAATGTGATCGGTTGGTAACACTTTACTTGAAGGTACCGTCATAATAGTGACATGACACTGTCATAACTGCTCTATGATGCTCTTGTCATAAACATGTCAATGTCATAAACATTTATGACTTGTCATTAAGTGTCATTCAGTTTTTGTAATGACAGGTTGACACTTTGGGTTGTCTCGATTATGACAACTTGACATTAATCAAAGTGACATTGACAGAAAATGTCTTTGTCATGACAATTTGACAAATGCATCTATTTCTGTGTGTATGACAAATTGACATGATTATTATAATATCCAAGCTTGGTCATAGATGTTTGACAGGACACCCAAAACTGACTGTCATGACACTATTATGACAGTGTAATAAGGATATCCTTTGACCTCAAGTAAAGTGATAGCATTTTGATTTGTCATTAACATATCATGAAACACTCACACTCAGGAAGTAAACAATATAGCAGTTTAATACCAGCATTGAATACAACATTAAATAAATACATTTAATATTTCCCACACATCTTCCAGTTGAAAAGACTTAAAATAAAATTCACCCATATTCGCTAATTTTTTATAGTGCAAAATATCAAGATCAAGATTGTCAACTAACATACCTTTAGAAAAAAAAAACAGCCGTCACACACAGAGCCGCACTGCAACTCTCCACCGGTCGACAAAAAAACTTCATATAACCACAACAAATCATCCCAACACAACACAGTTACTTCACAGGTACAACATGCCGAGCACAACCTCATGAAGTCAGCATAAAAAAAGAGAGAAAAGAAGAGAAAACCGGCCCAGTTAGCATAAAGCTTAAAAAAAAGCTAACGACATGAATAACTCAGTCTGGTATTAAATTGACAAATTGTTGACCAATATAAACTTAATCAGAGGTTTCACTAACACGTTTCATCACAACAAATATCAACATATTGTGGGTTTGAACAAAATTAAAGTGTGTAAATCAGACAATAGAGAAATGGTGCCTTCTACAGTGACTCACCAGGACTGAGCATATACAGCTCTGTGAGTCTAGGTGGTGTAACGCTAAAACAACACCCCAGGGGAACAAAGGGCAGAACATAGAAAATCGCTATAGGAACTTTTCTTTCTCCAAAATCCTTTTGGGGAAGTTCACACCATAAAAGATTTTTTTATTTTAGAAAAATGTAATAAATAAGTAAATAAATAATTCACTTGGCTATACTGGCACTTATTTATTTCTCCGTAATTTTATTAAAAACCAGAATGTTACTCTGAATGAGCAATATTAGTGCAAAAACGCACAAAAAAGTTATTTGAGCTGTTAAACTAATAAGAAATTAAAATAATTTAAATAATAAAAAATGGATCCATGAGGGAAGAGTGTAACCAGGCTGTAGGGTGTGGATCATTGCTTTGTGGATCATCTTCTACCATTGATAGAGGCCTCATGTCAGTCACGAGCATGGGCAGCTAACTTTCCAAGCTGAGCTCCCTTCCCTGGCATCATCCATGGCTCCAACATGTTTTTGTTTCAGATGTTCTGATTACCGTGGTGCTCCTGTGCCATGCAAGATCCATTTTACACAATTTGCAGCTAACACACTTTTTAGTTTTAGTCAATGTGAAGTGCTCCCACACTTCAGAAGAAGTCCTCATGGGAGTCCTCATCTGCCAGAACTGTTTTACCCTGTGCTTTACAGGTGCTGCTGTGCTTTGATAATGAATGTTAACCATAGACTGTGGCTGTGTGTGAAACCACTCCCTAACCCCTAACCCCTACACAGTGCACTACATGCAGTCTACTATATAGTGCCCTCAATTGTCGGCAAACACTTTCGGATACTTAACTGTCACCCGGAACTCGTTGATGACTTCACAGTATTGTCGCATCATTTATACATACCAAACTGGCGGACATTATCGACAATCATTGTTTTATCAACAACATTTGAATATGAATGTATTATTCTGACAATCAAGTTACTTATATTTGTACTGCAGCTGCTGTGCAGAGTCCGCCATATCGCTCTTTAATCCCGCTGTCCAACCGCAAAGCATGATGGGATATAGGGCTCCAGCTAGTGACCATCCAATGTACACTTGAAATCCCAATGCATTGTGGTATATATTAAGGGCCCTTACTCTTGTTCACTTAACATTCGGACACTACTTAAAATGGCGTCCACCTGATTAAGGGCTCTTTATAGCAGTTAGTGAGTGGTTTCGGACACACCCTGTATATAAAAGATGGACGTAGTCTTGCGGTACGAAAAATGAAGTCTACGCAGAAGTCACTTTTCTTGCAATACCACAAAAAACACTTTCTCCAATACACACCCAGTCAAAAAAACACCATTTTCAATCATGGAATAATTTATTCAATAATTCAGATCGGCTTCAACAACTAAGGTTTCACGTGCCAGCATGTAATATGGAGGTCCTCACAGAAGTAAGAGCACGAGTCACATTAATTAGATGATTAGACGTGTTTACGTTTGTATGGCTGTGTTATTCTCCGATATCCAGTATGGATCGTATAGATCAATGGGTGTGTTGAGGATGATGGAGGTGAAAAGTTGTATCAGTCGGCCATTCCCCGATTTTATCGATTAGTTGTTACACCGTTAATGTTAATAATCATTATATCAATTTGTCATACACACAGAAATAGATGCATCTGTCAAATTGTCATTTCTGTCAATGTCACTTTGATTAAGGTCAAGTTGTCATAATAAGGACATTCCAAACTAATTTAATGCCAAGTTGTCATGACAAAGACATTTTGTCAGCATGTGAAGACGTGAGCATGTGAAACTAAAACGTGCTCACCAGAGAACTAGCTCACTTAAAAATAAAACATGAGCACATGAAACTAATAGTTGAGCACGTGAAATTAAGCCCTTAAACCCTTTTTTTTTCATCATTTATGTCCCCTTAGGGGCTCCGTAGCCCTTGTTCCTGGTCGACGATGCATCCATAGCGTGAAACTGTCACGAGAGCACCTGAAACTAAGACATGCTCACTAGATATTTTCACGTACTCACGTAAAAATAATACGTGAGCACATGAAAGTAATACGCGAGCACTTGAAATTAAGACGTGCGCACAAAAAACTTTTTTTTTTATTATCATTGATGTCCCTTTAGGGGCTCCGTAATATCTAGTTCCGAAGAAGAAAAAAAAAAAAACGGGGTCTGGCTTGTAAACAGCATGTCAGGAACTCCTTTCAGGTCAGGAAGTAGTACCAGTGAAACACTGCCCCCTGGATGGAGCTTACAGGAAGAACTCCATTCCAGAATTACTCCTGTACTCCAATCAATTCAAAGATTGTGGAGTCGTAGCCAGGGAAAGCCCAAAATGACTGGAATCTGCAATAAAGGAAGTAAGAGAACTGCAGTGTCTCAGTGTAATTTCCAGACAGTTGAAGCTGAACTGGAGAAGTCTGGTGGGTAATAGTTCCCAGGATATGGCCATCCAGAGCCCAAACAGGTAAAGGACGAGGCAAAACCTCCCTCTTTAATCCAAACTGCAGAGCCAGCTCCCCCTCCATGATGCTGGCATCAGCCCCGTAGTCAATAAACAAAGCCAAAGTCTGTGGACCATCAGGCAAAAGAAGGCAGCCCTGGAAAGGAGGACGCTGGAGAGGATCTCTGACTGTTAAACTCACCAGAACCTCCCTTACTACCGATGAGCTCTGCCTTACTGGACATGGATTGTGACATCATCTCAAGAATAATGAGACAAGGAAGTGTGTCTTCAAAAGATGTGATCGTAAAATGAATGTATATGGGACTTTTGCAACACACAAACACGGGAAGCATACTCCTCATACATCACAAGATTTCAAGCCAGTGGTAATTTCTGAGTTACCTGAACAATCACTCGATTTTGAAGAGGATGATGACCATAGTGCTACAATTGATGAAGTAAAAAGCACAAACGCACACAATGAAGACGACAATGGAAACAGTGTGGTTGTAGAACATATTGCTTCCCTCTTGTTGAAACTGGAGCATGTTCATAATGTTTCAGTGCAGTGCATTGATGATTTGGTTGATGATCTTCACTTCATTGCTAGTTCTGCGCCCATATCTTTAATAAGAAGTGTTATTGTTTCACATTTTAAGAAACATAACCAAACCGTTGATGACATCTTTGTTACGTCTTTGGTAGAAGAACTGTGCAGATCATCTCCCCTAAATGCAGCACTTACTAGTGATGGTCCCCTGTCCTCATCATTCAAGAGATGGCAGTATTATATCCCAATTCTACAGTCTTTTAATCTGAGTTTGGGTAAAAAGGTTCTCAATGAAGCGCAGGACAAGTCATCTATTAAATATGAGTTATATCAAGATGGTTCAATCTATAAAGAGAATTATTTTTATTCTGAAGAACGCAGAATTCCTAGTTCTGTATGTTGATGATTTGAAATTTGCAACATCATGAAAAAAACACAAGATTGGCAACATTCCACACTCATCTCAATCCAGTCTGACCTCTATGAACTTGGCCCTTTTATGTAAAGCAGTTAACATCAAACGATTTGGCTATGATAAAGTGCTTTCCCCTTTATTAAGAGATATTGCTATCTTGGAGCGTGATGGCATTTCAATTTCCTCTATTGGACGAAGTGTGTTAGGCAATGTGTTTTGTGTCGTTGCAGACAATCTTGGAGCACATTCAGTTACTTGTGGAAAGTTTTTCTGGGCCATTCATTTGCTGATTTTGTCTTGGACAGTGAGAAGATTTTCAGGAAAAGGAGGTGAGGTCTGGTGCATTTCCTGCTCGCACTGGAGGAGCACAGAGTGCTCATGTACAGACTATCAAAGAAAATGCTGCTTTCAGCCAGTACCTGCTTCCTTCTCTCGAAAAAAGATGCACATGAGAAGTGTGCCCTCATACAACTGTTGCCGTTCATCATTGGACACAGAATACCCTTAGAAGATCCTGCCTGGCTTCTGCGAATGTCTTTAAAATACATTACTGAATTTGTTGTCCACAATGAGGAAAGCATTGCATATTTTGACACAAAAATTCTGAACACACACAGATTCCAAGAAATCTTCCTTAATGAAAAATTAATCCCGAAGCAACACTTTTTAGAACACAATCCTACATTGATAAAAGCCTTTGGACCTGTGGTTGCTTTCTGGACAATGCGGTTTGAAGCAAAACATAGGCAATTTAAACGAATTGCAAGGCATACACACAACTTCAAGAACATACTCCTGGCCACAAAACATCAATATATGATAAGCCACCATCTACTGTCTACAACAGTTTTGCCTGCTTTGAGTGTTTGAAGAATAACATCAGTTCCAGTGGATGTCCTGCATGAGGAAGTTCAGGAGTTAGTTTGGCATCTATCTTCTCAGTTTCAAGTTCAGTTGGCTGACAGCCACCTATCAGGGAACAAGGTACTCAAAAGGGATGATTGTGGCCCATGGTTACACTGCAGGTCTTCCTGATTTTGTAAAATGCACTTATTGAGGAAAAAGTGAATCTAATAGTTAAAACACAGAATGTTTGTTATGATGAGCACTATCGTGGATATTTTCTTGAAAAAACAAAGTAGGTGCATGCTATTCTGGAAAGCCCAACTGTTGCTGGTTTGCAGGATTTAAAAAAAAAGGAACTCTTAGATGTGGCCGAGTTTCTTAGCCTAGCTGATGTAACTTCCAGCTTGACAAAAAATCTATGATAGCTCTGGCTATAGCACAGCATTATTATGAGAAGGATGTTTTTACCAGTGCCGATTTAGTTCAGTTTGCAGAGCTTGAACCTCCAGCTAAACCCAACTCAGATGTGGAGAATAAAATTCAGTTACTTCAGTTACAATTGGAAAGGGAAAAAGAACAGGCAGCAGAAAGAGAAAAAGAGAGACAGTTTGAATTGGAGAAATTAAGATTGGAAGGGGAAAGAGAGAGACAGGCAGGAAAGGAGGGATAGAGAATGATTTCAGATGGAAAGAGAGAAATTACATATGGAAAGAGAAAAATCAGAGAAGCATATAGAGTTGGCAAAGCTTGGAAAAGGAGATGTAAACCCTGCCAGTAGCTTCGTTGCAAGCAGAGAAGTGAGGTTAGTTTCTCCTTTTGATGAACTGGAAGTGGATTAAAACTTTCACTTTGAAAAGGTGGCAGAGAGTTTAAAATGGCCGAAAGACTATTGGCCTATTAGGTGTACTTTGAACGCTGGTGCACATCTCGATCTGTTGGTGCCGACTTTCAATTGTTGGAGCACTTGAAGAACTCAATTGTTGAAGATGCTGGTGGAGGAATTTAAACGGTGCGTTAAGGATGACATTAAGTTGCATCTTGATGAAAGAGATGTTTCGACACTCCATGAAGCAGCAAAGATAGCTGATGAGTATGCGCTGACGCATAAGTCTAAGTTTGGGGTCCAGGACTGTCAGTCTGTTGCTAAAAAGACTAAACATGTTGCTGCCTAGACCACAGACTCTACAGTGAGAGCGACTGAGAGCAAGACAAAAAGTGATGATGTCACGCCGTGGTCACTTGCCCTTCCTCCTGTATCCTCTCTCACCTGTAACCTCTTTACCTTGATTGTGTCACACCTGCCCCTGATCACTCCCTCTTGTATAAATAGTCTGTGTCTCCCCTGTCTTGTGCCGAAGTGTTTTGTTTGTCATGCCGCCGAAGACTCTGTTCAAGCCACAGTCACAGCCTGCCTCTCCTCGTCATAGTAAGTTTTGTAGCCTTAGAGCTAGTTTGCTTTTGTTTTGTCAGGTTAGATAGAGTTTAGTGCAGCCGTGAGCTTCTCAGAAGACACATGCTTTAGTTAGGTTTAGTTTAGAGTTTAGTGCAGCTGTGAGCTTCTCGGAAGACACATGCTTTAGTTAGGTTTAGTTTAGAGTTTAGGTTGCCATGCACTCCCTGGGAGACACAAGGGTTTAGGTTGTTAGGATTAGTTTTATAGATGATTTAAAAATTAAGTTCTATAGCCTGTTTTATTTTCCGAGCTCCTTGAACACCTTCAATAAAGCCTGAATATACTGCTCAGCTGCACCTGAGTCCTTTGTTTGTTCTGGGCCTGACAGATGATGCCAAAAAGGTGTTTACAAGCCCTATGTGTTACTATTGTAAGAAACCTGGTAACTTTTTTTTAGAGTGCCTAATTCTTAAGAGGAAAAAAGAGAGGGAGGCGTCTGCTAATGGAAATGGTTTAGTGGCGTCTATGACAAAAATTCCTATTGATATTGGTTCAACCGAGCGATCTTGTCCTTATGAGAGCAGAAAGGTTGAATCATCTGATCTTCTCAGGAAAGAGTTCCTGTCTTTTGTGTCAGAGGGATTTGAGTCCCCAAATGAAAATTCTGCTCCTCAACCCATTCGAATTCTCTGTGATACTGGAGCATCCCAGTCACTTTTGTTAAAGGAGGCACTGTCCTCCTGTGACTGAAGACACTGCCATAGGTGACTTCACTCTTGTTCAGGGTATTGAGGGCAGAGTTGTAACAGTACCTCTGCACTCTGTTTTTGAAGTCAGACTTAATTACAGGACAGGTTAAGGTGGGCTTGATGTCCAGTCTGCCTATTAAAGGTATTTCTTTGTTGCTCGGCAATGACTTAGCTGGTCGTAGATTTGTCCCCTCTATGCAGTTAACTTCTCAGCTAAGAACTGAGGAAGAATCTAATGTGGATTCTGATGTGTTCCCCTCATGTGCAGTTACTCGAGCTATGGCCAGAAAGGCTAAGGAGAAGAGGCCCGTGTGCAATCTAACGCTGTGATGAGTCTGGACCTCAAGTAAGCCAGAACTTTAGTGAGCATAAATGTCCTGAGGATTTGTCAGACACTTTTCTTGGCACTTTGTTTGAACAGGATCTTGGTAGCTCACCATAAAGGCAGGTGAAGATCCTCATGTGACTGATAATTTGTCTCTGTCCAGAAAACGGCTAATTTTGTGTTTATGTTGTGGCTTAAGATAAAGAAAATGACAAAAATTTCAATACACTTCTGTTTTGAACCGTTTGTTAACCTCACATGTAACAGTAACATTGAGATTATTTCTGCCGGAAGGCACCCCTTTTGACTCTGATGCCAGTTCTTTCTGCGAGTCTGTGATAATTGCTGTGGACTCCCAAGATACTGTAACTCCCAAGATACTGTAACTCTAAGCCCTAAACAACAAAACGAAAAGCACTGGGAAGCCGTAAACTCCTGATAAATGCAATAAAAAACAAATCAAAGGATGACCAAAAAGCTGCCAAGAATGTAAAGAAGGCAAAAGTCAAAGTAACAATGATTTCACTGAACTACCAAAAGATGGTTGGAAAATGTGGCCTTATTTTTAGGGTCCGAGCAACAAAGTTGCGAGAACCCTATTAAAACTCTCCTGTTTCTTTTTATTATTATTATTATTATTACTATTAGGGTCTGAGCAATGAAGTTGCGAGAACTGTTTTTATTATTCTGATTCTCGGCAATACGTAGTCACTTTTTTTTGGGTGCTTGAAAACGCACGATTTTTGACATGCCCATTGGGATTGGCGAAAAATTTTATATTTTGAAGTTGTTCCAAGTGCACGGGGTAAAATTGCAGTATAGCGCCACCTTGAAATCTGGTCAATGAGGATTTTTTTTTCAACTGGAAATTTTCAAATGACCCTCCACATTAGGGTTTTTATGGAGTAGAAGGATGAAACTTTCGTCTTTTCTGGCAGTTTTTAGAGAATCTGTGCATCTTAGTGCATCTATGTGGCAGTTACGCACAGGCTTCCACATGGTGTCAGAAGTTGTCATAGATCCGGGAAGTGGACATTAGAGGAGGAGAGAGGGACCGGGAGGACTTTTCCAACGGCCGTTGGAAATGGACTTTTCTAACGGACAGTTTTTCTCGTTTATTTCCTTGGTGATTTTGAACCCTGTGGACTGAGATGTCATCGCCATGTTCACTGCCACATCCCATCTAGAGACTGCCATTTTTATCATTCACTCAGATTTACAAAACCAGGAGTTTCATGAGTATTGTCAGATTGTGCCCATGTTGTCTGTCTGTGTGTGTGTGTGTGTGTGTGTGTGTGTGTGTGTGTGTGTGTGTGTGTGTGTGTGTGTGTGTGTGTGTGTGTGTGTGTGTGTGTGTGTGTGTGTGTGTGTGTGTGTGTGTGTGTGTGTGCATGTTGTGTGTTAAGCCTGCAATGGCACCATTCGCTTACGTCTGTGGGCCCACATTGGAAAAATATTGAAAGTTGTAACTTGTAACCTTAATGCAAAGAGCCAAGCTCCAGTCTCACTGTGTCTAGTTTTTGTTCATAACTAGAACCTGGGTCACACATATAGTATATACGTTCCCTTTTTGTTCTCCTTGTTCACTTTCTAGTTAATCATTCACAAAACTAAGAAAAAGATGCCATTTAATGCTGCTTTCATAATTTAAAAGGATTGTTGGTCATATTTTTGTCTTATATCAATGTAATAAGAGTGTAACAGCTCTTTTCTCTATCTAATCTAGCTTTCATTCTCTTAACCTGATCAACTCCATGAACTCAACATTGAACATGTATGCATAACGTTGTGTCAGGTTGAATTTTAATTTTCTTACAAGTACAATGTCTCTGTAAAGTTACTGAAATTAATATAACATACTGCATGTAGAGCATTACTATAGAGAGTGTTAATAATCGCTGTATGGTATGCTGTATGCTGTGTGGGCTAAAAAAAGGAGGAGCTTTGGGGTGGCCTGGGACCTATATTAACCGTGCGGTTGCCAATACCCCGACGGGCGCAAAGGCTCGGGCCCGCTCACAGCTGCTTGCAGCTTTTAATTATTATTATTCTTTTTAGGCCGCAAAGAACGCATTTTTGGGGGCCTCAACATTCTTGAAAACGGACCATCTTCGGCACACACATTGGGATCAAAAATTTCATATTTCCAAGCCGTTCAAAATGCACAGGGCAAAATTGCGCAACAGCGCCACCTTGGAAAAATTCAAATGGTGAGCCCCACTTCTGGGTTTTGCCTAAATGCATGAAACTTGGTGGGTTTGTAGAACATACTGAGGCACACAAAAAATCCTCTTGAAGTCGACCATTTTGACATCTGTTCCTAGGGCATTAACCTGATTGACTTCAAATTAGGTACAGATCATTCAGAGACCATGGTGACCAAAATTCATCAAAAGAATGTCTGTAGGTCAAAGGGCGTGGTTGCTACTATGTGTCAAAATGTGGTAGTTTCTTTCTTTCACGCTCTTTCACTTTGAACAGCTGTCACGCCCACATACTTGATCATGGCAGCTTGAAACTTGCTGAACATGTGTTGGTGAAGCTCCTTTACAAAGGCAGTGAAGCTACCACCAATGGTTTCAGTGTGGCAGACATGAATAGCGATCCCTCGCCATGTATTACGAGTGGCTTTGTGACAGCTTTAAAGAACTCCTATCATCATGAAAATTGGTACACTGATTGAGGACGGAGACTTCTGACACAATATAGGAGCATAGCCCATGTGGGGCCAAAATGCAAAAGTAGCGCCACCTATAAATGTTGAACAATCCCCATAATGATTTTTTTAAACGTTGTCATAGGCAAATAAAAATTGTTATGCAGATACATCCTAAAGAGATAAACAAAAAAGTCACTTGACATGATGACCATAACCCGACAGGAAGTCAGCCATTTTGATTGGAATTTTTGAATTTTAAAAGCATCTCCTCCGAAGGGCTCAACCCAATTGGCTTCAAATTTGTTACAAATCATCTATGGGCCAAGCTGAGAAAATTTTGTGTCCAGAATGTTTTTGAAGTCAAAGGGCGTGGCCACTAGCGCATGACAAATTTTGGTTATTCGTCACCAATATTTCAAAATGCTCTTTGGGGCAGGCACTTCATCATTGAAGCTTAGCCCAGAAGAGATTCCTCTGCTAAAAAAAGGATTCTTGGCATGCCCTATGAACTACATTGACCCAGCGATTGATAGTACCCCGACAGGCGCACGGGCGAGGACCTCACTCACAGCTGCTTGCAGCTTTAATTAGTGCTCCGGGAGGGAGCACTATTGTTCTCCACCATGTTTCTTCTTATTATTATAGCAAAATTTCAATCCGTATCTCGAAAAATCAGCCTCTTTTCTCTATAAGCCCCCATTCATTTTCCCACCACTGCGATCAAAGTTAAAATCTTCGCTTCTACTTGCGACTGTGGCCTCAGTTTTCATAGTACACACACCAAATCGCATCAGGGCATTCCTCAGACTCTCCTCTGTGTGACAGTGTGCTCATATTCCAGATAGGTGCAAGCATGTGTCTCCCTGCAGCCAGAATAAATGGGAAAAATAGAACCCCTCAAACAAACATGCGCTATGTCGCCATACTTTGAGATACAAACTTCATTTCTATTTTAGAAATGTAAGAAACTTGTGGTGTGTTTGTGTAGCGAGTTGCATGTTTATAGCTTGTGCCTTTTTGCAGCAGCACCTTCTCAAACATACTTTGGTCAAAAAGACTGTAGGTCTGCAGACACGACCTGTCATCATTACAACCTTGGCTCACTCCCCTGTTGCAACTATATAGAGGGCCTGTATAGGATGCCATTTCTGCCATACCTCCAAAACGGTTCATCGCACACACACAAATAATACATTAAAACGTGCAGCTCGGTTCCCGGCCAGTGTACTTGGCTTAATCATGATCAAACTCCAGTTTTTGTCCCCTCCGGGGGCCAAACACTGGCATAAATGGCCACGCCATCTCTGACTCGCCACTGTCACCAAAGCATACAGAATCTGGACAAGTTAAATAGAAGTTTTGTTCGGGAGACTGTCAGACGCGTTGGTGTGTAACAATCCCAAATTTGACAAAGATTGACAAAGAGCCATAAATCCCATCCCCCTCTCTCTCACACACACACACACAAACTCAGCATGCGATTGCTTTTATCAATGCAACTCGTATTTCAAACACAGTTTAAAATTGGCATACAGAACACAGGCTTTAATACACATACATTTAAAATTACTGATGGTACCTGAACGCATCTCTTGAGTAAACTGTGCCAAGTGCCATTGTTTTCAATGTGCTTTCTACACAGAGCAACTTCAACTTTTATTTGTTTTAAGTGCCATATCATAACAGCTGTTATCTCAGAGCACTTTACAAGGAGAGCAACAATGTGTACATAGTGAAAAAACCCCTGTCCTTAGACCCTCGCAAAGGCTGAGGAGCAACTCCCAAGAAAAACACTGACAGGGAAAAAGAAGGGGAGAAACCTCAGGGTGAGAGACAGAGGAGGGGATCCTCACCCTGGACGGACAGGCGGGCACAAGCAAAACATTATTGATGGCTAACAGTTCAGGATATAAATAAATCAATGAATTGAATTGAATCAGTCCATAGTTGCAGGCAGGAGGAACCGCAGTGAGATGAGCCGGGTAGAGGTGGTCCTGGATCCAGCTCGGCGTTGATGGAAGCCGGGAGGGAAAAATAAAAATAAAATGAAAAATAAAATGAAAAATAAAATGAAAACTAAAAAGAATAAAAAGAAAATTAAGAATTTAAAAATAAAATATTAATAAAATTAAAATAAGAATAAAAATAAATAAAAATTTAAAGATAAAAGGGAGGAAGAGGAGGAGATGGAAAACAGACGGGGAGAGGCCAGGAGGAGAGACAGGAGCTAGAGGGAGCGTGAACCTGATTCACACCCACAGAGAAGGCAGAGAAGATAGAGCTCAAACACGAGCAGCAAACACGAGCTAAGGAACAAGCTTGGTTGGGTAAGGGTAGCATTTTGATTGACAGTGAAGAGAGCAACATGATTGGAGTGGCAGCACACTGAGGTATAAAAGGGATCGACATCGCTAGGTTCCTCCCCTTTGATCCCAACTGAGGTAAGTGCTGCGTCTTCTGTGTCTTTGATAGAAGTTAGCTAAGCTACAGAAACCTGTAAGAGTTAGTCAAGAGCAGGGACAGAAAAAAGTATCCTGTAGCCAGAAAAAATTTAGTATGTGACTGCGCTAGCAGCTAGCAGCGACCGCTGCAACGTTACCCCGAAAGAGCGCCGTGTCTTCGGTTTGGACCACCGGTAGACATAGCTTTCACACCAGTAACACCAACCTCACCCACCCTAGACGCAGCCTGAATACCGGGAAACTCTCGGTACTCTCAGTGGTTCTGTGAGTGCACAGAAGCCTTGGCGCGAAGCCTTGGTCTACTGTGGGCTGTAGCTCTAACGGTTTAGAGCTACAGCCCGCAGTAGACCAAGGCTTCGCGCCATTAAAATCCACCCCACCCAACCTCCTCGCCCTCCTACCGAGACGCACCCTGCACACTGGCCCATCACCCACCGGACTATTGGGAAAACTCCGGGGGTCTGGGTGGCCAGTCTGCCCCTGGTAGAGGGCTTGATGGTGATGATAACTAAATACATTTTGTTAATATAGCTTGATCTATTTGAGCTATGTTTACAGCACTGGAGTGTACTTTCAAAAAATGCTGGTTTGATAATGGCTTGTACAGCTACCTCCTCATGCATGGAGTCTCGTTTAATTATGTCTCGCAATAGACGGCAGCCTCCATCTTGGTTTACGATCTGGATGGCAGTCAAAATGGATGCTAGTAATAACCAGCTACACTCTGGTAATTAGTAAACGCAAGTTAAGGACAGTAAGGACAGATCGTTATGACGCTAACAAGCTCTTAAAGCAGACACACACACACACACACTTTCTATTGGTCTCTCCCAGACATTACACACCCACTCACAAACGCGAGCGAGCAGCAGCAGTGCCTTCCAGCTTTGTGAACCCTCAGCAGAGTGCAGAAGACATCACATACTTTTTATGTGTGTGTGTGTGTGTGTGTGTGTGTATGTATATATATATATATATATATACACACACACACACAGCCACACACTTGAATATATAATATAAATACAATATAAAATATATAGTCAGATTAGATTTCCTTTTTTGGTAGCCAGTTGTAGTTTAACTAAATTAGTTTAGTTTTGAGTTAGGGATTTTAGTTGACATCCTTGTCGTAGGCTTAGCATTAGATTCAGGGTAGATTCTATTTAGTAGTTAGTGAATATATTCGCTGTAGTTGCTTGTTTAGTAGTTAGTATCTGCAAGTGTGGTTTCCAGTGTTTTTTCAAGTGTTTTGCAGAAGACATTGCCAGCAGGATGGGGAAGAGAGGAAGATAATCCTAGGCAATGAAGGCGCGTCGGTCCAAGCAGGATGACCAGAGACAGTCCGGAACCATGGACACCAACTCCCTCTGCTCCTGATCTCCAACTAGCAATGTGTGTTTCTAGCACAACACACATATGCAAGCAATTGTATACACACACAGACACACACACACACATACACCCACATACATATGTTAGAAACTGCTCTGTTTACTGTCTGTGTACATTGACACACAGCTCCACTGTCAACCCTGTCTGAGGTTTAAACCATGTGAATCTCTCATCAGCTGGGTGCAACATCATCCCCATCCAGACTGCTCTGGAGAGCCGATGATACACGTGCCAGCTGTTGTGCACATAAGTAGCTGCAGCTGTTTTATCCTTAAATTATTAAAAAAAAACAATCCTTAATTATCCTTTAAAACTGTAAACTTTTTCTAATAATTCCTAACTTACCCTCATTTATTTGCTTTTAGAAAAAGTTTTGTGTTGTGGTATTTTCTGATTCAAACTTCTTTTTGCTTGTCTGCTTTTCTTCTTTTAAATAGGCTGCAGTACTGGTTACCACCACAGGGTGAAGAGATGGCCAATATCTGCCCTCACTCGTCACAGCCACAAGTTGGTCATCCCTCCCGAGTCTCCTGACAAGAAGGTGTTGCTGTCCAATACATGAACAAAATGGTTCACCTTGATGGGGTTCAGTGCATGGAGTAATGAATGATCTCTTACAGTTTGTTCTAATTGTGGGAGACCCCCACCTACGAGCCATTGTAGATGGTTTCGTCGAAATGCCAGAAGGACACTTCTCCTTTGGAGTCATGTGGACACCAGGGGCTGCTGCCTCTCAGCTGCGGACTGAGGTGCTAAACGCTGTAGTACCTCGGACCCCTGAGGCAGTGTGCCTTCTGGCTCCCAGCAACAACCTGACGGCCAGTAGGACAGTCGACGAGGCTGCGGTCGACTACGCCAGGCTCCTTACAGCCATTCGGAGCCGCTGGCCTAAGGTGTGTTTTGTAAAGCGTTTTTTCTTACTTCTTTACAATTATGTGTCTATGTGTCTATGTATTGTTGCAGTAGTAGTAAGACAATGACAACTTATTTAATTGAGTTTAATGATTAAATTAGTTTGTTTGTTGTAGAATGCATGTGATTTTTTTAAATAAAAGTGTTGTGTAGTAATAGACAGGCATTGTTCTCTCCAGGTTTTTGTTGTGGACTTCCCTCCCCGTCTGATGGTTGAGGCTTCTTACCAGAACCTCTTTCGTCAGGAATTCCACCGTGTGGCTGTTCGTATGCGTATGTATAAAAACATTAATTCCAAGTACATTGATAAATGTGAGTTAATACACTGTGTTCTGTGATGTTGAAATCTATACAAGGTCACAAAACATATATGGATGCTATGTTTTTTTTCCTCAGGTGCGAAGTACTTCCCACTTACGAGGTTGGAGCTGTGGAGCAGGGATGGTGTAAGTATAAAATGCCTGCTTTGAATTTTTTGTAGGTGATGAAAAATTCTGGTGAATGTTAATCTCCCCATTAACATGTGTGTGTGAATGGAGGATACAGCTGGATGTGGCTGGCCAGCAGCAGGGGTTGTCTGGAGAAGATGTGGAATGTCGATGTCACCTTTATTTCTACGGATCTTCTATGGATTCTATGGATGGACCCAGGTTGTGTGTCTCCAAAGCTAGTTCACCTTGGGAAAAACTGAAAACCACTGAAATCTAACAATTCCCCCGTCTGATCATTGATCAAACAACATTGATCATCATTAATATTCGTGATCATATAGTGGTTTTTATCTCTAGACCTTAAGTTCCCCCGTCTGATCATTAGATAGCCTTCATTTTTCCTAGGG
This sequence comes from Karalla daura, assembly GCA_029224185.1. Classification (NCBI taxonomy): domain Eukaryota; kingdom Metazoa; phylum Chordata; class Actinopteri; order Chaetodontiformes; family Leiognathidae; genus Karalla; species Karalla daura. The sequence continues at coordinate 264,526 of CM055198.1, forward strand.
GAACCTTCCAAAGGTCATCTTCCTAATAATCGCTGATTGTATGGTGTTCCTTTTTATGTTTGTATTCAAAAGTTTAAGAGTTGTGTTCCTTGCTCACAGGTAGGGGCAAAACCCAGTGGGAAAATTCCCCTACTGCCCTGAGGACCAGGCAGCGACACTTGCTTCATAAGCTGTGAGAAGGCAACTTGTATCATTTTAACTTCACAGTTAAGGGTCTGATTGCTTCAGGATCGCACACAGTCTATGGTGGAATCCATCTTTCGGATGGGTTAGGGTTACATACGTAGTGAATGGGTAATCCAGGTGGGGGAGACGTGTCGGGTGGAGATCATCGTCACAGCCGTTGCCAGGGTCGATGCCATCATCATGATCGTCGTTGCTGGATGCTTCTGATGGTCTTCTTGTTTGTCAGGGTTCACAGCTGTATCTATAACACAGCAGAAAGGAGCGGCAGTACACTTGCACTCACAGGACATTTCATTATCTTGATCATGCTCTGGGAAATGAATTTGTGTTGCTGGATGTGGTGGAAGGCTGCTCTTGGCCGTTGTTTTAGATCTGTGTCTCCAAAACTCGTCATCCTGCACTTTAGCCTTGTTCCCCATCCATTTATCCCATTTTTCCTCATTACTGGCACTATTCTGGATTTCCTTACTGTCGAGTCTCATCTGCCTCAGTCTTGACCTTCTGGGTGCCTTTGCATCTATCTTTACAATCTCATCTGCAGAAACCTTGTCTCTCGCTTTTGTCACCTCTTCACCTGTATGCGTCTCTTCCACTGTGACCAGCAGGATGGGGTGACTGTATTTCATCCATCACTGGCTGACCATACTTTGCAGGGGTCCCACCAGTCTCCACTATATCACAGACAGTTGTCCCCTCACACTTAGCAGAATGTTCTCTGCTCTCAACAATGGGGGGGATCATCTGTGGACTTAACTATTTCTTTCAGGGACGACTCCCTCAAATGGTGGTCTTGCCCTACTACATTTATGAGAGCTTCGCATTCGGTTTTGCTTTCTTCAACTATGATCGGTGTTATTATAACAGATGGGTGTTATGCCCCAGTCTAGGAGTGCCTAGGACATAGCATGAACGGCCCCCCCATCTTCCCAGAGTCCCAAGTAGCCACGAGCCAAAGTTGCTGCAGTGTAGCAAAAAAATGATTTTATTACAATAAACACAAAAGAACGCTTTTCTTAACTACTTAGGCTTCAGAGTGGACCAAGGCCAAAACAACAAACAAAATGATCCTGACTGGTGAGTAAGAACTAACCTAACCAAAGCAAAGAAACAAAGGACACGAGACTTACCTCCCTACCCAACATACACAGGAGAAAACAAGAATAACCAAAATGGCAGTCCACCCTTACCTGACCGAGAATCAACAAAACAATACAACAAGTGGCTGGTTGGGAGAGCAGGAAGATGAGGGGAGAGTGAGCCTGGCTTGGCCCTGGATGACTATATATTCCCGGTGCTTCTCCATGGCAGCCAATCACGGGTCCAGGTGTAGAGACTTCCCACCAATCGCGGCTCGGGTGTAGCACACACCTGTTTGCATATGAGATTGGAAAGCCTTCCAACCAATCGTGGCTCGGGTATGGCACACACCTATTTGCATCTTAGATTGGGAAGAGAAAACACAGGACACACACACACACAAACCCCACCACAATGACGGCAGTCATAACATGGGTGAGAAGCAGTGGTCTGTTCAATGACAATCTTTGGTAACTCCAAGATAGTCTCCATTTTGTCATCTGCAGTTGGATGCATGTCAAGTCCATCCTCATGCTTCCTCACCGCGGCCACAAGGGTGCGCAGTGAGGGTCCATCTAGTTTCCCTGGACCGCAGCAAGTTAAGTTTCCCTCTGGCTGTCACTCATTTCTTAAATCATTCATATTTCCTGTTATACAGATTTTCTCTGTGAGTTTCACTTGTCTCCTGATAGCCTGATCTGCATTTCTTTGCCCAGTGACCTGTACTACCACACTTCCAACAAACATCATCTGATCTGTCTGCCTTCTTTTCTTTCCTGTCCTCTGTATTTGGCCTTATATCTGTTTTCGTTTGAAATTAAAGCTCTTGTCATGATCTCATCCTCATCTTCTTCACCTGCAATGATCGATCTTATCTTGTGTCCAATGCTGTTTTCTGCTTTTAGCGGTACTGATTAGCATGTCGTAGGTGAAGTTTGACTCTTCCCAAGTGGGGGATGTTAATTTGACAGCTTTTCTAATCTCAGGGGACAAATTTTGTAGCAAGTTGCTCTTTAATGCACCATGGTTGCTACCACCTATGTTCTCTTCGGTCAGACCATTTATTCCAGAATGTCGTAGGAATATTTTTGTTTATCTGTGTGTAAAATCATCAACATATTCGTTATGTCTCTGAGTGCATTCACTGACTCCTGACCAATCAGTTGGTGCATTGGTCGCACTCTGGATTCAGTCACGGATTGCATTACAACCATCAACTAGGTTTTGTTGATTTTCTCCAATGCCAGTATCAACTGCCTGTCTCAGTTTGGTTGCTTCCGTAGTGTTCAAAACCGTGCACAACATTGCCACTCCGTCAAATGGGTGTAACTGGTAGATATTGCGCAGCCGATTTATTTTTGATCAAGCTCCCATGCCCATTTTCCTTGGCTTCGCGAGTTTGTGAGAATAGACAATCTCACCATCAGCTCGTCTCATTGCAACAGGTCTCAGTTTGACCTCGGTTTCAGTTAGTTTGGCTTCCAAAAGCTTAACTTCCTCAGCCATCAACTGAATCTTGTTCTTCAAAAACCAAAAACTGTCCAAAGGTAGATCAGCAAAGCTTAGCTTGAGGCCACGATCTTGTCTCAATTCAGTTAGTTCCTCCTGCTCCTCCACCACAATCTGCACTTGCCGCTGCATCCATGCGTCACTAATTCGCTTGTCTCAGAGCGCAAGGCAATAACTACCTGATGTTGCCACCTACTGGTATGGAAGAGTACTACATGATTCCTCTGCCAGGCGCTAGATTGCACAAGCACACAAATTGGATAATTTCCACGGCACACCTGACAATATCTAGCGGCACACCACTGTGCCGCGGCACACTGGTTGAAAAATACTGGTCCAAAGTGATGCAATATTTCGCCTCAATTTGCTTTTCCACATCATTCGTTTTGAGTTGCGTGGAAATTATCTCCTGAACTGAATGTAATACCTCTTCCTCAGAAACATTTGGTATGGCCCATCCACCCTTCTGCATGGTAGGAATTTGTTGAGCCTTTCTCATCTTAATGATTAGTTTTGAAACACGATTACTTAAAGTTATTGATTTTCCTCTCCTAGTTTTCCTTTTCACCTAAGTGAAAATCAGTAGAACTTATCTTAACGTCAGCCGCTCGTTGTGTTTCAACCAACCTCTTGCTGAGTTTCAAAGTCTACCTGTAACCAAAATAAATCTCTACGCTTCTCTACACAGCGTCTTCACTGTCAAGCCAAATTGCTATTTTATTTCCACAATGAAAGATAAAATGCTACACTCTGATCAACAATTGTAGTCAGCAGACCATATTCGTCTCTTTGGACAACAGAACTTCTGTAACACCTTAGTTACAGTCCATTCAGCAGCTCTAAATCACGGCCTTGTGCTATTAGACTCCGAAATAAAAAAAAAATGTACAGGCTTTACAGCGTCTTCTGCAATTGTTATCGAGTCTCACAGGCTCCTGACTTGTATTATATGACTAACGGTTACCCTAATAACTGGAGAGACATGTTTGGCACCAAAAACACACAATGATACTGCTCCGGCTTATAGCAAATCACTGTGGCCCAAATTATATTCAGTCCTCCCTAATACTAAATTTCCCAGCAATATCTTTCTGATTCTTTTATTCAGCGCATCAGAAATGCAATACTCACCGCTTAGGAGTTGCTGTCCACTCTCGGATGAGAAGATCCACTTCTGATGTCGTGAATCCGGGTCACGGCACCAACTGAAAGATTCCGGTGAATTCGGGTTTCACCACTGACTGAATGATTCGCTATCTTTCCGATCCGGATCACAATGCTGGATGAAAGGTTCTATTTTCCTTTAGTGGTTGCATGAAAAGCTCAGACTTGAAAAGCCGTCTTGAAGAAGAATTCTTTAATTCTAAAGGTTGGTCTAAACGGTCGTGCAAAATAAACAACTGGAGAGTTTCACAAGAAATTGTATACAACAATCACAGGATAAGCATCCAAGATCATGTAGCGTAACATTCAAGTAAAAACTCTGGAGAAACTATGGTGGTTCTCCATTCTTGTACCTGTTTGAGGGGGAGTGGTTTCCCAGCTTAGGTGCAACTGAAGGGTATGTGTTAGGTGAGGTATGTAAATGTGGCTGCTCGGTGGTCCCCATTAGCATATGTGTCAATGGAGGATACAGCTGGATGTGGCTGGCCAGCAGCGGTTGTTTGGAGAAGATGTAGAATGTCGATGTCACTTTTCTATGGATATTCATGTTTCTATGGGTCTAAGGATATAAGGGGCTTCGGAGGTGTGAACAGGAAGGTGTGAATTTCCTGTTTGCCCAGGCTGTGTGTCTCCAAAGCTATTGGAGTTCATCTTGGGAAAAACTGAAAAACACTGAAATCTAACAGTGATCACGAGAAGCACGGCAAATGGCAGCTGCATATTGGAGGTAAAACACTATGTGAACACACTGGAATGTCATTCCTGCAGGTCCATCTGAGCGATCAAGAGGGGATGGGGATCCTCGTCCAGTTGCTGCTCCACCACCCTGGGTCTCTCCTACACCTTCGCTACTGACTAGGACTGTTTCTCCTTAGGTGGTTGTGGTTGGAGAGGTCCAAATACTAGCAAATACTTTAACGCTTGGCTTTTCGCTGCTGATACACGGCTTGCTAGTGACAAAACATACCTCTTCTTTGCACAATTCATCACGGAGACAAACATGGCCACAAACAGCATGTCCATTCAGATGTGCAAAGGGAAATCGAAAACCAAGGACGGACGCAAAATTAAAAACTACATTCTGCAGGAAAAAGAGGAACTGGATAGGCTTATTCAGGAGGTCCATGCTCCAAACACCCCTGACCCGTTTGAGTGGAGGGAAGTGGGTCAGGGCAGCAAGGTACCTGCTAAACAGTCTAATGTGTGGGTATGTAACGCTTGCTTAAAAAATGCAAATCATTTACATGATGGAGTCATTTCTAATACTAATAAACTTGATGTTTTTTTCATTTCAGACGAGTCAACCCGGTGAACCTACCCAGTCCCGTGGTTCACCTCAGGCCTGAGTGGCTCAGTGTGAGGTTTGTTGGTTTTTACTTTTTCTATGTTAATTGGTAACTGTTGTAAACTTTTTATAGCTTTTGACAAGACAATTTGTCATTGGGTTTTGTGCTTTTTGTCCCACAGGAGGAGGAGCACTTTCTACCCCTGAACCCCGTCTGGTTCAACAGCACAATCCTGAGTGCTATGGAGAAAGTGTCTCCTTCTCATCTGTCTTGCGACGTGGATTGCAAGGCCCCTCCAAAGCTCAAGAGGGTAAGTTGACTGAATTGCACTTTATTCAACATTTGAGGATTCATGATAAATTGTCTCCTGATTTCTAATCAGGTGAGAGTATGATCTTTCATGTTGTACTAATACTACTAATACTTTTTTCTGCAGACTCAGCTCCTTTCAAATATCAATAGTTTAGGTTTAACTGGTATTGTATTCTCTTTGGTATGATGCAGGCGGCCTCCTCCTCGGCATGAATCAGACGTCGGACGTACTCCCGTGGCCCCCGGTCTCCAGTGAACAATGTATGCTACTTTGTACCACAGCTGACTTATACAGTGAACATGTACCCAGCTCAGTGTTTTCACAGGGATACTGTTTCACTTGACTGTGTACTTTATCTCATATGTCAACAGCTGGTTGGATCGCCCCCATCCAGATTGTCCTGGAGGTCGGAGGATGAGGCCCCCGCGAGCAAGACTGATGTGATCCTGACGGTATGTACCGTATTTTCCGCACATAAAAGCCTTCATTTTTTTTAAAAAGCTGACCATGCGCCTTATAATACGGTATATACAGTATGTATGTATGTATGTATATGGATCAATATTGAGTCGCAACAGGTCTCGCAATTACGGTAAGCAGCTGCCGATTTGATTTTTCCCCGTAGAAGAAGTAGTGCACGGTATATACTGGGATATATAAACATTAATAAACATATACAAGCATTCAAAGCTCGACTGCGAACTGCGTGGGAGCAGTGGATGACCGAAGGCGAACACACGTTCACCAAGACGGGGAGACGGCGCCGGACAACATATGCCACTATCTGCCAGTAGATCGTAAATGCCTGGGCTGATATATCAGTTACAACTGTGGTCCAAGCTTTCAGGAAGGCAGGAATTGTCAATGAACTGCCAGACAACAACAGCGACACTGACTCGATTAATGACGACTTTGATGAGACGGAGCCAGACGTGTTGGATGCCGCATTAGTCCAGCTGTTCAATTCGGACACGGAAGAAGAAGATTTCGAGGGATTCTAGATGAGGAACTGAGCATCAAGTGTTTCTTTTTTGTGTTTACAGCTCACAGTTATTATGCTATTGCTTTAGTTATTATTGTTCTTGTTATTGCTTTGCACTATCACGAGTGTCACTATATTGTGATTACACTAAAGTTTAATTTACCTTAACAGTATCAGACTGTTTTTTACCTGTTTACTGAACAGAGGAAAAGTTCAATGTTATTCCTTGCTGTTGTTAAAAGATAGTTAAAAGATGTTGAAGATGTGTAACGAATATAGGCATGCTTTACCTCGGAGAAAATAATAAAACAGCTGTTTATTCATTTTGTGAGTGAATGAAGTTGTCAGAAAGCTGATTTGAAATCTATTAATAAAGTTTGACTGACCTGTTTTTTTGACGTTCACTTTATCGCAGCACCATCTAATGGATGCATAACGTAACCCCAGCCTCTACTGTAGCGCCTTATAATGTGATGCGCCTTATATATGGAAAAAGTTGTAAAATACGTCATTCTTTGAAGGTGCGCCTTGTAATGCGGTGCGCCATATAGTGTGGAAAATACGGTACTTTATTTTTTTCTATGTGCCAGATTTAATTAAGATTAGGTGTAATTGGTTGTGTATTTTTTTTATTCATCTTTCAGAGTGCAGTGGTGGAATGGTCCTTGTACCTGGACCTTCTTGGACAATCAGCGATGCAGGCTGTGACATACCCTCCCCACCTAAAGTATTTTCTCCTTTCAAAATTTCTAACATACAACACTGTGACAGTACAGTTACCTACGTCTAATTCATAAAAAAAAAAAAACAGTACAACAATCGTGGCATCAAGGAATCAAAGTAGCATTTTAAGGATTTAAGTATAAACCAGTATAAATTACAACATCGCTGCAACCCCACAATCTATCCCACAAACATCAAAAATGGTCTTGAGGTTGAACAGAGAAAGGCGACGCAAAGCCAAGAGGAAGGAAACAGAGAGCAGAGCACCATTTGCTAGGACAGACCCTATTTCGCAGAGCAGATGGAAAAAATGCATGCGAGAAAGGTACAGGAGAGATCTCGCGTTTAAAAGTAAACAGAAAAAATATATCATAGAAAGGTACAGCACAGATCCCACTTTCCAAATAAGACAAAAAAATATGTTACAGATAGGTACAGGACAGATCAGGCTTTCCACAGTAGACAAAAAAGTGTCCCAGAAGTACATGATGACAGAATTTATACAAAGTAAGAAAACGTACATGACAAGTAGATACACACTCAACCAGAGTTACAGGGAAAAGAAAAAGGAACAGAAAAGGGTACAGGAGTATTGTTACATTTCACCTGGAAACTCCTAACCCCCTATGGACCCTGCAATGGAAGTAGCCATGGCATCCTTTAGTTGCACCATTCATCATGGATCCACTTACATCTTCACAGTCTGTAATTGAGCATTATTTCCCAATTAGGTCAGGCTGTGTAAGAGGAAGATATAGCAAAAACTTCAAAATGGAAGCTCTTTGCATGAGAGGAAACTACGTTCATTTCTGCAGCAACAAATGCTCTTCTCCTTGCTCTGTTCTGCAAGAGCAACATCAGGGACCTGCCACACTTGTGACAATCACCTGCGTAGAGGTAGAATGCCACCCGTTCCTGTAGCAAACAATCTACAGTTCCATTCCCCCAGAGCTGGCTGTGCTTAATGTCCTTGAAAGGCAGCTCATTGCGAAAATCTTGCCTTTCGCCAAAATACTTTCTCTGCCAAAAGGTCAGCGGAGGGCCGTACATGGAGCTGTTGTGTGTGTTCCATCAGAGATAGAAACAGTCGTGAACAGTCTCCCCAGACCCAGCGCCGAAGCACAGCTGCTGCAAGTCAAGCTTAAAAGATATGTCGCTTACAAAGGCCACCAGCACTTCTACACAGTCAACACGAAGCATGTGCTTGCTGCTGTAGCTAAGCTTAAAGAGCTTCATCCAGAATACAAGGACGTGTCCATCGATGAGAGTGCCACGTTTGACATTGTACAAGATGAGGAGTCGGAAGATGAAGAGAACTCGCAGCACAACACGGAAGCCGCTGCACCCCCAGACCAACACGACATCAATATGGACATGGACATCGACCTAGAGGAGATCTTCAACTGTCAGAATGAGCCAGAAGATCCAGAAGACAAAGAAAAGGGGGACCTGCGACCCAGACTTGATCTTGATACGTGCATGCAGCTGCCTGACATTGCACAGGAGATCCTTTCTTATGGTGATGGAATATTCAATGTGGCACCTGCTCAAGGCAACAGACCTGTGAGTTTCTTCTCCGTGCCTAAGTCAGAAGGCATGGCCTTTCCTGTGCAGTTTCCAACGGGACAGAATACATTGGTTGAGGCTCGAGGTATCAAACTTTCCCCTAGCAAATACTTTCACGCTTAGCTTTTTGCTGCTAATACGCGGTTTGCTAGTGACAAAACATACCTCTTTTTTGCACAATTCATCACGGAGACAAACATGGTCACAAACAGCATGTCCATTCAGATGTGAAAAGGGAAATCGAAAACCAAGGACGGACGCGAAATTAAAAACTACATTCTGCAGGAAAAAGAGGAACTGGATAGGCTTATTCAGGACAAGGACGCAACACGATTCATGCAACCACTGAGAGGCACTCCAGCTTATTGGAACAAAACGCTGAAGGATCTCCACGCCATGGTTTGGCAGATTGGGAAACCTTTTTTCTCACGTTCTCCTGAGAGTCCTGCTGAGATGAGGTGGCCTGAAATCATAGAGGTCATTAAAGCACAGCAGGATGAACTGGGAGACTTTTCAGAGCTCGACTGGAATACCAAATGCGACATGCTGTGCGGCAACCCTGTGACAGTGATGCACATGTTTGAGAAGAGAGTCGACACTCTGATGACCAGCCTCATCCTCTCTCCAGCGAAGCCCACTGCTGAAGTAGTGGATTACCTTTAGCCAGGGGAAGTCCACACATTCACATGCTGGTCTGGGTCAAAGATGCACCCGGAATTCATTGACTTCTACATTTCTGGCAGGAAATGTCCCCCCAAGAGGGACCCAGAGCTCCACAAAATTGTATCTGAGGTTCAGATGCACAGCAGGAGCCATTCGGGATCCTGCAAAAAGCGTAATGTTGCCTGACAATTTGGCTTCCCGAAGCTGCCTATGGATGAAACCATTATCACCAGGCCACCCATGGTGGAAGTTGATATGGAAGACCGGACTGCACAGTTAGAGGAGCAGAGGCGGCAGCTTACTGAGATCCATAGGGAAGCCAAATCCAAGCATCGGCCGATCCGGGACTTGCTCATGTGGCCAGATGCCTCGTATAGCAGCTTATAGCAGCAAAGTTGTCATGACTAAGGATGAGTACTTGGAATATGTCGACTGTGTCGAGCAACAGTTGTAATGCTAAAGCGTGATCCAAACAAGTGTTGGATCAACAATTACAATCTGGTACTGCTGCGCGCTTGGAACGCCAACATGGACATCCAGTGCGTTATTGACGAATATGCTTGTATAATGTACATCATGTCCTATGTGACCAAGCCTGAGTACGAGATGACCGAATTCCTCGACTCTGTCATCAAAACTGACGTTGACAATCGCGAAGAGATGAAGCTCATCATGCAGGCGTATGCAAAACACAGAGAGGTCGGCGTACAGGAAGCTGTCCCATATGGAAAAGAGATAGATAAATTTAGCAAAATTCAAGTATGTTTTATCAGAATCTCATATGCACCTTACATGACAGTTAATTCAGATGTATAATTCTTAGTAAATACCTATAATATGAAACTTACATGAATTTGTAACTTATAAGGACTGTAGCTAACACTAAATCTTCATACAATATCCTTAGAAAATAAATGCCAGAGTTTGCCAAGCATAAATTTACACTGAAATATTATAGGAAACATACCAACAAATAAAATATTATAAAGCACCAATCTTACAATAAAAGTACATGATAGCACATGAGCTAAGATGACCAAGAACAGGTTTGGGGTAGGCCTGTTTTTTGTTTTATTTTCTTATAGCCTATACTTTTAGATCAATTTTGGGAAGATCTCATTACCCATCAAACAAAGACAACCCACTCATACCTTACTTATGAATATTTTATTTCTACACAAAAATTACATAGCCAATAGATTACTAAACAAACATCTTAAATTCACAGAGGTAAAATATTTGGTTGTTTAGATTTACAAACCAAGCAGTCTTCTAATTATATTCATCAAAGCATGGAACTATGACTTTTTTAACATGCAGATATCACAGGGTAGGTCTGTGTTTTGTTCACATATTACTGTAGTTCATTACAGCTGAAAATACGGTACTAATAACAACTATTGCTCATAAATGACAGTTTAACAAAAGTAGCAATCACTTCCTTGGAAACCCTAAAGGAATAAATGATATTCATACTGACTTCATTTATTTACAATAGTATCTGCCAAGTACACGGCATACAATTGACCCGGACTGTGGGCAATGGATACGTATGCATGGTCTGACGATCTCTGCAGCATTTATGGCTTTATGAAAGCCAGTTGGAAAGTGTACCATTGACATGTAGCTAAGTGGAGTTCTGATAAGGCTACCTCTGGCTAACTTCTGCACAGTACAGTTACCAAAGTTCCCAATGGCATATAAATGCTCATCGCCTGTGTCAATGAAGTGGGAGACTTTGAAAATAGTCCCATCCTTCAGAACCACAACAGAGTTGTTTCTTTGCTTTGTTTTCTTGTAGGTAGAACCATGAACAACTTCTCCATTCACAACAATTCTTTTGTAGCACTTAACCACAGATTTTGTAGGAACCTCTCTCAGTGTGTGAAGGGCAGCTTGATCACATGAAGAAACGAATGTCACGTTTGGAGGACCAAGCGCAGTCACCCCTGAAAAATGTGTACATTTCTTTACATGTCTTTTGGTTCTCATTTCAGCACAGAAATCTTTCACTTTTGTGGGTGCATTTGCAAGAAACTGTTTTTCCAAGCGTGGAAATGCACGTGACAACATTACTCGTTTACAAATCTGTTGTGGTACAGCCTGACTGCTTTTTATTTGTTTCAGAAGAAATCCGTTGAAATCTTCGAACATAAAAGCTGAGTGGGCCCATAAAGGACCAAAATTCAACACACTTTGGTTTAAATGCAGAAGTGAATGAACATTGAATGTCATGTTCTCTGCTCCATACAGTGACTGCACACCTCCAACAAAGTACACTAGTGCGTCATGAGCCTGATCTATCTGGTCTATACTTAAGTCAGACCCCAACAAAGTACCAATACCCTCTATCAGCAATGCCCAATGAGAGTGATACTTCTGTGGAAGAATGCCTTTCAGAACTGGCAAGCTATAGTACAAAAGCCAGTGTTGGCATTCATGGGCTTTCCAGAACTTACGTTGGGTAAGTGATCATGGAACTCGAGGAACAGTTCCTGGAGGTTTTATTGATAAAAGTTCTCTGTCCATCATTGAAATCTGTGAGCCAATGTACCATGGTTCAGAGTGATTCTTAGCATCCATCCATACTGATGCCATTTGCCTACACACACCAACTTTTCATATTTCATATTCATATTTCATATTACGGATTTACTACGGATTTTTTCAATTTACTCTTCATGTTTTTCATATTGAAAAGACATTGAGAGAGTGAAAAACGTCTTCACTGTATTTCTATACCGCTGTAACATGGAAAAGCAGCTCTGCATAAGCCCATAGACAGTAAAAGAAGACCACCGTGAACCTCCCGCGTCTCGCAGAGTCTTGCGAGGTTTCGTTTTGAATCATAGCTGAGCGGGGAGCAGCAGAGTCGAGCAGATTCACAGCATACAATGGCGCAGTTTGTTGAAAACAGAGGTAAGATGAAATATAGTGTCATATTCCGGCATTCTAGCTTATAACTGACTTAAATGATGTTATTGTATTTTTTTTGCTCAACTGAAGTGGCCTGTTTTACAAAATAATGTATAGCTAGCAAGTATCCGCTAAGTTAACAGTAAGCCATATGCATGGTTATTTTTTTATGTATAGCTAGCAAGTAACTGCTAAGTTAACATTAAAGGTGCTTCCACATAGACCGCGGCAAGCGCGGCGCTGCCGCTGTGCCGCGCGGCAAAGCTGCTAAACTACCAGTAACAACATTTAGCAGTTGGTTTGAGCGCGATCTTGTGAGAAGGTGTATTAAGTCCTGGCTATAGTGCTATTAAGGAGACGAGCAGCACAGAAAAGGAGGATGTGGGTCCACCCAGTTCTGATAGGAAGGCAGGAACCGGGGGAATATGGACCGGGTCCGGGAGCTACAGCTCAGTAACGACCGCTTTGAGAGCTACCTCAGACTGGTCCGGGAGCTACAGCTCCATAACCCCCGTTTTGAGGTCTACTTCAGGCTGGTCCGGGAGCTACAGCTCCATAACGCCCGTTTTGAGGTCTACTTAGGCTAAGCAGGGAGGAGTTTAACCGCCTGCCCGGTAAACCTTGTGTCCCAGAGATCGGGAAACTTGATTAGCTGCCCCTCCATAGTTCTGGAGTCCTCTGGAACTCGTGACCCAACAACCTCTCTCCTATTGGACGCGCCGCGATGACGTCACAGCGGCAGGCGCCGACCCTGCGCGCCGCTCAGCACAATGAATGGGTTTGCCGCGGTCTATGTGGAAGCACCTTTAAGGTAAGAAGCACCTTTAAGGTTGGGCTCCCGGACCCGGTCTATATTCCCCCGGTTCCTGCCTTCCTATCAGAACTGGGTGGACCCACATCCTCCTTTTCTGTGCTGCTCGTCTCCTCGTCTCCTTAATAGCACTATAGCCAGGACTTAATACACCTTCTTACATCGCGCTCAAACCAACTGCTAAATGTTGTTACTGGTAGCTTAGCAACCTTGCCGCTTTGCCGCATGGCACAGCGGCAGCTACCGTTTTTTTTCATTAGGTTTTTCTTGAAAGTGTTTCTCTTTAACTATGATACAGTTAAACAGGGTAGCCTACTAGAAATTTACTCTTTGCTTGTTGTTTTGCATGATATTAGCATTACTGAGGAGGTAAAGAAGGTAAAAGTAAAACATTTTTTGTATAATTTCAGAACACCAGGGGAGGAAGTTTGCAGTAGTACAGTGGACTGAAGGGGAGGATATAGGGAAGTACAGCGATGTGAGAACGGATGCCATACAGGGCTATGATGACTCAAAGATGGACGAGGATGGAAACCCCATCTCCAGATATTCTGCTTATGTGGAGTGGCGGCATGGTCGGAAACCAAGAGGAGGATGGCCTCATTACAAAGGCCATATTGTTTTTGTCAGTGGTAAGAGTTGTATCATTTTATCTATAAATATTTTTTTCAAGTAAAATGCATAATTCAATCTATAGTATTGACTAGTTACATGCCAGTTAAAGGAGAAGTTTGGAGTGAATCAATAATAAGGTCACCGAGTGCTGTCTTTGGGGAAAAGAACAAAGTTTGACATAGACTAAACAACTGCTAGCTAATGTTAAATATACACTATGCAACATTTTTTTTCTGGGATGAATAAAGGCTATTTCCCTGCCATCTATCCCTTCCTAGCTGTGTCACCACAGTATGCAGTGTCAAGGAGTCAGGTTGCACAGAACCAAACCCAACCAGAATGAAGCTGAAATCGTGTTTATAACCTTATTATTAGTCAGTAACTCCACAAAATCATTGTTGGATCGTATGCTTTGGTCTGAATGGGGCATAGTGAAATAAAACCAGAGACACTCTTAGGAGGAGACACAGCACTCCCAGAATCGCCCCATTGAAATGCATTGTAGATATTCTGTAGGCTGATATCTCCCCATTCATTTAGGTCTTGGGCAGCTATCGGTATATAAGAATTGCAATATGGCCACCAAGTGGAGGTACTTGCCTTTAAAGGACTTTGATAAAACTAGAAAGTAAGCATCATTCACTTAGTAGTTTGCCTTGTAGTTGCCGGATCCGTATTTGTAAAATCCGTAATTATGTTGCATCAAATTTTCTAGTTCTTTTTCGTACTGACAGCACTTAATGACCTCAAACAACGGGGCTATTGATTGATTCACAACAAACTTCCCTAATTGTCAACTGACTGTTTGCATGTAGAATTAACTCAATCTTCATTTGATCTCCTCCCTAGCCTCTCGGTTTGAGACAGCGCAAAAACTCAGCTCATACTTGAAGATGGAGGAAAAGAGGGAGGAAAAAGAGCAGACAAAGAGGTTGTTGGTTGCACCGCAGAGGTATGGTGAGGAGTCTGATGACTCAACTGACATCGACACACGACCAGCAGTGCAAGTGAAGGTGATGATAACTAATCTATAACTCTTGCATTGAAGTTGCCAATGGTTGTCACACTGGGACTATATTTGATGTTGTATAGTGCCGTTCTAGCAGCAGCTTGCATTCAGTTACTTTTCTTTCTGTTCTGATACCAGAAATCAAAAGTTTCTCGCAAGGCACATGCAGATCCTGCTGAAGAATTCCTAAAGTTATATGGGCAACATCCACACTCATCAGAGGACTACGAGAGCCTTAGGAAGACTGTTATTGAGCTAAGACAGGAAAACAAGGACCTCAAGGAAGACAATGATCGATGGAAAGAGATGGTCCTGCAAGGTATTATTCATTTAGTGTTTATTAATTATTCAACCACCATGTATATATATATTTGTGTGTGTGTGTGTGTATATATATATATATATATTATGACTGATTGATTGTGTTATTGATGATAGACTGACAGGTCTGTTGGTTTAGTCCTCAGGAGCAGTGACACTAACTAATATTTACAAAACTGTTTTTGTGTAGATCTACCTGGGCTCCTCATAAACACGAGGAAAGTAATTGACACAGCTGCCATTCCCACAAGATCAAGGTCAGAAGTGACCATACCACCACAGACCCTGCCTTCACCACAACCCCCATCCAGGTCTCCATCTGTTACATCAAGGCAGTCCTCCAGTCCATCACTCTCCAGCTCTCAGTCTTCAAAGGTATGAATATATTTTTTTTATTTTTTAATGGATAAGTTTTTAAAACAGTTATCAAATTTGATCTCCCCAGATACAGCATACACCTTTGCAGTAACGATCACCAAAACACCATTGAAAAAATCATCAATTTCTATGACGGCAAGATTTCAATTATGTTTTGATGTCACACTTATTTGATTGATTTTGATATTTGATATCTGATGATATATTGATATGTGTACACCGTACTGATCAGATGCTTTCTGTTTAATGTGTGTTCTTGTCAGGTTGAGATCTATCCGGGCAGTGGTGTGTTGGTAGACAAGCTGGCCTGGGCCTATGCCCTGAATTCCACCTCAGCAACTGTGTTTGTGAGACACTTGCTGACAGCGGTTTTCCCTCATGACATACTGCTGGTGAGCAATCTGCGTGGGAGTAGCAGGGGCAAGGGAGAAGCACGCCTACCCCTGGACAAAAACAAGCTGGATGCCATTTACAGTACGTTTTATCTCCTCAATTATGTCCCTCTGTCACACTGGCACGGCATTTTTGCATTGTTTTTGTTTTTTGGTTTATGTATTGTAGATGCAACCCTTGAGAGGTGGCCCGGGACCCAGCTATCGAGTATTGGAACCACAATAAATGCGAAGATCACAGAGCTCCGTTCAAAAGCTAAGAGTCTCACAACCTGATTAAAAACTTAATTTAGCAGCTTTACCTTTATGTCCCCAGTTGTGTAGGGCCTAGACTGTTGTTGTGTTCCATTGTTTTGTAAATTACAGTCTGTTAGTTGTGAAGTATATACAGCTTACAGGTGTTCTCTGCGCTGTGTGATCCAATGAGGTTTAAGTCACGTTCATGTAAAAGAAAACCATGTATGCTCTGGCATTCTAAATAAATGGCATTAAAATATTTGGCATTAAAATATTCTGTCTTGTTTTCAGTGGGATCTGCACAGATTGCATTTATGTAATTGTAGTTCTGGGTGTAAAGCATGTCCTGTAAGTGTAGTTGTATGCCTTATTGTTGGATATCCCCAGGTGTATTTGTACAGTACTTCCAACCCCTATCAGAATTCCAATTGGCTTTAAAACATATAAAAGACAATACAGTACTTTTAGATCTTACATACAAAAAAAGTATAGTCAGTTTGCATGTTCATATATCTACAGGGGTAGATATTTGCATGTTTTCATTATTATACATATAATATTCCTTCCTAAATTTAATGATATTTTTGTATATACAATGTATGATGCACACACAGACCTTTGTATGTAATAACGAGTACTCATGTAAAAAAAGCATATCAGAAAGTTAAAAAGTTAATAGGTGTCATACAAAAACAATATCAGTTTTTATGTACCTTCCTTATACATTTCATGCATGATATTCAGTTGAATCGTATTTGATTTAGATAGTTATTTTCTATGAGGAAAATGCAAAAGTGGCCACTTTCAAGAGTTCATCATAGTATTAGCCATGTAAGACTTATATTTTGTACAATGTTGCTGGCAACTATAAATTTTATAAGCTTTTTCTATTTCTTTTCCGTATGGGGTGGCTCGCACCTGCAGCTTACATCTGAAGAAGGGCTCGCGTTCAGTTGTGTTCCTTCAGACCGATGAGGATGGTCTGAAAATGAGCAGCAGGCTGAAAGACATGCAGCCAGATTCGGAGGGCGTGTGGATGTCAGGAGTGCCTGACAAATATCTGGCTAAACCTGCCACGGCACAGTTTGAGAACATGTGCCTGGCAGAGTTTGCGTCGGAATACAGGGTGGTGTACAGTGAGCAGACGGAGAGCAAAAGTGCCATTTGCCTCCAAAATGACATGGGGTATTTTCAGAAGAGGACAGAGAAACCAGCAATCATGAGGTTTGCTCGCTTCTCTGAAAAGAAAACCCCAGAGAAGCATTTCCGAAGGCTCTTACAGCTTAATCTCCCACACGGGCGTGATGAGGAGCTGAGAAATGCACAGTACCCCCACTTATGAGCCCAAAGAGGCCGACCATGACAAGTGTGACGACATCCCTGACTATCAAGTCAACAAGGATAGGAAGCAGTCCATGCCAATAATAGACGTGCCACCTTTGAGTTTAGACTTACTGAGGAAAATGTACCAGAGTCTGAACCAAACCCAGGCATCGATATTCTACGCTGTCCGTGAGTGGTGCTATAAGCGCGTGTGGGGCCACGATCCAGACCCATTCTATTGTGGCTGCTCTCCACAAGGACATCGTTCGTATAGCGGCACAGGACTATAGGAAGGACCCCAGAACAGGGTCCATGACAGACGTGCTGTATAAATACAAAGGGCTCAAAAGACACTTGCCTGACACCATAACGGCTGCTCCGGGCATACGCATCATGGTGATCAGGAATCTCAATGTGCAGGATGGGATTGTTAATGGCACGTTTGGAACAATCTCGCACATTGTCGTGGATGAGTGGATCTCAGCCAGTGGTGTAAAGCTTATTGTCCTGCAGCTGGATAATCCCACAGCAGGTCAGAGATACCAGAAAAAGATCCTGGGTCCCTCAGATGACCCGGTCCACATTGAGAGATCAGAGGAAAACGCTAGCAAGCGAGGCATCATTTGACATCAGTTTCCCTTTAAGTTAGCGTTTGTCTGCACGGCCCACAAAGTACAAGGCATGACCATGAAGTCGGCAGTTGTGTGTCTCAAATGAGTTTTTGAGGCAGGCATGGCTTATATCGCCCTGAGCCGCACAACTTCACTCCAGGGTCTCAATATCGTAGACCTTAAGGAGGAGAAGATATACGCCGACCCCAAAATCAAATTGGCTCTGGACAATATGGCTCAGGCATCTTTCCAGAGTGTCCGGCCCGTGTTGACTTTATTCAAATCGATGGACCAAAGTCTAAAGACTTTGACGATCATCCATCACAACACTCAGGGGCTTCCGTGTCACATTGCGGACCTCAAAGCTCATCATGAGCTCCGACTTGCAGATTTGTTGTGCCTCACAGAGACACATCTGTCAGGGTCCACTGTGTCACCACTTTTCCAGCTGGAGGGATACGACATGTTCACAAACAACAGGCAAGGTTCGTACAACCCCTGCATGGACATGGCAAAAAAAGGTGGAGGTGGAGCAAGCAGAGCATCGCAGGTACATGCAAGATGTCACCGACTTAGAGTTTCTTGTTGTCAAGGTCCAGGCTCCAGTCAAAGTTCTATTGGCAACTGTATACAAACCACCTACCTTCAGTCTGAAAACATTTTTATACAACCTGAAGAGTATTTTGGACTCCTTAGACATAATTAAACCACGAGCCCATCCTTGTCTGTGGTGACTTCAATGAGGATCTCCTGTCCGAGGGAACAAAACGCATCCGAGATTTGTTCCAGTCCAGGGGTTACACTCAGTTGATCACAGACTCCACGATTGAAATGAACACCTTGATTGATCATGTTTACATTTCACATCCTGAGAAATGCCTTCAGTCAGGTGTTCTCCAAACATAATATAGTTATCACAGTCCAGTCTATTATATGTTGACTGTTAAGGCCGGTCCAGTCTTCAAGATGGCTTTTTTAGCCTTTTCACGGCATCCGGCCAGCCAGCTCCTGTGTCTTGTTTGTGAAGAATGGTTTGTAGCAGCGGTAGGGGTTGAACAGCCTTTGATTGTTTTCTGTACACCTGTTTTCTCTTGCTTTTGGGGTTAGGAGTTAGAGGAGACAAGTGGCCTGTATTTCTGTTTGATTTTTCTTTTGTGTCAGATTAAGTCAGGGCCTTGTGAGCAATTTTTATGTTTGTTGTTTTAGGTATTGATCACCCTGAAGCTCATAAAGCCGCCTTTTCTTTGAGTATTGTCCTGCTGGCTCGTTTTTCTGTTCTTCCTGAGGAAGTTGGAGAGCAAATTCTGCTATGTCTGGGGCACCTAGACACCCGGACGTAACAAATAGTGTCTTATATAGGGCGATTGGGCGGCCTCCAACCCTCCGGCTCCTTCTTTAGTGTCTGAGCGGCCAGACCTGCTTCCTTAGTGTCCAGTGCGGCCTCCGACACTGCTCCATCCTTAGTGTCCAGAGTGGCCTCCAACACCGCTCTTCCTTAGTGTCCAGAGGGGCATCCGACACTGCTCCTTCCTTAGTGTCCAGAGTGGCCTCCGACACCGCTCCTTAAGTGTCCAGAGCGGCCTCCGATGCTGCTCCTTCTTTAATGTCTGAGTGGCTGGAGCTGCCTCCTCAGTGTCCAGGGAGACGCTTTCACCAGCACTGTGAGTGGCTGGATCCCTTTCTCCAATGTACACAGTGTCCAGAGCGTCTGCGTCTTGAGCAGCTGTAGCTGCCTTGTTAGTGTCCCGAGTGGCTGAAGCCATTTCCCTTGTACCATGAGTGGCTGGACTTCTCCAATGCCCTCCTTAGTGTCTTTAAAGCCAGAGCTGTTTCCTTAGTTTCCTCCAGTGTCAGTGTCCACCAGTCCGCCTTTGCCTGGTTCTGCGCACTCTCCTTTGTCTGGTATTGTTCAGTCCTTTTTGGCTGGTCCTGCTCAGTCCCCTTTCCCTGCTGCTGCTCTGTTTTCTTTGTGCGTTGAGTGTTTCATTTTCAGACAGCCAAGATGAGAGCCCCTCTGAGCCCGGATTCACCCAAGGCCGAAGGATTGTGTCCCGTGTGGCCAGAGCCGCTTCTTTGTGTTTTGTTTGTGTATTTTCAGACAACCATGGCGATGCACCCCAACTGATAGTTGGAAGATGACCAGCCTGTCTCAGCCTCCCGAGTGACTGGAGTTGCCTCTCCACTATTCATGGTGGCTGCTGCCGCTTTTTCAGCCTCCAGGGGAGCCACTGCTGCCTCTCCAGCCTGGTCCTGCTCCATCTCTTAGCCTGGTCCTGCTCAGTAACCTTCGCATGGTAAGCTGTCTTAATCATCACACCAAACCAGTGTAATAATGTCCAGTGTAATGTTGTCTGTTGCATTAATGTTTTGTTTTGTGACTACCAAGGTATTGGCTATTGGCACTCAACATTTTTACTATGTGTTGTGTGTTTAAGACAGAAAAAAATCCAGACAGAAGACCACAGGATGACCACAACAGATCTTCAGAGGAGGCCACAGAGAATGGAGAAACAGGTGAATGACACTTTATAACATGTTTTAAAGACTAGTGTTTTTGTGAGAATGGTCAAAGGCTCAAGCAAGATGTGGTCTTGATCTAGAGAAGATGATAAAGGATGCAGGGAGAGACCTCTACAGGACCACAGCTACAGATAGCAGCACACAAGTCAAACGGTAAGAAACACTTAGTACTGCATTGTTATTGTCTCTGTGCTTTTGTGCTTGTATGACACAAACTGATAGCTGAATAATTTCTCCAATATTTTTTAAAGGGTGGACAGACGGAAGATACTTTGGAAGAAGACCTCCATGGAACAATTACAGCAAGCCTGCAGAACTAAGACATTTACCTTTTTTTGATGACTGTGCATTGTTTCTGTTTCACTTTGTTGATTCTTGTGTCTCACAGATGTCTTCCTTGTGTATTTTCAGACATCCTGGAAGATGGCCATTGTCCTGCCGCCAAGTTTGCCTCTGTTGTATATATTGTATATATGTTGCTTGTAAAATTTCATTGTTCAAAAAATAAATACTTTTGTATGAAGAATAAGTTTTGTTTCAGGTGTGCTCATTGCTTTATTTGAAATTTGTTAAGAATCACCAACACCTATACTATAAAACTACAATACTATAAAGACAATGTACTTAACTATCCTCTTCTCTAATATACGATACAATACTGTCCTCTCCTTTACAATACTGTACTATACTATTCTAATTTCATGCTATACTGTAGTAATGTCATGTTGATAGGCTGTATCGTTTTTCAGCATCAACTTCTGTCTCTCCTGTGCTGACAGAGACTCCTGTTGCAGCAGGCTCACAGATGACACCACACACACTTCATGCACACACACTCACTCAGCCTCTCTCTCAGTACATGCACGCAATCCCAGAATGCTGGTGTGGGACCATCATGATACGCTGGACTACCCTGGGCATGAGCGCGACGAGGAAGAAGGTGAAGGCAGACGGTGTTGGGCACCATGGGGAAATCATGTCATAGTAATATAATATAAAGTAGACAGGTGTCCAGCTTCAGTGCACCCCAGCAGATGGCCCTGGGAGAGTGGGAAAAGGGCCACTTCAGAATTGTGCAAGCCCAATCTCTTCTTAGTATAGGGCCGACATGATTTCTTCAGGGCTATCTTCAGGGCTGTCTACCAGACTGCGGACTATCATGGGCCACCAAATTCCAAAACCCATACTTTCCTATCATACAGCTGATAGGGATACACTTGAGTACCTGGACAGCAAATACACAGTGTTGGTCAGTCAAGGCACAAGTATCCGGTTGGGGCCCGATACCACAGCTAGTGAGTCAATGTCAACTGGCTGCTGTTGCTAAACCAGAATCTGGACAAGTTAAATAGAAGATATATATAAATATATAAATATATATATATATATATATAATGTAAAATATAATTAATATGTAATAAAGTATATAATATATAATATATGTCAATATGGACCGATAATATGGATAGATTTTTGTTAGACGGAACCAAAGATGATGCATAAGTAAATGTGAACAGTGTCTACGATTACAGCTGGAAATCTTATTTTTTATGTGCAGTGGTTATTCCACTTTTACTTTATTTTATTATTTTTAAATCTTAGGCCTACTTACATTGGGACCTTCAGGTTGGTGGCAATGGCTCTCAAGGCTCCTTCTCCCTTCTCCTTGGAAATCCGGAGCAGGCTTTCCACAGGATCTCCCACATTTGTTCCATAGGCCACAACACTTGCCAAACATTGCATGGTGCAACTTCTTGTATGCATCGCTGCCGGAGGCTGCATTTAAGGAATCTTCACTAGTGATTAGATTTAGGAGATGACAAGCACATCGTTGATGTCTTGGCAGCTGAAATTCAAATCCATCATCTTCATTCAGAAGAGCTGCTGTGTCGATGTATTCCACATCTTCATCCTCATCCACTCCGTCTCCTTCCTCTTCAGACTGCACAGATGCTTCAGCTTCCTCAACTACTCCTTCATTGTTGTTGTCATCCTCCCCAAACACCCGAAAGGCCTTCAGAAAGTTCAAACCGTTGTCCGTGGTTGTTCTCACGATCTTGCCCCTGATATCAAACTCTGCATGGATATCATTCAAAGCACTGGCCAATCGGTCAAAGGTGTGCGCTCCTCTCAGCTGCCGGGACGCCAAGGCTGCTGAACATCTTTCGAAATTCTCCGGGTCAATCCAGTGTACCGTAACGCCGATGAACCCTTGCCCTCTGACCGACCAGCAATCAGTAGTAGTAGTGACGTATTCAACCCCCTTCATCGCCTCAGTCAGAGCAGCTTTCATTTTGTTAAAGCCATCTTCAATCTTGGAGGTGAGCGTCACCCTGGACATCATTTTGGCATTAGGGACAATATCCTTGACAAATTCTCGTAAGGGTTCCTGCTCAACTATTGAGAAGGGCCGAAGTCCATGTACAACATATTTCACAACGGCCTGGTCAATGGTCTTCTGAGACCTAACCCTAACTTTTAATATATTCCTGTAAACACCACAACTAGTTCGGAAAAGCGATGAATTGCAGTTTAAACAGGCCACTCGCGGTGTCCCTGCAGCAGCTACGATAGCTAGCAAACTTGCTAAAATGGCGGACGCAGACCCGGGGGCTCCCGCTCCCAGCTCAGGACACCTGGTCGTTTTATCAACGAGCCTACTGGTTTCTGAACTGGAGAAACAAAGAGCTCCGATGCTGAAGGACATGTCAGCCTTAATTCAGCCATTACAGTCCTCTGCGGACGCGCTTCGTGATACGGTGAATCACTTTAACGGCCGCCTCACTGCTGCGGAGATCCTTGCTGGGGACAATTTTGAGCGCATAACAAGTACAGAGAAGACGGTGAAAATGCTGGAAGCCCAGAACAAGTCACTGCAAGACCATCTTGACGATCTTGAAAACAGATCTAGGAGAGCCAATCTCCGGATAATTAGCATTCCCGAGGGCAGTGAAAAGGGTCGAGACCCGACCGAGTTCATATCCAATCTGCTGATGGAAAACCTCGGAGCCGGTGTCTTAACCAGACCCCCGGAGCTCAAGAGGGCACATCGCTCCCTAGCCCCTAGACCCGGACCAGGAGGCAGACCCAGGGCATTTGTGGTATGCTTTCATCGTTTTCAAGAGAGGGAGAAAGTGCTTCGTTGGGCCAGACAGCACAAGCTTAAATATCAGGAAACAACGCTCCGTGTTTACCCGGACGTCAGTGCCATCACTGCAAAGAAATGAGCCGCTTTCAACAAAATCAAGCAAGCTCTCTACCAGAAAGGAGTGAAGTTCAGGCTTCTCTTCCCTGCCCTCCTGCAAGTTTCATATGAGAATGAAACTTTCACTTTTGAGTCGCCGGAGGCAGCGCAAGCATTTTACAACGAGCGGATGATGGACAAAGAGTGATACGCAGCATAATGTTTCCCATGGTCACCCACACTTGGTATTTTCACTCCTGCCCATCTGAATCAGTTCAGCGGCTCCTGTCACTGCTCACTGCCCGGTGGACTTGTTGTCACGGTATCCATGGTAACGGGTAGGCGTGTCTGTTGTGTTTACTCTGTTCGAGCTGCAGGAGCTGGGCCATAGACATATATTTCTGCTCTATTACATGCTAATTTCAAAGGAGGAGTGTGAGGGACCATTCATATGTGCAGGTTTACTCACTGGGATGGATTCTTCCTTTATTTTATTTTTTTGAGATAGTGCTGAAGCAAACCTTCTTTTTATGTTGTAAAAAATACAATTGAAACAAGTAATTAAGATTGGCCTGTTCTGTTATTAGTAACGTTTTTCTGGAACTTTTAATTCGTTCTTTAGAAAGTGGTGTATGTTTTTTTTACACATTGTTTATCCGAATGTCCCCTTGAGGTAGAGAAGGTTATGGAAGTAGAAAGTGTTATCCTGTCGGGATTGGAGTTGTGGGATTGGGTGGGGGGTGGGAGGGAGAATTGCATTTTTATAGGTGTGTTTTTTCTGTGTTTTTTGTTGTGTTTTCCCCCTTTTTCTTTGGCTCAAGAATCACGTCAGGCCTTGGAGATCTCTTTGTTTCTCTTTTATATGACAATGCAGGGTAAGAATCTTCGCTTTATCTCTTGGAACCTGAAGGGCGTTAATTAAGCTACTTGGAGGGGATGTTTTCTTTTTACAGGAAACTCATCTCCGTTCTTCATCAACCGACCTTGGCTAGGGCATATGTTTCACTCTAAATTCCCATGCAGGGCAAGAGGGGCAGCTATCCTGATACATAAGAATGTCCCCTTTGAGTTTTCAAACTCTATTGAAGATCCTAATGGTAGATATGTAATTATCTCCAGAAGACTATGTGGCTTACCTGTGGTAATGGCCTGCGTTTATGCACCCACTTGGGATGATGATGATTTTATTACAAGTTTTTTCTCCTCTCTTCCTAAAGTTGATGACCACTACTTAATTATTGGCGGCGATTTTAATTTGATTCAAAACCCCTCCTTAGACAGATCTTCTACTATTCCTCAAGTGTTATCAAAATCAGCTAAAGTCCTCGACACATATAAGACTAGTTTGGGCTTGTTTGATCCATGGAGAGCTAAGTCCCACTCTGATAAGGTTCCTTTTTCTCACATGTCCATCACTCTTATTCAAGGATAGATTTTTTTCTCCTTGATAATTATTTTTCAGCAGAGGTCCATTCATGTGAATACCATAGCATTATTATTTCAGACCACGCCCCCGTTTCTGTTGATATTAACTTCCCTAGTCATGTCCCACCCTCCAGACAGTGGAGACTGAACTCCTCTTTACTAGCACAAGCTTCTTTTAAAGACTTCCTTAACACACAGATCTCCCTGTTTTTTGACACTAATGATTCTCCGGAGATCTCTATATGCATTTTGTGGGAAACTTTTAAGGCTTTCATGCGTGGGCAAATTATATCATATGTCTCCTCCCTGATGAAGGCAGAAAGGGTGGAGTCAGAGGCACTTGTCAAGGAAATATTTAAAGTTGATAACTTGTATGCCACTGCTCCGACTCCTGCTCTTTACAAAGAACGCCTTCAACTTCAGTCCAAATTTGATCTATTATCCACTAGTAAAATGCAGAAGCAGTTATTCCTCACTAAGCAAAGTTTCTTGGAGACTGGGGACAAAGCAGGAAGATTATTAGCACATCAGGCATGCGCAACCACATTATCCAGATTGATCCCCAAGATCCAATCTGTGTCAGGTGAAGTTACTTTGAATCCTACTTCCGTTCATTCTATTCTAACCTTTACTCCTCACAATGCCCATCGGATGTTTGGGAGGGTGACAACCCTCTGGATAGGATTGTTTTTCCTAAATTAAATGAGGATTTATGTAGAGATCTGGGAGAAATTCCGAAATTTCCGTGAAGGAAGTACAGGAAGCAATTATGTCACTTCAAAGTGGTAAAACTCCAGGCCCCGATGGGTTCACTGTTGAGTTCTTTAAGGTATTTTCTCCCACTATTGCTCCAGTTCTTCAAAAAATGTATAATGAATCTTTTGCTGAAGGCCACCTGCCTTCCACCCTATTGGAGGCCTCCATTTCTCTCCTGCTTAAGAGTGATAAGGATCCTCTTATATGTGGTAATTATAGGCCCTACCTAACATAATAGCAATTGATCAAACAGGTTTCATGCTAGGAAGGCACTCATTTCACAACACAAGGAGGCTCTTAAATATCATCAGCACTCCTTGCCCTCTTTCCCCCCTCCTATTTGCCTTAGCTATTGAACCTCTAGCTATTTGGTTAAGTCAGGAGGCTGGGTCACCAGAACTGGTACAGTTCATAAATTATCATTATATTGTGATGACCTCCTTCTGCATATGTCTAATCCAGCTGTCTCTCTGCCTGTGGTTTTAAACATCTTTGACAAATTCGGGTCCTATTCATGTTACAAACTTAACCTCCACAAGATTGACCTTCTTCCCATCAACTCATTGGCCAGAAATATACCCCCTGCTTTTTTCCCTTTTAGATATGCTACAGATGGATTTAAATATTTGGGGGTGCACATTACAAATTCATTTAACCAACTTTTCTCCAAAAACTTTGCTCCTCTCCTTGAGAGACGTAAAGTAGACTTTGACAGATGGTCTGGTCTCCCTTTATCCCTAGTAGGTCGTGTTAGCTTAGTTAAAATCATATCATCATATCATATCATATCATATTACCTAAGTTTCTGTATCTGTTTTCTCATATCCCTGTCCTCATCAAGAAGCATTTTTTTAGATCACTTGATCAATTAATAAATTCTTTCCTTTGGGGTGGTAAAAATCCACGCATTAGAAGATATGTCCTGCAACTCTCAAAGGCTCTTGGTGGGCTAGCACTGCCCAACTTTTTACATTATTATTGGTCCTGTAATATTCAAAAACTTTTATTTTGGTGCACCATCCCAGTAGATGTGGAGCGCCCTACATGGGTAGATATGGAACTGTCTTCCTCTAAATTTTCTCTTCACTCCCTGGTTAGCTCTCAACTCCTATTCCCTCTGGCCTTTGGCCCTAGCACGTAAGTTAGAGAGGAAATGGCGTTCCACCAAAAACACTAGTATTTTTCTTACCTGGAAAGATAGTCTGAAGACTTACAGGCTGGCTCTGTGTAATGCCAGAGCGAGATACTACTCCTCTCTAATTGAGGAAAATAAGCATAACCCTAGGTTTCTGTTCAGCACTGTAGCCAGGCTGACTCAGAGTCATAACTCCACTGAGCAGTGTGTCCCTACCCATCTCAGCAGTGGTGAATTTATGGACTACTTTAACAACAAAATTACAAATATTAGACAAACAATTACGACCCACTCAGCATACATGGCGACTAACCAACCCCCTGTTGCAGCCTTTCAGATCACAGATGTGGATATAACCAGGTCACTATCTTCATTTGACCCCATTGACCTGCATCAGCTGACCACTATCATCTCCTCTTCTAAATCTTCGACCTGCCTCCTTGACCCGATTCCGACCAAGTTGTTAAAGGAAGTGCTGCCTTTAATCGCCACCTCCTTACTTGACCTCATCAACATGTCCATAACAACAGGTTACGTTCCTCTTACGTTCAAAGTCGGAATAATCAAACCCCTCCACAAGAAACCGTCCCTTGATCCAGGAACTTTAGCAAATTACAGACCGATCTCTAACCTCATCTTCATCTCAAAAATCATTGAGAAAATCATTGCCAACCAGCTCTGTGAACACCTCAATAACAATAGTTTATTTGAATCCTTCCAGTCTGGTTTTAGAATAAATCATAGCACTGAGACTGCACTGGTTAAAGTCACTAATGACCTCTTCATGGCGTCTGACCAGGGTCTCATTTCAGTGCTTGTCTTGTTAGATCTCAGTGCTGCTTTTGATACGGTTGACCACCAGATCTTACTAAGGAGACTGGAATATCAACTCGGAATCAGAGGCACTGCTTTAGACTGGTTCCGGTCCTATCTTTCAGACCGATATCAGTTTGTTTGTGTTAACGACAACCAATCGCCACGTACTAAAGTCAGCCACGGGGTTCCGCAAGGATCTGTGCTTGGTCCAGTTCTTTTCTCTGTATATATGCTCCCTCTAGGTGATATCATCAGGAGTCACTCTATAGATTTCCACTGTTATGCTGACGACACTCAATTATATCTATCTATCAAGCCGGGCGAGCTCAACCGTCTACAGCAGCTTCAGTCCTGCCTTGATGATGTGAAGGCCTGGATGACTAATAATTTCCTCCTTCTGAACTCTGAAAAAACAGAGTTGCTGCTCATAGGTCCTAAACACCTACGCGATTCAATATCTGATGCCATAGCATTACAAGGTAGTTTTGCGACTTCTTCTGCCACCACTGTTAAGAACCTAGGTGTTAGTTTTGATCCAGACCTGTCTTTTAGCTCCCACATAAAATCGATCTCGCGGACTGCCTACTTCCACCTCCGCAATATTTCAAAAATAAGACACCTCCTCCCTCTCCATTCAGCAGAACAGCTGGTCCATGCCTTTGTTACCTCCAGGCTGGACTACTGCAACTCTCTACTGGCTGGAAGCTCCAATAGGTCGCTGAGAACTCTGCAGCTCATTCAGAACGCGGCAGCTCGTGTCCTGACCAAAACTAGAAAGAGAGATCACATCTCTCCTGTTCTGGCCTCATTACACTGGCTTCCTGTACCTTTCAGGTTCAGGTTCACGTTCCCTCTAGCTTCTCTCTTTCCTCTTGGCCTCTCCCCGTCTGTTTTCCATCTCCTCCTCTTCCTCCCTCTCCTCCCCCTCTCCTTTGTTATCTTTAAATTTATTTTTATTTTTATTTTATTTTTATTTTCATTTTAATTTTTGTTTATATATATATATATATATATATATATATATATTTATTTATTCTTATTTTGATTTTTATTAATATTTTATTTTTTAATTCTTAATTTTCTTTTTATTCTTATTTTATTTTTCATTTTTCATTTTATTTTTATTATTTTTATTTTCCCTCCCGACTTCCATCAACGCTGAGCTGGATCCAGGACCACCTCTACCCGGCTCATCTCACTGCGGTTCCTCCTGCCTGCTACTATGGACTGATTCAATTCAATTCATTGATTTATATCCTGAACTGTTAGCCATCAATAATGTTTTGTTTGTGCCCGCCTGTCCGTCCTGGGTGAGGATCCCCTCCTCTGTCTCTCACCCTGAGGTTTCTCCCCTTTTTTCCCTGTCAGGGTTTTTCTTGGGAGTTGTTCCTCAGCCTTTGCAAGGGTCTAAGGACAGGGGGTTTTTCACTATGTACACATTGTTGCTCTGCTTGTAAAGTGCTCTGAGATAACAGCTGTTATGATATGGCACTTAAAACAAATAAAAGTTGAGTTGAGTTGAGTTGAGTTGAGCTGTGGTAAACAACTCTGTTAAAATCTGGATTCAATTTAGGAAAAGCCTGGGCCTCCACAGAGCCTTAGACCTCGCCCCCATTGTGAATAATCACTTATTTCTGCTCTCTTGCACTGACTTTGCCTTTCGGACCTGGTCTGAAAAAGGGTTAACTAGACTTAGAGACCTTTACAAGCTAGGAACATTCATGTCCTTTTCTGAGCTTTCAACAAAATTTGATCTACCTAAATCCCACCTATTTTGTTTCTTTCAGGCGAGACATTTTATTCAGAACCAGAACCCCGAATTCCCTAGTCGATCCCCGGAAACTTTGATTCACTCATTATTGGCATTTGATCTGAAACAAAAACGGCTAATCTCATGTATCTACAGCCTTATCAGTTCTGCAAATGACTCCCCAGCATTCAATCCCAAGGATTCCTGGGAGCTAGAGCTTGGGGCCACACTGCCTGACGATTACTGGCAACGGGTTTTACGGTTGGTTCACTCGTCTTCAGTCTGTGCGCGGCACGGCCTCTTACAGTGTAAAGTTGTACACAGGGTTCGTTAAGCTAATGCAAGGCTGTCACGGATGTATCCTAATGTAACTGACTCGTGTAACAGGTGCCATCAGTCCCCAGCCGATCATTCTCATATGTTTTGGTCTTGCCCCAAGCTTGCCACATTTTGGTCTGAAATGTTCAACACTTTGAGGAGAGCTTATAATACTAGTATCTCTCCCGATCCTCTTTTGGCCTTTTTTGGTTCCTCCTTGCAGCCTCCTACCTCTAAATCAATGCGAACTGTCCTTGCCTTTACCACCCTACTGGCTAGGCGACTAATACTTCTTAATTGGAAGCTTCCTCAACCTCCTTCTCACAGCAGGTGGGTGAAAGAGGTGTTATTGTCCATTAAACTTGAAAAGCTCAGATTTTCCTTTAAAGGTTCCCTAGGTCATTTTGAAAAGACTTGGAGACCGCTCCTAAAATATATTGAATCCTTGACATCTCTACCTGATTGTGACGACTGAGCCCCCCCCATTTATTTCCTTTTTATTTTATTTTATTTTATTTTATTTTTTTTAATTAATTAATTAATTAATGTATTTTCTTTTTATTTTACTTTTTTTCCCTTTATAGTGATGTGTGAACATGCTTTATCTCATTTGCCTGTCTACATTATTTTCTTATTTATTTTTAATGATTATCTGTCGCACCTACTATTGTTGTCCTTGGATGCGGTGGGAATGCGGGAGGGATAAAAAAAAGGGGAAAAATCATAGGTTGGAAGTCCTCTTGATCATATTGTATTGTAACTGTGAACATACTTCCAAAAAAGAAAACTATTAAAAAAAATAAAAAATAAAAACATACATTTAGCCAAGTACAATGATAAATTTGATATTGAACATTGGACACATTACAATAACAGTACACCTAATAACTTGTGATTCATTAGCATTTAAGTAGAAAATCCTAAAGTCAAACTTTAATCAAAAATCAAAAGTAGACAGGAGTGGTACCCTAGATAGCTGATAGCATATCCACTGAAATTCGACAGTAAAAAAGATTCAATTCATAAAACGGTTCGAAAAGACTGCAAGGTTAACCTCTGCAACTAAGACAGCAGAAGCACATACACAAAGTTTGTTTCAAATTCCTTATTCGTTACACAGCCTACAGCCCATCTTCTTCCTTCTCTGGAACTCATAAAGCTAGGAGGCCTGCTACAACCAACTTTATGCCAAATACACCGCGTGTGGAACCGAAACACTGTGCCACACGAAGTTAATTTTTTTAGGTTATGCTCAAAATTGCACAACAGTCCATGTAATGCCCATCATATCACTACTGGAATACCTATATAAATTTCATAAACTTTCTTACCTGAATATGTTTCTTCAGGTTGGACGGGGAGTTTCTGTAAGACAAGATCTCCACCTTTCTTGGGAGACATAGCAGACACTTCATCCGGAAGGACGAATCCTTTACATCCGCATATGAAAACATCGTCTTCAAATAAGGCCACGGGTGCTCATTGTTAGGTTGTGGATCCCCTTCACTTGCAGAACCAGCCGACACCGTAGTTGCTGTCTCCGACATCTCCTCCTCCATTGCGCTTGTGCTGTTAATTGTGAGACCAGCCGGTGTAGCCTATTGGTGCAACTTCGCTGCAGTCAGTCAGTGAGGGTGGGGCGGGGCCAAAACACCGTTACGGTGGTTTGGTTTCTTTT
Organism: Karalla daura; assembly: GCA_029224185.1. Classification (NCBI taxonomy): domain Eukaryota; kingdom Metazoa; phylum Chordata; class Actinopteri; order Chaetodontiformes; family Leiognathidae; genus Karalla; species Karalla daura. The sequence continues at coordinate 296,190 of CM055198.1, forward strand.
TCTTTCTTTCTTTTTTTGTTTTTGTAACAAGTAACTAAATGGAGCATTGAAAATATATCAGAGTAAAAGTATGCAATTCAGTTCGGAAATGTAGTGAAGTAAAAGTGAAAGTTGTCAAAAAATGTAAAACTCCAGTTAAGTACAAAGTCTCCCAAAACATACTTAAGTACAATAGTGAAGTATTTCTACTTCGTTACTATATAACACTGCCTAGTCCAAAAGAAGATGGTGACAACCCGATCCACTAGGAAGTGGTCCCCAGAGATGGAAAGTGCCCTTAGAGACTGTTACAACACCACGGTCTGGGATGTGCTTATGAACCGGCATGGTGAAGACATTGGGGGGATGACACACTGTCTGACGGACAACCTGAACTTCTGCATAGACGAGGTTTCTCCTGTTAGGACTGTCAACTGCTACCCTAATAACAAGCCATGGGTAATGCGGGAAGTTAAAGCTGTCCTCAATAGGAAGAAGGCTGCTTTCAGGAATAACGCTCTGTGAGGAAAGCTAAAGACAGCTACAGGAGAAAAGTGGAGCAGAAGCTGAGAGACAACAACATGAGGGAAGTCTGGGAAGGAGTGAGGACCATCCAGGTCAAAATCCAGTGACCAGAATCATAGAGGGGACAATAGAAAGAGCGAACGAACTGAACAACTTCTTCAATTGGTTCAGCCAACCCTTGTTCCCCCAACCCCAGACCCCACCGCCACCTTCAGCACAGCCACATATCCTGTTTCCCTCCTCACACCTCCCGGACACAACAATACCCCTGTCTCAACACAACCCACCTCTGTCCTCCTCAGTCTCAACAGAAATTCACTTCACAACAGAGCAGGTCACTGAACAGCTGATGAAGCTACGGCCAAGGAAAGCAGCAGGCCCAGACAAAATGTGTCCAAGACTTCTGAAGACCGGCACTGCACAATTGGGGAAACCATTACAGCAGATCTTCAACCTTAGCCTGCAACTAGGGAGAGTGCCGATCCTGTGGAAGACATCATACATCGTTCCAGTCCCGAAGAAGAACCGGCCCAGTGAGCTGAATGACTTCAGACCGGTGGCACTAACATCACATCTTATGAAGACGCTGGAGCAACTCTTCCTCAACCTCCTCAGACCCCAGGTTCAACACAGCCAGGACAGCCTGCAGTTTGCGTACCAGCCGAATGTTGGTGTACATGATGCCATTCTCTACCTGCTGGGAGCCCACTCCCATCTGGATAAGGGAAGTGGTACAGTGAGGTTTCTTTTCCTGGACTTCTCCAGTACCTTTAACACCATCCAGCCCCCCATGCTCTGCGACAAACTGAGCAGGATGGGAGTGGACCCCCACCTGGTAGACTGGATCTCCAACTACCTCACTGACAGACCACAGTAAATCAGGCTGAAGGACACCACACCTGACATGGTGGTCAGCAGCACTGGAGCCCCCCAGGGAACAGTGCTAGCCCCTCTCCTCTTCACCCTGTACACCTCTGACTTCTGTTACAACGTGGAGCTGTGTCACATACAGAGGTACACAGATGACACAGCCATTGTTGGGTGCATCAGGGATGACAATGAGGAGGAGTATCAGAGACTGGTGGGGGACTTTGCTGCATGGTGCTACAGCTCACACCTCCAAGACGAAAGAGCTGATCATCGACTTTGAGAGGTCCAGACCAAGACCAAAACCAGTCCTGATAAAGGGAGCTGAGGTGGAGATTGTGGACTCCCACAATTACCTCGGACTGTGGCTTGCCCAGCCACAGTCCACAAACTGGACTGGACAACACACATCAAACATTCTGTGGTTGCCAGTGTCCTTTTTTACACTGTGGAATGTTGGGGGGGCAGCATACCCAAGGAGGACACTTCCACACTGGATAAACTGGTCAGATGGGCCGGCTCTGTGGTTGGCATGAAACTGGACTCTCTGGTGACGGTGGTAGAGATGAGGACGCTGGACAAACTGCAGGACATTATGGACCAGTCATCCTCTGCATACTGTCATCGACAACCAGAGGAGTCTGAGACTGCGTCTTCCAAAATGCAGAACCACTACACTTAAGAACTCTTGTCCATCACGCCATCATGCTCTACAACTCCTCACTTGGGGGTAGGAGGAAATAGAGAGGACAGAGGGGAAGGAGTGGTAGCCAATGTGTGGCCGTGTGTCTGTATAAAATGTGCAATTACAGCTACAGTGCAAAAAAAGAAAAAGAAGAAAGAATTTGTCTACTGCTTACGGTGTGACTGGGAGCAACATAAAAAGAGCAAAATGAGCAAACATTTGCCGGGCCGAGCTGCACGTTTTGATGTATCATTTGTGTGATCAGCGGTCATCAAGATACGCCTTCGGTCATCAAAATTTTGCTATGATAATAATAAGAACAAACACGGTGGAGAACAAAAGTGCTCCCTCCCGGAGCTTGCATAATTAGAATAGTCGAATAGTATATATTATGATAATGTATATGTATAATGTATATAACATATAACATAAAATACATATATAACAATACAAAATAATATATGTATAAATATAAATACAAATAGAACAAAAAACAGAGTCAAACTACATAAATAACATCAGCCTGGCTCGTTCCCAGCAGAGGCTGTCAACCCATGCTGTCCAAATTTAACATTACTCATATTGAACTAGACTCAAATCAATTCATGAATTTGAAATTTAACATGTTCTCTTTGCTGGGGTGGCAACCCATGGAGGGAAGGAGCCAGACTCTCAAGAAACTTCTCTTCTTGGTGGACATGCCTGGGGAGCAGGTGGCTCCTGCAGCCTCTGGATGAGGAGCTCTTCGATCAATTTCTCTTTCTCCCCACCATCCACCCTCCCCCTGCCTCTCTGTACACCTGTACGAAATCAAAATCACAATATTCATTTGATAAATTCTATAACTTTCTGGAGCCCTAAAAATAAACACAAACCATCTTTTGTACAGTTCATACCACTGGTTAAAGCAGGAGGAGCAGCAGCAGAAGGAGCAGCAGCCATGCCCTCACAATCACTAGAGTGATCTGAGAGAAATTATCATCATCCAAACTGTTCCAAATATCTGATCCAAACTGATTCGACAAAAGTGGTACACATAATTTGAAATCTTCTGGAAATATCAGTACACAAATAAATGCCTGCTGAATTTTAAACCGTTTTTACATGTACTGTGATATTGGTACGTGTGTCTGTCTTCACTTAACCAACCATCATAAGCTGTGTCTGATGGCCCTGCTGCTGCCTCATCATCTTCTGTATTGAGGTTCTCTGCAGTCGATTCTTCCTTCAATGTTACCACTAGTTTCCCTGGGTATGGTGAAAGTGTCAAGGAAAGACAGGACTGCAGAAAATTGCTACTTTTTAAGTGGTTGTCCTGCTGACTGTTCCTCATTCTTTCCCCTGAGGTAGGTGTCCCTCAGCCCCTTCCAATTTTTCCTGACAGAACTCAACTGCAAATACACACACACACACACACACACACACACACACACACACACACACACACACACACACACACACACACACATTCAGTCCTCTTAAACATCCAATTAATTTATGCAACCACTGTCCCAAAAGTACAACCAGCTACTTACTTTACAGCACATATTTTACATTAGAAAAATCAGACTTTACTCACACACTCAATCAGTTTAGTTTTACATCAACATCAAACACAACTTGTATATACAACCTGTATGTGATACACAAATGCTTTTCAGTTTTTCCTGTTTTCTCTAAATAACAGTACATTATACAGAAATCTAATAATATGTACCAGTAAACCATACAACTGACGTATATGTATTTAGACAGACTCCTGGGGAGTCTCATGGGCTTTCAGAATATTGAAAATTATGTGTGGTCCAGTACCCGAAAAAAAATGCATTTGTGCATAAGCACCTGTGTTTTTGATCGGACCTGTCGTGTGGTTGAAAGGCCAGTGCCAGCGTATCTCTGGGTCCACAAGGATTGATATAGTAAAGTAGGTCATAAAAACAAGAGGGCCTAAGAGCTTTTCCCTCATTAAAGACTAGTGACAAACCTCCATTCACCTGCATACATCTACACCCACGTGCACATATCCATGCAGCCATGCATGCAGCCTGGTACATGCACATGTATACAGACACTCACACATACACACAGTGCTCCATGTCAGCAAATCTCTGAATCATGTGCAGTACTGTACAGAGAATCAGAATCAGAATCAGAACAGTCTTTGTTGTCTTGGTAGGTCCAACAAAATTTGGGGGCGCTCGTGTAGAACTACAGAAACACCACAGTCAAGACAAGGACCTAAACAATAGACAGACATTTAGTGTGTCTGAACAACACATCGCATTTAAAAGGATATCTCTCTTAAAATAGAGATATGGAGGGTAAGAGTGCAATTTACACTGCAGCAGTATAATATAGAATATATGATTGTGTAATTATTATATAATTGTAGTAGTATAAAATATATATGAAATAAACTGCATATTATACTCCTCTCCATGAACCATCACCTTATCGCGGTGGAGATGTTTATGTTCCCTTAAAACCTTGAGAGCTATGTTGTTGGGAGTCATTCAGTCCTTGTAAAGTCACCCAAGGCAAACTGGTCTCAGGTGAGGGGCCAGACTAAGAATGATTCAGAGGACCCCAATAAGAAGAACAAAGTGAGGGATGGGACCCTGCCCAGAGGAAGCCCGGGGCCCAAGTCTGGAGCCAGGCCTGGACGGAGGACCTATCAGCAAGCACCTAGTGCCCGGCCCAGCCCGACCCGGCCCGGCACAGCCCGAAGGAGTCACATGGCATCGCCATCTTCTCCATCACCCTGTGGACCCACAGTGCTGGGTGGCAGTCATGGGTGGACGCCCATGACTGCCACCCAGCACTTGTTGTTCAGCCCATGGCTTATGGGCTGAACAACATTGCAGAGTACCTGGATTTCTTTGAGTCCCTGGGAGGAGTACTGGAAAGTGCTCCAACCGGAGACTCCATTGTTCTGCAGGGAGACGTCAATGCTCATGTGGTTGGGGAGGAGGTTGGGAGGATCCACCTCCCTGATCTGAACCCGAGTGGTGTTCTGTTATTGGACTTCTGTGCTAGTAACAGTTTGTCCGTAACTAACACCATGTTCAAGCATAAGGGTGTGCATTGCACCTGGACACCCTAGGCCGGAGGTCAAGCATTGACTTTGTAGTCATGTCATCAGACCTCCGGCTGTATGCCTTGGACAAGAGAGGGGCTGAGCTGTCAACCGATCACCACCTGGTGCTGAGTTGGATCCACTGGCAGGGGAGGAAGCTGGACAGACTTGGCAGACCCAAGCACATTGTTAGGGTCTGCTAGGAATGTCTGGTGGAATCAGTATCTGGTGGAGATGAGAGAGCATTGACCAGATTCGGAGGGAGGCTGGATACATGGAGTCCGAGTCGATCATGTTCTCAACCTCCATTGTAGACACGGCTGTTCAAAGCTGTGGCCTTAAGGCCTCCCAGCAATCCCAGAACCCAGTGGTGGACACCGGAAGTGAGGGATGCCGTCAAGCTGAAGAAGGAGTCTTATCGAACCTGGTTGGCTAGGGGGACTCCTGAGAGAGCTGACAGCTGACAGCCAAGTGGGTGGGTCGCAGAGGCAAAAACTCGGATCTGGCAAACCATCGGGTGCCTCAGGAGGGGGAATCAGAGCTTCACCAGCACTGTTTTCAGTGGATGTGGAGAGCTCTTGACCACGACTGAGGACATTGTCGAGTGGTGGAAGGAACACTTTGAGGATCTCCTCAATCCCATTGACACACCTTCCCTCAAGGAAGCAGAGGCTGAGGACTCAGAGGTCGACTCATTCATCAAGCCAAATTCACTGAGGTAGTTCAGAAGCTACCCAGTGGCAAGGCTCTGGGGGTGGACGAGATCTGCCCTGAGTATCTCAAGTCTCGCTGTCCTGGTTGACATGCCTCTGTGACTTTTTAAAAGAGGGACCAGCGGGGGAGTGGACTGGACGCCAATAGTCAACTCTCGAATCCAGGAGGAACGATGCGGTTTTTGTCCCAACCGTGGAACACTGGACCAGCTCTATACCCTCCGCAGTGTGCTTTAGGGTTCATGGGAGTTTGCCCAACCGGTCCCCATGTGCTTTGTTGACTTGTGGACCTTGTCCCGCGTGGTGTTCTGTGGGAGGTACTCCAGGAGTACAGGGTCGGAGGCCCTGTTTGGTTCGCATTGGTGGCAGTAAGTCAGACCTGTTCCTGGTGCATGTTGGTCTCTAAAAAAGCTGCCCTTTGTCACTGGTGCTGTTCATTATATTTTTGGACAGAATTTCTAGGCGCAGCAGGAGGCCAGCAAGGGTCCAGTTCGGGAGTCATGGGATTTAATCATCTTTGCAGATGATGTTTTATTGGCTCCCTCAAGCCAAGACCTCCAGCGTGCACTGGGGCGGTTTGCAGTCAATTGTAAAGCATCAGCGCCTGCAAGACTGAGGTCATGGGTCACTACCTGAAAAAGGTGGCTTGCTCCCTCCAGGTCGGTGGAGAGAAGAAAGAACTGAGCCGAAAGGCGATGTATGAACAATGTGTTTGGGCATTGTGCTTTGACTAAACCACTGTGCTATCCAGTCATACAGCTTGTGCTTTTGTTCGTCTTTGTTTGTGGGGCTGTAGTTTCTGATGGCTTTCTTCCAGAGATGTTCACAAATCAGTTTTTCCAAGTCCAAGTCAAGTCTCAAGTCTTTGAGAAACAGTGCTAAGTTAAGGCTCAAGTCTTTCACCTCAAGTCCAAGTCAAGTCTCAAGTCTCAAATGGCTGTAATGAATGTTTTTATCTCAGATGCTGAGATAATACTGCATTGCTGTACTGTTTATAACACAAAATCTCCAAAATTACTAGAAATGACGAGTCTCAGGTTGAACCTACCGCTGCCATGACCAGTGTTAATACATGGCTGCACGCATGCGTTACACTACTGTGACGTTCATTGTTGAAAAATATGTCGATGCCTTTATTTTGAAGGAGGTCTCCATCCATACTTTAAAATAAGTATTATTTGGTGCCAGTTGAAATTATTCTTTTCACATTGCTACCTGACAAAAATTCCAGAGTCCAGTTCCACAAGTTACTTTTTCCAAGTCCAAGTCAAGTATCAAGTGTCTGAGGGCAAGTCTCAAGTCAAATCTCAAGTCTCTGAGGGCAAGTCTCAAGTCAAGTCCCAAATCTTTGTTTGTGCGACAGACTCGAGTCTCCATCTCTGCTGTCTTCACAACTGATATTATCGCTTTTGCATCTCTTTCTACAGGGATATCGTAAATGGCAAGAAAACATTCACACGCATTGCCTTTCTCATTATGAGTTTATGAGGTTATGAGAGGTTATGAGAGTGAGTTGCTACTCCATAATTATGCTTAATTATTTTGCTAGTCTACCAATACAATTCAACAAATCTTCTATTGTTTCATTCACCGACAGTGACCAACAACTGCCAACCAGCAGTCTTGCTATATTATTATGAAACACGTTATCAACTTGATTGGTCAACCCAGGATTTCCCAATCTAACTGCTAACTAAGTGAAAGTGGCATATTGATGAACAACAAGCAAACAAGCTGCCAAATAAAGGAAGGACAGCTGGCAAACAATTCTTGCCTAACAGCCATATAATGCTACAGCCTCTCACCTGAAGAACAAAGTCTTCATTGAGTTGAACTCGAGTTGTCAGAAAACATTTGACATTTCAAAACATTTGACAGGAGGCGCTGCTATGTCTGCAGTCAGAGTGTAAAAGGTGAATAAAAATGGAGATAAAACTGTGCCCTGTAGTGGCCCTATGTTGGTGATGATGGTCTGACACTTGCTGTCATGAATCCTCATTTTTTGAGGTCTGCTGGTGAGGAAATCTGTAATCGATGCCACAGTAGATTAGTTGAGATTAAAAAAAGGGCTTTTTAGCTAAAATGTGAAGCTGAAGAATATTAAAAGTGCTTGAGAAATCAAAAAACATTATTCTTACAGATGTGGCATTCAGTTCTAGTTGACCATGTACCTTGTGCAACACATAAAGGAGGGCATCATCTGTCCCTACCCCGCTACACTCTAAAATGAAAATACATTGGCTAAACTTAAAAAAAATGTAATAACAATTTGCAACTATCTTTTTAAGTAATTCCAACTAAGCCATTATTGAGTATTCCCGATGAGACTTTAGTGGTTGGAATAACTCAATTAATTAAATACAACAACCCACATGATTTGTTTTGTCCTCTACAAGCTTTATTATGTTGAACCAAGTAAATTTTTATAGTAGTCAAATTACTTTATAAGTTGCTGTAAATTGTTTATTTTAATATCCTTCTACTGAAAAAAGTCAGTGCAAAATGTTACATCAATTTTATTGAGTATAACTAACTTATGTCAGAATAAATTAGACATGGCAATTCCAGTTTTACCATCAAAATATTTCTATTGTAACCAATACAATTTTTATTGCAGTCAACTAGCAATATCTGTAGATGCAGTAAATGTTAAAGCTCTGCCTAAATATTAATAATTGTTAAATGTACAGAACTTCTTCAGAACAACACATCATACATCATGCATAAATCAAAACAAAAGTATGAGAGGCCGTTTCTTAACCAAAAGTGCACACATGATGTACAAATAAACACATTTGCTGCTGAATTAGTGGACAACCTGAGTCTTCACATTTTTAGAACAGCAGTTTTCATTATACATCTCCCGAATGAACTTCAAGTGAATTTCAGGTGTAAACTTACTTCAAGTACTTAATATACACTGAAAAACCTGTACTCAAGACAGTAAAAGCAGTGTATATGGCAAAAAAAAACTACAAATGAACAAAGACAATATAAATATTAATGCAATGTCTGGCTACATTCCTGCTCAATTTGTAAACTTTACATTTTTAACACAGCGGTTTAGTTTTCAGAGACATTCGTTTCAGACCATCCAGCTCAAGGAACACCTTTTAAAACTCTTTAGTGTTTTTTAGTTCCCTCGGGTAGCCGAGATTAAGTGAGTAGATGAGCCAAATTAGCAAGGCTCTAGATATGTCTATGTCTTGCAGGACTTCTGTTCCCTCAGTCACTATGCTTGTGCTGGCTCAATCAGATGTGGCACCTCTGGCTGCAATGATCATCAGCACTTCATTGCTGAGGTCCCCATCAACATAGCATACATAGGTCAGAATCTCTCAGAATCTTTACTCTTTCAGAAAGAAACAGTAACAATTAAAAACAAGACTAACACAAAGTATAGTTTTTATGTGTCAGATTTGCCTACCCATATCTTTTTAAAGAGATTCTTATCCTTTTCTCCGAGGTACACCACCAATCCATGGATCACAACCTCTCTCCTCATTTCCACAGAATCATTCTGCGAATACAAAATGTCTGCGAATATAAAATGTTTAACTACTCCTCCAAGAGGAAAGGTTTCTACCAATTATTTTTTTAAACTTTCCCAGTGTCTTTCCATAATACTTTACCCCATTTCCATTATTGTATTTTCACAATTTAGATAAGAGGTAATAAAGAGGTCCTTGCTCTGGGGAGGAGAGGAAGAGGAGAAGAAAATCAGGGGAGAAGAGGAGCCGGGGAACAAAAAAGAGGGAAGACAAGTTGAGTTAAAACAAGCGTCCGGTGTGAGGCTGTGAAGTTCATATCACTCTTACTAGTTTGGCATTGGCAGATGGTGGAATATATCCCACAATAACAATTACAATTAAAAATCAAGTGGAAGAGAATAGGGTCTGCAACTCACTGCTAGCATTCGATGTTCTGATCACATTTTCAGCTTTTCGGTAATGTGTCCAGGATGACACCATTGTTTGTTGACGTACAGACAAACACCCCCTCCCTATTTCTCGCCTGCTTTACTGGGTCTCTGTCATGTTGGATCATGGTAAATCCATCTATTTCTGTGTATGCCATAGTAACACTGTCCGTGTGCCAAGATTCCGTGAAGCAGATCAGGCTGCACTGTCGGTATAACTGGTCATACTTAACCAATGCTGCGAGTGCATCTACTTTGTTAACTATGGAGTGCGCATTACCTATAATCGCAGATGGTAGAACAGGCTTGCGTTTCCTGAGCCCGTTCCATACACTAAAGGAGATGACTGCCGCTGGACCAGCCATTCTGAGGCCTTGTACCGCCACAAAAAATCCGCTCCACAAAACTAAACACAGCAGATCAAACGTATGCCCCTCAAGTCCAGACAATGCATGAGATAACATTCTAAACACATTGAGACAAGATGATCCCTTTTCACAGTCACTGACACAAACACTTCCTTAACTTTAGGTAGCAAGTTGCTGATAGGGCAGACGCCATACCCAAATCCTAACTGTTATGTTATCTGCACACCAGTCCACCAGCCTCTGGACCTCCTCCCTTTAGGCCATCTCATCGCCACCGGTGATGAGTCCCACTAAGGTGGTGTCACCTGCGAATTTAATGAACGTGTTGTCTTGGTGAGTGCTGACAGTCATGCGTGTACAGAGTCTAGAGCAGAGGACTCAGTTTACAGCCCTATGGAGCAGTGTGCTGAGCAGAGCTGAAGTCAACAAAGAGCAGCCTGGCATTGCTTCCCTGCAGTTCCAGATGTGAAATGGTGGTGTGGAGCGCTGTCCTCAAAACACTTCATGGCCACAGGTGTTAGAGCAACTGGTCTGTAGTCATTGAGACTGCTGATGGTAGTCTTTTTGGGCAACAGGACTCTAGTAGCCGGCTTCAGGCATGGTGGGGTGAAGGACTGGGACAGTGACTTATTGAAGATCCTGGTGAAGATCATGGCCAGCTGGCCTGCACACTCCCTGAGGACCTTTCCGGTACAGAGACCGTTGAGGTTTTGTCAGCTGCCAACATAACTGGTGTCATCGCCACAACACACACCTCCACACTGTAATCCCTGCTCCACCAAATTTTACACTTGGCACAAAGCAGTCAGATATGTAGTGTTCTCCTGGCAACCAGACTCATGCATCAGATATCAGATGGATGTATTGCTTGGATCTAGCTACTTGACCACGGAAAGTCATTCAATGAAGCTCTCTATGCACTGTTCTTGAACTAATTAGAAGGCCACATGGATTTTGGCAGACTCTGCAGAATGTTGGTGAACCCAGCATCCACTGGCCCAGCTGTGTTATTTTATGAGGCTTGCCACATTCTGGCTGAGTGGCAGTCGTTCCCAGTTGCTTCTGCTTTGATATAATATGACTAACAATAGAATATTAAGGAGCTAGGAAATTTCACGACTGGGCTTGTTTCAGGTGGCATCCTATCACAGTTTATATCTATCACATATATATGTGTACGTGTATGTGTGTGTGTGTGTGTGTGTGTGTGTGTGTGTGTGTGTGTGTGTGTGTGTGTGTGTGTGTGTGTGTGTTGTGTGTGTGTGTGTGTGTGTGGTATGTAGTGAGTGTGGTTAATATCTATTAAATCTGTAAGTTGTAAATTTACAAGGCAAGGTATACAAGGCAATGCAACTCGAGAGGGCTACATTTAGTAAAAACAAACTGCAGAGGCTGTAGCTGTAGCACATGTAGTCAGTCATCATGCAGGGTGTATCGCTGTCCACCTGATGGCAGTATGACTCCAGTCTTAAAGTATCCAGTGAAATCTCCCTCTTTGTTCTCCTGCCAATTTCTCCTTTGCTGCTGCAACATCTATGAGCAGGAAGAAAAGGAGTGAAAAAGTGTCCCCAGGTTAAAATAAATAGCCTTTCACAGTTTATTTAATTGACTATTTTGTAGAAAATCGAGGTAATTCTGCCTCAACAGCAATAGCAAACAAGAATAGCATTGCCTTGACAATCAGTATCTACGCAAACACAGAGGCAGGCTTTAAACACAGGCTTAAATCTGCTTCTATCACGGAGGAGCCATGGCTGAACTTTGTTCAGACACTATGAGGCACCTGCTAAGAAAAGGCACTCTGTTGAGTCAACTATGAAGGATTGTACTTAACTTAAATTAACTTGTAAAATTAACTTTCAGCAAAATATGTTAAAAAACAACAGAGCATATTAAAACAATGATGGCAACAATTAAACGTATTTAACTATATATTCATGTCCACTTTACTCCATAACTGACATGCACTTGTATATATAATGTACAGTGCAAGCTTCCATTTACACTGAATCTTTATGTAAGAGGACAATACTTGGAAAATTAATTGCTTGATAACAGGAAATTGTTGTTTTCCAAATGTTTATCTTCACCTTTAGATACATTTCTGCACTACGGTGGGAAATGCTTTCTTCAAGTTTAGGGTAGAGGTCAGCTTCCAGAAGTGGTCCTATTCCATTAAGTCATCCCTCTATTCTGCTGACAAGATATATGTATTAATGTGCACGTGTCTGTGCTTGTGTGTGTGTGTGTCCCTCAGCATCTGCCTGTGAAAACAGAGAGCATGTCCACTGGAGCTGTTGCTGTTCTCGCCTGTCCTGCTACCTCCAGCTGTGTGTCTACCGCCCCCCACAGGCCAGCTGAGGTTACCCCATGCTGACCTGTTTAATTGTCTGCCTGTCCCAGGGCCCACTGGTGAGTGTGTGTGTGGTCCTGCTGTGTTGAGAAGGACGAGGGCGGCATACACACACACACATGCACACACAAGCAACACAAACTAGGGGAGAGAACATTAAAACATGAACAACACAACCACACTGTTTCTCTGCCAGATAGTGTCATGCACACTTTGTAAGTGTGTGTCCCATTAAAATGTGCTCAGAGCTTCTCTCAAGTCAGCCTGTTGTTTTGAGTATGCTGAAAGAAGTGCATAAATCCCACCCACAGATGCAGGAACTGTGGCTTCACACCAGGAACATCTTGGAACCAAACACGTTTGATAATCAGGAAAGAGTTTTTGATCTGCACCGGAACAGATTTGCATCTGCATCACAGACTGATATATGACCTACATAAAACATACATAAAGCACCTTCTTAACCATTCAGTGTTTATTTTCTGTGTATATTTTAAGCTATCTAGGTATTAAAGCACACATATACATATTTTAATTGTGGCTGATCAGCAACATAGAGCGAATGGTTCACCTTAAGCAGGCACCTGACATACTCTACCACAAAATCAACTGATTTCTGTCAGTCATTGTGCCAACCAAGATTTAGTGAATAGAGGACCACCGTTTTAGGACTCACTAGATTGCCTGAATAGCTCCGAAATTATAATGAAAATAAATAATAATTCCATGCTGCATTTGGGCATTGATTTTTCCTTAACGTTAACCAAGCCATCTGCCCTATCAGTTTTTCTTAATGCTCGTCTATTTCACCTGCACTGTGCTGTGCTTTCTTCATTAAAGGGATTAATAGCAGGGTTATTAACCTGCTGGAACACTTAACTGTTCTTAGAATATGGTTTTGCTGTATGGACCATATTTACCCTTAGCCAAAGTCAATGCAATGCGATTTTCTGGATAATCCAATTACTATCCCATCAATGTACTGTCTATGTGGATTCACACCGGCTTTTTTCTGATCTAAAGGATCTAGACTCTAGAGGATGTGTGAATCCTCTGATGTCCTTCCTTAGATTACATTACTGCAAAGTGCAGAAAGTCTCATGGAAAAAAGTATATTGCTGTTGAAGCTGGATTTGCTACTATTATTTTGATCTGTAAACATGATTTTAATGTATAATCTTAAAAATATTTAGATCTTAGACCTACAGCTAATTACAATAATGTCACAAAAAGTCAGGAACAACACTTTAATCTGGATTTATAAGAAATGTATACTTTGTGTGGTGGCAGAGAAAGGGACACTTTATGGTGTGTCTGTGGAGTGAGCACTGAGAGGGATTTCATAGTGTGCTCTCAGTCGCGGATCATAGATGCTCAGCCACCCCAGGGCAACATGGGGCATTAGGATGAACTACAGGCCAGAGGAGGGAGGCTGACATGTTTCTCAACTCTCTCTCCCTCTGTGGATGTATGTCTGTGACAGGGAGGGAGGGAGAGACAGAGAGAGAATGGACATCATGGGTGTGTGGGGGCTATTACTTGGAAGTGTGTGACTTGGGGGGTGCTAGTAGTTGTGGTAGAGTGGATACTGAGGGATGTGGTGTGTGTGTGTGTGTGTGTGTGTGTGCGTGTGTGTGTGTGTGTGTGTGTGTGTGTGTGTGTGTGTGTGTGTGTGTGTGTGTGTGTGTGCATGTGTGTTTGCACTTCCATGCCAGCCCCCAGGCCGGCCCCATAGTAATTACACACTCCAGTGAGTGGACTGGAAGGGAAATTGAAGGCCTGGGCAGGAGGCCCCAGCTGCCTCAGTCTCCCTCCCCATCAGCCTGCTGCTGATTGAGTTTGCGTCTCATACACACACACACACACACACACACACACATATATATATATATATACATACATATATATATGTATATATATATATATAGCATGTATGTATATATATATATATATATATATATATATATATTTCTATATATGTATATATATATAGCTATTCTCATACATGCTCTTTCCCTCTCTCTCACACAGCTCATACACGTTCACATATGCACAGACACACCAATCCTCAGAGGAAATTCTGCTTTGTGTTTGCGGTAATGAGATTCTCACACACCCAGCCTTATTTACCAGCCCAGGCCAATAAAGGGTGAGACTGTGAGTGATGGGTGGGTGTTCATGTGTGTGCATGCATGGGTACAGTCAATGTGTGTGTGCATGTGTGCATGAGTGTGTGTTGGCATGGGTTTGAGGTGTTTGTATGAACACTTCCAATGATGACATCTTCAAATAAAAATATCTTTCTCTCCTCCATCATCAAGGCTGAGCAGATTCAGGTTGCAACCACATAAAAGGATGGCATTTGATAATTTGATCTAAAAATCTAAAATCTGTTGCTCCTGTTCAGAACAGTATGGTGTAGCTTGATACTGACAGTTAGGGACTCTAAATGCCACATTCTGTACAGCAACAACAACAGATATATAGTCATTGTAAGATATGTGCAGGAACAAGTCGTGAAGGAGTTTTGACTTCTAGGCTAGGTTTTGTATTTTGGAATTAAGAAAAAAGCCTGAGGTTGGAGAAAGTAAGGTTGATAAATTGTCACACAAATACAACTTGCATTAGGGAAATGAAAGACCTAAATTCGACAGAAAAGTAGACAACTGCTTGCTACAGTGGGACTCTGATGCCTGAATGAAACACTGTAATTATTTCATAACATTAACCATATGTTGTTGTTAACTGTGGGAGGAAATTAGAGTACTCATAGAAAACCCACACACACACAGGGGGAGAACATGCAACCACTGAGAAATGGCCAGAAGTGCAACACTAGCCACCTTCCTGCTGTGAGTCAACAGCATTAACCATTGTGTCACTGTGTTGACAAAAAGAAACCTAAATACAACCTAAACATTAAACATTAAAAGAAACAAGCATAATATTGAAAAAAAAACTGCAAAGTATTTGTTATCAAAGGAAATTACAACACGTTTCCCTCTGACAAAATGTACATTTTATAGATCAGATAAACACATCAGTTTTGTATTTCATACTTTTTTTTTAAAATGAGGACAGAATAAATGCAGTGTACTGTACACTTGTTTGTCTCAGCTCACATCAGAACTTGTCACGTCTACTGACTCAATGATTGCAATGCAGTGACACAAGCCTGCGCCTCCTCTGTCTCATCTCCTGTGTGTTTGAGCTGTGTGTGCTTGCATGTCCAAAGCTGTGGTGCTGATGTCGGACGAAAGGGAGGCTGTCTCTTTGAGGATTGGGCCCGCTTGCTTCTCCTCTCCTTGCCTCGCCTCACCAGCCTAGCACTTTGAAGCTGTTCGATGACCGCACAGGGCAACATCACTGCAGGTGGGGGGAAATGGATGGTGCTGGTGCTTGTGGTGGTCAGCTATTGAAGCCTGTCATTTGTATACAGCTGTTTCTTTCATCTTGTCAAGCTGCCCTCCTCCTCCTCCCACTCATCTATCTCTTCCTCTACCCACACTCTTCTATTCCTCTGCTGCTGTTGCTTCACTCTGTCTCTGAGACCCCTTCAAGCGCTTTAAAGAAGTTGCATTCTGCAGCCAGGCACTGCAGCCAAGCATGCCAGAGGCGGTTGCTGGAAGTGTAAGTAATGGTCATCGTATCTAGTACAATGGCTATGATTAAGATCACATGCAAGAGTTTGTGTGAAGTAGGATTTATTTCTTGTGCTCTGGCCTTCTCAATCTGAGTTCTACCTTGGATTCTCGGATTCTCTTCTTCAGCTTTTCGTTGTTCAACAAATGATTTGTTAGATGTATTATGTTGCATTGTGGTAGAATGTTAGAATTATTCTCTCAATATCATAGCTATTATTGTAAGCAAGGGAAACATACCTTTGAAAATATCCCTAAGACCTGTTCTGAATTGTATGCAAATACCTGCAGATACTAAAATATAAGTTTTCAGCTGAGCAGGATAAACTTGATCACATACACTGTTCCTGCTGGCTTGCTGGAAAATTTGGAGCCTCCTACCAATCATATGCTTTATGTTTTTGTAGTTTCACCTACCACTTCAAATAACTGTAATAATACTTGCTCGGTTATGGACCTGTGGTTGCAAAACTACACAAAGTAACTTCATTTAACCATTTAGATGGTTGTGATTTTACAGTTGATAATGACTTTGTTTTAAATAATGACTTATTTTAAAAAATGAAATGAAGCCTTCTAGTAACACTCTGTCTCTTTTGTCTATCATAAAACAACACTAAGCATGTGTATAATCTGAAATCTTACCACTCAACACTTGTCAATCCCCTCTGTTCACACCGAAAACAATACCAACCACATATGCCTTGATGTGTTGCTACACCAATTAGCAGCAATTAACACCAGTCTACTGAGCACCTGCGTTTGGAGCGCTGGCATCTGGGCTGCATTATCATAAGTATGTTGTATTATCTGAATAAGTGTTGGAACACTTGGGCTATCCCTGTAGGGTCTGCTCTGTCTCAGGGTCTCAGTGCGGCTCCTTTGCCAGCTGCAATACGCTGTGATTTCTAATCACAGAGAACACCATGCAGTGCCTATCAATCCATGTCATTTAAACCCCTGTATTAACCTTTGAAGTTCACCTAGAAATTCAACTCCTAATCTCTTACAAGGCAAGCTCCACCACTTTGCTGCTCTCTGTCAGCCATGTTGTTGTAAATGATTGTTTTGCATTGACTTCTTTGAGTGCCCTGTATGAGTTCAGAGACTACTATACAAACAGGACGAGCGGTTGTTATTTCAGTTGTGACACATGAGTCACCAAACACAGAGGGCGGGATATTGATCTGCTGTCGCTGAGCATGCAAAGCAGTGGCCTGAAGGAGACATTAGAAAACCAATGCAGGCAACCTGCAAAGGAGAGAGCAGCCCATATCAAACAGGAGCAAAAGAGGTAGGGAGCCTTGAAAAGATAAGAGAAGAAAGTCTTGTGTTAATCCCACAGGAGGGGAAAATGTCATCATTACAGTTGCTCAGGGGGCCATGTAATGGTTAAAACGATCAGTGAAATACATAACAAGATATGATCAATAGGAATGCTATACAATTAGATAAATCTACTGTTAGATATGCTTACACCCAGTTTGAGAGTGTGTGGTAGCCTGGGATCAGTGCTGGTGGGAAGGAAAAAGCTGCACAGTACTGTCACATTGTCCTGCATGGGCTGCATGTCCTCAATCTCTAACCAACTCCATTGGGCCAGGAGATGTCCAAGGACAGGGGTGTCTTGCTGGACCACTCTCCTCAGTAGACAAGATGCATATGTGTTGTGGCACTGCGGCAGAGATGATACATTTCCCTTCAAGTCAATGTACTGAAAGACCCTAGGGGTAGCGAGACTGGTTGCTGGGACCACTTTACCTGTGAATGCATCCGGTTATAGAATAAACAGGACACTGATGACATTTAAACTTTTTTTAATCAAGAACTCAAATCAGCCAGGCAAGTACAAACATGATGATGCACTGATTCTGCGACGTCCCTGCAAGACCTAAAACATAGCTGTTCCCCTAAATCGCCTGACCCAAATATGAAAAGACTAAACCAAAAGATCATTCAATGATGTACTCACACAGTACATTACACAGGAAGGCTCTGTGTAATGCCAGAGCCAGATACTACTCCTCTTTTATTGAAGAAAATAAGCATAACCCCAGGTTTCTTTTCCGCACTGTAGCCAAGGTGAATCAGTCATAACTCCACTGAGCAGTGTATTCCCACAAATCTCAGCAGCTGTGACTTTATGAATTTCTTCAATACCAAAATTATCAAGATCAGACAAGCAATTAACAACTACCTACCATCTACTGCAATTAATCTACCCCCTATTGCAGCTATTCAGGATACAGCTGGGAATACAGGCTCAATGGAGACAGGTCAATGGAGACATCTTCATTTGACTCCATTGACCTGCATCAGCTGACTACTATCATCTCCTCCTCTAAATCATCAACCTGCCACCTAGACCCAATTCCCACTAAGCTGTTTAAGGAAGTGTTGCCTTCAATTGGCACTTCTGCCACAGATGTAAAGAACCTAGGTGTTAGTTTTGATCAAGCCTGTCTTTTAGTTCCCACGTAAAATTTATCTCACAGAATGCCTACTTCCACCACTTTTCTTGGGAGTTGTTCCTCAGCCTTTGCGAGGGTCTAAGGACAGGGACTTTTTCACTTTGTACATATTATCGCTCCTCCTCCTCCTTACTTCCACCAGCAGGCCCACTATGCCTTCTGCAGCTCTCCACAGCACTGTGTAGCCCTCTGCAACCGATGCGCATGATCCTATTTTTGCCTGTTCATGTTGATGAGTAAGATGCCACCTATTTGTGTGGCTGGCTATCTGACTCCTACTCCTGACTCTCTACTAGTGAACAATCATCAAACATTGTTAGACTTTAGGCTTTATGCCAAGGATCTTGGCAACTCTGATCACAGCAGATGTTAAAATTTGCCTCCACTCCACTGTGCCACTCTCATATAGTGCTGTACACTGTAATCGATCAACCTGCAAAATATATATATAAAATGTAAAAATACATTTTCTATCTTTCTGGGCAAATTCATGTTAAAATATGAGCGTGTCCTCTTTGTTGGACATTTTGATATTTAGTGCTCCGGGATAGAGCACTATTGTTCGTCCGTGTCTTTGTTCTTCTTATTGTAACAGAATTTCAGTCACCGTATCTCGAAAACCACTGATCGCACACACACAAAGACAATGTCAGGTGGTCAGCTTCGACCCCAACGAAAGTTTCACTTACTGTCAGTGTGGGATCGCTGAAAAATCTGCTCTCATTTTTCTCTTTTCACGCTTCTCCCAGGCACACCGTAAGCAGTACGCAAATTTTTCTTTCCAATTTTGTAGGAAAATTGTCATCATTCATAAGATGTCAGTCATAAAGCTGTGTGCCTTTTTAAAATTCTGCCAACCGCCCCAGTGCATGCTGGAGGTCCTGGCTCGGGGAACCAATAAGACAACATCATCTGCAAAGAGCAAAGATGAAATCCCATGACTCCCGAACCGGACCCTCTCTGGCCCCCTGCTGCACCTAGAAATTCTGTCCATATAGATAATGAACAGAACTGGTGACAAATGAGTTGACAAGGGTCATGTGACGATGTTACGTTTAAAGACATCTGGGTATTTCCATGCTTTATTTTACGCCCCCATGAAGAGATTTTGATCTAAAATTTATGTATTTCTGTTTAGTTTTGACCATGAGTTTAGTTTTGACTAAAAGACTTTTTTGTGCGTCTGGACAAAGTCTAAAAAAATACAAAGTTTCATCTTTCTAATCCATAAAAACCCTTACGTCGAGCGTCATTTGAAAATTTCCAGTTGGCACTGTAGAGACATTTAGCCACACCCATAGACAAGGCCATTACCTGGTTGTTCAGGCATACAATGCAAATATGTCCAGCAATTCTGAATTTTCTACGATGAAGCACCTGCCTACAAGCCATTTCAAAATTTTGATGACAAATAGCCAAACTTCGTCATACGCTAGTGGCCAAGCCGTGGTCTCGAGATTATGTGGGCCGAATTTGAAGCGAATTTGGTTAACCCCCTCGGAGGAGATGTTTTTGAAATTTGAAAATTCAAATCAAAATGTCCGCCTTCCTGTCGGGTTATGGTCATCGTGTCAAGCAACTTTTTTATCTATCTCTTTATGATGCATTTACATACTGATTTTCATTTGCTTACGACAAAGTTGATGAAAAAAATCCTCATTGACCAGATTTCAAGGTGGCGCTATATCGCAATTTTGCTCCGTGCACTTTGAACAACCTGAATTAATTATTAGTATAAAATTTTTCGCCAATCCCAATGGGCACGTTGAAAATGGTGCGTTTTCAAGCATATTCAGGCCCCCAAAAATGTGACTACTTATTCCCGAGAATCATAATAATAATAATAATAAAAAAAACAGGAGAGTTTCATAGTGTTCTTGCAAGTTTGTTGCTTGGACCCTAAAAATAATAATAATTAAAGCTGCAAGCAGCTGTGAGTGGGTCCTCGCCTGTGCACCTGTCGGGGTACTGGCAATCGCTGGGTCAATGTGGTTTGTAGGCCATCCCAAGAATCCTGTTTTTTTTAGCACATTTTGAAGAGGAATCTGTTCTGGGTTGAGCAGCATCCCTATGATTCAGATAATGAACCATTTCTCTACTATGGCCACCATACAGTCGCACCCCTTGACATAAAGAAATTATTTTCTGAACTGAGAACCATGCCATTAAGGTGATCTTATACAATATGTTGAGTAGTTGATGCGGTTAAACCTCTAGGCGGACTCGGGTGACAAGTGATGTATTGAAATAGTGACACTCGAACATTGAAACCAAAATGGCCGACTTCCTGTCCAGTTCTGACCATCAGTGCAAGATCCTTTTTTGCATATCTCTTTAGGATGTATATGCATAACAAATTTGATTTGCCTATGACAACATTTAAAAAAATGCTTATGGGGATTGGTCAACATGTCTAGGTGGTGCTACTTTTGCATTTTGGCCCCTCATGGGCCATGCCCCTATCAAGTGTCAGAGCTCTCTGTCCTCAATCAGTGAACCAATTTTCATGATGATAGGAGTTCCTTAAAGCTGTCACAAAGCTGCTCGTAATACATGGCATGGGATTGTTATTCATGCCCGCCGCACCGATACCATTTGTGGTAGCTTCACTACATTTGTAATATAGCCTCACCCACTTGTTCTGCATGTATTACAAGTGAAATTAATTTGATGGGGTCAATTATGTAGGAGTACTACATGTAGGCATAAAACCTGGATACTTCCTGTCACCACTAGGGAGTGCAATGAGTGAGCGACTACTTATTCCTGAGAATAATAATATTAATAACAACAATAATAAAAAGAAACAGGAGAGTTTTAATAGGGTTCTCGCTACTTCGTTGCTCGGACCCTAATAAAAAGCAACACAGCAGATTTAAGAGGGTTCTCGCAACTTCGTTGCTCGGAACCTAATAATAATAGTAAAAACATGGCAGATTTAAAAGGGTTCTCGCAACTTCGTTGCTCAGACCCTAAAAAGAAGCAGGAGAGTTTTAATAGCGTTCTCACAACTTCGTTGCTCGGACACTAATAATAATAAAAAGAAACAGGAGAGTTTTGATTGGGTTTTCGCAACTTCGTTGCTTGGACCCTAATAAGTAAATGGTGGTGTAGGGAGAGTTTAAAGACATTTGGGGAAGCCATTCATAAGGAAACACATGGACTTTGGTCCATGGTCTCTACAGGATGTTCTGGGTTGGATTGTACCTTCATAACTGTTGGTAAACGTTCAATATGATTATGATCTTAGTCTATTCACTATCTCTAAACCTAATATTAATTGTTATTCGTTTTAACGGCTTGTCATCAGCTTTTCTCACCAAAGCTGAAAGACCCAGCTACCGGCCCGACTTGTCGCAGTGTCTCCCAATCATTAATGCAATCCACAATGCACCTGCCTGTATCTCGTATTTCAATTTCATAATTTCTAGATCCAATTTAGTCATTTCCTGGTCTGCTATCAGAATATTCCGGTCAAGAAGCACCATTTCATTGTCAAATATTTGCATTTTTTGCATTTGTTTGACAACATGACTTTTATATAAGTCCTTTACTGGTAACTGGGAATACATATGGATAACATTATATCATGCAGTTGCACTTGAATTCACAGAATTAGCCTTTGTTCTTTACTGATTGTCTTACTGCATTAATTTGATCTGTAGAGGTAAATGGACCCTGCTGCCCAGCCATGCTCTATTAAAAAGGAAAAGAATATCTGTTAATGATTGTGTAAGCTAAATGTCACTCTATAATGCACACGAGAATGATAAGAAACTATGAGAAACACCACAAGATGTTACCTCTGTAGGACCCTTAGTCTTCCTCCCTGTGGCAGCAGATAATGTGGTCTCATCATCGTCTTCATCCTCTGCTTGTGATTTGAGTGTAAATTTTTTAGTTCATTTTAAACTATTATATAACAGTTGCAGTGAAAGGTTCAACCAGATGAAGAATGACATCAGAATCTGTTGGGACAAAAAGAAATCCATGAAGCGAAATTAATATTTCTGTAAACAATTTAAGACCCAAAACTCGTCATATGAGGGTTTGTGGCTCCTGCTGGATGAACAGCTCAGAGGATGAGGTCCCTCCTACAATACCCTCTGCTGCTCGCCTCCCCGAGTTCTGGTCAGGGCCAGCTCATCTGCCTCTGTTAAAGGCGGTGGTGGTCTTCCAACTGTTTTTCTGACCTCAGCGTTCTTTCTGTTGGCTGAGTAGAAGCCAGATTTTACTTTAAATAACCTTCTTTTCATATGATTACACTACTCCACTTAAGTCTCACCTCTTTGAATGATGTTTTTACATTTAAGTTTTAGCTGCTTTCACATTTGTTTTTCACTGGTGGGATTGCATCTAAGTAAAATTTTAGCTTGAATATCATTCCACAAGTTTTCACCAAATGACTTTATAAGTGTATTTGCACACATGAATAAAATATGTTTAAACTTACGTATTGATTGAGCAGTGATCTTCTCCTATGCCGACTGCTTCTCCTTTGCTCCTGCAGCTGTGTTACACCGTGTCTTAAATACTGGCTCAGACTCACTGTATGAGTGCATTAAAATCTCCAACTCCAAGTATGTGGGCCTCTTCTTCTCACTCATTTCCATGGTGAATCGATGTATCAGGGCTCCATCTAATTGAGGAAAATAGGCAAAACCCCAGGTTTCTTTTCAGCAGTGTAGGTAGGATAACTCCACTGAGCAGTGTATTCCCACACATCTCAGCAGCTGTGACTTTATGAACAAAATTATGATGATCAGACAAAAAACTAACAACCACCTAGCATCAAGTGCAATTAATCTACCCCCTATTGCAGATATTCAGGATATAGCTGGAAGTACAAATAGGTCACTATCTTCATTTGTCCCCATTGACCTGCATCAGCTGACTACTATCATCTCCTCCTCTAAATCATTGACTTGCCTCCTAGACCCACTAGGCTGTTCAAGGAAGTGTTTCCCTTTAATCAACACTTCTTTACTTGACCTCACAAACCTATCCCTAACCTCAGGTTGTGTTCCTCTTAACTTTAAAGTTGCCAAAATCAAACCCCTCCCTTGAACCTTCCCTCAATCCAGGAACTCAAGCGAACTGCAGGCCGATCTCCAATGTTATCTTCATCTAAAAAATCCTAGAGATCCTCCTGGTACTGGCGTCTTGTACCATTCAGGATTCAGTTAAAAATCCTTCTCCTTGTATATAAAGCTCTTCATGGTCTGGCAGTCTCTTATATCTCAGACCTGATAAAACCCTATTGCCCCACTAGGACACTTTCAGGCTGGACTACTGCAACTGTTTACTGGCTGGATGCTCCAACAGGTCGCTGAGAACTGCAGCTCATTCAGAACATGGCAGCTTGTGTCCTGACAAAAACTAGAAAGAGAGATCATATCTCTCCTGCTTTGGCTTTCTTGCACTGTTTCATTCAGGATCCAGTTCAAAATTCTTTTTCTTGTCTATAAAGCTCTTCATGATCCGGCACCCTCTTATTATTTCACACCGGAAAAAACCTTTTTGCCCCACGAAAGCACTCTGTTCTCTGAATGCAAGCCTACTCGTGGTTCCAAGAATTTCTCCAGATTTTGAGCCAGAGCCCTCAGCTACCAAGGCCCTCTCCTGTGGTCCCATCTACCAGTCTCTGTACGGGAGGCAGACACCATTTCGACATTCAAGAATAGGTTTAAAACACTCCTTTTTGACAGAGCCTACAGGTAAACCTTAAATCCTAGATAAGATGCTCCAGGTTGAGTCTGCTGGGAGTTCCCGGTACATTGAGCTCTATCTTCTCCATTCTCTCTGTGGGTGTGAATCAGGTTCATGTTCCTTTTTCTTCTCACCCTCCTCTTGGTCTCTTCCCATCTGTCCTCCACCTCTTCCACCTCGGAGTGTTTGTGCTTTTTTCCCCTCCCAGATTCCATTGATGCTGAGCTGGATCCAGGACTCCATCCTTCATCATGGCTCTTCCTGCTGCACGCTTTTTTCTACTCTTGACTGATTCCACCTGACTAGTTCTCCCTTTTTTTTGCTGTCAAGGTTTATCTTGGGAGTTGTTCCTCAGTCCTTTTGAGGGTGTAGGGACAGGGTTTTTTTTACTATATGCCCTGAGAGAATGTCTGTTATGAATTGGCACTTCAAACAAATAAAGCTGAACTTGAAGTAGAAGTTTAACCTGGGCCTGGACCATTGTGATATGGTAGTCAATTAAGGATTTGTATCCTCTAATGGCCTGATTTACTAGAATCCCAGATCAGGGACAACAAAGGCAAACAGAAGTATGCAAATGAGGAGTTTACTGCTGTACTGTCAGCCTTTTCATCATAGCTAGTGCAGAAGAAAGTGCAAGAATAAATAGTTGAGGCTGAGGCGAACGAACACATCTGGAAGAAGAAAGTAAAAATTTGCTGTTCTCGACCACAGGCTACCGGCGATTGCATTACAGGTGTGAGGTGTGTGTTGAAGCTGCAGTGCAGACAGTGGCCAGTTCTTCCATCAGCCTAAAGCTGCATTCACACCGGCAGGCGGCAGATAAAGGGGCAAGTCTACAAAATGGCGCGATGACACGCGACTTCAAAATGGGCGGCACAGCTCCCATGCCTGGCGCCATGCGAATTGAACAAATTTCTATTATACTATATATACTATTTATAGTTCATCTTGCATACAAATTTCAGTTTGTAATTTCGTAAAAAGTCTTGAACACACACAGACACAAATGAGTCTACACAAATAGCACACAAAACTGTGTTATTATTCTGTTTTTTCTTTTTATTATTCTTCCTTCCAACAGTAAATCCTGTTTTTGGGGGCCTGCATATTCTCAAAAACTGACCATTTTCGGCAAGAGAACATCAAGAAAAAATCTTGCAAGAGAACCACCTAGAAAATTTCAATTGCTGGGCCCCACTTCTGTGTTTCACCTACATGCTTGAAACTTGTTTGGTTTATAGAACATGGAGAGGTGCACAAAAAATCATCTAGAAACCATATCCTCAGCCCAACAGGAAGTCGGCCATTTTGGCTTGTTTGTTTTCTCTGTTTGAAGGAGCTGTTCCCAGGGCTTTTGCCTCTTTGACTTCAAACAAGGCACAAAGTAATTCACCAGTAAAAAAGTAATTCACAAAGTAAAAAATAAATGTTGTGGGGATTTTTTTTAAATTTCTAGGCCCCTTGGGTCCCTTGGGGCTCTGGATCAGTATATCAATTTGCATGATGATATTACTTCACCAACTTCAACTTGTTCTGCATGTATTACAAATGGAATAAAGTTGATGTGGTCAATTATGTAGGATTACCATATGCAAGCTTAAAATCTGGACACTTCCTGTCACCACTGGGGATCACTATGAGCGAGGTGGGAAAGTTGATATATCAGGCTGTTCAGTGCGGAGGCCTCATCATGTCTAGCAAGTTTCAAGCTGCTATGATCAAGACAATTTCTGGGCAGGTGCTTCCATATCCATGCTATCTACTTTGTCTATGGAACATTGTTTTCTAAATACAATGTATCAAAAAACAGAACACATTTGAAGCCACAAAATGTGGTTAATATGAAAATGGGAGGAAATTGGTCTCAAAACTACATTGGTGGGGTAATTTTGTTCCCGGCCAAAATGCAAACTGATGTATTAAATTTCTGGAGGAAGGAAATGATGATTGTTGGGTAATTTATCAGAAACCATGGAAGTCCCGTGAAACTTGAGGTCAGTAAATCAGTATCTCTTTTTTTAGCATTTCATCTAATTTTAGACACCCCAGATTAAACCTAAAATTTCACCCGCATTCTATATAGAAATGTAGGTGCTGATGAAACATCCCATCTCCCATCCCATCTCAATTCATCTCATCATGCATCGTCTCGTCTAATTACCTTATCTCTAAGGCTCAGTCCAGTCCAATTATTAGCACTAATTTCAGCCACTTGTGCTGACAATCTCATCGTTTTGGTCATTGCCCAGATGTTATGGACTGATGAATTATCACACACAATATCATATGAACATGTTTGCAGCATCTGCTCTCTGACATATTACAGTATTCTTTTCATTCATCTTTATACCCACTGGTGTCACAGAGGTACCTATCTGCAACTCACATAGGGGGAAAGGCAAGGAATACCCCTGCACAGGTCACCAGTCCGTCCCATCACAGTCACAGGGCATACACGCACACATGCACATGCGCGCGCGCACACACACACACACACACACACACACACACACACACACACACACACACACACACACACACACACACACACACACACATACACATACATGCAAACTGCACAACGTAGGTAGCAGCTGGGATCAAGTCCTCAGCTTCATAAAACATAAGTAACAGAAATCAAACAAATCCTCTCATTAAGAATTGTGTGCATGTTAAGGACTAAATATCTTTTCTTTTCTTTGCTCTTGCCATTTATTCCTTCACTGTTATCATAAAAGTAGGCATAAATCATTTTAACTACTGTGAGTGTCTTTACTTTGTTTGCCTCTCACTGACACTATTGACCAGGACGAGGCACAGACATAGGGGTGTTCTTGTTATAATCAGCCAACTGAGTATTGATTAGCCAGTGTCAGGCCAATCGAGTAATGGGAGAACACGGTCAGGGCCATGGGCAAATAATGGTCTCCATGCCACAGTGGCAAGTCCCCTTTCTTCTCCCCAACTCCCCCCTATCTTTATCTGGCAATTAAAACTATTAAAATAGGTTTATTAACACAGTAAATATGCGTCTGAATTTGCAATTGAAAATGGGTCTGCTAATTTTAATAAACACTGGAGGATTCTGTGGAAATAGTAGATGTTATCAGCTCCAAACAAATCAGAAAATCCTTTTTATGTCTTACCCAACCCTTACAGCCACTACCAGGGCTTGGAGTGCATATATTAAAAATAAAATACACACATAAGGACAAAATTCATGTCATCAACTCTAATGTTCTCCTTGAAAAGAACACTCTCTTACAGTCTCCTGTAATGAGGAAATAGGAAATGTGTGGTTTGTGTTGGTGACTGTTGTTAGTGCATAATAGCTCTGAAAATAAAATGGCCAGGCTATGATCTAACCTCTGCTCGATCTACCTTAACACACATAGGCTGAGGTAGGGAATACACCCATGACAGGTTGCCATTCCATTGTACGGCTTACCTCCACACCATTCACTTTTGCATTCACACCTATGGACAAGTTAGAGTTTCCAATCAACATGCTTTTGACTATGGGAGGAGACCAAAGTACTCCATAATTAAATGCTTTGCCTTTTTTTTCCAATTATACTCAGTTTGGGTTAAGAAATAAAATATATCAATGTTAAAACAAATATGTATACATGCTGTCACAGTGTTCCTCTTAGTTTCCATCAAGCACTGGTCAAGGTCCATCAGGTCAACACCCCCTACCTGGTTATCTGGAACACCGACTGCTCTGGGCTGGGTTGCCGTATACGTTTCTTCCCCTGCTCTCCTGCCACTGGACTTTCTGGTTACTTTTCCTAGCCTGCTCACCTCCAGTACACAAGCACACCCACACTTGCATACATTCTTTCTCTCCAGATGCTAACCGCAGCTGGTTTTCTTTCTTTTTTGTGCTCCGTTTTCAGTGACCGATAAAGATGAGTGTAATTTTTTTGTTGAATGTGACTAACCTTTCTGACACAGAAATTCAGTTTGATTCCCGATGGGTGATCAGTTCTCTGTGACTTACTTTTTTTCTTTTGCTGTTTGTTTTACTGAACTGCTGTATTTAACAATACAAGAGAAAACAACGCAATGAACTGTTCTCTGGTGTGGTACATCTGACTCAATTTGACACAAGGGGAACCTTGGTCGCGGGTGGCAGGATCTGATATGGTAGTTTTACTTTTCCAACTCTGAACCTTTCTTCCTCATATGTCAGAGCCACCGTTACAGTACACAACTGTAACAAATAACAATGACTTGGCAATTTAGAAATAGTAGCATGTATATAGAAATGCTGATGAAAATCAGGTTTGTAATAACAAAAGCCAAAGAAAAAAAATTCATCATCATAACTATGCTAACCTCTCAGGACAGCAAGTACAGTGAATTTTCTACCAGGTTTCCTCACAGAAGACCCAAAAGCACACACAAATCAAAACAAAGTGCATGACAAAACTACCTGAAGCAATGCTTCCACAGGTGACAAACAAATACAAAAGCTATCTGAGCTATGAACTAAATACCTGGGTGCTGCTGCAGGTAAAAATAAAACACTTAACTATCTATCTAGAAAACAAAGCCTGGGACCACCAGTTGCCACAGGTAACTAAACTGAATTTATCTAACTTGGAAAACAAAAGGCCTGGAACCAACGACCAGGCAGAAATATAACTGACTTATCCAAAAATCTGACTATAAGAAAAAGAACAAGGTTTTCACGGGAAATAACCAAGAACCCAAAACTAAACTAGAAAAATACATGACACAAAATAAACCCAACACTGGGGTACGAAGTACAAAGAAAACAGAACCTGGTTGAAGGGGAAACCAACCCCAAAGCAGATGATCAGAACACAGGGCAAGAGCAGGGAAAGGCAGGACACGAGGCACGGAGAGTTGATGGCAACGGTCTAGCAGCTGGCTCCTCATCTCAGGTGATTTAAATACCTGGCTGATGAGCCAGCTGCTTGCCAAATAGCAAGAGAAACCCTATCATTGGCTTGTAGTAAGAGCCAGGAAGGAAGAGTTCAAGAGCAAGACTGATCCAGACAAAGAGCAGGGCAGGAGCAGACAAGAACAGACAGAAACCTGATATTTTCTGTCCAATTTTCAACAGCAGTCAAATCTCCAATGTTAACAATCAAATATAACATGGGGTAATAATTTCCTCTGCTTTATTACAAAACTAGCCCTCATATTTGGTAAATCAGCTGCCAGAAGCTGGTATAATTCACTGTGGATATAGGCATATTCTGTAATGGTTGACATTGTCAAAATGAACTGTTCTTTCAGCTTTGTGCAGAGATGTACTTTGCAAATATTTTTTTGATAATTCTCCCACTGATAGCTTAAAGCAGACCATTATTTTCTTTTACTGTTGACTCAACAGCCTCCAGTTCCATGGGTTTCCCCACTGGTCAAAAACATGCATGTTTAGGTTAATTTCACTTCTTTGTTAACTCTCTCAAAGTGTAAATCTTTAACTGAGTTACCTGTTAATTTTTAACCTTCATTATCTAGTTTTAACAGTTTCTTTTTAATTTTTCCTGCAAGTAAATGAGGTTTATGTGCTAATTAAATGTGATGGGATATAATAGTAATAATGTGAGCTGTAGTAGAGCTGTAGTAGATAAAGTTGTCCTTGAAGTGATACTTCAAGCCATTACACTGGTGAACAGCATGGTGAGCATCTTTACATGACCATATTAGTTTCATGGTCATGATGGAACCCTTATTTATAGATCATTATTGTTTGCAATGTTTACCTATGGAACACAACTTTAAGGATGAAGATAAAACCAGCTACATACCACTGTCTCCCAATACAGAAGGGAGTAAGAAAAGACATGTCAGTCAATCGTAAGAAAGTCCCACCTCTGGAGGACCAACCAATTGGACCACCTCTGGTGGACCAACCAATTGGAGCCTATGAGGACTGATTCACCAGTCAAAACAGCAAGACACAAGTCAGGACAGTATGTGGGATGGAGTAGAGACAGTAGGCCTTGCTAGTTGCTACCTTAGGCTCAATCATGTTAACACCAACAAGATCGACTGCCAAACATGTCCCTCACAGGCTGTGTTAAAGCTGTGTTTTACAGTGACAGACATTAAAAAGCTTCTATGCAAAAAAGGTGACACTGCTGACTCAACTATGTCTCATAAATTGTAATTAAGGATCTTTACAAATTAAATTGCCTTGGTCGAAACCTTAATAACAGGATTCATTCGAAAAATGATATTTGCACATCTTCCTCATGAATAGTGAAATGATTGTTGATTTTCTGCTGCCACTGCCTTAGACATGATCTCTAATGAAGGATATTTCTGCTCTACTCACTTGCTCTCTCGCGCGCGCTCTGTGCTCAAATAAGGGACATTTTTGGGGGGGCGATTTTAATCAGGGACAGGGTGGCTCTGGAAATCTGGACAACTCACACCAGCTCCAACAGCTAAAGTTTCCCGTTCCAGCGTGTAATCTGGTGGTCAATTTGCAAATAGTTCCATGATTAATATATGAGAACTTTCACGCCCTACCCACCACTGAAATAAAACCACCACTGCCAGGGTGTTTATAATGTTTTCGTTGTTTGAAATAGCGGCCATTAAATTGTGAGCTGATCAACGCTTCGGTTCTGAATTGTCTCTCATGGAAGCTGCTCATGGCAGTTAGGAGACTCCAGCTGTCCATTCACTTCAATAATAACCGGGTCACAGTGCAACATCATCGCGCGAGCGACAATCTCATTGGAGTCTCATCTGCCTGAAAGTGTTTTTCTATGTATTTTCAACTTTTAAGTATTTATTTTAATTTCATCAAAAATATTTCTCAATACAAACACATCACCATCATTGAAGTATCACTAGCAATAAAAACAATTTCCAGCCACTGCCACAAATCAGATTGCTACTGTCTCTCTCCCTCTCTCTCTCTCACTCTCACTCTCTCACTTTCTCTCGTTCCTTGCAATCCACGCAATCTTTTTTCTCTCCTATTGAAATCGGGGACATTTTCTGGGGCAACTTTAACCGGGTACAAGATGGTCAAATTGGGCACGTCTAGTCAGGCTAATAATCACCCCTTGCTCGTTGTTTGTTGTTGGTGGTTGCTAGAATGGAAGTTCTGATTTCTGGTTCCGTTTTTTTCCGTCTTGGACTGCACTATATTGATTCCCTTGGAATGACTCCCTCAGGGTAATTTACATTTCCAGGAACATAAAAAAGATGGCGTAAAGAGAGTAAACAATCAGGATAAACAGTATAAACTCTTAATAAACAGTAAAATACAATAATAATAATAATAATAATAATAATAAATGTTAATTCTGAATGAGCTTTTAATAGGCTAAGGTAACAGTTAACTCATAACAGGATAAAAAAAACGGTAAATTCTGAGCTAAATGTGTAGAATAGATGGAATAAAGTGATGTTGGAGAAGAATAAATATAGAGCCTTTGAATTAAATTATTGATAATTGATTATAATAATTGCAATTATTATCTTGCTCTTTGTCTGACAGAGAGCAAGATAGAAATAGAGAGAGAGAGGCTACAGAGGGCCATAGAGGCAGCATCTCAGTGTGGAAGCACCCCTACACCCACCTTTCTCATTAAAAAAAACATATATGTCATGGTTATACATATATCCTTGAATATTTATTTGGTAGATGAAAATCTCTTAGCTCTAATGAGAATATTGATGAGACTGATGAGAAGAAGAAATTCTGATCAGGAACATTCAAAGCTTATAGATTTTGGGGTCTGCTCTAACGCCACTGCCTCTGACCTCCCCATGAACATTCTAGAATGTCATTCTCATAGCTTCAAAAGTTTATGCAGGGTTGGTTCTTGGCATAGGTGATATAGGCAGTTGCCGTGGGTGCAATCTGCCTGTCATTCCATTGTGTGTGGCTATCTCAGACACTTCCAGAGGTAGTAGGAGTCTGAAACTCAGCATGCTGATTGGTCTTGATCAACAAATGAACATAGTAAAATTTTAGCCTTCAGTGTTGAGGATGAGGCCCTTGTTCCGAAATGAGGGGCTGTAAAAACTATAACCACATAGACCATCAGATTAGGGAGGCCATTCTGAAGGAGATCTCTTTCTAAAGGTGCTATGAATCTGAGTATGCTGTAGGGGAGCCCTGGACGAGTCAATATATATATATATATATATATGTATATATATATGTATATATATATATATGTATATATATATATATATATATATATATATATATATATATATATATTACACTTGCTGCAGTAATCCTTTGTCCAGTTTCCCATTAAAAAAAAGAAAAGAAAAATCACTCCCCTGTAGATTTCACCCACTCACACCTGGACACTTCTGTATACTTCTGTATACCTATGCAACCCGACCTGCTTCCATCACCTATCGGTTGAGTATTAATGCTTACCTCAGCTCTTGAGTGAGTGCCAAATAATTTTTGCCATTACCACATGACTCTCAAGCTTTCTTTTCTGTCTTTTTACCAGACCAAGGTGCTACACCCCCTGACCCAACTTCGGATAAGTTGTTGACAATGAGTGGATATATAACTGTTCATGCAATTTATTTATACTCAAATGTAAGCTGAGAGAAACATTGCTGAACTGAATTTTATTATTGAGTTTTAGAACTATTACACAGCAACAGCTTGAATGAGCCAACAATGACAACATGGAATGAAACTAGATATAAACATTAACCTAGTGCGTAGTTGGTTCATAACTTCTCTCCTGTATAATTTCAATGAGTTTGACAATTACAGTCAGGCAGTAAGCATGTAGATATATTAAAATGGGGAACAACTAACCATTTTTGTTGGTGCTTAATATTTTACACTTGATTCTAGGTATATTCAATCCACTAAATAAGAATATGAAACATTATGAATAATGCCATAATGATTTATATGACATCAATTTTAACAGGTAATGTAAAAACAGATGGCATATTTAGGATCAGCCACCGAAATTTACTGTTCTCCAGTGTTATTGACCAAATACTATGGGTGGGTGCAACAACACTTGGTGTATAAGCTTATTGTATGTTTATATATATATATATATATATAATATATATATATATATATATATATATATATATATATATATATATATATATATACATGTGTGTTTACATATATGTTTCCCCCAACAGCCATGTACTGAAGACCAAAGGACATAATTTCATCCTGCATCTACATGGCAGAGTGTATTACACATAGAATCCATTTGCAAATGTATTATGCTGGGCTGGTATTAATTAACGCTTACGTATAATGTAGTGGGGAATCAGGCAAGTCAGGCTTGCGCTATAATAGGGGAGAATACAGGACAAAGAATTTTCCTCCAAGCACTGTGTCTGTCAGTGTGTGCTCATGCTTGTGCATTTGTGACTGCTTGAGTAACTGTATGACATTGTATGCTATCATGCTGAAACATATGGACAGACAGGTCCTTTGTCAGCATTGCAAAGGCACACATTACATGGTCACACTTTTCATGGCTTGATATACACAAAAAACATTATTCAAATCACTCAGTAGCCAAATGTCACTCATCTATCAAGACAGTGCATGTGTGACTGAATCCGTTTCAATGACCAACAGAAACACAGAGTGGTAGATACCTGTGTATGTGATGTCTTTGCTATACAAATCGTATGTAGTTTACTTAGTTGACCTTGTGTTCAATGTTAATGACTTTTCATTAAGAAAAAATACATAATTTTGCACATAAAAATCATATTTGTTGTAGTTGCCTCATTTGATTAACCTCTGCATCCTTGCACTGATTCGTAACGTGTGCAGTACTTCAACAGCTCCTATGGGTGTCGCTCTTATTCTTCTTAAGTCATCTTGCACCTCAACTGTTTGTCACTGACCAAGGGGCAGGGATGACCAAGTGTGTGTGTGTGTGTGTGTGTGTGTGTGTGTGTGTGTGTGTGTGTGTGTGTGTCTGTATGCATATGTGTGTGGGTGCATGTGTGTTCACTTTTTGAAAACTCTTCAAGCTGTTTTCTTAAAGAACATACTATGGAGCACTTTCATCTCGTATTCAAAACACTTTTCCAACACTAGATACACATCTCAAAATCAAATTTGGTACCAAAACAGCCATCTGTCTCCTAACTGCAACTTGTTACAGTAAGGACAATTTCAATAATTAACAGCAGAATTATGTATCAGCCTTGTCTTTGTCTTTGAACAAAGGTAATACTACACCAAACTGGCAAAGAAAAAAGACACCTCTTCATTTCATAGGCCATGCTGCCTCATAGTACAGGTATTACATAGAAATAAAACAGATTTTTTGTATTATGTTTTTATTATGTACTACTCATAAACTTTCATCCTACATGAGAAAATAACTCTTATATTGGATTGTGGAATGGAAAGTAGGGTGTAGGGAAGAGTTACATTGTTCTGGAATGCCACAGCATTCCATACAACAAAACTCCTTCCTCCTTCCCTCACCTGGTCTTTCCTGGTCACCTCTAATAATTGTCTGCCCTGAAAAAGAGGCCATGGATGCCAATTCCTTGGCCTCTGGGATTATCCATTCATCCGCTGGTCGATAATCTGCATCCCTGCAATGACTATTGGACTAGCTGGTTTCCTGGCTCTGATTAATGATGTTCTTTGGGACTTGCTAAATAATTTTGCTTTCATGTATCTGGATATGTTCATCTTTTTCTGGTACCATCAAAAACACCAACTCCGTCTAATGAAAAAAAAATCGTAAAGGTAGAGAAATGTGAGTTTCACGTGTCCACAGCAGGGTTTTTCCCGGCTCAAAATGAGACAGAGGTCGTACAATCCTAACCATGTGCCAAGAAGTGCATGTATTCTGTGCCAACTTTAAATTGAAAGTGCATGAAGTTGTGGGGATTTATCCACATCTCACAGCCAGCCAGAGATTTCATTTCAGCCTCCTATTTTTCATTCTATAGAACTTCCTCATACACTCCTTGAAGTCCAAAGCCTTCTGGTCGGGTCCATCGATGGCCTCCTTAAAACAGACATCCAAGGGCCTCTCCTTCAGTCTGTTGCACAGAGGTGTCTTCACTGACCTGGACATTAGTCACCAAGGGGCAGCAGGTAACGAACACAGTTCTACACACACAAACACCGCTCCTCCACAATGTCAGTGTCACACCCGTCATCTATAAGACAGGCAGTTGGGTGAAATGAGTAACGTTTTAGACTGGCTAGGATTGTAAAAATCAGTAGGCCTACTAGCCTATAGTGCAGGGGTGTCCAAACTACGGCCCAGTTTTTATTGGCCCGCAGCAAATTCTGAAAATATAATTAAATATGGCCCGCACATGAAACTTATATTCACAGATATTCATAGATTTGATTTTCGAAATGATATTTCTATCCCATTGAAATAACATAGACTATGAGCTACAAGGAAAAAAAGTCCAAAAAAGCCATCCTCCGCACTGGATGTACGCCATTGATCTCTAAGCGAAGCCCTGACCGCATCTGTGTCCACAGAACGAAGCTATGAACAAACATCAATAGCTCTTAAGTTACACATTGCAGATGCTCCAAAATCACTACACACATCAGTAGTCTCCTCATGCTCATACTACACCAGCTGTTTTGGGAAAATATACTTTTGGATTTTTTTTGTCAATTTTTTAATAGCGATTTATCAATAATAAAGACAATATTGATTAATAATTCCACTGTTATACAGTGCAGACACTAAAAAATGACTACACACAATATTAGTCTCCCCATGTTTATACTACAACAGCTGTTTTGGGAAAATATACTTTTGGATTCTTTTTGGTCAATTTTCTATTGCGATTTATCAATAATAATGCCAACATTAATCAATAACTCCTATGTTATACATTGCAGACATCCGGAAATTACTGCACACATCAATGATCTCCTCATGCTCATACTACAACAGATGATTTGAGAAAATATTGTTTAGCCTAATTTTGATTTTTTTTGTCTTTAAAATTCCACCGCAACATTTTCCTGTCATTTCTCATGTGTAGTAGAAATAACATATATTTACATAATTTGAGCCCCCCCCCAAAAAAAAATTTGACAAAAAAGATCTTCAGTATATTTTCCAAAGACAGCTGTATGGGGAGACAGCGGGACGGGGGGGAGGGGGGTTGTCGAGGAATCAGTACTCATAAAAATTTTTCAGGGTTGGCAGGTCTGCAACAGCAGCTGCAGCTCCATCCCTCTCTCTCGCCCTCTTCTACTTTCTTTTTACTAGTCAGAAGTCGCCACGGGAAGTCTGATCAGAGTAGCATATAAGTGTGCATGAGACGCCATTGCCGCGATAGTTTTTGGACCCTGAAAGTGACTGGCCGCATCAGCCGCGCCACATCAATCCACAAACAGGATCACAAATGGACCCACAAAGACAGTGTGGTCCAGCACTGTGTGCTAGGAGAGAGAGGAGATTCCGCATGCGAAGCGCTAGCAGAGCAGAGCCACGGGAGACTCAGCTGCTGCATGTACTTCCACAGCGCTTTGCGCACAGCGCCGTGCCTCGACGACGCAGAGGCACGGAAAGAGACGAACTCCAGAGGAATCCGACGAAACCACGTGACACGTGAGGCTATTGTTCTGGGCAGAGAAGCTAATAGCTAATAGTGCAGCTAACCACGTAGCACAGAGCTAATGATTACCTGCACCGATCTCTAGGATAGCCTTGCTCACGACCAGTGTATGCTTTCATAGAAACCTTCACTTCATCCATTGTGCCTTGTTGTTGCTGTTTTGTGTATGCATCAGTGTTTAACACATACTGATGCTTAGGTGCACACACAGTCCGACAGGTACACAACCCACGTGGTCGTATGCACGTGCGTATGCACAGCCATAGGCCCGTGCTCACACGTGGACGCGCACGTCCACACACGCACGCACACAGATCTGTTTACCTTTTTATCTGTCTTTATGTTCTTGTCATGTCTAGTTAGTCCAAAGTGTTAGTTTATTTTATAGTGTAGTTCATCTTAATCCCTTTTGATGGCAGTGTATGTTTTTAACTAACATTGTTATTAAAGTGTGATTTCCTAACCATCTGAGTCTGTCACTATTGAATATGTGTATTTACTTGCCAGAATGCAGCCAGTGCTCGGATCTCACCTCCTTTTTATAGAGACTGATGTTATTTATTGGGCTGATTGGCTAACCTGATTATTGGTCCTTGTTTTACAGGGTGGTGCACCGATTCATAGTTGATGATAATAATTCAAAGCTGCAAGCAGCTGTGAGCGGGGCCGAGGCTTTGCGCCCGTCGGGGTATTGGCAACCGCACGGTTAACATAGGTACTGTCAAAATACTTTTTGAAACATGAAACTTTATTATTGCAGTCACAATTAGTATAATACTGCAATGAAAATTAAGATTAGAGTTAGATTAGATGGAAG
The DNA here is from genome assembly GCA_029224185.1 of Karalla daura. Classification (NCBI taxonomy): domain Eukaryota; kingdom Metazoa; phylum Chordata; class Actinopteri; order Chaetodontiformes; family Leiognathidae; genus Karalla; species Karalla daura. Next base: position 333,901 of record CM055198.1, read on the forward strand.
AGTAAACAATACAAAATAAAAGTTAATGATAAACGGCCCTTTAACCATTAGTATCAAAATCACAGAAATCCTGTTAGGTTCAGGCCATTGGTGCAAGAGACTTTTTTTGTGCATCTGGACAAACTCTCTATGCCCACAAATCTTCATCATTCTACTCGACAAAAAGCTTTATCAGGAGGGGTTTTTGAAAATTTCAAGGTGGCGCTTTAGAGACATTTAGCCACGCCCCTTGACAAGGACATTACCTGGCTGTTCAGGTATACAATACAATTATGTACAGCAATTTTGAAGCTTCTATGATGAAGCACCAGCCCAGAGGAGCATTTAAAATATTGATGACGAATAATCAAACTTTGTCATGCACTAGTGGCCACGCCTTTTGACTTAAAAAAATTCTGTACATACAATTTTCTCAGCTTGGTCCATCGATGATTTGTACCAAATTTGAAGCCAATTGGGTTAACCCCCTTGGAGGAGATGTTTTTAAAATTCCAAAATTCAAATCAAAATGGCTGACTTCCTGTCGGGTTACGGTTATCATGTCAAGAGAATTTTTTGTATATCTCTTTAGGATGTATTGGCCTACAAATTTTTATTTGCATATGACAACGATAAAAAAATCCTTATGGGGAGTGGTCACAATTTCTAGGGGGCGCTACTTTTGCATTTTGGCCCCCCCATGGGCTCTCTCCCTATCAAGTTTCAGAGCTCTCTGTCCTTAATCAGTGTACCAATTTGCTGCCATGATCAATTATGTGGGCGTGAGAGCTTTTCAAAGTGAAAGAGCGTGAAAAATCGTAGCAACCACACCCTGTGACCTACAGAAATTCTTTTGACGAGTATTGGTCACCATGGTGCCTAGATGATCTGTACCTAATTTGGAGACAATTGGGCAAAAGCCCTCGGAACAGCTCCTCCAAAATGAGAAAATGTACAAGTCAAAATGGCCGGCATCCTGTTGGGTTGAGGGTGGGGCTTCAAGAGGATTTTTTGTGCGCTTCAGGATGTTCTATAAACCCACCAAGTTTCATGCATTTGGGCGAAACTCAGAAGTGGGGCTCGCCGTTTCAAATTTCAAATCAAAGTGGCACTATTGCGCAATCTTGCCCTGTGCATTTTGAACAACTTTAAAATATGAAATTTTTCGCCGATCTAAATGTGCATGCCGAAAATGGTGCGTTTTCAAGCATGTTCAGGCCCCCAAAAAAGCGACTAGTTATTCCCGAGAATTATAATAATAATAAAAAGAAACTAGAGAGTTTTAATAGGGTTCTCACAACTTTGTTGCTCGGACCCTAATAATAAGATAATAATCTAGGTTTTCCTTCACTAGGTCCCAGTAGCTGGCACTCTGAGTGAGCTGCATTACAGCTGTCTCATCTCCAGCGGTGTAAGGCCAACTTAAAGGGGACCCTATTTGAGTCGGATTGGCGACTGGACCGTCCAAATATTATATTATGATAGTTGTCATAGTCACAACACTGACCGTCAGCTTCTGTCTACTGAAGACACCACTGAGACTATTCTGCTCTGTCTTTCACCTGCATGGTCTCTCAATTGACATTCTGTAGGATTGTGGGCCCCATTTCACGGCCATTTTTTGGAGGGAGGTCTGCTCATTTCTTGGAGCTACTGTCATCACATTATCTAGTTAATACCCCAGACAAATGGCAGAGCTGAACGTATGAATCAGGAACTGGAAATCATCTTTGCTGCATCACGTCACAGAAGCCATCTTACCTGGTCAACACAACTGGTGGGTTGAATATGCACACTACCTGTTCAGCCACTCAGTTGTCATCATACCAGTGTGTCTGTGGCTTACAGCCTCAGCTAGCACAGGATATGTGATGCCTATTTGGGCAGGCCTTCATCTGTCAGTGTTGGTGAACATGAATCCAAGCCTGGGCCACCCTCTTTCGCACCAGCATCCATAAGTAAAATTACCAGTCTAAAAATCCTCTCAAGTAAAAGTAAAAAGCACATCATTTTTAGACAAGACATACAAGAGGATATAAATCTAAATAAATTAAATGCTGTATGAGGGATAATATTGCATTTTGCATTTTTGACTTTACAAGCAGTCTCCAGACAAATACTACAGACAACAATCACCAACAGTAATGCTGCAAATCTATAAAGCAAAGGAGGTCCATAAATAAGCTAAAGAAGATGAACCTCTTCATCACAGAACTTAAAGATGACCTTAGAGGTGCCACAATTCAACTTAGACAATACCTCTCCAATAATAAAACTTATTAGAATATTATTTTGGGTGTGGGATATTTACGCATGAACTACAACAAATTATTTACAATGAAATAATGTGTTAAAAATGTTTCTTTTATCACGGTTTGCATGCCAAACAACGCAGAACATTTGTCAGTGCATCATGGGAGCAATTCTCTCAAAGCTGCCATTTAAATATTTTTTTTACTCCTTTTTTTACTTTGCCACTAAGTACTATGCCAAGTTGTCTGTCTATTGGAATATTTTCTTTTATCATTTCACCCTTACTCTGCTTCTCTATGCTGCTATTACATTTTATTGCTTATGTTTAGCCAGACATTATACAGTACTTTGGTCAGTTTACACTGTTTTAAATGTGCTTTATAAGTTAAACTTACTTCACACAGAAGGAAATGCCGGTCACTGTGGAGAACATGATTCCAGCTGAGGATCTGGCTAGGTGGCCATATTGGTCAAAGGTGTGCATCTATCCAAGTGTGAAAGCAAACATTGACCTGTTGATTGGCATCAACACACGCAAGGTATTAGAGCTCTGGGAGGTCATCAATAGCCACAACAATGGGCCCTGTGCCATCACCGTGATGGGATGGGTGGTTAATGGCCCATGGAGTGGAAGCAGTGGCGCACCAGCATCTTCTGTCACACTAAACCACATCTCTCTTCAAAAACTTGAAGAAATTCTCATTAATCAATACAATCATGACTTTAGTGAAAAGGCTTTGAAGGAGAAAGAAATATGAAGAGATGACCTCAGATTTATGGAGACCTTGGATCAGTCAGCAAAGCTGCAAGATGGCAGATATTGCCTAAAGTTACTTTTTAAAAAGACAGACGTGTCTCTGCCCAGTAATATTGCCATGGTGTTCTGCCCTCATCAAAGAGTCCCTTTCTTCAATTAGACAGACAGAGAACTCCTTCCACACATTGGTCAGTTATGTGATGGATTTATTTTGTCCCACTGTTGCAATTGACAGCATGAGAATAGGATAAAACTAGAATGAAGAAAAAATGAAATACACAATCGGTGTGCTTAATATCAATGAACATACATTTCAAACGTAGCTTGCAACCATAGACAAACTAACTTAACGCATAAGATAGCTAGGTATTGAGTAACCATACTCACAGAAAGCTTATCTTCACAAATATTCAAAATGTATGTTAGCAACATTTTCTTAACAATACTTACTGACGATGCTTCTATAAACGATGCAGATACTTCACTCAATGCAAACAAAGGGTCAAGATGGCTGCCTACTCTAATCAGGACAACAGAAAGATGTGCCACCGAATGGCTGCAGAACGAATTGCACCAATTGAGCTTAACGCAATCCAGAACACATGGTGAAGCAGAGGTTGCAGAGGAGAAAGTTCCTTAATAGCCAAAGCTTGCACCAAGGCTATACTGAATATGTGAATGGCCTTATCAGCAAAACCTATACAGAACCTGTGCCTCAACAGAAGCGTCAAGGCAAGCCTGGTCAAGTGAGGTACATTTCCCATTATGCAGTCCACCACCCAAGAAAAGGTACCCTGCGGGTTGCGTTCGATTATGGAGCCACCTACCAAGAGAATGTTTAAATGAAGAGCTGCTTCACTTGCCTAACCTCACAAACGTATGACTTCGAGTCCTTCTGCACTTCAGCATTCATGGACGAAATTCAGGCAATGTCCTGTCAGGTGAAAGTTGCAGAGGAAGACAGAGATTTTCTTCTGTTTCTGTAGTGGACACATTACTTAGAAGCGGGTGCAGAATAGGATGAATGTCCACTTGTTTAGTGCCGTATCTTCACCAAGCTGCGCACTTTTATGTTGATGACTGCTAGAAGAAATGGATGCCATTCAGACGATCAAAGATCTTAATGCACTGTGCCAGAAGGGAGGCTTCACCCTGGAGAAGTCTGTCCGAAACAGCACTGGTGTCTTGCAGGCCATTGGAGCAGAAAGAAGGGCTAAGAATTTAAAGGATCTTGATCGGGACCGTGATAAGCTGCCAATAGAGTGAGTCTTGGGTCTACTGTGGTGATGGAAACTGACTCATTCTGATTCAATATTGAGATGAAGCAACAGACAGCACTTACCACACTTACCAGATGTAACACGCTGTCCAGTGTCAGCTCAGTTTATGATCCCCTGGGTTTCCTGTCCCCAGTCACTCTTCCTGCAGAGATGATGCTGTAGGAACTATGCAGAAGAGGATATGGATAGAATGATTCATTGCAGCCTGACATCGTATGCCAGTGGAAATCATGGCTGGAGGACTTGGACATGCTTAACACCTTTGAAATATCCAGGTGTGTCAGTGACATATGGCAAGATTGCTCAGGTCCAACTACATTACTTTGCCAATGCCAGTGATGCTGGATATGGAATTGTGACATACTTGGGGATGTTGAACATGTAAGGTCAAGTTCAGGTTTCCTTTCTCCTTGGGAAGGCCAGAGTGACACCACTGAAGACAGTAACTATTCCCCGGCTTGAGTTAACAGCAGCAGTGCATGCTGTACGGATGGACTCAATGTTGAAAGAAGAGCTGAAGTGGACGTTTGAAGATTCTATCTGTTGGACGGACAGTACTTTGGTTCTCAAGTATATCAAGAATGAGGACAGAATATTTCACGTTTGTGTGATTTCAACAATCCGCGAGTCATCAGAACCATGGCAGTGGAGGCATGTCTGCTCCAAAGACAATCAAACTGATGATGCTTCAATAGGATTGAGGGTTGCAGACTTTTTGAAAACCAGTAGATGGTGGGTGGCCCACATTTCTTTGTCGGCGGGAAAAGGATTGGCCTAACAATGCCTTGGATGTTTCTTTGAGTGCTGATGATTAAGAGCTAAAAAGAGAGATAGCCGCAAATGCCATCAATGTGCGTGATTCTGTTACACCCACTGGCCAGCTCATTAGTTATTTTTCTGACTGGAAGAGGCTCAAGAGGTTTCTCCATTTGATGTCCTTAATGTAGGAGAAGGCTTGCTGGAGAAATCAGTTGAAGGGGCCCGTGACAATCCAAAGAAGTAAGACTGATGGCCCTGCAACTTACAGGGAAAACGTCTTGACTTTAGATAATCATTTGGAGGTGGAAGCTGTTGGTACCTTAAGAAAGCAGCAGTGAGTCGTAATAGTCCTATACACAGACTGAACCCAGTCTTTGTGGATGGACTATTGAGGGTTGGAGGGAAGCTGAGTAGAGGAGCAATGCCTGAAGTGCTCAAACGTCCCATTATCTTCTGCAAAGAACAGCTACTGGCAGCATTCATCCTCAAACATGTTTATCAGAGCCTGGGGCATGCTGGTCAAGCTCATACTTCTAAGGAAGATGTTTTGGATCACCAAGGGAAATGCAGCTATCAGGAAGGTAATCGCTGAATGGAGCTTCTGTAGATGCTACAATAGGCATCTCCTGGAACAAAAAATGGCTCATCTTCCAGAGGTGCAGATATAGCCATATTGAATGACAGACGCCTTACCAAGCTTTCCAATCAGCCAAATGATTTGGAACCACTCATGCTCAACCATCTGCTCTTGTGGAAGGTGAAACCTGCTATGCCACCAGGTGTCTTCAAGCCTCATGACCTGTATGTTGGACAGAGATGGAGACAAGCGCAATACATTGCGGATTGGTTCTAGAGAGAGTATTTGGTCTGAGAGTATTTGCTTTTGCTCCAGGAAAGACAAAGATGGCATGAGAAGAAAAGGAATTTGAAGGTGGGAGACATTGTTATCATGGATGCCTCTGCTCCTCGTGGCTGTTGGCCACTTGCTAGGGTGCTTGAGGTATTTCCTGATAGACAGGGCCTGGTACTTTTTTATGTTGTGAACAAAATCTAATATCATTGAAAGACCTGTGACCAAACTCTGTTAACTGCATAGGGTGTAATCATGAATGTGTCATTATACTTATTAATTGGTATTTTCATTTATGTAAATTGTTGTGCTTGCCTGTCATCAACAATCATTGGCCAGTGTGTAAGCTGGTGTGTAGGAGCCAAAATGATGATTTTTACACTGGGTGGCGCATACCAGATAGTCTCACAGGTATATAATAAGGTAAGACATGTTGTTAGTTAGACGTCTGCACCGGAAAGGCAGAGGGTTTCTTGAACACATGAACACAAAAAAGTCATGCAACCTGCATTGCTGCATTGCTGCTTCATTTTGAATGGCGGTTCTACTACTGGACTACACCTGCAAATACTGCACCTATCTCATGTAAGTGTTACATTATGGGAATAAATAGAACACCTTGGTTCAACATAAAGACTATTTACCTGCATTTATTTGGAAGCCACAGTAGCTCAAGGTAGAGTAGCATAGCAACATCATCGTGTCAGCCTGCCCTCCTTTAATAGAAACCTCTGGGAGGCTGCTGTTGGGAAAGTTCAGTTCCAGTGACAGCACCATGTTGGAGGTCAGAATCAAAACACACAAATATATATTTAGTATCGCACTATCAAATATGAGAACTGTAACCTTGTATTACAAGATATTACAAGATAGCTGTTATCCTCTGCCCCCTAGGCTGCAGTGGATGGCAGCAACCATCCTCAACGCTGTCCCATTCCACGCTTGTGTCAAGAGCTACCTGCAGCTCCTGAGGACTATGTCTCTTCACCAGCAACTGCACCGGCAGGACAACTACCCTTTGCGGCTACTGTGCAGCCTTCATCGTTGTCGTCTGCTGCCGGTGGTCAGCCAGGAGGCAGACACCCTCTCTACCTTCAAGAGTAGGGCATGTGCCCAAACGCCAGACCGCTCTGTCCCTGTGTGGCCTTAACATCTTTGTTTCTCCTAATGAAATGTAGCATTGGCTGCTGCCTCTGATTCAAGATGATCTAGCTCAAGTTTGAAATATTGTGCAGGTCATGAAGAAAAAATTGTGGATGCAGACAGCAGTAGAAGAAAGGAGAAGGAAAGGAGTGAGGATAGAGGGTGTGAAATAGAAGGAAGAGGCAGAGGCTCAGCACAAAACATATAGCTTGAGGACAGGCTTATGCGTCAGACAGCCCTGTCAAAATGCAATTCACTTTGTGCTACTCTCTTTATCTTTCATGCCTCTTCCTCCCTGCTTCTATCTCTGTTCTCCGTTTCCTCTCTTCCTCTCTGTGGTTTCCTTCCATCTGCTTTCATATCCTCCTTTCTGTCTCCTAAAACCCTTCCTCAACTCTCTCTTTTCTGCCATTTTCTCCCACAATGCCTTATTTCCATGTAGCACAGCAGCCTGTGGATAGCTTCACCATGGAGCACATTGTTACTTCTCTGTTTTTTCTTTCCATTTCTCTTTTACACACTCACTCACATGCACCCCCCCCCCCCCCCCACACACACACACACACACACATGCAGACAGACACAGCACCTCAGCATGGAAATTGAAATAATGATAATGTATCTTTCAGTCTGCATCAAAGTGTTGCCACTTCAAAAAAATGCTGGCAGGCATGAAATGTAAACGTGAAGGAGATGGATTGAGGAAGAAGGAGAGAAATAGTATGTGTGCATGTATGTTTTTGAAGAAATATACCAGGGTGTGTGTCACTGTGTCTGCTCAATGTGTTGTCATGATTAATTTGTATGGAAAAGTATGCAAAAGTAATGCACGAAAATGTTGTGTGTTTTCATATGAATACCTAGTGACAGCAGTGCGTATGCACGCACTACGCTCCATACCTGGACACACAAATGGAAGCCCACATTAATAAAAATCCTTTGAAGCAGAGGATTCCAGTGGAAATTGTATAATTCAACATAGTTTTCAGTTGATACGTCTTACTTCAACTTCAACTTTATTTGTATTAAGTGCCATTTCATAACAGCTGTTATCTCAGGGCACTTTACAAAGAGAGCAACAATGTGTACATAGTGGAAAAACCCCTGTCCTTGGACCCTCTCAAAGGCTGAGGAACAACTCCCACGAAAAACCCTGACAGGGAAAAAAGGGGAGAAATCTCAGGATGAGAGACAGAGGAGGGGATCCTCACCTAGGACAGACAAGCGGGCACAAGCAAAATAGTACTGATGGCTAACAGTTCAGGATATAAATAAATCAAAAGTTGAGTCAGTCCAGAGTAGAAAGCTGGAGGAACTTCAGTGAGAAGAGCCGGGTAAACGGACGGGTCTTGGATCCAGCTCAGCACTTATGGAATCTGGGAGGGAAAAAAGACACAGACACTCTGGGGACATGCAGTCCCCGGTCCATATGTTAGTCCTGCATAGTCACAGAGTCGGAAAGGAGAGGAAGAAGTGATGGAGGAGGAGAGGGAGGACGAGGAGGAGGAGGAGGTGGAGAACAGACAGGGAGAGACCAAGATGAGAGTGAGAAGCTAGAGGGATTTGTCTGTAGGCTCTGTCAAAAAGGAGGGTTTTTAACCTACTCTTGAAGTTCGAGAGGGTGTCTGCTTCCCAGGCTGAAACTGGTAGATGGTTCCACGGCAGAGGGCCTTGGTAGCTGAAGGCTCTGGCTCCAAATCCAGACTTAGAGATTCTTGGAACCACAAGTAGGCATTCAGAGAACGAAGTGTCCTAGTGGGGCAATAGGGTTTTACCAGGTCTGAGATATAAGAGGGTGTCAGACCATGAAGACTTTTATAGACAAGGAGAAGGATTTTGAACTGAATCCTGAATGGTACAGGACGCCAGTGCAAGGAGGCCAGAAATGGAGAGATACGATCCCTCTTTCTGGTTTTAGTCAGGCCACGAGCTGCCGCGTTCTGAATGAGCTGTAGAGTTCTCAGCGACCTCTTGGAGCTTCCAGCCAGTCGAGAGTTGCAGTAGTCCAGCCTGGAAGTAACAGAGGCATGGACCAGCTGTTCTGCTGCATGGAGAGGGAGTAGGTGTCTTATTTTTGCAATATTGCGGAGGTGGAAGTAGGCAGGTGACATAAATTTTACGTGGGAGCTAAAAGACAGGTCTTGATCAAAGCAACACCAAGGTTCTTTACATTGGTGGCAGAAGGAGTAGCAAAACTTTGTAGTGCTATGGCATCAGATATAGAGTCACGTAGTGGTTTAGACCTATGAGCAGTAATCCAGGCCTTAATGTCATCAAGGCAGGACTGAAGCTGCTGTAGACGATTGAGATAATTGAGCTCACCCGGCTTGATAGATAGATATAATTGAGTGTCGTCAGCGTAACAGTGGAAATCTATAGAATGACTCCTGATGATATCACCTAGAGGGAGCATATATAAAGAGAAAGGAACTGGACCGAGCACAGATCCTTGTGGAACACCATGGCTAACTTTAGTACGCGGAGATTGGTTATCATTGACACAAACAAACTGATATCGATGTGAAAGATAGGACCGGAGCCAGTCTAAAGCAGTGCCTCTGATTCCAAGTTGATATTCCAGTCTCCTTAGTAAGATCTGGTGGTCAACTGTATCAAAAGCAGCACTAAGATCTAACAAGACAAGCACTGAAACAGGACCATGGTCAGTCGCCATTAAGAGGTCATTAGTGACTTTAACCAGTGCAGTTTCAGTGCTTCAGTGCTTGATTCATTCTAAAACCAGACTGGATCAAAGGACGGTTTCTTAAGGAGGGGTTTGATAATTGCAACTTTGAACTTAAGACGAATGTAACCTGTTGTTAGGGACAGGTTGATGAGGTCAAGTAAGGAGGTGGCAATTAAAGGCAGCACTTCTTTTAACAGCTTGGTAGAAATTGGGTCAAGGAGGCAGGTCGATGATTTACAGGAGGAGATGATAGTAGTCAGCTGATGCAGGTCAGTGGGGTCAAATGAAGATAGTGACCTGTCTATATCCCCATCTGTAACCTAAATAGCTGCAACAGGGGGCTAGATTTATTGCTGTAGATGCTAAGTGGTTCTTAATTGTTTGTCTAATCTTGGTAATTTTGTTGTTGAAGTAGTTCATAAAGTCGCCACTGCTGAGATGTGTCGGAACACACTGCTCAGTGGAGTTATGACTCTGAATCAGTCTGGCCACAGTGCTGAAAAGAAACCTGGGGTTATGTTCATTTTGCTTAATTAGAGAGGAGTAGTATCTGGCTCTGGCATTACACAGAGCCAGCCTGTAAGTCTTCAGACTATCTTTCTAGGTTAGAATAATATTGTTGTTTTTGGTCAAACGCCATTTCCCCTCTAATTTACGTGCTCGCTGCTTATGTGGCAAGTTTCTGGCGTATACCAGAGGGCCGATCCTGGTCTAGAGATAATCTTTTTAGGGCCTGATTTACTAAGATCCCAAATAAGGGGCGCTAAATTGCGTGCTCCTGGAAAGCTTTTGCGTGCTTGATTTGTGTGTGTTTTGCGGGTGATTTACTAAGGGAAATTGCCGCAGTGACAACAGGTTCAAACAGCAGTATGCAAATGAGGGGTTTGCGCGCTGTCAGCCTTTCCATCATAGCGAGTGCAGAGGAAAGAGCAAGAATAAATAGAATTCCATGGAGTTGGAAGTCCTTGTGGTTGAGGCAAACAAACACATATGGCAGAAGAAAGTAAAAAGTTTGTTGCTCTCGATCATGGGCGATTGCGCAAGAGGTGCGAGCAGTGGCCAGTACGTCCAGTATGGCCAGTTTGGCTCATGCACTCCAGTGGGACCCTCGGGATATTGCTGCGCACACCGGGCAGCTGGTCAGCGCCGTGTCTGGGCCAACGATGGCCACATAGTCACTGACTAGAGGAGAGGAAGCTGCGGTACAGGCAGTGACCGGTTCTTCCATCAGCCTAAGAGCTGAGGGACTGGAGCAGGCAGGAGAGAGAGGGAGATGGGAGGACAGGAGGACCGGAGAGCGCAGGACCAGTGCACACACTGCGTAATAGTGCTGTTAATTATGTGTTTGGTGTTAAATAACAACCAAAAAAACAGAGCAACAGAGATGTCATATTGAAGGGTTATTCTTGAAAAATATGTTTCATCATGTTCGCCATATGTAACATCTTATTTCCCTGTATCCTTTCTCTCTTTTTTTGAATAAAAATATAACACACCATAAACAGCTCATAGTAGACAACTGTGGATAAATCAAGATTCGTTTTCTGCAGCCATTGTGCGTCAGACTGGGAGGTTTTGCACCTTCCTCTCAGACGTCTTAAATTTAACCGCAAAAATAGTCACCGCAATCATTTCCGGGTTTGATAAATCATTGTGCGTGTGCTAATTTGGGTTAATATTAAGGTGCTAAATTGCCAGCGTGCGCTGTTTTCCTCACTTCGAAGACGCAATCCACTGTGCGCACCATTAGTAAATCAGCCTGCACATTTTTTTGCAGGTGACAGCGAGTTTGCACACGTTTTTATACACGCAAAGCTTTAGTAAATCAGGCCCATAGTTAGGTTGCAGCTGAGTCAAGAGTCTCGTGAAGGGAGGTGACAAAGCTATCAGCAAGCTAATCAATAAGGGAGAGACTCGGGCTTTCGTGGCAGAGAGGTGATGTAGCACCAAAGGACAAGGGAATAGCTTCCTTAAAGTTTGCTAAGACACTGTCAGTTAAGTGTTGTGTATATATGCTGCTATTCTTTCTCACATGACATGCTAGAAGGAAGTTGAAAGTAATTAAAGAGTGGTCAGATATAACTGGGTTAGGGGTTAATTTCAACACCATAAGTAAGAACAAGGCCCAGGTTATTAAAGCAGTGTGTGGGTTCATGCACATGCTGGCAGAAGCCAATGGACTCGACTATAGAGGTGAATGCTGTACCGCAGCAATCACTGACTACATCTACATGAATATTGAAGTCACAGATGATAATGATTGTTGGTTTTGAGAACTAGGTTTGAAAGAAATTCAGAAAATTCAGACAGAAAATCAGAATAAGCGCCTGGAGCCCTGTACACTAAGACAAGAAGGACATGCTGTGTCTTCAAGTTTTGGTGACACAAGCTGATGATAAGGCTTTCAAATGAATTGTAATCAATATTAGGTTTTGGGCTAATTAAAAGACTACGGTCAAAGACGGCTGCCACCCCACCTCCACGGCCAGAATATCGAGGGACATGGTAATTAATATGGCTGGGAGGAGAGGCCTCATTTAGGTAGTCACCCTCACAAAGCCAAGTTTGTGTCACACATCAATGTTGTTGTCAGAGATTAATTTATTAACAAGAATGGCTTTGGAAGACAGGGAGCGGATATTAAGTAATCCACATTTAATGCTCCTGTCCTGAGAAGTGACTGAAGAACTCCTGATTTTTATAAGATTGTTAAGCTCCTTTGCTGTTAAATTTGGACAGTTGGGGCACAGACACAGTCTCTATAGGGTTCTGTGTAAGTGACTGAGAAGAGAGTGAGAGAGGAGTGTGGTACACTGAGGAGTACACTGTGGTACACAGAGGAGTGTGCTACACTACTCCTATGGCTCCTGGTCACAATTCTGAGTCAGGGTGGGGGAGGACTAATGCTCTTGGCCAGGTTGCTAGAGAGTTGGGCTGCTCATTCTAACGTTGGGTGGATGCAGTCCTTCCTAATGAGACCATATCTACCCCAGAAAGTTTTCCAATTATCTACAAAGCCCACACCATTTGCAGGACACCACCTCGATAACCAGCGGTTAAATAATGATGTACGGCTATACATGTCATCACTTGCCAGGTTGGGGAGGGGGCCGGAGAAAACTACGGTGTTCGATATTGTTTTGGCCATTGAACACACCGACTCACACAAATTTTAGTGACCCCCGTTTGACGTAACTGCAGGACATTAGCGCCAAAGTGGATAATGATTTGGCTATATCTGTGCTTAGCCTTAGCCAGCAGCTTTAATTTAGACTCAATGTCGCCTGCTCTGGCGAATGTGAAGTTAGTGAGACTGCATCCCGGCAGTCTCACTAACTTCATATTCCATAAGATAGAGTCACCAATGACCAGAGGTTTATCCACAGAGGGTGTGTTGCCGAGCGGGGAGAACCTGTTGGAAGTGGGAAGCAGTAGGTGGGCCTCGGTGGACTTTGGCCGAGAACTACGCTTCCCTCTGACAGTCACCCAACGTCCCTGTGTTCCCGGCTGCTCAGGAGAAGCCGGTGGGGAGCTAAGGGGAGCTGAGCTAAGCGGCTCCGTGGTGGCTAATGGGCGCTGGCTAACTATGGCTGATGGTTTTGCTTCCACGGTGCGGAGCAGGGCTTCCAGATCGCTAAGCCTGGCCTCCAACCTGACCAAAACTACAGCGCTTAAACATATCACCCTCGCTAAAGGGGGCAGGGGAATAACTAAACGTGGCACACTGAGCAGGAGGGAGGGACAGGAGAAGCAGAAGGGGAAGCCATTGCTAACTAACTAATGCTAACAGTTAGCGCTACGGGAGCAAGGGTGATAGAAAGACACTAGGAGTGGCGTAGGAAGCGGGTCGGGGAGAGAGCAGGACCCGAAGAACAGGATAGAGTGCTCAAGTATATACAAATAAAGTTGCACGATCTGACGAACTTCCACATTTACGCTTTCTCAAAACAGAGGCACATGAATCGCCACTAAACTTGCACTAAAAACTGCATGTGTTCATACTTACTAACATCATTTTTTTTCGCTAAATAAACATATATGTCATGGTTACACATCCATCCGGATGGATGTTTCCTCACGACTGATGTCAGCACACAGAGTTTATTTTTGAGTTTTTTTCAACATTTATCTACATGAATTGCTTATAAACTTTGGCCTAGGCTTTGGTGATTTTTCAAAGTCATAATGCATGTAATCAGGGATGGACTGGGTGGTCTGGCATTGAGGGACATGCTAGAGAGGCCGCTGCCGGGTACAAAATGCCAGGGCCGTTTTTTCTTCCCAGTCCGTCACTGCATGTAATATAAATTATATTCAGATGGTCTCCAATAACCAGCATCACAAATATTTGTGGGAAATACCACGGAATTTGAAGGTCTAGATTTTGTATTTTTTTGGTACGAAAGCCGAGTAGGTCTGCTAAGGGGGACTGACTCACTTAGCAGCAGGGAGACTGTGTCTGCTAAAGACTTTATTGAGTTAAGAGTGTGTGCCTCTCCAAATGGTACCAAAGACCAACTCCATGTGGCAGATGCTGGGAGATGTGGGGGAGGGGGATCTTTGGACCGAAGAAAATTCTTCTACACACCTTATATGTCATCACAACAAAGGTTAATGGCTGTGCACAGAACTTTGCTGGCAATCAGGTGCTGGAGGTTTGGCATGAGCATGGTTTTAGTACATAAAAACTTTAAACTTTTTTGAAAGTCTTCTTCTCCTAAGTATTATGAAATAAGTATTATAATATATATATATATATATGTGTGTGTGTGTGTCTATATATATATATATATTACAATTATATATATACATATACAATTATACTACAATTATAAAATTATCAATATATATATAAGTGAATTTCCATGTACATGTGCAGCTGCGTGTTTTAATAAGTCTACAGTATTTTCATCTTAATATTTTAGAAAACAAAATGAAAAGGAGTGAGAAAAAACACTGTAGGAAAAGAAATGTTTTAAATAAGTGGGTCCTTGTACTGCACAGTTTTTGGACGTGTTATGGATATAGTAAATGCAAAAAAGATGCAGTGAAACCACACTCTTAACTTGCCCAAAAACAAACAGCAAATTGACCAACTGGCACAAACTGAAGATGTCATGGCCAAGATTTTGTTCCAAGGCAGAGACCAAAGTGAAAGTTAATATTGGCATTACATTTATCAGGTTACCACAAATGCACAAGTTGTCATTTACACCCGTGGACAAAATTGTTTGTACCACTCAGTTAAAGAAAGAAAAATCCACAATTCTCACTGAAATCACTTGAAACTTAAAAAAGTAACAATGAATAAAAATGAAGATTAGATAATCAAAATCCATTAGCCATATATCCAAAAGCCATTACTTTTGAATTGTTGATTAACATAATTATTTAAAAAACAAACTAATGAAATAGGGCTGGACAAAAATGTATCCATAACTTAATATTTTGTTGTACAACCTTTTGAGGCAATCACTGCAATTAAACAACTTCTGTATTTGTCAATGAGCCTTCTGCAACTGTCAACAGGTACACTCCGAATGAACAAACTGCTCCAGTTGTTTCAGGTTTGACGGGTGTCTTCTCCAAATGGCATGTTTCAGCTCCTTCCACAGATGTTCAATGGGATTCAGATCTGGGCTCATAGAAGGCCACATCAGAAGAGTCCAACACTTTTCTCTTAGCCATTCTTGGCTGTTTTTGGCTGTGTGTTTTGGATCATTGTCATGTTGGAAGACCCATGACCTGCGACTGAGACCAAGAATGCCTTGATAGTTTTGATATTTCATTGTACCCTGCACAAATACAAGACATCCTGTTCCAGATGCAGCAAAGCAGCCCCAAAACATCACTGAGCCTCCTCCATGTTTCACAGTAGGGACAGTGTTCTTTTCTTTGTATGCTTGATTTTTGAGTCACATAGCGCACATAGCGTTGATGTGCCTTATCAAAAAGCTCCAGTTTTGTCACATCTGTCCAAAGGACATTCTCCCAGAATCTTTGTGGCTTGTCAACATGCATTTTTGCAAATTCCAGTCTCGCTTTTTTATGATTTCCTTTCAACAGTGGTGTCCTCCTTGTTCTCCCATTAAGTCCACTTTGGCTCAACGACTGATGTACCTTGGCCTTGGAGTTCACCTTTAATTTCTTTGGAGGTTGTTCTGGGCCCTTTGGATACAATTTGAACTATCCATCTCTTCAATTTGTCATCAGTTTTTCTCCTGTGGCCATGTCCAAGGAGGTTTGCTACTGTCCAGTGGATCTTAAATTTCTGTCACAGGAACTTCAAGCTGCTTAGAGATGGTCTAAGCCTGTAGTCCACCAATCCGGTTTCTGCTTCCTTGTTTATTAACAACATTCCTGTGGCAACTACAATGATTAACCAGGTACTTATTCCTACCTGTTTCAACCTAGTTGCCACATTGTTTTCGGAGCTTCCAAGACTTAACAGCACTATTTCCTGTTCTTGTCTGCCTTTTTGCCTGTTTTTGCATGATCCCGACTTTGAGCAAGTTTTTCTGCCTCCCTTTTCAACCCTTTTTCTGGGCACCCTTTGCTCTTGTTCTGCATGCCCCCCTGGACCGACTTGCCTTTGCCCCTGGACTTCTCTTGATCTCTTGATTCACCTGGTAAACTGACTAGTGCTTCCGCCTACTTCTGCCTTTCGTGTTTGACTCTCCTGCTAACTGTGTTAGCTTAGACTTTTGTCTGTTCCTGTTTTCACCTGTGTGAATAAAATCACTTTAAACCATGTGTGAGTGTGTGTGTGCAATTGGGTTTTCCCGTAGTTAAATGTGAGTTAAATTATGAAAATAAAGACTAGAGTCAGATTAGAGTAAAGACTGGAGTCATCATGGATATGTCAGCTTGCACTACAATGGCACAAATACATTCTTTTGTCTAGCAATTGAATAAGCAACTTAAACCTGGGATTAGAAAAAACATCTTGTTTTGTTTTACTTGTTTTTTTCAAGGAATGGTAAAAAAAAATAACCGCATAATTAACACCAAATATCATTTCATTTTGAAAGAAGTGAAATTTTACAACTTGGCTCAAACCCTTTATGTCAATGCCTGGGAAACAAACATACACAATGGAAAATAGAGGAGAAGATGAAAATAATTTGCTTCTTTTTGTCTACTTTTTACTTATTTTTATTTGCCATTGGAAACACTTTTACCTTTTTATTAGGTTAAATGGGTTCTGTGTCTACTACCCATGTAAAATTATTGTAAGTGTGATATTTTCATATCAGCCCTTTGACTTTTATTGCAGCATCGTAGATCATGAGATGAATTCCAAAATTCATCAACTACATATTGTGTTGTAGCATAAATAGACTGTTCCTGGCATCCAGACTGAGCATGGTGCACATTCATACTGTCTACTGTCTCTGTTGTAGATTTGTATACTGTATTGCTGCTTCACTTTTCACGCATTGTATTCTGTTTGCAGCAAACCGTAGCAGTGGAGCAGCCCACTAAGTAAATCCTGAGGTGTGTGGGCAAGAGATGGTCCTGATAGTGTTGTAAGTGCTATACAGTTAAACAATAGTGCACATTGAAGAAGCACCCATGCAGAGGGTGTCATATATTACAAGGAAGGCAGACTCCAAACAAATTATGGCTGTGTCTTTGTGTTTTTCTTAGCCCTCCATCTCTCTCCCTCTCTCTCTCTTCCTTGTGTTATATATTTTCACACCTCAGTAAGTCCATTGCACATACACACATACAGGCATGCACACACATAGATACACACACAGCTTGCTGACTGTCTCATCTGCCCCCCTTTTCTCTTCTGTTCCTTCATTCCCTCTTCCTCCTTGACTGCATTTTCCTTCTTATTTCTCTTTCTCACTTCATATCACCCTCTCTCAGCCCCCTCCTCCCCGATCCAACAACCCTTCCCCCCTTGGGTCATGTTGCAGCAGCTCCAGCAGAAATAATAGGAGCAAAGGCGTGAGGCTGTTATTTGCATAGAAATAGCATGATGCCCCAGGCAGCTTCAGGAGAAGGACACAGAGATCATTTGTCTCAAAATTTTAATGAAAACTTTTGCTGAGACAGTGATCCCCCCCCCCCCCCCCCCACACACACACACACACACACACACACACATACACATACACACATACTTCTCCAGTTTTCATTCTTCCCATGTACCTTCCATACTATCCAATTCTGAAACTCTCTCCTCTCTCTATAGTAGTACAATGTGATTTTAAATTAGATGACACATCAGAATTGTGTCGCTGACCATGTTTGTCTTACCAACATACTGTCAGAAATTGCTGGACATATGAAGTCAGTCTGTAAACCTTGAGGCTAAAATGTGCAGGAAAAAACACACACAGGGAAGACAGGGACTTGGGTCAGTTATTATTGTTACACAGAGACAGTATAACACTGTAACAGTCATTTCTCTCATCTTATCGTGAATATCATTAATATAACAAAGTGTACAGGTGATTTCTAAAATGATAATCTTAATACATCAGGACAAAATATAAAATCTAATTTCTGCCTTGATTGCATTTCTGTAACACAATATTTAGATCTTGATAATATCAGTTAAATCCATCCATCCATTAATTTATTACTCTACCTGCTCCATACCCACTGGCATCATGTGGATCTGCTAGTGCCTATTTACTGTACAGCATATATGAGGGAAAGGCGGGTAAAATCACTCTGACAGGTCACACACACCATTCACTATCTCACAGTTTAGTTTTCAATTGGCCTGAATATATGTTTTTGGACAGGGGAAAGAAACAGGAGAGCTTGGAGAAAACATACAAAGACAAACCCACAACCTGCTTGCTGTGAGGCAACACTTCTCACCAATGCCCCACCATGCAGCTCATCATTAAAATTATATCTAAGTATTTTTCAGCAAAACATTGTTAAATAGGATGACAAGTTTTTGAATGGAAACTACATAAAAAATACAAAACATACAAATAATTTCAATTTCAGCATATTAAAGGGTGCAATTTCAGGCATCATGCATACATTGACACATACATCAGCACATATTAATGTAGTATTGTATTGGTCAATATGACTGCTGTTAACTGATTTAGATGCCCAGCAACTGTACAACAGAATATCACAGATTTTCAAGTTCCCTGCCTGTCACTGTCAGCATACTACTTGTACCATAGACTGAAGGAGCATTCACAGCAAACACGATAGACACTGTGGGGTTTCACTATCTCTTTCAGGAGTTGTCTTCCAGGAGCTCTGTCTGGATGATGGCTGGTTCCATCAGTACCTCAGGCTGACTGCAGCCCAATTTTAGGACCCGTCAGTTTGAGTTGGGCCAGGATCTCGCTCCTGGACACCAACTAGTGGTGTCACTACAGTCACTACAGTCAGTAAGGTAGTAAAACAAGCCAGAGAGGGTCTCACAACTCACCAGAGTCCCACCTCCTCACTGACTTTGGCCCAAGCCTCTTCTTTTTTATTCTAGTCCCAGTGTGAAGCCCCATTAGAAGGTTAATCAATATCAAATATGCCATCTTCCACTTATCCGGGGCCGGGTCGTGGGGGGCAGCAGTCTGAGCAGGGACGTCCAGACCTCCCTCTCCCAGGACACTTCCTCCAGTTCTTCCGGGAGGATCAAAAAGGGGTTCCCAGGCCAGCCGGGTGACATAGTCACTCCAGCGTGTCCTGGGTCTTCCTCTGGGTCTCCTCCTGATGGGACATGCCCGGAAAGCTTTCTCTAAGTCCACAATACACATGTGGACTGGTTGGGCAAACTCCCATGAATCCTCAAGCACCCTGCGGAGGGTATAGAACTGGTCCAGTGTTCCACGGCCGGGACGGAAACCGCATTGTTCCTCCTGGATCCGAGGTTCGACTATTGGCCGAACTCTCCTCTCTCGTACCCTGGAATAGACTTTCCCTGGGAGGCTGAGGAGTGTGATCCCCCGATAGTTGGAACACACCCTCCAGTCCCCCTTTTTAAAAAGAGGGACC
This sequence comes from Karalla daura, assembly GCA_029224185.1. Lineage (NCBI taxonomy): Eukaryota > Metazoa > Chordata > Actinopteri > Chaetodontiformes > Leiognathidae > Karalla > Karalla daura. The sequence continues at coordinate 353,592 of CM055198.1, forward strand.
ACCGCCCCTGTCTGCCACTCCAGGGGCACTGTTCCCGATTGCCACGCGATGTTGCAGAGGCGTGTCAACCAGGACAGCCCTACAACATCCAGAGGGCGGATCTCATCCACCCCCACTGGGCAGCTTCCGAACTACCTCAGTGACTTCGGCTTGGGTGATGAATGAGTCAACCTCTGAGTCCTCAGCCTCTGCTTTTTCTAAGGAAGGCGTGTCGGTGGGATTGAGGAGATCCTCCAAGTATTCCTTCCACCGCCCGACAATGTCCCCAGTCGAGGTCAACAGCTCCCCACTTCCACTGTTAACAGTATTGGTGGAGCAGTGCTTCCCCCTCCTAAGGCGCCGGACGGTTTGCCAAAATTTCTTCGAAGCCGACCAATAGTCCTTCTCCATGGCCTCCCCGAACTTTTCCCCAGTTTTGCTTCTGTGACTGCTCGAGCTGCCATCCATTTGGCCTGTCGGTACCCGTCAGCTGTCCCAGGAGTCCTCCAAGCCAACCAGGCTCGGTAGGACTCCTTCTTCAGCTTGACAGCATCCCTTACTTCCAGTGTCCACCACTGGGTTCCGGGATTGCCACCGCGACAGGCACCAGAGGTCTTGCGGCCACAGCTTTAAACAGCCGTACCTGCAAAGGAGGTGGAGAACATGGTTCACTCAGACTCCATGTCCCCAGCCTCCCTCGGATCTGGTCAAAGCTCTCCCATAGGTGGGAGTTGAAGACCCTCCCTGACAGGGGATTCTGCCAGGTGTTCCCAGCAGACCCTCACAATGTGCCTGGGTCTGCCAAGTCTGTCCAGCTTCCTCCCCGCCAGGGGAGTATCATAGTTTATTGAGTGTGTTTAAAATGACTTGGCTGAGTGAGGAGTCCTCTTGACCTGAAGTTTAGACCAGTAAGCAGAGCAGTTACACACATAAAACCATTACAGAGACTGTGTATAGCCCCTGATTACTTAAAACAAGTAGAATGAATTAATCTCAGATATCAACATTGGTATGTTTCACAGCAACCTGTTCTGACTCAGCTTTCACACTAAAAATGTGAAAACTAGTGCACCATAATTTTGTGATTTACATTACAAACAGGGAAACAGAAAACTCACTGAAAACTCAGAGAATTTAATTCGTCAGATGGAGCAAACCAAGTCAGAACCACAGTGTGCATAGCAACCACCCTTGCACAGTGGAAAGATCAGAAAAATCTTTGCAACTATGCACTAGCAAGATTTTAAAACTTTTATGATGTTTCCACCATCGCTGGGGTGGTTACTAGGACGCTTCGGTTGCTATGGTAGTTCTAACTTGTGGTTCCGGCTTACTCCGTCTGATAGGGAGAGAGAGCACCGTCTGCTGGAGGGACTTCGCCAAGTCAAAATTGGCCTGTTTGGCAGTTAGCATGCAATTGTTTGTGGCCACCGTTTGTGTGTTGAAAAACTGAGACCTTGCGACCAATGTTGGGTGAAGTTTGCGTGACAGCTCATGTGCCAAACTGAGCTCGCCATGCCAGTAAGTGGAGTTCTCAGCAGTTAAAACCCCATAGAGACTAGGGGGACTCAGAGCTATCATCGTCCAGATGCTGTAGCATCCTGATAGTTGCCATGTTAAGTGTAGCGCAGCAGACAATTTATGTTCCTGCTCCTTCTTCTCTTTTCTGCCTCTTCATCTTGTGTCCATGGGTAAGACAAGCCCACTCAAGTGTTGTGGGACATTACAGAAACGTTGCTGAAGTAGGTAGTGCTCTGAGCTATGCGAACCGCAAGGCTCGTGATGAGTTTGTGAAAGTATACCTGAGCCTTTAGCTTTAGCCTAGCAGACACCGCTGAAAACAGCAACAGCATCTTGCAGACGCTTTTCTCTCTTGTTCATAGTATGCACTGCTATGAGCATTTGAGCATGCATACATACATATCTCTCTCTCTCTCTCTCTCTCTCTATATATATATATATATATATATATAAATATATATATATATATATATATACATGTAGCCCTCTCTCTATCTGCACCTCCACAGCTTGTCTACTCTGCGTTGTGTTTGTTGTGTGAAAAGGGTGGCGGGGGGTGCAGCCGTCAGGAAGGTTGACACTGACACAGAGGTGTTTGGGATCGTGGCGAAAATCCTTGCTTTATTCGTTTCAGCAACTACAGGATTGATAGCGGTAAACTGTGTCAATCTCACACAGTAACATACATTTCACAATGAGCTAATGTTTAGCATTACGTTTCCAACAGCATTTTAAACATCTTTTTTACAAGAAAATAAAAGTGTTAGCTTCACCACTTACACTGCTTCAAAGAGCTTAACATTTTAGTGTTCAAAATAGCTTAACAAAACGAGCTCAGAAGCGCTCATATCTTATAAAATTCTTACTTTATTTAACAGTACAAACAACGTGACTTACCTATAGGATTGATAGCGGTAAACTGAAGAAAATGGCGCACTGACTTACACTGACGTCATCAATCCTACGGTGTCCCGGAGGTACAAAACACAATTTAGCAAACTAAATTGTGTTAAACTTAAACTTGTCGTTATAGCGACACCTTGTGGCATACCTATAACTGCCTTACATATATATATATATATAGAGAGAGAGAGAGAGAGGGGGGGGGGGGGGGGGCTTTAGGAGACTCAAAGATATGTATACTGAGGTAGAACTCACAGAAAGGGAGCTTTGAGAACTGCATAGAAATGACAGGAGTTAAGGCATGCTTGCTAGTAACAAGGCACACTGCAACAAAATTATGAAGACAATGACAATTATTTCTTTCTCTCCAGTAGTTGCACGTCTGGTAAGTATTTGTAACTAAAACTCAAATCTGCTCCCCTTTGCTGTCCCACATACATATTTACATGCACCATCAGCCAACTTCACTCACTGCTGTGCCCATGAAGGATTCACTCTGAGCCAGAGTGAGGGTGTGGTGTGGGATACCCCCAGACAGCCAGAGACATCCGGCTATCCCATTGACACGTCAACATCCTTCACTCACTGAGCTTCACCCTCACCTCACCCCCAACACTTTGCAGGAAGCCATATCATAGGGTGCTTCAGAGTACAGCAGGGTGTTGCTGGTCTGTGTGAACACTCGAGTTATCCTGCACCTAGGAGAGCAGGGTGTTGGCAGGGTAGGAAAAGATATTAAACTCACAGTAGTCATCTTGATCTGGTTATAGCGTGTCTAGCTCTATACAGCTGAGAGCAATCTTGGAAAGAGCAGAGATCTGTGGGTATGAGGGTGGAGCTCTGGGTGGGTAAGAAGGAGTTGGGAGGACGAAGTCTGCCCTAATCTGTGTAAACACGTGCTGGCCTCCCTCCTCCCCTAGAATATTAATTGAGTGTCTTACTGGGAATGGAGATGTGTGTGCATGTGTGTGTGTGTGTGTGTGTGTGTGTGTACAAGACTGCCAAACTTAATGTTTGCTTGCCTGCTGAGGTGAATGCATGTGAGGAATATGGAGATTGCACCAACAATTGTTAAATCCTCTCTGCATTCCATCTTGCCATTTGCATGCACAATACTATATGTATGTGTGTAGGTGTGTGTGTTTGTTTCATATGTCCACCAATCCAAGGTGACCGTGCTGGCTGACTCCAGAGGGCCCCCGGGGCACCACTGACAGGTTTAGGTGCGAGTCTGAGATTTGTGGCTGCAACTCCTCCCACCAGTACCTATAACCTACCCGGGCCATAAAACAACACACACGCTCCACTCCCTCACCCCTACCCAAGCAATATCACACACACACACACACACACACACACACACACACACACACACACACACACACACACACACACACACACACACACACACACACACACACACACACACACACACACACACACACAGCCTTGCCTGACACCCCCACCAGGAGTGATGGCTAAAGAGAGGTTAAAACAAAAGAGGTGAGAGAAAAGGGGTGGGCTGCATAGAAAGATCCCCCTCCATGGTTGGGGACAGAGGTCCTGATGGATTAGGAGGTGAGAAACAGGGCAAGTCTAACCCTGAAGGTTAAAGGTCAAGGGTTGATGCAGGGGAGAGGAAAATGAGTTCAATGGCTTCAGCACCATTCCTCATGGTGCTGCCACCGCCCTTTAACACAAGGAAGCTTTACACATGGAGATGCACACATACTTAAACAATGGTTAACCCTACTGCAAACCTTCACATAGTTTACATGTTAAGTTGAATCAGAGCAATACATTTTAATGTTTAAGGCTTGTAAGAGGAATATCTCAGCTTGTAGCCCTGTCTACTAAAAATAGTTTTCATTCTACTGGTCTGCTGATTTAGATTCCCTCCGTCACATTTCAAACCACAACACTATGCATGGGTGTTAACGTGGGCCTGACTGTCAGTCTCAATATGTATATATCTGTCTTGTTGCGTTCTGTTTGTCTTGTTTCCCACTGTGACTGCATCATCAGCCAGAGCTTGAGCTGCATGTAGGAAAGCTGCCAATGAGTTGCATGTCTGTGTGTATGCTTGGCAAGTGTAACAAGATATCCATCCCTGTTAACGAGGATGACGATGATTGTTTTCTCATGCCTATTTATCAATTTATTTCCATATACTGTAGAGTTCCAAAGTTAAGGACAACACACACATGCTGGATCAATTAGAATTAGGCATGAATTGAATTGAAAGTAAAGGAGTGATGTCATTTATGTGCAGATGCACAGACATACTTTTCAGATTTTAATACTGACCTACTCATTGCTTAGTTTGAAGCACAGGAATTTCCGTTAGCAGGTAAACTTGTGACCTTGATACAAACTCCCAATAGTCATAATTGTGGTGTGTCATTTGAAATACCTTATTCTGAAAAGTATTTTAAGGAACCAGCCTTAAAATTTGTCAGATGTTAAATTTATTTATATGTCACTTTATATTTATGTCACAGTATTTATTTTAAATACTACCCTGTGTGTGTGTGTGTGTGTGTGTGTGTGTGTGTGTGTGTATGTGTTTGTGTGTGTATGTGTGTGTGTGTGTGTGTGTGTGTGTGTGCGTGTGTGTGGTGATAGGGTGTCAGCACTCTAGGTCTACCTTCACAGGGTGCAGAGAGTCGTGCCAGGGAACAGATGGTGGTGAGCGGGTGGAGGGCAACAGGGCACAAAGGCAGCAGGCACAGCAAGAGTGTTGCCGATCCTGTGGCCTCAGCTAGGTGAGAACAAGCAAAATCCTGATGCAGGCTTTTTTGTCTTCTCTAGAAAAAAGACTGCGATACTCTTATGGAAGGAAAAGTTGCATCCACAGCACAATGTGATAGACAATGGAAGGCAGCCAGCTACTGGGTTGTTGTTCTCACAGGACACTTCAAAACATGCTTTTAACCTTTTCTATATTATATTTATATTATAACACTCATTGTTGTGTAATGTAGACCTGAAAAACTACCTCCCTTGTATTGTTTTCCACCAATGCCATCACATTACAGTGAACATTTCAGTTAAACAACACAACTCTTATTTTCTATTACAAAGTGATTCAGACTGAGTGCATAAAACAGAATAAACTTATCCTCCACATTTTGTATTGTAAAATCAGATCCAAGTCTCCCCAGATAAAATTCAAAGGCATCATTGTGAAATAACTAAGAATTTGTGTTTACTCTTGGCCACTGAAATTGTCGAGTGTGTGTCACATCTGACAACAGCTCTGGCTGTCCTAGCACATGAGTTTATTATTATACTATTATTTTGGACATTTGGTGTATTGGTGTCTTTTGTATTGTGTCTATTTTTTTCCTTCAAGATGTTCTGTTGATCTTATGTATAAAAAACATTACAATTTGTCATAACAAAATGTTGTGTCTGGAGGTACTTTAAATGATAAGATTATAATAGGCAGCAAGAACATCAATACAGTCCCTCTATTGAAACACACAGTTACTGGAACAAAAAACAGCAAACATAAAAAAATGCCTACAGATCTGCCATCATATATCCTCTGATTCTATTCCGGCTGCACACAACACATTGCAGTGAAACGACGTGACACAATTTGTCAGGGCATGTGTCAATAGTCAGGGGGATGGCACATCACCTTGGGACCTCCCTCGGGGGTGCAATACACATAGGCCTCTGTTGACATCAAGAGCTGCCCTCTGTGACTCCCAATGCACTATGCATTGGGGGTCACAGACTAACCCTAACCCTCTCACTCTTTCTCTGTCTGTTGCTGTCACACATGCTGATGAAATGTTCTTTAATACCAAATCGACAGTATTGACATCCCCTTGGGTAGCAGGGTCTCCCTAAGGGCATAAGGTATTGATTTTGGGAAACTGTGGGTCTGTGGTCCCTCAGTGACATGTCCCTATTCTGGTTGCTATTATTGGGAGATTAGTAGGGTTATTACACCTCCCAGGCCAGATGGAAGTGACACTGGGTGAAGTACAATCCGCTTGATGCACGTGTGAAATTCTTAGCGGAGAATTAGCTGCTTTTCAACTAACTCTTGCATTTGTTCACAAGCATCATTGACCAGTGATCAGAACTACTTAATGAAAGAAGACAGGTCCTCAGGCCACAACAGACCATGGTGAGAGGTGTTGACATAAAACCATCCATTTTAGAATGAAAAGATAGAACTCCCTTGTATTTAATCTTTGTCAACAGGATGGAGAGAACAGGATTTAATATTAACATGTCTCCAAAGATTTTATAATTGATGCTTTGTTACTTACTGCTGCCCAAAATAAAGGTCAAAAGAGATATTTCTGTCACAGCACAAGCATGTTTGTACGACATGTTTTGTCATCCATCTATCTATCCAACCGATAACAGGCACCAAGAGGTAGTCCAATGAGGTACATATTACATACATACGGTATGTCAGTAGAGCAACATGGCGGACTCCATGGCAGAGGATGCCAGAGGGTCTGGTCTCTCTCCTGATATATATAATAGATAAGATAATGTAAACACACCTCTCATTCTCAGGTGACTTTTTCCAAATAACAGCATAATTATTAATGTTATATTGCCTTAATTACAATATCTTCCCCTAAATGCTACACACAGGACCATATGTTTAAAAATGCATACAGTACCTTCTTTTCTTAATCAATTTTTTTTCTTTAACAGTCTGCCACTTTTATCTGGAAAAGAGTACTGTAACCAGGGCAATGGTGCTTGAGGTGCTTGGTGGTGAGTCTTTGCAAGAACAGAGGAGCGTCTGTAGATTGAACACCACTGAGCAGCATTGTGATATAAAAAACTGCAATAATAAACAGCACTAGCCGCTAATATTTCATGTATTTATTTTCATTAACACTGAGCTGCTGAGGCTGACAGTTTACAGCAAATGCCACCAGTCCATCAGCACAATAAATAGTTAATTGGCCCATACTGTTGCAAGAAGAAAAGAAACAAAAATAAAAGTGTCTATCAGCAGCCATATTTACACAAAAGGACTTAGAATTGGCAATGCATAATCTGATGCACAATGCACAATTCACATCAATACACAACTGTCCACAAAGAAAATAACAACAATAATAATAACAGGAACTGCAGCCAGTTATGACAGGGGCCAAGCCTTTCATTGTTACTCGGACCCATGCCTACATTCACCTGTCACGACCAACTTCAAAATATTAAACGCTTTTCATAACTTTTCATCACAAAATCATTGAGAAAGTGGTTATACAATATGGAGTCAATAACATTAAACATCCCTAGGCAAAATCTGTGAAAATCAGCATACATGCATACACAAATACATGTCATACACATTTAAATGTAGTGTATCATAAATACATGTCATGCGTGTAAATCAGCAAAACGTGACCATTGAAATCAAAATGGCTGACTTTTTGTTTGTTTCTGATAATTGGTGTGAGTGACCTCTTTCTTATGTAAGGATCCTCAATATCATCTCCCTACTCCAAATTCTACTCCTACCACAAATTACTTATTTGTAATAAGCCATGCCCACGTTGACCAGTTATGACCAACTACTGACCTACTGGGAACTGGTGGGTCAATGTAGTTCCTAGGCCATCCCGAGAATCACTTTTTTAGCACATTTTGAGGAGGAATCTCTTCTGGGCTGAGATTATCTGTTCGATAATGAACCGTCTCACTACTATGGCCGCCATACGGCTAAACCCCTTGACATAGGGAAAATCTTTTCTGAACTTTTGATCACAATGCCATTAAGGTGATCTTATACAATATGTTGAGTAGTTGATGTGATGAAATCTGTAGTGAAAGTGTAAGTGATGTATTGAAGTAGCAACACTTGAAAGTTGAAACCAAAATGGACGACTTTTGAAGCATTTTGAAAAATTGATGATGAACCAAAACTTTGTCACGCGCTAGTGGCCATGCCCTTTGACTTAAAAAAATTCTGTGCATAAAATTTTCTCAGCTTGGTCCATGGATGATCTGTACCAAATTTGAAGCCAATTTGGTTAACCTGATCGGATATGTTTTTAAAATTCAAAAATTAAAATCAAAATGGCTGACTTCCTGTCAGATTACGGTCATCATGTCAAGAGACTTTTTGGTATATCTCTTCAGGATGCATTTGCATACCAATTTTTATTTGCCTATGACAAAGTAAAAACAATCCTTATGGGGATTGGTCGAAATATCTAGGGGGGCACTTTTACTTGTGGGCCCTCCATGGGCTATAAGCCTATCAAGTGTCAGAGCTCTCCCTCCTTAATCAGTGTACCAATTTTCAAGATGATATGAGTTGCTGTAAGTCATCATAAAGCCACCTGTATTACATGCTGAGGGTTTGCTATTTGTGCCCACCACGGATACCATCGGTGTTAGCTTCAATGCATTTGTCATATAGCTTCACCAACGTGTATTACAAGTGAAATGAAGTTGATGTGGTCAATTATGTAGAATTTCTACATGTCAGTGTAAATTCTGGACACTTCCTGTCACCACTGGGGAGCACCATGAGTCACGTAGGAAGTTAGTTCATCAGCCTATTCAGGATGGAGCCCTCATCCTGTCCAGCAAGTTTCAAGGTGCCATGATCAAGTATGTGGGTGTGAGAGCTGTTCTAAGTGAAAGAGCATGAAAAAAAAATCTTGACACATCGAAGCAACCACACCCTTTGACCTACAGAAATTCTTTTGATCTGTGTTGGTCACCAAGGTTGCTGGATGATCTGTGCCAATTTGAATACAATTATGTAAAAGCCCTTGGAACAGCTCCTTCAAACAGAGACAACAAACAAGTCAAAATGGCTGACCTCCTGTTGGGTTGAGAATGGGGCTTTATGAGGAATCTTTGTGCGCTTCCATGTCATATTTAAACCCACCACGTGTGAGTGAAACTCAGAAGTGGAGCTCGGCATTTGAAATTTTCTAGGTAGTGTTGTTGCACAATTCTGGGAATGTGAACCCGATTCACACCCACAGAGAGAGCAGAGAAGATAGAGCTCAATGTGCCAGGGACCCCCGGCAGACTCTATCACAGCTTTCTAGGATTTATCTGTAGGCTCTGTCAAAAAGGAGGGTAGAGAGGGTCCCTCCCGGACTGAAACTTGTAGATGGTTCCACAGCAGAGGGCCTTGGTAGCTCTCTAAGTCTAGACTTACAGATTCTTGGAACCACAAGTAGGCCTGCATTCAGAGAACAGAGTGTCCGAGTGGGGCAATAGGGTTTTATCGGGTCTGAGATATAAGTGGGAGCCAGACCATGAAGACTTTTATAGACAAGGAGAAGGACAAGGTGAACTGAATCCTTAATGGTACAGGAAACCAGTGCAATGAGGCCAGAACAAGAGAGATATGATCTCTCTTTCTGGTTTTAGTCAGGACACGAGTTGCTGCGTTCTGAATGAGCTGCAGGGTTCTCAGTGACCTGTTCACATCCAGCCAGTATGGAGTTCCAGTAGTCCAGCCTGGATGTAACAAAGGCATGGACCAGCTGTTCTGCTGCATGGAGTGGGAGTAGGTGTCTTATTTTTGCAAAATTGCGGAAGTGGAAGTAGGCAGGTGAGATAATTTCACGTGAGAGCCAAAAGACAGGTCTTGATCAAAGCTAACACTGAGGTTCTCTACAGTGGTGGCAGAAGGAGTAGCAAAACTACTTTGTAATGCTATGACATCCGATATAGAGTCACATGGGTGTTTTGGACCTAGGAGCAGTAACTCTTTTTTTTCAGACTTTAGAAGGAGGGAGTTATTAGTCATCCAGGCATGAATGTCATCACAGCAGGACTGAAGCTGCTGTAGACGATTATGCTCACCTGGCTTGATAGATAGATATAATTGAGTGTTGTCAGCATAACAGTGGAAATCTATAGAATGACTCCTGATTATATCACCTAGAGGGAGCATATATAAAGAGAAAAGAACTGGACCAAGCACAGATCCTTGTGGAACCCCGTGGCTGACTTTAGTACGTGGAGATTGGTTATCATTGACACAAACAAACTGATATCGGTCTGAAAGATAGGACTGGAACCAGTCTAAAGCAGTGCCTCTGATTCCAAGTTGATATTCCAGTCTCCTTAGTAAGATCTGGTGGTCAACTATATCAAAAGCAGCACTAAGCTCTAACAAGACAAGCACTGAAACAAGACCATGGTCAGATGTCATTAAGAGGTGATTAGTGACTTTAACCAGTGCAATATCAGTGCTGTGATTCATTTTAAAGCCGGACTGGAAGGATTCAAAGGATTCTAAAGGAGGGGTTTGATAATTGCAACTTTGAACAGGAAGGTAACCTGTTGATAGGGACAGGTTGATGAGGTCAAGTAAGGAGGTGGCAATTAAAGGCAGCACTTCCTTTAACAGCTTGGTAGAAATTGGGTCAAGGAAGCAGGTCGATGATTTGGAGGAGGAGACGATAGTAGTCAGCTGATTCAGGTCAATGGGGTCAAATGAAGTGACCTGTCTATATCATATAGATTAATTGCTGTAGATGCTAAGTGGTTCTTAAGTGTTTGTCTAATCTTTGTTATTTTGTTGTTAATAAAGTCGCCACTGCTGAGATGTTATGACTGAGTCAGACTGGCTACAGTGCTGAAAAGAAACCTGGGGTTATGCTTATTTTGCTCAATTAGAGAGGAGTAGTATCTGGCTCTGCATTACACATAGCCAGTCTGTAAGTCTTCAGGCTATCTTTCCAGGTTAGAAAAATATTGGTGTTTTTGGTCAAACGCCACTGCTATCAGCAAACTGATCAATGAGGGAGGGAGTGGGGCTTTCGTGGCGGTGATGTAGCGGTTTTGATGATGGAGGTGATGTAGCACCAAGAGACAGGGAAATAGCTTCCTTAAAGTTTGCTAAAACACTGTCAGTTAAGTGTTGTGTATATATGCTGCTATTCTTTCGCAAATAACCGGCTAGAAGGAAGTTGAAAGTAATTAAAGAGTGGTCGGATATAACTGGGTTGGGGGGGGGGGGGCGGTCAGGTGTTTAATTTCAACACCATAAGTAAGAACAAGGTCTAGGGTGTGATTGAAGCAGTGCGTGGGCTCATGCACATGCTGGCAGAGCCAATGGACTATAGAAGTGAATGCTGTACTGCAAATATCATTGACTACATCTACATGAATATTGAAGTCACCGATGGCCATCAGTTTTTAGAACTAGGTTTGAAAGAAATTCAGGAAATTCAGACAGAAAATGTGAATAGGGGCCTGGAGCCCGATACACTACGACCTTCCTTACAACCTCGTTGCTCGAACCCTAAAAAAAAATCAGAACAAAAACAATACTGTTCCCAGCACCGCTGTGATGTATTCCCCATGGCTGAGGGCTTGGCCCCCTAATAATAATTTGATTTTATTGAATGCATAGTCAAGGTAATACATGATCATGAAATAAAATCACACAAACAAGAAAAGAAAAAGAATTGTAATAATCAGAGGTGCACATAACTGGTACACAGGTACACGTGCGACCAAAATCAGCAATGTGTTAATGCCACTTGTGTTACTACAGTGCTATTGCATACCAACCAACCCTCTGTGATTTCACCAATTGGTTTGTGAAGACCCATTTACGGAGTGAGGAGTTGGGGCACGGGCTGCCTTTGTTCATGCTGCTGGAGCCAGCAGAAAGATGTTGTCCAGATGTCCCAAATTGAATGGGACAAAAAAGAAAGCTGTGCAGAGCAAGAGAGAGCCGGCAGAGCAGAAAGTTCCCCCAGCAGAGATAGGGTCCGAGGCAGATGATGCCAATCTCTTCATTCTGAAGTCAATCACCATCTCCTTAGTCTTGAATAGAACAGAATAGTCTTTTGTCCCAATGTACTATTGTGCAATATACAATGTACATAGTACATTGCACTACACAGAAATAATTAAACACATATTTTACAAAAGATAAAAAATGTTGAAAAGATAAGGGTTATGAGAGAGGGTTAGGGCCACCGTGGTAACAAGAAAAGTCCTGACTCTTTTCTCTGAATTTTGACTCAGAATTTTCTGTGCTTGTTTCTGTCCGGGCTGCGCAGCACACCTTCCATCCCTCAACACCACTCCCACAGACATTTGTGAGTACTCCTCAGGTCTTGAGAAGCAGTGCCAACCCCTGTTAGCTTCCGGTGGCCATCTTGCCAGTACTCCCAGCCTCCTCCAACTGATTATTGTTCCTGTCAATAAAGTTTGTGAGGTTTGGGTTCCAGATTTGGGTTCCTTAAAGATCATTACCGGTGAATTGCTCAGTGATGGGTGCCTGTGTGGAAGAATTTTGAGCAGTAGGAAAGCAATTGTGAAAAATATTGCAGGATAGCGATATGTATTTTAATGATATTTAAATATATTGAAATATATTTTGTACTTATCCTTAATTCTAAGGATCTTTCTTTCTCATTTTGCAGACATGAGTAAGCTACTCCAGGTCTTCTTTGAGTTGAGATGAAGAGCAAAGATCCAGTAGGGCTCAGCTAAAATGATGATAATTGGCAAGGTTCTGGGCTCTACACCCTGCCCTGTGGAGCCAGGATGACCTCTGCAGAATGTGGGGCTCAGTGATTGATTAGTCACCCTGGAAGGAGCACCACTCCCCCAACCTAGAGCATATGGAGTTGTGTGTCCTGTGGTCAGCTGCATCAACAATACTCATCCTCATTTTTGTGTGTTGTATACTGTTGGCCTTTACAAAAGTCCGTCCAGCCTGTGTTATGAAGCTCTGTGTCCTTATGTTATCATTAACTAAAATCTAACTAAAATACAGATTTACTAGGGTTCGTAAAAAATTGGATTTAAAACATAGCTGAAACCATCTTACATATCATCACTCACGTGTGCTTCAACTCAAATTGTGGTATTCAAAACCACTGCTAAGACATATGCCGATGTGAACACAAAAGTGTTATGCCACCTTCTCCTTAGCATGCTCATGGGGTTTCTGTTTAGTTTTGTTGGGTTCTGCTCTGTCAGTACTATTTGTTCATGTAAAGGGCCCTGAGATGACATTGTTATAAACTGGAACTTTAAAAAACTAAACATTTATTTATTCTATTGGTCTCGCTAACTATCTATCTATGGTGTTCACGTTGTGTGTTAGTTAATGATCAATGATCAGTGATTCAGAGAATAGTTCATCCCAGTGATGCAGAGGGTGTATGTATAGCATATATATATATATATATATATATATACACACAAAGTCCTACACACAGCCCCTCATAAGCACCTCCATTATCAGTCATCCCATCATACAAATGCTTGCACCGGCGCCTCCTAAATGGACTGATTTCATATTTCATTTTAGTATATGCAATGTTATAGTGAGATGGTGAAATGTGTGGAGGAGGTCGAGTATGAAGCATAAGAAAGAAAAAAAAACATGATTTGCAGAGGTTAGTTCAGGTGGATATCTATCTAAGGTTAAAAGTGAAAGTAATTCATTACAAGGAGATAGTGTTTGGCGATATTCCTCATCTTGACGCTCTGCAGTGTGGCAGTGAAAAGGGGTGAGGTGAGTGGGGGTGGAGGGATGAAATGGCCAGCTGCATTGGGAAGGGATTGGGGTGAGCAACATCCACCACTTCAATTGGAGGAGGAGAAATGGCGATGGAGGGATAAGGGCCAAATTGATGCTCATATTTTACAGTGGGTCAGTGTGGAGTGTGCTGTCCAACACTGTAATTACAATTTTGGTTAGAGGAGAGAAGGAGGGAGGAGGCAAGAGGAGAGACAGTCTTTGTCATGGCTGTAAATGAACAGCCAAGTTTAATTGAGTGGTAACCTCTGAGGCTGTTGTGCTAACACTGCAGAGTGATGGGACGATGGAGGGAATGAGGGGTAAAAAGAGAAAAGTGCTGATAAGGCTTTTTGTGTTTGGCAGCACTGCTATGTCCTCAACTACCTATTTTGCTCTATTTAAAGCAATCATATTGTACAGCTACACATTACAAGAAAATACTATGCGTAAAGAAATGTTTTAATACAAAAGGTTAAAAATTATTTCAAAAAAAGAGTTGCACTTAAATATGCATTACTGACTGGGTATACGTACAGTAGCTATCAAACAAACTGTTTTCAGAATTAGATATATTGATCCACTTTACCATGTCTCATGACTCAAATACCAGTTCAAAACATTTCATCTCCTTCCATCCAAGGCAATCTCAATAGCAGACAGATGAAATTTGGTCAGCTCAGTCCCAAGGAGATCAGTTACATATGTACATGATTATCTTTGTGTGACTTAATCAGTGAATTTCAAATATAGCATGAGATTTCTGGCACCTAAAAAGCATTTGCCTGCTCTGAATTTAAATCAACACCCACAAGGAGATCTGATTCTGTGTAAATTATTGTCAGAATCAGATTCATTTATTGTTTTCAAACAATAGGGGGTACAATGAAATTACAAATGGTTACTCTCAGACATACAATAAAATATTTTGAAAGGTTTGCGGTGAAATGTAGAAATGTAGCGCTCAAGCGCACTACAGTCATGGAGGAATTTGAACCTGCGACCTCTGTGTTGCAAAGCCAGGGCTAAATATATGTATATCCCTCTTCTCACCCTCTCAGGGTGGTATTCTCAAGCTCGGGTCCTGTACCAGAGGCCTTGGAGTTTGAACGTTCTACGTTCCTGTTCATAGGACTGCTCTCCTCTGGACTGAGACCTCAGATGTAGTTCCTGGGATCTGGGGATCATCCCACTGAAGGAGTCACTGCCCCGACTACTCCTACCACAGGCCACACGGCCACCATGGCCTTCCGCATCGGTTCCAACTGTTTTTTCAATCTTGGTACTTTTCAACATTTGGCGTCATCTGGTATTGCTGTATCTATCCTTCTTCTGAACTTTGTCCACCACCACTATGTCCAGTTCATTAGCCAGGAGCTCTTTTTTAGTCTAAACACACAGAACCTTTACCCTGTTTATCAGAGACCAGGTATTTGCACCCAAAGGCACACAGCCAACACATGAATCGCTTAAGAGTGAATGTGTATAATTTAAATAGACAAACAGACACACACACTAGACCCGAGGCCTGTGAAGCTAAGGCTAACACACAAAGTCAAGTTGCATCAGAGTAAGCAGGCCTAACACCAGGTAGAAACCTTGACATGGCCAGCGACAGAATACGGGGTCTAATTTGGGATTTCAGGAGAGCAAAGAGTCAGAACACAAGTGCAGGAGAGTTTAGCAGGGACAAATCAAAGGACAAAGGCAGGTCAAAACAGGGAGGACAGGAACTCAATCTCAGGTCAAAAACAGGCAGAATCTATGTATTTATGTGTCTGTCTGAGTACAGTTTTTTTGTATTAGGTAGCAAAAGTGCCTGATATCTCTTCTGGTTTTGTAAAGAAGGGGGTTTTCTGGATCACTCATTTAAATTTTTTTCGATTACTTCGAATATATTTTTTGAATTGAATTAGCAATAGTTTGCTAGCTTTACTCCAATATTCATAATAACACTGTTTAAAAAAACATAGATTTTGCTCCGTCTTTTCTGTGACCAGGTTTCCCACAGCTCTTAGCTTCATTAAATTGAGTCAAATCATTTGTAGATACTGATTTGTGCGCTTCTGTTCCAGAAAATTATTTTGTTTTTCAATATTCTATATGTTTGGCCTTAGCTGGTCTAATATGAGATTATTTTCCAATTTTAGTGGAGTGGAGAATGGTCACCCAGAGTTATGTTCCGTATTTTTTACTCCAACACTCTACATGACTAATTTTCAGCTACAAACAAATATCAGTTCTTGAGTATAAGGAATGTGGATTTGAATTAAATGAGTATCCCCTCTCCTCAGGGTGTAGATGTCCCATGTCCTCAGGCAACCCACTCTCATAGAAAAACGTACCCTTGATACATTGGTCCACAGTGTAAAAACGTAAAGTTGAATTATGTAACTTGAATTGTGAAACTGTTACATTTTTTCTGCCCAGTCTTTTCCTATTGTTTTGTGTCCAAGTCGCGTGACTTTTAAAATTCTGGCCATGAGAACAAAAAACATGCCCAATTATTTTCATAATACTTACTCAGCTAATGTACATAATCACTCGTTTAAGGCCAGCACAAGCTTCCGCGGCTGGCAATAACGGGCCACGCGGCCAAGTGGCGCGGCCAAGTGGCGCGGCCAAAGTGCGGCTTTGGTCGCATCAGTCGCACATGCGCCCTGTCGAACTCGCCATACCAGTAGGCGGAGTCCGGGAGTTAAAGCCCCGTCGACAACCAGGAAGAGCCTTCAGACGAAAGACTTGTTAAGGAAGTCCGCGGCTTCACCCGCCTCTATAATACAGCCCTGACAGAGTACAAAGACAGTTTCCACTGTGCAAACTCACAACGTGAGATAGCACAAACGCTAGGGCGGGAGGGGCATTTGTGTTTGTGTTGTGATTGTCACCTGTGTCTCACACAATGCTCACACACACACACATTGACAGCGGTTCATCTGTGCACCCACCGAGCGGCAGCATCTGCGCGCTATAATTAGCGGCACATCTGCGTGCATAGGATACACACAAATACACAGAAATACAAACATTCAGGGACGATTCTTCCGGGACATTCAGTGTCCCGAGAGAACTTAATGTTTTTTTTCCCGGGACAGTCTGTGAAAACCGGGACAGGTGGCAACACACGTCGCCTAAATAAGAGGGTCAGAGTTGTTTACATCTCTTTCTTCTTCATGTACTCCTGGGGCAGGACAGGCCTGTGTATAGATTGGTACGCCCCCCTGTGGTGGCCAAGAACATTACAGAGCTCGGAAGAATGGTCGCGGAAGAATGGTCGCAGAAGTATGGTCGAAGCAGGGCGCGCGGCATGCCGCCACGGCGAGCTGCGAGCTGCGTGGTCGCGAAGCTTGTGCCGGCCTTTACTCATTTTTGCACAGATTTTTCAGATCTCATCAGAATAATGTGAAACTGCAATGTTTTGGACGCTGCTATCGCTTAGCATTAGTTGTGTGGTGATTATTGACAACCTGTTCTCATCCGAGTGCATGAAATACCAACGATTTGTCACACCCCTGAACGTCTGTGCACTGTGCACTGATGCACTAGGCACCCATCAGCATCTGTTTATCGATGCTCTCGGTTCTGAATTGTCACTTGTGAAAACCACTCGCAGCAGTAAGGGACGCTCAGAGCATTCTTATCAATAATAACTGGATCACAGCACATTTCACGGTGTGGGCGTTTTTCTCACTATTTTAAGGATTTCTTTTAATGGCACCCTTAACATTTCTCGATACAAGCACATCTGTAACTGGAGCTAATGCTAACAGTTAGCGCTAACCGGAGCAAAGATGATAAAAGACACTGTGGAGTAGGAAGCGGGTCAGGGAGAGAGCAGGACCCAAAAATAGGATAGAGTGCTGGAGTGGCACTCACAGTGTATTCAAATGGTGGGAAATCAAAGAAAAGACACTAAGGATAGGAGTAGATATAGAGCGACAGCAGAAGCAGTGCTGTCGGCACTCAGCAGGAAGTGACCCTTACCGGATATGACGAGGAGGAGTAGTGAGTGAGTGTTTCGTTTTGAGAAATGTTGATGATTTCATTAAAAGTAATCCTTAAAATAGAGAGAAAAACACTTCCCAAGCAGAGGATCCTTGTTTCTCCAATGAGATTGCACTGTAGCTTGCAGTGTCAGGTTTTGCTGTGACTGGGTTATTATTGGAGTGAATGGATGGCTGGAGCCTCTGCTCTGAGCTTCTCTTACCGCCGCGAGCGGGTTCACATTGGAGTCAATTCAGAACCCAGAACATTTCAAACGGACGTGGAAATGTATCTTGTGCATCAGAATGAGATGTCTAGGGGTGTGACAAATTGTCCGTATGAGAATGGGAATGAGAACTGGTTGCTTAAGATAGTGCTGCCATCTTTTAGTGCCTACATAATGGCAAGGCACTCTCTTTCAGGGACAGAATTTCTTTCTGCTGGGTTCATTGTTCTGCTGGCATAGGCAAGAACTTTCTCCTTCATCCATTCTCTGCCTAAGTATCTCACCAAGACTCATGTCACTTAAGTCAGTAGACTTATGGTAGACTTCTGTCACTAGAAATCCATGATCTGGAATAGGATTACCCAGGATGATACCAGTTGGAGGTATCAAGCATGACTTAACTGCATCAAAGGAATGCTGGCAAGCTCGACTCAAAAGCTTTTCATTCTTTTTTGTAACTTTTGTTTTTGATCAGTGTGATTTGTTATTGTTTTTTGCTCTTTTTCTATTTTATCTCCACACTAAGTTAAACATAATGTTGAGGGGTGTGTGTGTGTGAGAGAGAAAAACCCAAAGCAAAACCAAACAAAAAAACTGACCAGCAGAGGTGTGCAAGTCACATTGGTCCCTGGTCATAGGAACCGCATCTGAACGAAGACCAACATCGACAGAAAATTGACTGATAAGTAATTACATACTTAAGTAAGAGCAAACTGATAGCTGAAAAAAACTGGTATTGAAAAGAAATTATTGAGAGAGAGGTTCTGTTGCATGTGAGCAGCCCAGGGCACAACTGCAGTATGTGTATGCTGCAGTATATGTGGAGGGGAGGGGCGCTGTGTGTGACTGGCCTATCACAGAACATGGACACAGTCAGCTATCCAGTGAGGATTGTTCATTCAATACAAGTGCAGATATTGACTCGTATTACGCATACAATACTGGTACTCAGCAAAAGTGCTTAATCTGTACCAGATACTTGTTTCATACATTTATCCAGCTCAACCCTAGAACAAAATATTCAGTATACAGTATATTCACTATACATGTGGCACACGTTTCCATTTGTAAATCACATCCAACACTACAATTGGAGTAAGTAAATTGGGCTTTTTGCCTTGCCCACACACTGTATACCTATAAAAGGTCCGAGAATGCCTAGGATAAATATTTATGTCCTTCACTGAAATATTTAAAAGAGAGAAAAGAGGATATGTAACACAGTGAGGTGGAAATACTTGTAGCTGAGGTCAATTTTCAAAGTTTTATTTGGTGGCATGGTTTGTGCATCAGTGATGGAAGGAAAGAGTAAATGAGGACTGGACTTGGCTGAAATAACTGACATAAAAAAATTATACATTTCACATATCCTAGGGCGTCCATGCCATATGTTGATATAGATTGTCTGTGTAGTGTACACACATACACACACACACACACACACACACACACACACACACACACACACACACACACACACACACACACACAGGCTGCTGCTCCTAAGACACAGGAGCAATAGAAACTGTTCATTTTATTTCCTTGTTGGAAATGCTAATATAATGAATAACATGCATAGTACAAACAATTAAGACCCAGCTGTCAGTGGTCCAGGTGTTGCTCTTGTCTTCTCGAAACTGCAGCTGCCACATCACCTCCATGTAAGGGCTGGAGCAGGAGCGAAGAGAAATAAAACTACGATGTCCAATTAAAAACAAAATTTATAGTAGTTATTTTCATTGATTCCTCAATGCTACACTGATATCTCCAGCATGTTTTCCATCTATACCTCTATTGACTTGAATACATGTCCTAAAAAGTCACAAAGTGAAATTTTTAATACTGATCACTGTGCATCTTTCAACACCTCACTTTTTGTCACTTCCGATGTACATTTTTTTCAGTCTGTACACTCCACTTTCTATCTGTCTTTTCAATTCTCTTCTGTTCTAATTTTCCATTCTCATCCAAGCCTGTGTGATTGTGTGTCTCATCACAATTTTGTCAGAGATTTCTTTTCATTTTCCTTCCTCATCTCCTGTCTTATTTATGGCTTCACATCCCCTGAACTCTACAACCATCCACACATCCTGCCACAATTTTTCCTCTCTCCCCATTCTTTTTCTGTAATTTTTCTGCTCCTCATTTTGGACAGTTTGTATCTTTCAATGTTCAGAGGTAATGGTGGAATATAACAGGTGCTGGAGATAGAGAGAGGGAACAATTTGCTCCCTTTGCAGTGAGCAGGGACGGTTGTGATCAAAGTTGTGATCTGCAAACACACAGACCCACTCACACACACATAAACACACAGATACACACAGATACACACAAAGTGATGATGATGAGGCCATTTCCTACCTCATTTTCAGATCCTCATCTAACCGCTAATGAAAAACACAATAATTACCTACAACTCTTTTCACCTCAGCCTTGAACAGCAGTAATCTCAGAGCTGATAAAAAGTCAGCACATCATTTACCGGCAATGTCCTTTCCTTTTTCCAATATGCCCATTCCCCTGTCCATTGGAAAGAAGCTGTGCAGTGGGAGTCTCCAACCACAATGTACAGACAAGATGCTTTTGATTTTGATTGGAATATTCTATTTGAAATTATATGTATATGGTATATGATATAGCATTACTTATATATGCCAGTGGAGGACTAACAAATGCTATGTTGCGAGTAATGAATAGCAGATTAAGGGTGAATAATGAAGCACAAGGGATTATCATTTTGTGCCAGAGGAGCAGACTGGGGCCTTCATTTTGTAGTGAAGTCAATGAATGTGTGTGGGTGTGTTGTACACCTATAAACCTTCATGGTGTTCAGTATCAGATTTCATTATCATTATGCATTATTCTTTGGTTACAACTTTTGCCAGAAATAAATAATTAAGATTGAAGACTGAAATTTATGTAAAAATTAGGCCCTAACCTTGTCAGTCAAAACCAGTCAGAATGGAATGGCTGGTGTTTCGACCCCTCTCCCAGACTTTCCTGTGCAGACACAGATGATGGCAGAAGAGCTTGAATTAACTTTGCCCATACAGGAAGGAGAAATAAGACAGAGGGAGTTGGAGGTTGCACGTAAGGGTTAGAGCTCTGGAGCTAGAGCAGGGAGCTACTGCTTCTACCAAGCGCATGTGCCTTTCCACACCCTTGTCTGGTACCCAAGCTCAAGATTTTGACGTGAGCAAGCATGTTGCCCTTGTACCACATTTCAGATAATCAGAGATAGATTCTACCTTTAATACATTTGAAAGAATAGCAGCCACATTAAGTTGGCCTAAGAATGTGGGGCCTCTGCTGCTTCAACGCAAACTAGTGGGAAAAGCTCAAGAAGTCTGCAATTCCTTGTCGATTGAGTACAGTTTCAATTATGATATAGTTAAAGCTACAGTCCTTTGTGCTTATGAGTTGGTGCCTGAAGCATATAGGCAAAGATTTAGAGGGACTGAAAAAACTGCCACCCAGACATTTGTGTAGTTTGCTTGGGGAAAAAGGTGTGCTGTTTGACAAATGGTGCCACGCCAGTAAAGTTAAAATGCTAGAGGATCTACACGAGCTTATGTTACTGGAGGAATTTAAAAACTGCCTCCCAGAAAAAGTCGCAATTCATTTAAATGAGCAAAAAGTCACGTCTCTTTCTGCAGTTGAATACCAGCTGACGAGTTCCCTTTGACGCACAAAAGCATATTTAGTTCTCCTCAAAGTCGGCGTGATTTGGTTTTTGAGAGAAAATTTAAATCTCCCAAAATTGTTCATTGTTCCCTTACCAGTGCGTTAGAGTGTAGGGAGTGTTTCTATTGTCATGCGCAAGGACACCTCATTGCTGCATGCCCCACTCTTAAGAAAAAGGAGCAGTCTAAAAGCACTAAACATGCATTTGCTGTGGGGTTAATACGAACGAAATCTGGCTCTGGTAAATCAGTGTGTGTGATGAAGCGCGATGGAATTGATGATGATTTTAAACCGTTTGTGTCTCAGGGTTTTGTATCTTTAGTGGGGGGGGGCGAAAGTCGCCATCAATATCTTGTGAGATACAGGCGCAAAACAAACTATTATTTGTGGAGATGTCTTGACTTTTTCCAATCTGTCTTATTGTTGGTCAAATGTCAGAGCGTTGTGCGTATGCCTCTGCATTCCATTCATCTGTCACCAAAATTTGTGTCAGGTCAATGTCAAGTTGCTGTGAGATCTCAGTTACCAAATTTCTGGTGTGGATCTAATTTTGGGAAATGACTCGGCTGGAGAGAAAATCTCTCACCTGAAGTGGTTGAAGATCCAATTCCCACTGAGAGTGTTTCTGTGCCAGCTGTGCTGGACGTGTCTCCTGTGTTTCCTGCATGCGCTATGATGCGTGCTCAGGCAAAGAAATTTGAAGATTGTGTAGATCTCTAAGTGATTCTTTTCTGTGTGAACCTGACCCAACTGACTCATGTGAAAAATGTCTAGATGTTGACAATGTTAACATTGAGTTGCATCCTAGTGTGCGTCCTGGGGACGAAAGTTTAAAACTGCTTGTCGATAAAGAGAATTTGATTGAAGCACAGAAAAATGATCCCACATTATCTTCTCTCTTTTCATTAGTTAACCAGCAAACGCCTTTCTGTAATCAAGTCCTAAGTTTAGCTCATGAGCATGTATTATCCGGACACTTAGGCATTAAGAAAACATATCACTACATCCTTTGTTATTATTTCTGGCCTGGACTGGAAGTCTGATGTTGTTTCATTTTGTTGTTCCTGCCATAGTTGTCATTTAACGGGCAAGCCAAACCAGATTATTGCTGCTCCATCAAAGCCAATTCCTGTCATGGGTGAACCGTTTGAGCAGGTTATTGTAGACTGTGTTGGTCCATTTTCAACAACAAAGTCAGGGCACCAGTACATCCACACAATAATGTGCGCTGCAACTCGTTATCCAGAAGCAGTTCCGCTGCACAGTCTGAAGTCCCGTGCCTTCATCAAAGCCTTAGTTAGTTTTTTTCAACATTTGGTCTTCCCAAGTGCATCCAGAGTGACCAAGGTTCAAATTTCACATCCAAGATTTTTGCTCAGGTCATGTCAGAATTGAACTTTAAACACAGAACATCCAGTGCCTATCATCCAGAAAGTCAAGGTGCATTAGAACAATTTCATCAAACTTTGAAGGCCATGCTTCTAAAATCTTGCAGTCACAATGTGAATGGGATGAAGGGCTGCCTCTCCTGATGTTTGCAGTCAGAGAAAGTGCGCAGGAGTCTTTGGACTCTGCCTTTTGCAAAAACTTTGCAGACATAACCACTCCTCCCAAGTCTCGTCAGTTCAAAAAGACCCTTCAGGTGGTCAGAGGTTGTTTGAAGCAGCCAAAGCTCTCCTGTGCAGTGCCCCGGTGCTTGTCACTCCTGATTTCAACAGTGCCTTTAAAATGGACGTAGATGCCAGTGCTTAGGGTATAGACACAGTGTTGATACAGGAGGATAACAGAGGAATTGACCATCCAGTTGGATACTTTTCAAAAAAGTTTCAAAAGCACCAACTGCACTATAGTACTATTGAAAAAGAGGCACTTTCTTTGCTGACAGCCCTACAACATTTCTCTATGTACCTCAGTTCCACTCCTATGCCTACTATAGTTTTCTCTGACCACAATCCACTTGTGTTTTTGTCTCAGATGCATAGCAGCAATCAATGCCTGATGCGTTGGTCCCTCCTGGTGCAGGATTTTAACATTGAAATCCGCTACAAAAAAGGTCTTGATAACATCATGGCTGATACATTATCGCGAGCTGGATAAATCAAATATGTTTTGTTTTTTTTTTGGATTCTTTGGTGAGGATGTGTCAAAACCTTTGGACCTGTGTTGTGTTATTGTGAATGTGTGTGTTAGTGTGATGCTCTGCAATCAGTGTGTGTGTGTGTGTGTGTGTGTAGGTGTGTTCTTTGTCTTGCAGGATCGTGTGACTGGGAAACTGCAAGGGGATTGGTGGATGGCAGAGATTTAAACCACCAGGTGTTGGCCTTCATTCTCTTTCTCCCTTCCTCATCCCCAACTGATGTGTGTGTTTGACATGTGTGCAGCTTTTACTTTGGCTTGAAGTTTAGCTTGAAGTTTGAATTAGCTGTGCAAAGTGTGAAGCCCTTTATTTGGTTTAAACTAATTTTCTCCTCTTGCTTGGTTGGGATTAAGAGTGGCATCCTGTCTTTTGTTTTGTTCTATTGTTGTAGAAAGTTTAGGGATTTTTAGTTTGGTTTTGTTTGTTGTTTTGGGCATTTATGTTCTCACTCCTAAATAATAAAAGCCACTCTGGGCCACCTTCTTGGGGATGAGAGGAGCGAGGGGAGCTTAAAAATCATGTTATGAACCACATCTCCTAGAATGGGGACGTAACAACAACTTAGTAATTCAATGACAAGAACCCAAATGAAGACAAAGTGCACGTGGTCCAGAGGGATACCAGGGCCCCACCCTGGAGCCAAGCCTGTGGAAGGGGCCCACAGAAGGGGCCCCCCAGTGAATGTCTGGTGGCTGGGCCTTGTTCCATGGGGCCCGGTCAGGCTCAGCTTGAAAAAGGGATCAGGGTACATCCTCCTGTAGACCTTGCACTAACAAGAGGACCCTAAAGCTTCCGCAAAACACATTGCGTGCCATTCACACGATGTGTTTCACAGATTTTGGAGTGCGCGCAACATCTCATGCACAAAAAAATTTCGGACCTTGCAAACAACGTCAGGTAAAGTTTACATGACAGCACATGCACCAAACTAAACTCATCAAGGCATTAAGTGGCGTTCTCACCAGGTAAAACCGTGTAGAGAAGAGTGGGGAACTTAAAGTGGGGAGCTACCATCTATGGTGTCATGGGACATTAGAGAAACGTCACAAAAGTAGGTAGCAGAAGTGGAAGTATACCTGAGTTTTAAGGGGTTTGGTGTTGTGTGGTGGGGCAGCAGTCCAAATAGAATAACCCTATTTCACTGAAGCTGCACCAGGTGAGAGGCATCTATGTTATCTTCTCTGGGAAATGACTGAAAGGATAAGACTGTGACTGTGGCTGAAATTAGTTTTCTCCACAGGGTCACTGGGGTCAACCTTATGCCCCGTTTCGACTGCGTGGTACTGGCTCGGCTCTACTCAACTCTACTCGGCCCTACTCAACTCTACCCGACTCTACGCAACTTGGCTCGAGTGTGTTTCCATCACAAAGCATTACCCCCGTGAGAGTATCTGGTCGCCATAGCAACGTGTGTGTGTGACGTCATCTTCAACATGCTGGTTAAAAGTAGGGGGAAGAAAAACAACAACAACAACAACAGTAGAAAACCAGCTACACACTGAGTTAAACATTCCAGGTAATGGAAACGCACACATGGTCAAGTAGAGCTGGGCCAGTACCATGTAGTGCAGGGGTGGTCAGACTATTCCACAAAGAGCCGCTGTGGCTGCAGGTTTTTGTTCCAACCAGGCAGCAGCACACCTGATTTGGCTTATTCAATCAACTGATCTGAGTCTTCAGACAGTTGACTGGTGAATCTGTGTGCTATGGACAGGTTGGAACAAAAACCTGCAGCCACAGCAGCTCTTTGTGGAACAGGTTGGCCACCCCTGATGTAGTGGAAATGCGGCATTAGAGATAGGGTGAGGAACTCAGAAATTTAGGAGCAGCTCAAGGTGGAGCTACTGTTATCTTATATTTCTTAGACTTAGACTTACTTTTACTTATCCCATTGGGATGCGTTAGGGTTGTAAACCTGATAAAGCCCTATCCCACTAGGACACTCCATTCTCTGGATGCAGGCCTTCTTGTGGTTCCAAGAATCTTCCAAGAGCCTTCACCTCCCAAGGCCCTTTCCTGTGGAACCATCTACCAGTCTCAGTCCGTGAGGCAGCCACCCTCTCTACCTTCAAGAACAGGTAAAAAACCCTCCTCTTTGACAAAGCCTTAAATCCTTAAATCCTAGATAAGCTGCTATAGGTTGAGTCTGCCGGGTTCCCAGTACATTGAGCACTATTTTCTCCATTCTCTCTGTGGTTGTGTATCAGACTCACATTCCCTCTTTCTTCTCACCCTCCTCTTGGTCTCTCCCCATCTGTCCTCCACCTCCTCCTCCTGTACTTCCTAATCTCTTTTCTTATTCCATGATTGTACAGGACTAAGATTTGGACCAGGGACCGTATGTCCCCAGAGTGTTTGTGCTATCTTTTCTTCCAGATTCCATAGATGCTGAGTTGGATCCAGGACTCCGTTCCCTCAACCTGGCTCTTCCTGTTGCATGCAATTTTTCTTCTCCGGACTGATCCAATCTCAGATCTCCTCTGATCTGATTTGTCCTGTCCACTTATAGTCATGGACCAATGGGTATCCATGTTGTTGCTGCTGAGATTGCTGCAGAGCAGTGAGACAGTGCGATGACTGCAGCAGGGGTGTGTCCAGACATAGGGATGGCCCAAGTGGGACACTGACCTGCATCATGGGTAATTGTCCCCCCCTTCCTCCCTGTTGTGTTTATTTCATTTTATTTATTTATGTTGAAAAGTGAATATTGGATGAATTAATAGATCAATCAATCAATCAATCAATCAATTGGCAGGACAGTAGCCCAAGTGAATGTGTCTTCTTCCATGCCTGTATGGGTATTCTGATTTCCTCCAACAGTCAAAAAGCATTCATGTTCAGGTCAATTAGAGACTCTAAATTACTCTCATGTGTGAGACTGAGAGTGAATGATATGCATGTGTACCCTGGAATGGACTTATGGACCTATGTGGGCTAGAAACAGCACCAGCAGACACCTGCAACAATGCTGGGTACAAAATGGGTAAGACAGTTGATAGGTAGCTACATGAATTCAGTTTAATACATTTCTCATGTAATCAGTAGCTCCCTGATAAATAATAAATATCTATATTCTTTGGTAGCTCCAAAGTTTCAAATGAATGTTTCTATAGTTTCTTGTGAACCATTGCGTAATGCACAATTATACAACCTATATATAAGGGTCCTACATTCCTAAACTGGCCAAGACAGTTTAGGTATTTAGATGTGTACAAGTGCAATGTGCTCACAAGGGAATGTTATTTGTACAACCTTCAAAATTAGTTTGATTAGTTTGACTGAATCTAGATGTTAAAGTTGAAGCTGTGGAAGTAGGATGCTTTGATCCGACAATTACACCAGAAACTCTCTGCAAAGCTACATCCTTATGTAGCTACATCATTTTTACATGGTAACGTAACTATGCTGGGGGCACTTGGTAATTTGCGGAAAATGTGGATGGCTCAGCCACCTAAGCCAAGCCACACTGTACTCATCAAAGTCAATACCAGCAATGCCAGCAGTTGTCACCACAATTTTTCCTGTGTAAACATGTCAATTTCGATTTCACTTCTAGTTCATTTTCACCTTTAGAAGACCAAATAGGATGAAACAAGGAATCTTTATTGTTGCTGTGACAAAATATTACAGCTTAGTCATTGGAGCTGCTGCAAGTGCAGTCATTTTACCTGTCACAGCGTTTACCAATCTATCACCACTCACATTTAAACCTAAGATTTCAGCGAAGGTGTCATTTTGTACCAGACTAGTGCTTTTACACAAGATGTTTCTGCATCTGTTAGATGCTAGAATGCTAAATATATTCACATTTTTATAGCTATTCTGTTCATTTCAGGCAAATAAAGGGAAATAAATACATAATTCACCAAACTAACCATACAGTGCTGGCATCTTTTATTTCTTGAAACCTAATTTGTAGCTCCAATACATGTATCCAAATACACTCTCATGTTTAGCAAAATTTGCATAGTGGTCTCACGTTGGCAAAAGTTTTGTCCTTCAGAAGGAGGTCAGATTAACTGGGAAAAACAGACACATAGAAGTGGATCCACATTATAGTGCTATTATTATTATTGAAAATGCAGACCTGGTACTATGGTAGAGAAACATGGTTTGTTGAAAAAAAATGGAAAAAATAAGTTGTGTGTCAGTGTAAATAAATACACAAACAAATAAATAATACACAATCATGGCACCCGTCATTGCGCACACTGCAAGGAACCAATTGGCACCCGTGCTGAATGTTCTGGAAATTGTGTGTAATGAGTAGGAAATGATTAGAGGGAGCTCTTGCTAGGCTGTAAATTGACATTAGTAAAAGAGAACTATTTTACTACACAGGCCTAGCAACACACTTGGACAATAAAGAACCATTGGTGGGGGAAGTGGGGGGTTGGGAGTGAGGGTGGCGTTAGAGGTGTGGGGGGGCAAAGAATATGTGAAGATACTGAGATTTTAGGTTAAGTGCAGCCTCTCTGCTGTGTACTGTGCCAGTGTGATAATTTTGGACACATTTTTTCTCTTTACATGACATTCCTGAAATTAAAGAAAGAGATAAGATACACTCAAGAAAATTAATACTTCTTTCATATGTTTGTACCATGTACTGATAAACAAAAAAACAAATGGTGACATATCATATTTTTAAATAAATAATTGTATTCATTAATTATCATTCATTGAAAATTGACAATTTATTGAAATAAGATATGTTTTTAGTGAATGTCAGACATTTAAGTGTAACACACAGGTAATTGTCAGAATGGAATGGTTTGGTAGTTACATTTTTGTAAAGATTTGATAATTCAGTTAATATTTGTGTTTGGATGGAGGATTTTTTTATCTAGATTTGTTTCCACAATGTTTTTTCTCATCATCATGTTCTTATTTAAAATAGACTGAAACACAGGCACCCACATATGCATCCTCTTTCAGAGTGATTTTGAATCTGTTTGTCTATGTGTGTACCTTTGTTGCAGTCCACTCCCAACCAAACAAATCTAATACAATGCGTTTACAATTGGAATAATGACAGCCTTAATGGCTAATAACTATAATGGTCCTGGTGATTACCATGGCCCAAAAACAGAACAATGGGCAGGGGGTTGAAAAAGGGGGGAGGTCAGTCAGGATATCACAGGATGGAAAAAAAAAGATTGCATAAGTTAGTCTTTTTGATCTCCTGATTATCTCATTCATTCATTCTCTCATACTCTTCTACATGCTGTCCTTTCACCCCCCAACACTTCCTCAATACCCCACCCATCCCCCACCCCAACCTCCCCATATCCCCCGGACCCACTCCCCTCCTCCACCATCACTACCACCGTCTTCTCTCTTTCTGGCTAATTTAAAATTTGTCAGACGCTTGCGTCTTCTGGATGGCTGGCCTTTGATATTTTGTGAGCTCCATTTGGCACAAACAAGCCTGCGGCCCTGGTGCATCCTGCTGACTGCTGCACTGGTGGCAAGCCCCCGCCATTTATCTTAGCCCCGGCCACCCAATGCTTACTCATTACAGGAGACTGTGCACCAGCTTAACCCCCACCTCTCTGCCGACTGTGCACATGCAAACACACTTAAAAACAGTTGAAATCTGTGTGTGTGAGTGTGTGTGTGTGTGTATATACACATAAATATCAGCAAACGCATATAAGCAAACGTATTCATGCCCCATGGACACACAGGTGGGAGCATGCAGATGCTCAGACACTTGCTTACTAATTCAGACACACTAATTCACCCCCAGCCCCCCCCCACACACATTTACTCACACACACACACACACACACACACACACACACACACACACACACACACACACACACAAGCTATACAGCATGACTTCGTTGCTGTATGCTTCTTAAAAGAGGTTAAATGTTTCCTCCAGACTGCCTCTCAATGATCCACAATAATGATTGTCTACACACTGAAAAAAACTGTAAATTTTAGTATCCAGTAATTAAGCAAACTACAACCCATCCCCTCGCTGTTACAATTATGATTTGGTTGCCATGTGGCCTAAAGGTTACAGACATGTATGGCAGACATGTATGGCACCCAGACATGTGTGGCACCCCGCTGCTCCTCAGGCGCCCACTGCTCTGGCTGTGTTCCCAGTATGTATATTCCCTAAATTATTGATTGGTTACACGCACATTCCAAAATATTTTTGATGCAATAATTACTTGGAAACAAAGCTGACAATCTTTATTCTGTCCTGGCAGATAGTTGTAATGATCAATAGATAGTAAACAAAAACAAAAACAATTTACAATACTTTACTAGTTTTGCAAAGCTGCTTCACAAAAATGAAAATACAAAATGTCCTAACTAAATAAAATATGTTATGGGCAACAAACCTGCTAAAAGTTTTCCCCTCTTTTTCAGATTTCAGCAGCAGCTTCATGTATTTTTTACAGGTTATAAATGAAGTATCCCTAATTAACATTGTTAAGATGCAAATAAGCCATGTAATGATTCTTATACATCACATCAACCTGAATCAGACAGACAGAAAGACAGACAGACAGACAGACTACTTTATTTCTCCCAAGCTGAGACATTGTTTTGTCTTGAACAGCACCAGCAGAGGAGATTAAATAAAACAACAACAACAACAACAACAACAACAACAATAATAATAATAATAATCCAAAATAAATACAAATTTAAATACATGCTTTCAGTGACTACATTAAATACTCAAAGAAAGACACGGTAGTGACATATGCAATCTTTTAAGCAAGACCTATAAATAGAAAGAAGGTCCACTGTCTGCTGTTGTACAGGTGAACTGCATATGGTAGGAAATACCTCCCATAAAGTCATTGTTTGGCAGGAGAGCTGCTGGAGTATGTAGTAATTTCCCCACTGTCTGACCAGGGCAGGAAGGAGAGAATGGTCAGAGTATCTAAGATGGATAATAGTGTGTTGAGTGTCCTCTCCATCACTCTTTCAAAGTAGTCCTGCTGATGTCCAATGATGAAGCCAGCCTTTGTGACCAGCTGTGGTATATGTAGAAACAACTGAATAATAGCACATTTCTAACATCGTACTTCACACATTAAATGATGTAAGCTTTCTCAAAAATCCTTCTTAGTCCTCCTTGTACATAGCAGTACTGTTAATCTTCCAGTTTAGTCTGTTATCTAAGTTGACATCCAAATACTAGTCCTCCACCATCTCTACATTTCTAGCCATGATGCACAGTGACTGTGGAGCTGCTCTCCTTCTTCTCAAGCCAATTACCATCTCTTTGGTTTTATTGATGTTAAGCAGCAGGCGATTTCAGCCTATCTACTCCACAAATCTGTCTACCAGACCACTGTTTCACTGTACCACTGCACTCCTGTTCTTGTACTGCAGAGTCATCTGAAAAGTCCTGCAGCTGGCAACACCCAGAGTCCCACTGGAAATCTGTGGTGAACAGGGATATAGCTCCAGTAGCACTCACCACCAGAGATACAAACTATGGCCTATCCAGGTGATCCATAGTGATCCAGGAGACAGCTGATGAGTCCTCACCCAATAGAATTACCATAATTTTTCCAAATAAACATAAAATCCATTGAACACCTGATACTGGCAATGTCATAACCAACTTATATGAGCTTAGAGCAACCATGTAGATCAACTTCAAGGATTGGGCAAATTGTGTTGAAACAATTAACACGAATCAACTTGTTCCTTGAAGGTGCAATAACAGAGAAACTCCATCAGGGGTATACTCACATTTTTCTCACACAAGATTCAGAACAAGCTTCTTGTGTTGTTTTTGTCTTTAGTCCATAAAACTCCAAATCCACTGGCTGCTGGCATGTGACCACTGAACCTCTTGGGACTGTTGTCAGTGTACAGGAACCCCATGAGAAACCAGTGAATATCCAGGTGATGGATAATCTTCCACTTACTAGTCACACAGGGTCATTACTAATGTTCTGTGGCTTTTGATTATTAATTAAAAATATACCTGTATTTGTAAAACAAAGAAATAAGATACTTGCAAGATACTATTTGATGAATTCACAGACATTTTTGCTTATGCATTGTAACCTACTGTCAAAACTAGTGTCAAAGATCATTTGACATAAGACTGTTAATGGCATACTCGGAATTTTGCATGGTCTTGACCATGACCCTCATGTGGTAGCCTTCTATTATTTGGCACTATATTGATGGAAACATAATTGATTTCTTTTTATATTTTGTATTGTAGAAATTAAATGGCATGGACTTGAAAGTCTCATGCTGGTTACTCACAAATACTAATGTGGACCTTATGTTTGTGTTATGCTGATGATCCTGCTGCAGACCCCTGGGAGAAATATTTCTAAAATTTTGCTCAGAGATATCAATCCAGATCCAATTAGACTTACAGTTCATTTTCAACATGTTGGCTATGTTCTCCCTTCGAGGCACCATTGTGCTTTTTTTTCCATTAAGTTTGAACACATGCTGCTTTGCCCCTTGATTACGTGTTGCAGGCGAGTAGCAATAAGCAAAGATAGGGATCATTTAACTCTGGCTGTCAGATTACTGTCTGGTTCATGTGGTTTGGTGACAGCAAGAGCGATGGCAGATTGTCTGCATTGAGTACAGGTTCATTTTTCAGGTTCATCATCAGAAGCCTTTTAATTCAAGAGGCACAGACCAAAAGAATTAATTTCCCACACTTGGTTTCAGTTCTTCAGTTCTTCCATACATGTGTATTAGGCTTCATTTCCCCTCAAGTGCAAGCCACCAAACTATTGGCAAGTACATCGCCATTATACATTAAGATAATAACCAAATTAAAAACAGCATTATCAGCAAAAAGCCAGTGCAGCAAAATCAGAAGAATGGATTCTGTATTGTGTGAACCAATACATATTGATACACACATGTGGGCGAGATGTGAGTGCATTGGTAGAACAGCTGTGAACAACTGCAATTTTGAAAAAAAAAATACAGTTTTCAGTAGAGGTATTTTTCATCAAAGAATTAATTTTTCTGCTTTCATTTGCACATGTAGTCAACACCATAAGTTATCCTTTTTTCTATTTTTAAAGGTTGACTATGTTTAGTTTGTATTAAAAACTATATTTAAAGGAAAATACATCAACAAGGCGTTTGGAGGTGTGCAGAATAGAAGCAGTGTTTCGTACCTCTGGTAACCGTCACTTCTTATAGAGTACTGACAGCACTCCACTCCTATTCTATTCCTATGTGTCTATACCTTAATTTCCCATCATGTGAGTGTCCTGTGAAGGCCGACACAAGCTTTCGCGGCTTTGGCCGCGCAGCCCGTTTTGCGTCGCTCAAAGGTTGAGACCTCGCGGGTTTGGTCGTGTCGGTCGCGCATGCGCCCTGTCGAACTCGCCACACCAGTAGGCCGAGTCCGGGGTTTAAAGCCCCGTCGACAACCAGGAAGAGCCTTCAGACGAAAGACTTATTAAGGAAGTCTGCCACTTCACCCGCCTCTATAATACAGCCCTGACAGAGTACAAGAGAGACGGGTTCCACTGTGCAAACTCACGGCGTGAGATAGCACAGACGCTAGGACGGGAGGAGCGTTTGTGTCGCCGATAGAGTTGACACCTGTGTCGCACACACACACACACATATTGACAGTGGTTCATCCGCACGCACCCACCAAGCGGCGGCATCTGCGCGCTGTATTTAGCGGCATATCTGCATACATAGGATACAGACGAATACACAGAAATACAAACATTCAGGGACGATTCTTCCGGAACATTCAGTGTCCCGAGAGAATTGAATGTTTTTTTTCCTGGGACTGTCCATGAAAACCAGGACAGGTGACAACACAATACTAGGATCAGAGTTGTTTACATCTCGTTATCCTTTGTGTTCGAAGCGGTCGAAGCAGGACGCGCGGCACACCGTGCGGCGAGCCGCGTGGTCGCGGAAGCTGGTGCCAGCCTTGAGTGCCACTCCAACCCACTTCCTACACCACTTGTGTATTGTGTCACAGTGTCTTTTATCACTCCTGCTCTGGTTAGCGCTAACTGTTAGCATTAGTTCCGGTTAGCAATGGCTTCCCCTTTTCCCTCTCCTGTCCCTCTCTCCTGCTCAGGTGTGCCACATGTTCAGTTATTCCCGTGCCTCCTTTCGTGAGGGTGATATGTGTAAGCACTGCAGCTTATTGGTCAAGCTGGAGGCCAGTCATAGTAATCTGGAAGCTTGACTGCACTGTGGAAACAAAACCGATAGCCGCTGTTAGCCAGAGCCCTTTAGCCACCACGGAGCCACCAAGCATAGCTCCCGCAGCTTCTCCTGAGCAGCCGGGAACACAGGGATGTTGGGTGACTGTTGTAGGGAAGCGTAGTTCTCGGCCAAGGTCCACCAAGGCCTACTTATCGCTTCTCCTTCCCAACTGGTTCTTCCTGCTCGGCGACACACCCGCTGAGGATGTGTAAGGAGCAGCCCAACTCTCTAGCAACCTGGCCATGCAGGGAATGCCAAGGACACAAAGGAGGGGACTCTGGGGTGGAGAGAGGCACAGAGCCACACAATTACTGCCGATAGGCAGCAGTAGAAGTCACAGCTGTGACTGTGAGCGAGTATAACTTGCTGAAGGCATGATCTTTGTTTTTAAACTGCTTTTAAAGTATGTGAAAAATAATAATCTCATAATATGCAGGGCCCTGGTAGCATATTGCAGTGGTACTGTCAAAACCTCTGTGCAGGAATTTATCATTTATTAGTTATCATTTGTCTGTTTGTGCACATTTGTAGCAAAAAAATGTTTACATTGTCCCTTTGAATGCTGACATTCATAGTATATTAGTGCTGTTAACCAACCATGGTTTTGGGTGTACTTCTCTACCTAACAACTCACTGTCATTCTTATCAGGTGACTGCCCATGTCTTTTCTTAGAGAGACAAAATGCAAGAATGTCTAAGTGTGTGTGTGTTTGTGTGCATGAAATAAACAATGTAGACACCTATCCAACACCACTACTCTTGCCTTAAATCCAATCCATTGTGGTCTATTGATTTGCCTCAGCTTGTCGCTGGCACATGTACTGTAGATGTCACACACATTGACATGCACATGCACGTGCGCACACACGCACACACACACACACACACACACATACACACACACTTGTCCGCTCGATCTGTTTATATTGTACTTTCTTCCAGGAATAGGGGGCAGTTTTCCTATGGTGAAGCTTTAAGTGGAGCAGAAAATATACAGTGACCTATCTCTCAGAATCAAGGGGGGAATCACAGTCCCCTGTTCTCTCTGAACAGTGTGAGGATGGTTGGAGCAGCACACACTGTGCAGCTCCAAGTGCAAAAATACAAACGATCTGTATTGAAGACCACTAAAACAAAGTTCACCATTACACTCACATTTTATTAGTGCTCTGGAAGGGAGCTCTATTGTTCTTCTGCGTGTTTGTTCTTCTTCTGGTTCTTTTTCTAGTGAAATTTCGGTTGGCCATATCTCAAAAACGTCAATCGCATACACACAAAAGATCAAACATGTGCCCCCAGCAAGTGTGGTCAGCTTCGACCTGTTTTGTTCATGAGACTCTCCCGGATGCAAAATTTGACAAAGATTGACAAAAAAAAACACACAAGATATGAATGGGAAAACAAGCAAATTAAAAAAATCACCCTCAAACAAACATTTGCTGTAAAGCCATACATTGACCTAGAACTTCATTTACACTTCATTGTGTACCCCATTGCATGTTGTTAGCTCTTATCGTTTTTCAGCAGCGACTCTCAAAGAGCATGTGTTCAGTCCCTTGTGTCTGCTTCCCTGCTAACAGAGAGCCTTCCGCTACCAATGACCACACACACACACACACACACACACACACACACACACACACACACACACACACACTCACACAGTCTCCCTCTCATTCATGCACACACTCACAAAATGGTGTCTTGTGAGACGACTTTCAAAATTTCAGCACGCTGGAATTTTATAGTTCATATTTTAATTGGCACAAATCACATATGTGATTGTGTGATCTGTGACAAAATTATGTCAATCTTGTCCAATAGATAGTGTTCTGGGTACAGCCAGAGATGACAAGTTTTCCTGCATTTTGAAGTTTAAATGAAGTTTCTATGTCAGTGTACACTGTAAAAAGTCTGTCAGCCCTCTTGTCCGTACCACTTCATTTTTATTTATGTATTTATTTAGTGTATTTATTCAAATACATTTATTTTTTATTCTTCTTTTGTTTTTTGAGTTACTCAGAAGTAAAAACATGTGGAACTTACTATTTTAATTAAAAACATCAATTTCATTGGACTTCACCACACATTGATTACAGAAAACACAATTTAAAAGCTTATATCAGACTTAAAACAGCATGCCCCGCCCATCTGTCCATAACAGAAGATGAACCAGGCAAGCAAGTCTTTTCTGTACAACTCTCAAGATGGATGGTCACATACAAGAAAGGACGCGAACCCTGCGGATAATTTTTAACCCAAGAGACGTAAGTAACTTTGTATTGTTAAAAGTTAGGATGTAACTTATTTACTGACTGATGGTGGTAAATATATGAAGTTCACACACACAGTAACAATGGCGAATAAGGTGGAGTAAAGCTCTACTTAAAGGTGTATGCCATTTTGAGGTAGATCTTGTGATGAGGTGGGGATACTGCTTCAAATTGGATGGCTTTACCGGGAACATTTCTCTCACCCTCTATTTCTCTCTGCGCTTAACTTTAACTGGGGACAGGGCAGGCAAAACAGGACGCCTAGCCTCAGGGCAGGGATGATCATGCACTGATGGTAGTCCGTGCCTATACGCAGAACACGCGCAGCACGTAGGGCCCAGCGATCCAATCGGGGCCCCTTATTGCCCAAAAGTCAGTCCGACCGATCACTGGTCAGACGATCAGTGCGATAAACTGATCAGCAACTTTTTTGCGTAGGGCTCCACTCAGAAGCGCAGTCAGTCTCGTGGGGGGGCCCTCTCTCTGTGCTCCGCGAAACTTTTTTACTCTGCCATTCAAAATCAGGGACAATTTTAATCGGGGAATTGTGGACTGTCCACTGAAATCTGGCACATCTGGTCACCCTACTTAAACCGGGGACAGGGGGGCCAAATCGGGACGTTTGGTCACCTTTCCTCAGAAGCTAGCCCGGTTCAAAGATGGCGGCACATTGGAAACGGCCCTACATTGTCAATGTAGATTTTACATTCGGGTGAGCAGGCATCAATGGCAAGGACGGTCCCGTATTCAGCTGGCCTGTCCATCAAAACTGAGAGAAAGAGAACAGAGGAGAAATGTCTCAGGGGATATTGGGATAGAGCCAGTGGCAGCCCTCCCTTGCCCCACATGAGGATTGTAACCCCCACATCCCAGTCAATTTTTAGTCATTCCAACTAAACTCAACCACATTTTCACCGAGAGACTTGATGGGTTCCAAACATTGATTTTATTAACCATAGTCTTACAGTTTAATAAAGGTTTGTGCTTTATATGTACTATATGCATATTCTATAACCCAGTTTAATATTTTAGTCTGTGTATTTGAAGCGTGCATATGCTGAACCTACATTTGTGTGAACTTCGATCCATCCATTATTATTCTAAATATTAAGTTAACTACCAGTGTTGGATGCTGTATGACGATGTATTGTTGCAGGCTATTTTGGCAAAAGTCTGTGAGGCTCTTAAATGATGTTTTGGATTATTGTCTGAAATAGACTGTATGATAAATTTTAAGTGTCTTGCCAGGGTTCCCGTGTGTCCTGGAAAACCAGGAAGGATGGGCCAATTTCCCAGTCATTGAAAACATGGAAAATTAGAAAAAATGCTAAATGCTTTGGCAATGTTTCAGTGTAAAAGTGTGAAAATTACAAGCCTACCCCAATGATGCCCAGAGATGTGCAGAAGCATTGGTGGACAAGCATCCCTGTTTGAAGGAGCCTGAATCTTTCAATGAAATTCTAGGGT
Organism: Karalla daura; assembly: GCA_029224185.1. Classification (NCBI taxonomy): domain Eukaryota; kingdom Metazoa; phylum Chordata; class Actinopteri; order Chaetodontiformes; family Leiognathidae; genus Karalla; species Karalla daura. The sequence goes on from CM055198.1 coordinate 391,484, forward strand.
GGCAGCAAAGCCTGAAGTTCAAATGTGCAAACTACAGAACAAAATGAAAGGCACTGGGAAGCCGTGAACTCCTGATAAATACAATGAAAAACAAATCAAAGGATGACCAAAAAGCTGCCAAGAATATAAAGAAACCAAAGACGTCAATTACCTACCCTCACACCTATGTGGTGAAACAGATGAAACCCTTGAGAATGTAAGAGCTGACCTACTTGCAGCCCATCAGAGAAAGAACTGTGTTGGGGTCATAAATGACTTGATAGCCAGAACATGCAGTTTGAGAAGACTGGAAGTGGTTACCAAGTCTCCTGGGGTGGCTGAAATCAAGGAGAGATGGCCTGCGCTCTTCCAACCATTCCAGGTAAATAATTTATGTGTGAATGTTTTTCTTAATTTTTCATTAATGATTTTTTTTTCCTCCCATTGTGTCTGCAAAGTTGAAATTATCATCTTTAAGCTACCTGAATATTGTGAATAACAGTCAAACATTTTCTGTTTTATAGATAAACAAGGAGTTCAAAAGATGTACTGCTACTCCGCTGGAGTCTACATTTATGTCCCAGCTGGACAGGTACACTCCAAAGCTCCTGGAGCTGTTCAGTGTGAAGGGAGGAGCCACTGGTCAGCGCATCAAGAACTTCTTGATTGAACTATTGGAGGTGAGGCAGGTTAAAAAGGTTATTAAATTGATCCGTAGTGTTGTAACTGTTGAAAGGGTCCTCATCAGTTTGCGATACCTGAATGCACTACATGTCACAGCGGCAACTCTGGCAGGCCAAACATTGATTTTAAATGAATAAACAAACATAAAAAAATACAAATGAATAATGCCATTGGAGGTTTGAAGTGAATTTACCATTGTGATTTTGACTCTAGGAACCAAGCGCTTCTGCAAAGCGAGATGTGACTCTGAGATGCCTCTTTGAGTATATGGGAGAGAGTGGACAGAAGCTCATCTCTGACTTTTGTGTAAGTATTGTCTAAAAGCAGACTTGGTTCTGCATGGTTCTGAAGTACCATTTGTCAGTTGGAGGTGGGGTATGGAATTAGTTAGGAGCCCCAGCATAGCCGGCTAGCACAACACCACAGAGTGATGCCTTTCATGTGTTAGGTCTTGTTCTTGTTATGGAGTGATGTTCTTCTCTGTTCAATGACTAAATTTAAAAGTTTAATACCTGAGTAATATTTGCAATTCTTGGTATGGTCACTTGAATCAGTTAGTTGATGTTACTAATGGGGGGGCCTGTGGTTTATCTTAAGGCGGGGATGTTCACAATGTAAGAAGAAGATCAAGTAAGTGGAGGGGTAGAGAAAGTGAGAAGAAGGCAGAGAGAAAATTAGAAGGTAGAGAGGAAGTGACAAGGAGGTAGAGAGGGAGGTAGAGATGAAGTGGGAAGAAGGGAGAAAGAAAGTGAGAAGAAGGTAGGGAGGAAGTGACACGAAGGTAGAGAGGAAGTGAGATGAAGGTAGAGAGGAAGTGAGAAGGGAGAAAGTGAGAAGGCAGAGATGAAGTGAGAAGAAGGAGAAAGAAAGTGAGAAGAAGGTAGAGAGGAGTGAGAAGATGGGAGAGACAAAGGGAGAAGGTGGAAAGGAAGTGAGAAGAAAATAAATGGGAAAAAGGGAGAAAAAGTGAGATGGTAGAGCCTCTACTTTTCCAAGGCTCTGTCTATAGGCGTTCATTGTGATTATCATGGTCATTTTCATGCAGTCTATGATTTTGTAATGTTTGTGAGAAACTGTAAAAGTGAAACTAAATGTTGACATTGTCAAAAAAAAAAATAGACGTTATTATTTATTTAATGCCATTAAAGCCAATAATACAAAGCAGTTTCTACTTAGATGTGTCGGTGATAGAGTTGTTTTTTCTACTTAAATAGAAAGTGAGAGTTGGTTGAAATCAATTCAAAAAAGCATGAAATTCAACTTTTTCATTTAAATGTTGCTCATTTTAATCAAGTATAATAGAATTAAAAAACTTTTTTCTATAGATTGATTTTACTAATTTTTTGCCTTTTTCTGCTAAAGCAAATTGATTTTTTTGCTTACTCTTAAATCAGTATTAAGTTCAATTATTTCACGATTATTTCACTGAACTCCCAAAAGATGGTTGGAAAATGTTGCCTTATTTTTAAAAATTCAAATCCAAGCAATAGTTTTTTACAGTGTATGTTGACATGTTTGAGGGTGAGTTTTTGAATTTGTCCATATTCCTAATTCATTTCTTATGGGTATTTTCTGAGCAGAAATGAAAATGAAACTCACATGGTTGTCCTGGCAGTGATTTAAACCTTAGTTAGAATGGTGCAGGGAAAAATTTATGACCCTGCACATGCTCTCCACTGATTTCACCACACCAGTAGGTGGAGTCGAACGCTGGAAACCCTGTTAACAATGTAGGAGAGCTCATTTTTGTCCCTACAAAGAAGCAGTGTTTATCGTTTGTTGTCGTGGACAACAGAAGACAACGAAGTCTACAGCTATCCCCACTTAGTAGCGGCCACTGTCTCCATGACATTTATGGTCTCCTGGGTCTGGACAGGACCATCACTCAGTCCATGTTTGGACAGAGGTCCGCCCATGGAGATGCCTGCCACATAACATACAGTTGTGTTCACAATTATTCAACCCCCAATGCTGTAAAGGGTTCTAGGGAATTCAGTGTACATTTGTAATTATGTTCATAATGACATCTTACAAGGACTTGTTAGAGAACCAAATGCAACTAAAATGACATCAATTGCTTTTGTAATAAAGTATTAAATGGCCTTTTTGCCATTTGTTCATTGACACAATTATTCAACCCCCCCTTAGACTACCACTCTTAAGAGCAGAGTTTCATTTAAGTGTTTACAATCAGGTATTGAAAACACCTGTGGATGTCTACAAAGGGGTTTTCAATACCAATCAAGCATAATAATCAAAAATTAGATTAGATTTAAAAGGACTGTGATACTCAGCTCCCTCTATACATTTACTGGTGTGTCGACAAACATGGTGAAGGCAAGAGAATGGACCTCATTCACAAACCGTTCTTACGAACAAATTTGTTATTAAGTCCCACTTACGAAGATTTTACGGAGATTGTGGCATTCATGAATTTCTTCTTATCTCAGATTTATTCTTATACTTACGCACATATCAGTGCTGACATGTTGGCATGGTTATGTTTGCTTCTCTTGTACAATTCAATAAAATTCAATGTCAGTGATAATTGTGTCATATTTATCATTTACTCGTTTTATATTTTTGGAAATGTACTGAGAATTTTAAATAAAATGATTTAACATTAATCAAGTAAACTGGAAACTCCCCAATGATGACCCCGATGCACTGGTCCAGCTCAGACAGGTTGGTGTCTGCTGTTTCCCCTCATGTCCATTGCATCTCCCATCAGAATTTTCTTTTTGTTTCAGATTTCAGATCAAACCATTTCTTTTTCACCTCCACTACTGTGTGTCCTTCTCCTGACACTGCATCCACTGCACGTGTGATAGCCTCTCATGCTTCTTTTTTGTTTGTGTTGGTATAGCTTGAACTAAGGCTACTGAATATAATTTAAGTTTAAGTTCAATTTAAATTTAAGTTTAAGTTAAAGTTAAGTTTAAGTTTCCTCTCTTTAAGTTATTTTTCTTCACCTGCTGTGCTCCATCTGATTTCTGCTTTGCTTTGGACATTTTGTTGCTATTTGCTCTGTTTTGTTGCTGTTTGCTTGTTGCTGTTTACTTGCTCCTGTCCACACAGCCTTGCAGTTTCTTTAACAGGCCCTTTTATGGGCATTGGGCCTCATTCACGAACCGTTCTTACGAGCAAATTTGTTCTTAAGTCCCACTTACGAAGATTTTACGAAGGTTGTGGCATTCATGAATTTCTTCTTATCTCGGATTTATTCTTAGGTAAGAACAAATCCTACGAACACTCAGGGGTATACTTACGCACATAGCAGTGCTGACATGTTGGCAAGGTTGTGTTTTCTTCTCTTGTACAGTTCAACAAAATTCAATATTACAGTGATAATTCTATCATATTTATTATTTACTCATTTCATCAAGTAAATTGGCTCTGATGCACTGGTCTAGCTCAGACAGGTTGGTGTCTGTTTCCCTCCTGTTGGAATTTTGCCATTTTTTTTGTTTCATAGTTCAGATCAAACCATTTCATTTTCCTTCTCCTGACCCCATGTCCACTGCACGTCTGATAGCCTACCATGCTTCTTTTTTGTTTGTCCTGGTATAGCTTAAACTAAGGCTACCGAATATAATTTAAGTTTAAGTACAATTTAAATGCAAGTTTAAATTAAGTTTAAGTTTTCTAAGTTTTTCTTTTCTAAGTCTGAGTTTTCTGCTGTGCTCCATCTGATTTCAGCTTTCTGCTTTGCGTTGGACATTTTGTTGCTGTTTGCTTGTTGTTGTTTACTTGCTCCTGTCCACTCAGCCTTGCAGTTTCTTTAACAGGCCCTTTTATAGGCATTGATGGGGCGGTTACAAATGCTAATCCTATGTTACTTAGACTCAATTGGCACGGCCTCTCAATTTAAGAAGAAATGGCATTCATCAAGTAAGAAAACAGCTGCCAACACTTCTGAGGCTGCGAACGCGTTGATGAATCAGACGTAGGGTTTTCTTAAGGATCTTCTTAAGAGCAACTTACGAAAGAATCTAAGAATATTCTTAAGAAGATATTGGTGAATGAGGCCCATTGTTGGTTACCTTGCTAATCCTATGTTAATTAGACTCAACTAACACGCCCTCTAGAACTTAAGAAGAAATGGCATTCATCAAGTAAGAACACAGCTGCGAACATTTCTGGCCCAATAGCCTCAACAAATTTGTTCATAAGAACGGTTTGTGAATGAGGCCCATTGATCCTAAGCACGCATCCAAGTCCACTAGAGCATGGTTGAAGATGAAGAGCTGGAATATTCTGAACTGGCTATCGCAGTCACCAGACTTAAATCCAATTGAGAACTCTGGTGGGACCTAAAACAGGCAGTTGCAGCGCGCAAGCCTAAGAATGTGACTGAACTGGAGGCTTTTGCCGATGAAAAATGGGCTAATATACCCGTTGGTCACTGCAAGACACTTGTCTCAAGCTATGCTTCACGCTTGAAAGATGTTATAATTGGAAAAGGATGTTGTACTAAGTACTATTGAATAATTGTGAACACAATTGTACATACTACTATACTATACTGTACTACATTGTACTATTCCATACTATAACGTACTATAGCATTCTTAACTGTAACACATTTAGTGCTCTGGGAGGGAGCACTCTTGTTTTTCTGCATGCTTTTTCCGTTTATTAGTGTTCCGGGAGGGATCATTATTGTTCCTCTCTATGTTTAATGTCATGCTGTGGTGAAGTTCTATTGTCTGTATTCTTTTTTGTTTCCTGTTTTATTTTGAAGCGCTAACCCTCCTCTCGTTCCAGGTCACTTACCCTTCCTCCTGTGTCCTCTATCACCTGCAACCCCTTTCCCCTGATTGTGTCTCACCTGCCCTCGATCACTCCCTCTTGTATAAATAGTCTTTGTCTTCCCGTCTTGTGCTGAAGTGTCTGCATTACTGTGCCACAGAAGCCCTCTTCAAATGACAGCCACAGTTTGTTCTCTTCTCTGTTTTGTTGTAATTTTCATAGCTTAGTTAAGTCAGATAGATAGTTTTAGTTTTTCCTCCTAGTGAGTGATTTTCAGTTTTTTCTGCATGCAGACCCCGCTCCGGCTGACACAACTCCAACTCCCAGCAGCCACCACGCCCCACCTTTTCATGACGTCATAGCTGCGCAGTACATGACAAGCTGGCTATGCGGTGTCCACTCTTACACTAGTTCTAATAAATGTAAATGTTTATGATTCATGATGTACCCTGTCAAATTAAATAAACATATATGTCATGGTTATACATATTTCTTTGAATATTTGCTGGAAAGAGGTTTTCTTAACCCTGATAAAATGCCTTACCTGGAAATGAACTACATTGCAATTAGAATTGCAATACACACTCATGTGCGCCTCTATTTTGTTTGTAGTTCTAATGTGCCTGAGTCAGAAGGGAGGAGGGGAGAGAAAATACCTTCCCCTTGAAATTTCCTCCTGGTTTTTGATTATGTTTGTCAGAAGTTCTTGTATTAGGGTTAGGGTTAGGATGTTTATTGCACTTTCCTAGAGCAACTTCCTAGAGCTACCCCAAGGGCCCCCAAGGGTCTATGGGGCGAGGCTCAGAGGATCTCTTCCAGGTTTTCCATGGGGTCTGCAGACCGAGTTTCAGGCCATTTGGTCTATTTTTGCAACAGTGGCGAGCCCTCAAATGTGGGAAATGGTGAACGTTCAAAGCCCTGTCCTTTGAAAAGTATGGCTCCGAACAGGACCAAACACATATCTGCTTGTCAAGGGCCCCCCTACAACATACTGAAATTTCAGATTCACAGCAACTGAGATCTCCTCCATATTGGCCTCCAGAATCTGATGTTCTAGTTGGCTATAGCTTTTACACCACCTCATTTCTAAATCAGGCACTCCTCCTCAACACTTTGAGCCAAATGGCTGAAATTTTCAATGTTCAATAGTAGGTCAAGAGCATCCAGCATGCTGAGTTTCAGACTCCTACTACCACAGAAAGTGTCTGAGACACAATCGAATGACAGGGCAAGGGTGACATGACGGCACCCCTCCAGCAGATGGGGCCCCAGGTGACCGCCTATATCACCTATGACGCAGATTTTTACCCTCCACGTTTATATTTGACGTTTAGGGGCTTGGCTGGAGCCTCTGCTCTCAGCGTCCCGTCCAGCCGAGCTGGGGTTTGCATGAGAGTCAATGGAGAACCCGGAGCGTCAATGTTCAGACGTGGAAGGTTACCTTCGGCGTTATGTAATGTTCAGGGGCGTGACAAATAGTCGTTATTTTACGCGTTGGGATGAGAACGGGTTGGAAATTTCATGTTGTTGCTTGTTTCTCTGGTCCTGTGGCATGCTTGTCATTTTTATGTAATGAAAAAATGCAGTTTTGCGTCTTTTATCCTTTACAACGTGGCGCGAGGGTGGAGCGTTTCTAAGATTTCCACTCTGAAGGGTGGTCTCACCTTTTTTGTGTTTTCAACCCCCAAAAACACCGTTACCATCTAAACAATATGGTCATCTGATAAAATATTTTAGGCTTACCAAGTAAGCCTGGCTTAACTGGTAAGCCTGCTTTATGGAACAGGGCCCCAGGACAGTAGCTGGCACTGGGATTGGTTTCCCTGTCAACATGGTTATGGGGGTGGGTTCAAATCTTCATTCTCTCAAGCCTGTTTCTGTATTGTTTTATTTTCAGGCACTCTAAACACCATTCTCATGGAGACAGACAGCCAATATGCAATAAGGGTTTGCCTTTACAACCAAATACATTTTTGTGTAAACAGCCCCTTAGTTTCCATGGTTAGTGCATTTACAACGTAGTTTCACATTCACATCACATTGAAAGCACTCACTGGACCTGTGTTTAGCATTAGGCAGGGCTGAAAAGCAGGAAAGAGACCACAATGTTTCATTTACCGAGAGTAGCAACACTAAATTAACCAATAGACTGTAATATTCATCCGATTGAAGGTCTATAAAAGTGATATATGGCCTATCTTTGCACAAAACGACCACAAGCCTCTTGATGACATTCATAAATGACAGCATAGACACGTGTGGACATGCGGAAGTTTTCATGTGACACACACACACACACAACCCCCACAGCCCCTCCCATCAGAGAAGAGAAGCCTTTTAATTATCTGCTGATTACCTGTTAGATCACCTTAACTAATGGAGAGCAGCTCCCCAGGGAACCATCCAATCTAACTCTCATCACACACAATGGCTCCTCTTCACTGGAGAGAGAGAGAGAGAGAGAGAGAGAGAGAGAGAGAGAGAGAGAGAGAGAGAGAGTTTATTTGTGTGTGTGAGAATGTGTGTGAGTGTGTGGGGGGATGTGTGAGCGTGTGTGTTTGCGATTGAAAGAAAGAGATTCCCACTGACACAGATGCTAAGATTAACTCTGAAAATATACATCTGGTCTTTCATGCACTAAATTACCATCTCTGTACCCACACATGGACACAAACTATTTGTTCACACACCAAGATACAAACTATGGGTCACGTGTACTCAGTTTTTATGGTCAGCATAGAGTGTCAGAGTTGAAGTTCATTTCATGACAGAATATTCATTAACCTGTTTATACATGTTATAGAACTACTTCAACCATGCTGTTCTGTAATGTTATTCATACTTAGCTTCCCAAAGTCCCACAACAAAAATATCTTCGAAGAATTTTAATGAATGATGGTGGGTAAAGAGGGGTATAAAGAGAGTATGAAGTATAAAGAGAGTATAAAGATAATCAATGGATGATCCGATAAAACCAAAATTTCTGAGTGACAATAACTGAAAATCTAAAAGAGAAATATGCATCATACCGGGTCATGAATTATTAACAGTTAGACAGTATAGACACAACTAAAATGTTTTTATTTGCATCAGTCCAGGGGTTCCAAATGAACTGGGTTCAGTGATAGTTCTTATCTTCTCAAAGGGTCCTACATCAATCCTCTAGATCTAGTGTGTGCACTCCACGTACACATGGTACAACTTTAACATGATCATGATTAACACTTGTTCACCAGCTGGAACACAGTGATTAACACAGTGATTAACAGCATATGCAGTCCTCCTCTCATTCTGCATAAAACCAAGGCTGAGCAATATTTACTATTAATTCATGTTTGACTAGGTCGCCTTCTTTCTTCATGATTTCCAGCAGGTTGGAATAGACACAGCACACCATCACTAACTCTGGCATCTCTTCCATTAATTCTCATCTCTTCTTCCAATCAAACTAGTTATAAAGCACTTCCCTCCTACCAAAAAACAGTAGGCCAAAACAACAACTGTATGAGGTTCTAACCAAATAGCCATTGATGTTCTAATTTAGACTTTGAGCCAAGTCAGTCAAATTAAAGCAGTTAAATCTGGACCTGAAACCCTGAGCAAAAGGTTGCAGTCTATCGCCCACAGCCAGAAGTGGAATGAAAGACTCCTTTCCACCATTTTCCCTCATCAGGGATAGCCTTGCCTGCCATGATGGTGCTACAAATACAGTGGCACACCAAGATGAGAGGGAAGGTTTTCCAAAGATGCCTGACTACAGCATCAAACAGGAAAAACACACGGGATGAGAGATAGAGGAAGAGAGAGACAGAGAGGGAGGGAGAAGCCCTGGAGTGGTGCCAAGTTCCCAAGGTAGTGTACAAGTATCTTTAGAAGCCGGGCGTCTTGTTAGCTAATACATTACACCAATCACGGCCAGCTATCTTAAGCTACAATTAATCTGTGCGCTGGCACAGGCTGATAGGACAGCAACATGCTGTTTCTTAATTAAAAGCAAACGGATTAAAAATGATTAATAACAGTATTAAATATTCTCATGGACTACAAGCGCAGGGAAATCGGGGGGCTTTCTTATGCAGGCTTAAAACGAAGAAGTCATTAACGGCGGGCCCAATCTCCCTAAGCCAGGGCTTTACTTTGTTTGGGATCACAAGTTGCTTACCTCATGAATATGCATTTTGCCCCTATCAAGTCGAGACCAAAAGGCAATATCGTGGTGTGGCTGTGGCATGGTATTTTTTCCTTCAGTGGCTGTGAAACTTTGAGTTTTTGATTTGTGACATTTCGTGGTCTGCCTTTGTAGCTAAGGCCTGTGTTAACTGGTTCCTGGCCACAGGCTGTTGGGCCTTGACAACGAATGTCGGCTTTTTATTTATTTATTTTGTTTCAGTGCATTTTGAACTAGAGATGTAGGTAGAATATATTTACACTACATTTCTTATGTAGTCCTCCTTTAAGAAGAACAACATGAAATACCTCCCCTTTAGCATAAATAAAGACATATTCTATACATTGACATTTTAACAGTATCTCGCTATTATCTCTCAATATAATAGCAGAGGCAAAATAGATAACAAGATTTCTATAGATCTGAATGGATGTGTTGCCTATTGTACTACTGATTTTAGACAATTCTGCAAAGCCGTTTTTAAATGTAATATTTGATGTCAAAATTTACATTAGACATCTGCTTCCACTAACTGAAATTATGGAAGGATACAGTTCACACTAAGGCAAGTTTCAGACAGTAATGGCTGTGTTTAGACTTCAGAATTGCTGGTGAATTGTGGAAGGACAACAGGCTGAAACACAGGCTGAAATCCTTTGTAGCTGTTTGTAAATGCACACCTTTGACAATTACTATTTCTAACATCTCGAACATGCCCAGTTGCTGTCATCCAGAAATTCAAAAATTGAAAACACAGCTCATAAGAAAACATTGCAGATAGAGACTTGAAAAAATGCCTTCAGATAAGGGAGTTAAGTGAATTTACACTCTTATGTAATTGTAAATAATCTAGTAATTACTTTAATGTTATACATATCAGTCAAAAAGCATTTGCCTGACTTGATGAATATTGTAACAAATCCATATTGGTAAAGCACACATTTTTGTATGGTTTTACTGTGAAAAGAGCCTTTACTCCCCTAATCAAAGTGATACCTGAACATTTTATAATTCATAGCCTATCTCTCTATGGGATACAGTAAATCCCTCTCCCCTTGAACAAGAAGCCGTGAATAGCATTATTGTGAGTCTGCAACTACAATTTCTGTTCCTAAATTCAGCATTGCTGTAATACGGCCCTCTGGTTCTGTGTAATTTAAATACTTATGGCTTGTGTCCAATGATTCCTGTGCCAAGCTCAAGTGTTAGTTTTAATTGACCATACAAGCCTTTTCTCCTCTTTTCTCTGCTAATTTCACAAGTGCTATTTTTAAAATGTCAATTATAAAGCAGATTAATGTATCTTAATGTGTGATTAGATGCATTTTGGCAGGAATCACAGGGCAATCACAGTGGTTGGATTACATTTATGCCCCTAGTGTTAAGTATCAATGGCCTTTTTGCTACAGTGTAATTTAGCAGGAGCTAAAAGGTCATATTGGTGAATTCTGATTGTTACATTCTACAATTGATATGGTTTGATATGTTTGTTTTTTTTGATTACAGCATCTCAGAAATATTTCTGTTTGTACAACCGACACTGCTACACACTAACATACATTTCACAGCTCTGAATGAGAAATAAGGTGCTGATATTTTCATTCCAGAGACATGCCAGAGACAGCCTGGCAGAAGAAGCAAACACAGAACAGTCGTGAATGCCTCTATTCTGTGACTGAAAAGAAAGAGGTATTCAACACTGGTCTGTGTTTGCTTCTTCTGCCAGGCTGTGTCTCTTTTTCCCTTCTTCTTTCTCTAGCTCTCTCTCTTTTTGCATCAGTCTCATCTTTAATAACCATACTTTTTTGACTTCATACTTTTTCTGCTCTTTCTTCCCACTCCTTTTTATGTTTTGCTGAAAAAGTTTCCATCCATTTTGTCTCTGCTGCCTCTTTGCCAACAATCCACAATTTCATTGCCATGCTGACGACACTTAATTATATTTAGCAATTAAGTAGAATGAAGATAATCAACAATAACTTGAATCCTGCCTTGATGACATGAGGACCTTGATGACATGAGGACCTGAGCTATTATTACCAGGACCAGGACCACGGCAAAGTTGCACAAAATAAGCTATAGGGGTTCACTGTAACCCACCAATCAGATTTGACATGCTTTTCAGTTTCCCTGAATGTGAGGTAACAAGATCTCTGCAGGATCTGTGCATTACCTGAGGTGTTACTGTCCAATCAAATCCAAAAGGCGCACCCGTAACCGGCATCTATCCCTGCTCCCACACCAAAGAAGTGTCTGATGTCATAGCATTCCAAAATAGTTTGCTACTGCCTCAACTGACACTGTATAGAACCTAGGTGATAGTTTTGACCAAGACTTGTCCTTTTGCTGCGACTTACAACACAACTCAAGGACTGCCTACTTTCACATAACATTTCATGTAACATTGCAAAAATGAGGCATGTACCCCGCCTAGATGCAGCAGAGAATCTGTGTCTGTGCCTTTGCTGGACTGCTCGAAACTCGCAAGTATGCACCTCATCCAGAACACAACAGCCCATGTTCTTAGAAACAGTAAGAAGACAGATCATACTGTATCTCTCCTGTTCTGGCCTCTCTGCATTGGCTTTCAGTACTATATAGAATATTCAAAATTTGTCTCCTCACATATAAAACCCTTCATAGTCTGGCCTACGTACAGTTCCAAATAAACTCTAAATATAAATTTGTAGTCAGAGTCTTCAGCTACCCCTCTCTTGTGAACCATTTACCATTTTAAGTCTTGGAGACTCAAAACCTCAAGAGTGCAAGAGGAGGTTTAATTCTTTCTCATGCCCTTTTCTTCCTGGTCAGTGCTCATTTCAGGCTAAAGCTCTTGTAATTGTGTGTTGTCCAAGCCGTTTGATCCACTTACAAAAGTGCAGTGTGAAAGTGAATCAAACCAAATGAAAGCTCATATTGCCACAAAAATCATATGCATAAGAAGAAAACGTGTTCAGTGTGATTGTTGCTGAAAGAAAGCATGTGATATTTTACCATTTAAACCACATTATTTGCTGAGTTCATGAGTTCTGAGCTCATGATGTAGCAAGTGTGTAACAAGATAGTGTTTAATATGCAAGAAACACTAGTACAAATAATGTGGGTAATGTCCGAATTAGAAGGACAAAGATTAAAAGAAAAGTAATAACAGTGAAGAACTGCCAAATGTCATTCACACAAGTCATGTCAAGAAAAAATGTGTCACAATGAGCATTTGTAAAATCCATAAGAAAATATGTAATCCATCAATGTAGTGATTCTAGTAATTCTTGTATTGGATCTCGTATTGGACACAGCTATTTTCTGGATCAGTTGTTTGGCAGCTGAGCTTAACACCTCAGAAATTAAACAGCCTGAGACAGACAGATGAGAGAGCATAATTGATGATCAAACACCCACCAGGTGTAAATGGCTGTTTTCACTTCATCTCTGTGTAAATCAGTTTCTCCAGATACATCTTTTGTATTTGTGCACTTGATGTGTCTCAAAGTGACTGTCTGCATGCCTAACATGCTGTTTATGTATGTACATGTTTCCATAGAGGCCAGATGAGAGATTTCAAAGACCTGGAGAGGTCCCATTCAGCCCCATGTCTTTCATATTGACCTTAGACTGACAGGAGGACATAAATACATGCTCTGTACCATCAAGATGAAAGTAGAGACACCATACACACACACACACACACACACAAACGCACACACAGTGAGCAATCATCTCCCACAATGAGAGCTAGACTGTTGTGAAATTCGAATCCATCCACAGCAAGCCCTTCCATACACACCCACCTTTCATTCAACAGTGACGCTTGAGGATTACTCTATCCATATGTTACTATCAGAAAATGACAATAAGAGTTTGTGAAAGCAAATAAGGAAAAAATGGAATTGCATGTTATTATCAAACGTGTCATAGGTTATTATTATAATTATTATTATTGTCATATCAAGTGTTATGCTCCCACAGCTGACTCATAGTTGAATTCATAGCCTTGTACACCAGTCACATGTCCTTTTGGTTTTAATATTCACCACAGCATTTGTATTGGTTACCAGGTAGATGCGGGTTTGTCTTCTAGAATTGTTGGTGACATTCAAAAATGAGTTTGAAGATATATCATCAGTCCATCATTTTCGTAATTTTGCACGTTCTAGATGGCAGTTGAAAGACTGTGTAGAAAGTACAAAGTACTGAATTCTACTCACTGAAGTAATAGGAATCATTTTTTTAGGAATCAATAGGAATCATTTTTCCTGAATCATTTGATTTTACTTTAGGATGAAAAGATCTTAATCATGCTTTATTTTCACCAAGATTTGAGTTCCATATTTCTTAACAATATGCTAATCACAGGTATGATCCACCAACTTTCATGTAATAAAACTGACATTGTCACTTTGCTGCTAGAAAGTAAACTTGAAACACATTCCTTGGAATTTGTAAATACTGTATGGACTGTCCAAAGCCACCAATTATGATGTATGCAAGGGCTCTCATGCTTACAATGTGATGATACTTACAATGTAATGATCATTTTTGCCTCTTTACACATTTACAATGGCGAAAGAGCAAAAAAAGAAGCTTATTCTAAAAAGCTACAAAGAATGTAAACATCTAATAACAAAACGAGGTAATACGGCAGCAATAAATAAACTCTGAGACAAAGGCTTTCAGGAAATTGATAATTGATTAAATATGAAAGTAGCCTGTTGCTGTCACAGCCAGTCGTGAAAGTTGTGATGTTGCAGGATGCCAGGACCAGACCATTGGGGATGTCAAACTCTTCAGTGGGGGACTGGGGATGCACCTACAATCGGTGTGATTATACTGGCTGGGACTTTACAGGGGGGCTGGTTTGCTGTTGCTATATGGACACAATCGAAACTAAAACTTAACTTGGTTTTCTGTCTTTCAATAGAAAGTCAAATGCTATAATATAATGGTAGGCCGAACATTGCACACACTGCTGGGGGGCTCCCAGATTGGGGCAATGCTCCACCTGTTCCAGCACGAGTGGGACAGACACGGGCGTGTCTTTTACTTACAGTCTCTCAGCACAGTCAGAGCACAACTGGGCGTGCGGGACAGGGCTGTAAAGTGCGAGGGGGAGGCATTGACCCCCCTCCTCGCACGAACATAAATAGAAACTCAGTTGTATTATATAAATACTACTGAGATGACGTTTGGCCATAATATTGTAGCACGTTGGGGGTTTAGGCAGGAAGAGTCTTCCAGCATGCCGTGGGTCATATTCAGGTTAATTCTCGCCAGTTAGTTCTATTAGTTAGCTGCAGATGCAACGTATTCTCATGACTAATTTGTATGGAAAAATATGTAATCTAGAGACCAAGATTTTATGCGTTTTCATATGAATTTCTAGTGACACGGTTGCTCATGCGCACACTATGCCCCGTACCCGGAAACAGAATTGATACCCTGCATAAATAAAACTTACTCGTTTGAAGCAGAGGATCCTGGTAGAAATCGGATATTTCGACATAGTTTTCTATTGATACATCTTACTCTGCCTTATTCTTATTCCTCTAGCAATTTTGCGGCAAGATATACGTATTCATGGACCACAGGCATTACTCCTATTTGTCGCTAGTAATGTGGTGGCGAGGTTGACGTATTCTGGTCTGCTCTGGGAGTCTAACCGCAGACAGAGACAGGATCGCCACTAAACTAATGTAGCGTCCACAGTTTAGAGCTTCTAGAACTGCGTTTATGACTAACAGAAACTCAGGAACTGATCTGTGTTGGTGTCCGCTCAACCGTTTATTACACGCTTTTTCTCTCTGACACAACTCCAACTCCCAGCAGCCACCGTGCCGCACTTTTTTATGATGTCATAGCTGCGCCACACAAGACAAGCCAGCTATGCAGTGTTCAATCTTACACTAGTAGTAACAAATGTTTATGATTCATGACGTACAGTGTCACATTAAATAAACATATATTTCATGGTTATTTCTTTGAATATTTACTGGAAAGAGGTTTTCTTAACCCTGATGAAAAGCCTTTCCCGGACATGAACTACATTGCAATTGCATTTGCAATATGCACTCATGTGCTCCGCCATTTGGTTTGTAGTTTTGTTTTTGTAGTTTCTGCCAGTCAGAAGGGAGGGGGGAAGAGAAAAATGCCTTCCCTATGACATTTCCTCCTGGTTTTTGACTATGTTGCTTTTCAGAAGGTCTTGTATTAGAATCTGTTGCCTCCATGTTGATAGAACCTTCCTAGAGCAACTTTGCTTCCCCAAGGGTCTATCGTGGCAGGGCTCAGGAGGTGTGTTCCAGGTCCCCCATGGGGTCTGTAGATTGAGTTTCAGGCCATTCGGTCTATTTTTGCGACCGTGGCGAGCCCTCAGAGGTGGGAAATGGCGAATGTTCAAAGCCCCGCCCTTCAAAATGTATGGCTCCGATGAGGACCAAACAAACACATATCTGCTCGTCCAGGCCCCCCCTTCAACATACTAAAATTTCAGATTCACAGCACCTTTAGAAAGAGATCTGCTCTGAGATAGCCTCCAGAATCTGATGGTCTAGTTTTATCTCCGCAACACTTTGAGCTAAGAGGCTAAAATTTTACTATGTTCATCTGGAGGTCAAGAGCATCAGCCATGCCGAGTTTCAGTCTCCTACTACCTCTGGAAGTGTCTGAGATGGCCACAAACATGACAACTGCCACAGGCCAAGGAGGACGTGGCAGCTCCTTTCCAGCCGATGGTGCTCTCACTGTCACATCAGACGGGGCTAACCAGAACCAGAAGTTAACGCGTCCATAGCAACTGAACGCTCCGGTTCTAACTTTGCTCCATCTGACTGATTAAATTCTCCCCATGCATGTGTTGTGTCTCGGATCAGTCCCCAATGAACATTTCCATTATCTTTTTCAATGAGTATCTATGAGCTCTATATCGTCATGGAGAAGCTCTCTGTTTTACTGTTTGTCATGGACACATATACAAATAAAGTGCAATGTGAGCAATTTGTTGACGTACCTCTACATTTACTCATTCTCAAAACAGAGGTGCAGGAAACGCCACTAAACTAGCACTATAAACAGCATGTGTTCATGTTTGCTAATGTCATTTTTCTCACCAATTGAACATATATGTCATGGTTTCACATCCATCATAATGGATTCCTTAAGGCTGTTGTCCACGGGTTGATTTGTCCGTTTTTCTTATCAACATTTTTCTATATGAATTGCTTATAAGCTTTCAACCTAGGCTTTGGTGGTTTTTCGAAGTCATAATGCATATAATGTTAATTATATTGGTCTGCAATAACCAGCATTGAGCGCACCGGTCACGTGACCAGGGCACTGTGACAAAAAAATTTGTAGGAAATATTACAAAATTATGAGGTCTAGATTACATATTTTTTGTACGAAAGTTGAGAATGAGAATAGGTTGGCAGATGTTGTCTATTATATATTTTAAGTGGTATTGTTGTGCTCCCTGAAAGTTCTTGATGTCAATAATTACTGTTATGGGGATGGACATATTTACACCAAAAGTACAGTTATGTATGAGAATAAACAGCAGCTCTCATGGAGTCGAAGGGTGTATGGGTCACAGGAGCAGCCACATATACAGCATCAGTCTTTGTCTGAAATTTGTGATCCTAAGAATCCGAGTTCACAACAATATAAATAATGAGAACATATTGGTTGTTTAAAGATGTTGCCAGAGAATAGGCTACATAGCAAAACCTACAGGCTGTAGAGTGTAACATTGAACTTTTTACTTTTAAACAGTGCCACCTATATACAAACATATAGAAACATTGTTCAGAGTGGTAAGTAGGTCCACAAACTATGCTGTTAAAAAAAAAGTAAAATAAATATAAAGAGTTAACAGGCAGTGGAGAGCCACCACCACCGCTGGGGCACTTTATGTGCACATAAGTGCAGTCCACAGCTCCAATGATGTTTGGAAAAGCTATAAAAGTAAAAAAAGTTTTGTCCCAAGACTGTCTCCCAAAAAAGCAAAAATGTTTCATTTTATTATGATTATTTTAACCTACCTGTCCCAGATATTCATCAGCCAGAGTCTGCAGACTGAGAAACAGCTCTTCCCACTGGACAGGAGAAGCTTCTACCCTCTTGTGCAAAACTGGATTGCAAGAGTTGGAGTGGGGGACAGGGTCGGGGACAGAAGAGAGGTTGAAATACACAAGCAGAACTCAATGGTCAATGTAGTCAAGCGGTGGGTCAGGGTACCAAGGTCAGTGGAGTAAAGAGAGGTTAGAGACCGAAGGCACAGTGGAGTACGGTCACAGGCAAAGGGCAAGTCAATCCTCCAGGGCAGGCATGCAAAGGCAAACAGGCTAGCAGGCAAACAGGAAAACCAGGATGAGGTGAAGCAGGGCATGTCAGGAAAGCAGAGCAGAAAGAAGTGCTGGGAAGTCAGGCATTTGACAACTGATGATCTGGCAGCAAAAGTAAATCAGGAAAGAGTTTAAGATAATATGTGGAACAAGGTGTGTGATAGGAGGAGTAAACCAGTAACCAGAGGACAGAATCAGGTGCATGCACTTGAGATAATTAGGGGTGTGGTAAGAAGAGTGACAAGTCTGTGCTGGAAAGGTCCAGATGAGAGTGATGACCGCTACAGGGCAGCATATGCATTTTTTTGTTTATTTTTCTAATTTTGGTCTATGCTGAGTGATGACACTGCTGTAAACAATTTGTTTAGGACTTTCTACTCCAGGAAAATGGTAACCATCCTGGTAGATTTGTTACTTAACCGGGCCAGGAAAAGTGTTATCTTCACTGGCTGCAGCAGCGCCTCTGCTCTAAACTGGAACAGAAGATGGAGATGCCTCCCATGATGCCAAGAATCTCAGTGTCCTTCCTATCTAATGCTCTCAAGATGAAGTTCTACTTTTCTAAATACAGGCTTTTTAACTTCAACAGTCTTAGCAGGGATGAGACAAATCATACCAAGATGATGAGAGAGAGTAAGACTGAAAGGGAGTGTGTGTCACTATGTGCATATGTGTGTCTGCGTGATGAGGGACTTCAGTATCTTTGTAGTTTCCTTCTTTTGTTTTTTTTTCTCTTCTTCCTAACTCTCACACTACGCCTGCAGATAGGTCAGCTCCATTACCAATCTGCCGGCCCACAAATATTTAAAACAAATTGAATTGCACACCCAATACCCATCACAATTATGGCAGGCACAATAACTAAATTAGCAATTCAACACAATAATTGGAAATGCGGCTTGCCTGGACCTGCAGGCCTCCCTGAGGGCCATCTGATCTGTGGAGGCACGTCAAGCCCACTAATTCCACAGCTAATTACTGATGCACGGTGAAATGAAGTTGTTTGTCTCCCAAATACCATTTTCAGTTCATGGTGTATAAGAAGTATGAAACAAAAGTGCGGTCATGCTTCTTTTTTGTTCCTGTTGTTGCATTCATGTGTTCATTTGTCTGTGTGCATGTGTTACACAGCTTTTTCTTTTTTATATAAATATCAGTGTTGGTGTAAAAAACGGGGGAGGGGGTACAGGTAAAGCCATAAAGAGCTGAATTCATTTACATTATTTAAGAACTGATCAAGTTAAATGCAGAGACTCTTTGAGCTGTTCTGTGTTTGCCAATGGCTATAAGAAATGCTTTGTATTTGAGTTAATCTTATAAGGGAAACACACAGCTTTTCATTTTATTTTGTAATCTGTCATTTTATTATCACTATTTACATTAGTTATTTATCAATCATTGTGACTATGTTATATACTTGTTATACCATTTGACGTACAGTATACACTTTTGTGTTCCATCTAATCTTGTAAAACAGTGTCAAAAGATGAGCTAACCATCCTTTGGATGGCAATGTAAGCACTGCATAGCGCCTACTCTAAAGTTTTCTGTTTATAACGCACTGGGGAAATCACATTCCAGTTGTGATTGCAATACAAGACCACACATCACAAGTTCTTTTCTCCATAGAACAGACCATTGAGTAGCTGGTGGATGCTCAGAGAAAAAAAGGGCTCAGAAATGTTGCATGTTGAAACCACTGATTGTGGTAAAGCTCATTTTTGATGACAGTTACTACACATAGTGTAACAGTGATGACAATGATTGCAAGGTTGAGAAGACATGCTAAATTACAACCACACATGTTGTTAAACAGGCCCTCTGACTCTTGTTGGGGTGCTGTGGGATTAATGCAGGTTGTAAGTCATGCAATGGCATTAATAACCTGATCATTCAGTATGTTCAGGTAGTCATCTGACCTCATTCTTTGAGCACATGCTGTTGCTGACAATAGACCTGAACTGCAATAACCCCAGATAATAGCACTACCTTCACAGGCTTGCACAGTAGGTATATAATTATATACCTATAAATAATATTAGAATATTATTGAAACTAAACTATAAAGTGGTGACTTTTATACAAATATTGCTCATCAATACAAATCCATATTTGCTAACTGCAAACAAGATATTATTGATACATTTGAAGTGAATAAATAAAACACAAGAAGCTGTGGCAGCAAGAAATTTGAAATAAGAGCTTTTATGCTTTTGCATAATTTCTTTTTTCAACACTGAGTATTTTTCAGAGTTCATCGTTGTGACAGCTGTCTGTCTTGGCTGTTATGAACATGTTCCTTCTGTGGAATGATCCAGCTCCATCTGCAGCAATTCTTTAAAATCTTAACAGAGGGATGTGTGCGGTTTTCTAACATAAACAATGCTGTTAATTTTGATGCTGTTTGCATGGCTGGTATGGCTGAATTACAGCAAGTTTAATGCCTGTTTCATGATATCAAAGTGTGAGGGGTCAAATGGATTGACACTTTAATGAAAGCTCAAATAATTTGGAATTTATCTTTGCCTATGTCTAATAACTTATTATTGCGTTTTGAAGTCCAGCGGATGAGATGATTAGGTAAACATTTGCAATCCCTGGAAATGGCCAACTTTTATCTTCCAGTCAAAATAACAGACTTCCTGTTGGGTTTAAAATATATATAAAAAAGACTTTTTTTGTGCACCTTGGAAATCAAAGAAAATAATAAAATAAAAATAAACTGACTGAAAACAAAAAGGGCCATGCAGTGGAGTTGCTTGGGCCTTAATGACAACAACAACACCTTGCAACTCCATTGCATGGCCCCCAAACGCCCTAATCATCCTGTCCCAATAATCTGAACGGGATGAAATTCTTTGCCAGTGGATGCATTCAGACAACACATCATGCAACCCTTATATTTTGACATGACAGAGCCTCCAAGCACTAAAATTTGTTTGTGACTGATGAAAAGATATACAAGTCATGAATAACATTCAATCAAAATGCAAAACAACAAAGTGACATGCTTGCTTTAGACCACTTCCCCCTGGACTATAACTGCTTATTATGCTGATTTAGAGTCCCTCAGCAGGGAAAAGGTGCAAATGTGGTGGTACAAAAGTGTCCATCATGAATAAGACACTGCTTGCATATTTTGCTGTGCTATTCAATGATACAACAAGAGAACTTTTTCATTCCCTGAAAAAACTGGATTATTGTATTTAATTAAATTTATCTCAAAAGTATATTATGTTAGCTCAAAGCAAAATTGTTGAGGTTATCTAACTTTATGAACTGTTGTTACATTAACACGATGTGAATTGACCCAGCTTGATAAAATTACTTCTGTTCAACAAGATATATTTAAGGTTATCCAACCAAATTCAGTTGCTATATGGACTTAAATGATACATTTACAGGCTACATATTTTACATTTGTCCTTTAAACATATATTTTATTCACAGAAGTAAAATAATAAATTTAACTTAGATTTATTTAAATAGTAAAAGTAAAACTCTATCCACCCAAAATATTTTATTTTTTTCCTTTATCCATCAATAAAATTCATTTAACATTTTCTTGGCACTTGGTCCAAAATAAAACCCAGAACAGTCATCAGGGTGCAGCATGGTTCACCACAAACAGTTGTAAACTGCTTCTTATTTTGATTTATTTATTCTTTGGTAACCACATACCATAACAACACATGTAGCACTAAAGCCAGGGCTCTTAGTTGAAAAATACACAAGACTGCGCTCAAACCAATTGCAGAAAGTTGTTACTGGTTGCTTAGCAACTTGTGTTGTGCTGCATGGCCCAGCTATGCTGTGCCCTACCCATCAGTGTCCCGCAATCAATCTGGAAGCACCTTGAACTCGTGTGCGCAGTGGTAGTGCATACACAATGAATGGGTCTGCCTCTGGCCGCCTGCTTCTTCAAAAATGAGTAGGATGAAGAGCAGCTCTTTCACTAGCCGGACTGCAAAGAAAAAGAAACACAGCGTGAGTGACGCCCTTGAGCCACAGACCAATACAGAGGTTGTCAGTGACAACTAAAGCCTCATAATTTTTACTTGTTAACAAGTATGAGGTTCTTTGTGGTCACGTTTGAGGGCCATTGTGCTGAGCTAGCTTGATGCAAACATCGGCTAGTGGTAGCAATTAGCATCTGACGTTAACACCCAATTCCGAGCCAAGAATGTATTATTAAGACCTGGATAGGACACCACCCCTCTACTGGCCATCTGATTTTACCCAGTGGCCAACCCTCATATTGCAACAGAAATCCCATGAGGTGTGACAGTGACAGCAGCTTCCAGATAATCAGAGGCTGCAGAGGCTGCATCAGCTGAGCATGTAGTGCAAAAGTTTGTATACAAGAAGTCTCTATAGGCTATCTTTGCCTGTGAGCATCACAGAATAGGAAGTGTAAATAACGGGTGAGGATTTGTGATGGAATTGATGCAATGGTGGCGGATGAGGTTCAGAAACAGGACAAAATGTAAAAAGTGAGGATACGTGACAGACAGATGGCTCTATAACCAGACCGTGCAAACTCTTGATCCTCTAGTAACCGAGTAGCCCAATGTAATTTGCCATCCCAAACACATTCCATTTCCTGTACATTTATCCATTTCACAGTAAAGCAGACCGAGGTAGCATTATCAAACAATTAAAAAATTCAATATGAAAATATTGCAAAAGGTATGGATGAAAAACATCCCTGTAGGTCTCAAGTAAGAAAACAAATACAAACCGTTAGCAACTTCACTGTCAAAGTCAAGGAAGCTGATTTGTGGCTCCCCGATCTGTGATGCTGCCTGATGTGTGTTGCCGCCATAGACGGCAACTCCACTTGGGCAAATATGCTTGGATGCCAGCTCTGTGTGAACCACAGGGGCACATATCCATGCCAATAACACGTGTATAATAAGTATGGATGCTTTTCTTTTTTTAACAATCTGTTTTGTTGGATTTCTTCAAAATAAACATGTATAATCACAGATTAAAATTTAAACAGAAACAGAACACCCCCCTCCCACTCACAGCCCCCCCAACTTACTTACAAAAAGCAAAACAAAAATAAAACAGGTTAAACAAAGACAGTAATGAAAGAATACTAACAGAAGTGGCTGTACTGTTATTAACAAGAAGAATAAGGACTTAATAAATAAAAAAGGATAATAAAGAAAAATAAATATGTACATTCAAACCACAGTGATCTGGCAGACTGTACTTTTCACATATGACATGAAGGGATTCCACATCCTCTCAAAACAGACATTTTTGTCTTTCAGAGACAGCCTAATCTTCTCGAACTTCAAGAAACAAAGGACCTCTTTAACCCAGGCTGAGTAGGTAGGTGGGACTGATGATTTCCATATTAACAGTATCAACCTTCTGGCCAGAAGAGTTGTAAAAGCAATCAAGTCTGCTGTGTCTGAGGGAAGAGAGAGTGAAGAAGGGCAAACACCAAACAAAGCAGTGAAAGCATCAGGGGTTATGTTCCTCCCCGTCACCTTACTCAGTGTACTAAATATCTCTGACCAGAAGCCAGTCAAAGAGGGACAGCTCCAAAACATATGCGAGTAAATGGCTGTAGCTTGCTGGCATCGGTCACACAGGGGAGACAATGTAGAGAAAATTCTAGCCAGCCTGGCCTTCATATAGTGAGCTCGATGTAATATTCGACATTGCATGAAGGCATGCCAAGCTCCCAGACATCCTCTTGAATCTCCATCCCCAAATCTGTGTCCCAAACCGTCCTATGCGGGATAGAAGAGGTCTGACAAAGTTTGAAAGCATTCAAATAAAAAAAAAGAAATGGACCCCTTTAGTGAGGTGGCTTTAAAAAGGTCTCACTATCTGAGGGCTTAGGAAGAGCCGGAAAGCTCGGGAAAGTGCTATGGATGAACTTTGAACCTGAAAATACCTAAAAAAAAGACTCCTTAAGAAGCGAGAATCATCCACCAACTGCTGAAAGGAAGCGAAAACAGAACCGACATACAGGTCAGTCATAGTTTCTATTCCGCCCTAGCCCACATGGAGAAGGTGCTGTCCAGTAGCCACGGAGGGAAACTTAGGTGCTCCTTAGGAAGCGAGAATTTATCCACCAGCTGCTGAAAGGAAGGAAAAACAGAATCGACATACAGGTCAGTGAAAGTTTCTATTTCCACCCTATCCTACATGGAGAAGGTGCTGTCCAGTAGCGAAGGAGCGATACTAGGGTTTCGTCAAGATTGGAGCTCTGACAAAGAGAGCCTGCAAGTCAAAATAGCGTCTAAATTGAGTCCATATTTTGATGCAGGAGGCTACTACCACATTATTAGTGTATTTGGATAAGGCAAAAGACAAGGGTAAGTATAACAAAGCCCTTGAGGACGCTGGTTTGCCTCTAAAAGCAACTATGAGGGAGTGACCTCAGTGTCTCCATACTTAACCCAATAATTCAAATTTCAAATGTTCGTGGTCCAATAATAATAAGGAAAATTAGGTAAAACCATCCCACCCAAAGTTTTAGGCCTCTGCAAAACCTGTCTAGGTGTTTTCTTGACCCAAATGAATTCTGTGACCAAACTGTCTATTCTATTGAAAAAAGAGAGAGGGAGGAAAATGGGTATGTATTGAAATAATCTGTTTGGTGCTGTTTTTGGTTCTACTTCTTACTCCAAAGAAGTACTTATGCACATCAGGGGTTCAATGCCATCTGGTGTTGTACCAACAGTACTCACCCGATCCACGGATATTCTGGATATCCTAGTGAGAGGGACTGCGTTTTTCGCCGGTGTCATGAGGTGGACCAGGCGACAGCGTGGCAGGAGAGGAGGCTGCCTGGTTCGCCTTCGCCAGAGGAAATCACGCCCTCCTCTCCCAGGTATATTCCTGGGTAACGTGAACTCCCTTCCCAATAAGATGGACAAGCTCCAGCTGTTCGTCTCAAGGAATAACGACTTCCACTTCATGGCGGTCTTTGCCATGGTGGAGACACACCTGTCCCAGGCAGTACAGGGCGGGGCCGTTCAGTTGGATGGCTTCTCTGTGTTTCGTGCTGACAGGGACTTCCAGGCCGTCGGAAAATTATGCGGAGGTGGATTATTGTTTTTTGTGAACAACCGCTGGTGCTCGGAGGTGACAGTGATCCACCAGCACTGTTCCCCTCCACTGGAATCACTCCTCACTCTCTGCCGTCCGTACTATTCCCCATGTGAGTTTAGCGGTTTC
The DNA here is from genome assembly GCA_029224185.1 of Karalla daura. Taxonomy (NCBI): domain Eukaryota; kingdom Metazoa; phylum Chordata; class Actinopteri; order Chaetodontiformes; family Leiognathidae; genus Karalla; species Karalla daura. The sequence goes on from CM055198.1 coordinate 416,609, forward strand.
TTGCTAGCTTGTGTTTACATTCCCCCCGAAGCTGACGTCACCGCTGCAATTGACACCCTCATAGATCAGCTGTTGGGGACGGAGCTGCATCACCCGGACAGTTTTGCTGTAGTTTTGGGGGACTTCAACCAGGCTCATCTGAGTAGGGCTCTCCCCAAATTCTGGCAGCAGGTCACATGCCCCACCCGTGGACTAATCACCCTGGATCACTGCTACTGCACGATTAGGCAGGCTTACTGTCCCTCGTGCCGTACTGGGCTAAGGCGACCACCACCTCATCCACCTTATTCCTCGCCACAGGCAGAGACTGAAAACTGAAAACTTCTAAACCTGTGGTGGGGAGCTACAGGGTGTGGTCCAGTGACGCATGTGAGCATCTCCGTGCCTGACTGGAGAGTGCAGGCTGCGAATCAGCGGGTGAAGCTGGGGAGGAACATCTCCAGCTCCAGGTCCACCTGTACTGGTTCCCCGCAGGGTTGCCTCCTGTCCCCACTACTGTTCTCCCTGTACACCAACAGCTGTGTCTCCCACCACCCGTCAGTCGAACTCCTGAAGTTTGCTGACGATACCACCCTGGTGGGCCTCATGCCGGTTCCTGGGTGTGATCCTGTCCCGGGACCTGAAGTGGGAGCTGAACATCACGGCTCTCTTGAGGTAGGTTCAGAAGAGGCTGTACTTCCTCAGGCTACTGTGGAAGTTCAGACTTTCTAAGTCCATGATGGCCCAATTCAACACGGCCATCATTGAGTCCATCCTGTCCTCCTCTATCATCACCCGGTTCCCCGCTGCAACAGCTAGAGACCTCACTAAGCTGCAGCGGGTGATTCCCTCCATGACTCCAGGGCATTAAAGAGGGCAAGGAAGATCATGGCTGACCCCTCCCATCCTGGCCACGGCCTCCTCACCCTCCTCCCCTCTGGCAGGAGGCTGCGACTGCCAAAGACCACCAGGACCCGCCATAGGCAGAGCTTCTTTCCCTCAGCCACCAGGCTGCTGAATGCAGCCCCACCTCCACTACAACTTGTTAATTTTTATCTTTGCACTACGTGTTTATGTTTGTGTGTTTTCGTCCTTTGTGTGAAAAAGATCTGTATGTGGCACAAGCATGCTGACACCAGGACAAATTCCTATGTGTTTTTCTGCATAATGGCAATAAACGAATTCTGATTCTGATACTTAAACAAGAGGCGTGGAAGAACATTCATTTTGATCGGTTTAATTTTAGTTGATATGGAAAGGTTCAGTCGGGCCCATCATTCGAAGTCCTGCTTGATTTTAGAGAGCAGGGAAAGAAAGTTTGTCCCATAGAGACCAGATAACGTTTTAGTCACATATACTCCAAGGTAAGCAAAGCCCTAATCCACGACCCTAAACGGTAAGTCTGGAAATTGAGTCGGATCAGAGTCCAGCTGGCCATTCACAATGAACATTTCACTTTTGCCGAAATTCAGCTTATATCCAGAGAATTTGCTAAACCTTTCCAAGACCGAGAGGGCTGCAGGAACTGATTGTGACAGGCCAGATAAAAGCAGAACCAAATCATCTGCATATAATGCTACCTTCTGTTCTACGCCATATCTGACGTCTGGATAGCAATTTCGACAAAATCTTGAAATCTACATTCAGCAGGCCTGATTTAATGTATGTGGGAGGGTACCCAGAGTGTTTGGCTGGAAAACTATCTAGGCCCGGCCTCTTACCGCCCTGCAATGATCTAGCAGCAACCTCAAGTTCAATTAGTGTGGTGGGGCGTTCCAATTCCTCAGCTGCATCTTGAGCTAGGGTCCTTCTTCAAAGAAGGATAGCATGTCTGCAGAGGTATCAGCACAATCGGAAGAATATAGCAATTTGTAGAATTCCATAAGGCTTTGTTGATTTCCAACGGGTCTGATGTTACCCCTACGCCAGTCTCGGTTTGGGGAATCAGCCGCAACACAGATATTTGGCAAAGCTGGTGAGCCAGGAGTTTGCTCGTTTGCTCGTTTAGACTCGTTTTTGCCCCGAGAATTTATCATTAGTCCAGATTTCGAGCAACAAGCCACTGCTGGTCAGAAAACGTTGAAGCACCTTGGGATTGAAGGCAGTGGATTGATTATAATGATAATTAAATGATAAAATGTAATAAATAAATAAAAGTACATTCCCGAGGAGCTACTGAAGGAATACGTCCTACATCGTTCGTGCTTCAACAGCGCCCCAAAGTATGGATGTTTTTAAACATCCACTTTGGCTCTGGAACAGCCTCTCCCTCCACATTTGTGCGGCCGAAACTGTGGGTATCTTCAAGTCCCATTTGAAGACTTACCTCTTTTCCCTTCGATTTTCATTAGGGTTTTCATTGTTAAGTTTTCTGGCACAGTCCCCCCTAGCTTCCTTGTTAACTTTTTCGTTTTGTTTTTTAAGCCCTTTTTTAAGCCCTCTTTGCGATTGCTTTTATATTATTCTTTTGTTTTCTTGCATTTAAACACTTTTGTGAAGCAAAAGAAGTATTGATCTATCTATCAGTTTATCTGTGTCAGACACTCACTGTGTGCTGTTCACTCAAGTTCAAACATGCGCAGTTGGGCCGCGACGCAGATAGGGCAGGTGACGTTGAATGAGAGGTCACCGAGTTTTTGTCCAAATAGAGTTGCCATAGTTTCCTTTATGGTGAACTACATGGGAAAATGGGTCCGGCAGGCATCGCAGATCAGGCAGCCTTCAGATTCACAAAGAGTGAATTATTTGAATATTTGTCTTATTGCCACAATCCGGGTGTAATAAGTATTTCAATCATAGTTCACTGAAATTAAATGGTTTGTGATTAACCAACACATAATTATTTTGTACACATAACGAAAGGCACAATTTACATGGACTTTATTAGAAAGAAATATGTCAACCTGACCTACACTTGTATTTAAAGTAAACTGAAAACAATAAGATAATATAAACAACCCCCCTATCCACTTTTTTTGAGTGTGCTTACACAACTTCATGCATGCCACCCTCAGAAAACTCGCCAAGATCAATATCATAGCACACTGTATGCAGAAGTATATGATTCAATTCAGGAGTTCAGATGAGACCCAGGCTGTAATCTGACAAAGCCACAACTGAATGCACTTGTGAAGGGTGGGGGAGGCGCAAATTAGCAGTAAAATTGACCATGTCGCCACATCAGAATTTTCTTGCCAATCAGCCTTGAATATAAACGACAGTGCAAAACCAAGTAAGGCTGCTGCTAATTTGGATCTTGTCCACATAGCCATGCTAACTAATCCTCCCCATCTCTATTTATCCTCTCAGATTCTCATCAGGGTAGCAGGAATATATTAACAGCTGGAACCATCTGAAGGACTCCCTTTTGAGATGTCGCTCAGCTCGTGTGCAGAGAGCTTAGCCACAGCTAAGTCCAGCCTGTGACACTTCCAATTGAACATATAGATTTGTTACAGAGTTGTGGAGGATGGCATAAAAGCCTAATCTGATTGCTCTGGGCCTGGAGGCATTCAGGCCAAGAATTATACAGTACAAGATGAACATAGACAACCACTCTGACCCTAAACTGTCATTGTTGAGCTGTATCTGCTGTCAGGAAATGCAGTGAAAAACACTATGAAGGGCCTGAGCTTCACTCAGCCTTCTGCTGTGAGCCTAATGAGTGGAGTGTGAGAACATGACCCAGGACCAACTTTGTTAAAAATGCTGTAGTCAAAACTGATTTTAGACAGATAAGTGAGCCCAATGAAGTCAGAAACATTATACAGTTTTATTTAGAGAAAATTTAGATGACAATTACATGTAAACTGTGGTAGATACTTCTACACTGAAAAAGTGATTCTGACCCCTAGTAAATGTTACATTTACAAATCAAGTTTATTTTGATGGAAATATGTGTGTTATTTGATTTCACTTGTAAAATATAAATAATTCCAACATAAAATGTTGAAATTATGGTAATTGTAATTCACTCAATTAAATCTAACTTGAAAAAATGTAATTCATCCAAATTTGCTCACAACATGGGTTTTGAATTCACACATGCGCAGTGCACTGTGTGCACAAGCTGCCATTTCAGGATCTTTGGGCACACGGTACAAGCTACAAGTCCATTTGGGTTAGCCACTCTGGACACCTGCCAAGAGAAGCACACTTCCACGACTGATTTCCTACTTTGGGTAAGTCTTTAATGTTCACCAGTGTGTATTAGTTTAACTTTAACCACAGTGTTTTTACATTTTACACATGTTTTGACAAAAACGCAAGTTGATACAACAGTGCAGCTAGCCACATGTCTGTGTGCTACCTAGCTAGTTAACCTAAGCTTGTGATATCCAGTGTCTGTGGGTTGTTGGTGTGCCATCAGAGATGGTGAAGTGAGTTTTCTATGACTTAACCAGACTTTTTCAGACTTGAGTCCTGTTCCAACCAAGAACTTCAGCAAACTAGGATAAATCACTGAAGCAATTTAACGGTTTCTGTATAGTTTTCTGGAGGATTGATGTTAATGACGGAGCGGTGCAGGCTTCAGTAGCCCTATAGTAAGATGACCAATTTTTGGGGGTCAGGGGGGCAGTCGCGCGTCAGAAGCGGGAGCGAATCGATTGTCGTGGGGGGGGGGGGGGGCAGTCGAGCGTTAGACGAGGGAGCGACTTGATCGTCGGGGGCGGGGGCGGGGGGGGGGCGGCAGTCGAGCTTTAGACGGGGGGGCGGCAGTCGAGCTTTAGACGGGGGAGCGACTCGATCGTCGGGGGGGGGGGTTTGAAAGGAAGCACTGTTTTAAGCTATATCTAGCTTCAGATGAAATGATTTCGTGCAAAAACCTGACGAAATAAAATTAATTTCGCTGAACAATACATTTTTATACCCACTGACATAAAGTACCCACTGATCAAATGATTTAGAGCTTCCAGTTTCAAAAAATATTCAAATCAAAAGTATTACATATGGTTTCAAGGGAAGCAGCTATATCCATGTAGTAGGTGTGACTTGAACCTGAACCTTTGAGTGAATTAATGAATAGTACAATGTGTCATGACCTATCACACTGTAAACCTGGAAAATTTGACTGTCCTTAAACTGTTAGTGTCAAGTGATTGCCTCAAATCATTTAAGTAACTGACAGTAGAGAAAATTATGTTGTTGTCAACTTTAATAGGCAACAGTCAGAATTAAAAGTTTTATTGCTATAATGTTATATGTACTTCAATAGTTTAAGTAATTAACAATAATAAATAATTGTGGGGCCTACTTAAAATAAGTTCAGTCAAAACTTTACATTTTAAGTTAAATACCCTTGAAATCCCAGTTTTATTAGAGATATCAATATACTGAATTCATTGGGATAAGAAAATTCCAATTACATTCTTTGCTGTCAATGACCACACAATGCAGTACATTTTACGTATTTGGATATTCAACAAGGCAACAAAGCGACAAAGCAACAAATGCAAAACAGTAACATCGTTTCATAAATTATTAAAATGGGTCTTTGCCATTGCAGCATTACAGTCAGCACAGATTTTTTATTCTCAGTGAATAATTTTAAAGTTTTAAAATAAAACAAAAAACAACACTGACCATGTACAGTAACAGCTTACTTTGAGTGCAAATGGCAAAACTGTCTGCTCTGTGTGCTACACAACAAAGGAGACATTAAGAACCATACAGTGAGGACCTGAGTTGCTCGAAAACAGACCCTGAAACTTTCAAACATGTTGTTCTGTATAGAATTATTTCAGTAAAGATATATCTCATACAAGATGTGCAACTGCAAAAATATTTGCAATGCATTTGTGCAATCTAGAACATCTTTAAATACATTTTACAATAGTGTTTTTCAGGCACTTTGGTTACTGCAGGTGGAGTGCATATGTAAAGCAAAACAAGAGGCACATTGCTTGACGTACGTTGCTGAGTGCTTCCATGACAAGGCTGCCGTCGAGGATGATCCACACTCTTGTGGGGTTTAGTTATGGCAATGCTGGTCTTGCTGGGCTTGCAGCACTGGTGTCCTCATGGCAGTGTCTGCCAACTCTCCCTTATTAAGAGCCTATAGTGAGAGAAACAAGATAAAAAGAGGATAACAGTTAAATCATTGTATGGTCTTAAGAAACATTATTTTTTCATGATTCATAGTATTTTTTATTTCTAATACTGTACAAAAAAAGCTGTTAGAAGCATTTTTGTGTGTTTATGTATGAATGAACACACAAGCAACATATGCCATAACACGTGTGTCCATGATGATGTCCATGTTTTTGATGAAGCCAGTGATGGTGCAGAGCGGAGGAATGAGACCAACACAGGGGATATGGTTGTCACTGTGGCCGAGACCGGCGCTGTTTATAAGTTCTGCTCTTCACTCTCCACCTTGCAAAGCCCCGACAAAAATGGGGAACACTTAACAATGACCTTACAGCAAGTAAAATAATAGACATATTAAAATAAATGGGAGAGCGGCTCTCAAAGCGCACACCTTACAAACCCCCAACAAACAATGGGGAACATGGCGGCTTTGCTACGGTGAGAGCTACGGTGGCCAACAGAGCTCAACGGCAACAGCCAAATACGCACTCACGCACAATAACACCAGCAACAGCGCCACCTACTGACTCAGCAGCAGTAGCCGCTCCCTTACAAATATATGACATTTAATATTGGTAAAGTGTGTTTTATTGTTCACATTTGAAGTTGAATGTTTTGTTCAAACCATGGTGCCTGTACCTTTAAGACTGCGCAGTCCTTCTGTTCACATCCGGGTGCTTCTCTCAGTCCCAGCACCAGACAACTGAAGGAAGGTAATGCTCGCCTTTTTTGAATATTTGTTTTACCTTTTAACAAATGTTAAATTGTGTACTGTATATGTTTTTTTATCATGTGGACAAAACAATTTTGTGTTCATATATATTTCCGGGCACTTTCTCAGTCAGCACCGGACAACTGAAGGAAGGAGTCTGAGGCGTACAGAAGGTTTTCATAGAGCCCTGATTTATTTTATTTTGTCCAGCACTGGACGACGAAGGGAAATTTCCCAATTTTAAAGAGCAGCAGAAGACTGGTTGTGGTCTCCTTTATTGATGGCCCTCCCCTCTCAATGAACACAAGACAGAGCACCAGCTTCACAAGCAGACACACCCCTTACTCGAGCTTTCTAATTTATTTTGAAATTTGACAGAAGTTTATTTTGATACTGTAGCGATAATTTCCGGTTTGGTGTGATCTGATCATTTTAAAGTGCCTCCCTGGAGCTGCCTCCCTGGAGCTGCCTATCTGGAGCACTCGGGAACAGCAAGCCGCAACTGAGCGCTCCTGGGACGTTGTTGAGCCGCTCTATGTGGAAGAGGTCCCATTGGTTTTAATGGAAGCTAATTGCGGCATTTACCACACCACTGCTGGTAGGAGCATTCGGTGGAATTTGGAAGTAACAGTTTACATAGAAAGAACTTTCAGGTTAACAGTGCATGACCTTCAGAGTTGCTTTCTGCACAGTCACACTTCCTCTGTCTGCAAGAACCTAAGAAAAGCCATACAAGGTCACATCTCTTTTCTAATAACATCCTGGCTAAAAAAGCAAGCTATTTGCACACACAGGCTCATACACATACACACACACACACACACACACACACAGAGTAGAACCCTATCTTCTTCTATTCCCTCTCCACTGATTAAAATAACCTTCACTCCCATTGGGGAGGAGTCAAGTTATTTTTGAAATAAATATTCCCTCAGCAGATTGTGTGTGTGTGTGTGTGTGTGTGTGTGTGTGTCTGCCTGTGTAGCCCTGATGCTCAATCTCTAAACAGCCTAATTTGTAACACACATTCATACACACACACACATAAACACGCAAGTCTTTATCGCAACCTGACACTTGGGTTGAGACTGGTAATCAGAGTAGCAACACCACCAAACGCCTCCCCCACTCACCCACCGCCACCCCATCTATACCCCGCCAGCCCCCCATCTGAGGGAAGAAGCACATTTTAATCTGAACTGTTGCATATCTAATACTAATTGGAATCCTGCAACTGGGTCATTCTCATTGTTTTTCAAGTATTGTCAAATCGAATAGGAGTGGGCAGGGGGTTCATATAATAGAAATTGGAACCCTTGCACACACACTTCACCATCACACACACCCACACCACCACCATTCCCTCTGTAGCTGGAGCAGCCTTGATTGGATCCTTTCACTCACTCGTGTGCGTGTGTGTGTGTGTGTGTTTCAGTGAGACAGAGGAAGATGGATCAAAGAAAACAGATGTGAACACTTGTTAAACAGACACCAACAGACAGAGATGCACATCTACACACACACACACACATGCACAGCTGCTCTCTCCAGTCCTTGTTCTGGTCATACACCCATTGGTCTGGGCAGACAGCAGGGGTGGAACAGTGAAACAGTGATGGGTCCACATTTCAGCTGCAAGCACTTCTGCCATGCAGTCATGACTGAACAGAGAAATGATCAGTTAGATATTGTCTGAAAACAAACTTATATGCTTGTTTCATCTTAATATGAGATAAAAGATGGAGGTAAACTGAAGCTGGAGTAGGATTTTGTTCAGACTGCCGATATATTTCAAATTCATTACCTCTAAATGTAAGCATGAACCAATTCCATTTGTAGACTCACCAAAGAAGATACAGCTGCATGTAGACAAGGGAAGGTAGGAAGGTGCTGTTGTGTTTTAGCTGCAGCTACTAACAGTGCCTTCTTTCTTGTGGCCAGCTCTAACCTGCATAAATATGGAAACTTGGAGTGATTCGCTTAGCTCTGCTGTCAACCATTAACATGCTTGCTGTCTACAGAGGTGTAAGCATACCTGAGGGGAGCAAAAGTATTTAAAGGAAGAGCAAACGCATTAAAACTGTGCTGAGTTATAATATACTACGGTATTTTTTGTGCTGATAATCTTTATGTTAAGTTATTTCCTTTATTATTATTGATGCATGGTGCGCATAGGTTAACAATTTATCGTGCGAACAAGTCAAAGCTGGCTGTTCTGTACCTGGGTCCCAATGGCAGAGACCTGAGAAGAAAAAGCCTTTTCATTTTCATGAGGCTTGAAGCGGTTTCTTGGCAGTAAAACAGATAATCCATGTCTGCTAGAGGTCTATATTTGCCTTGACAGAAGGATAATCCTGTGTACCTGCTGTATCTACTGTCATCATCTCTGTGATGTGATTGATGCTGTGGCTCACACTTGCCATTTAACAGATATGCACCATTAACTGTAGTGGGGCATCGAATTGTAACTGCAAGTGCATTCAAAAGACCACTAAGTAGATTGAAATGTCTTTCTAAAGCTTGACTTTAGTGGCCTTTAAGTAAAAAAGAAATATCATTGCACTAGAGAGCAGGAGTCAAGTGAAGAGAGGAGTCAGTAGATAGAGTAATAAGTGAGAGGGGTCAATAAAGTCTGTGTACAAGTTGTAGGAAAAAATATGCATTTGATGAAAAAATTTGAGGTATACTAGATTTTTGTTTTTAATCTGTATGACAAGAATTAATCATCACCATCATGGCAATTATCTATTTAAGGCAGTGTAAATGAAGACAAAATACCAAAATAAAGGCTGGAGATTGTCAAACGATCAACAAACTAATTAAATATAAGAAGGGTAGAAAGTGTTACACTGTTGTTGGAAATGTAAAATGGGAAAAACACAATACCCAGTATATAACATGCAGCCCATACAGCAAGTTTGTGATTCAGAAAATTTCAAATGCACAAATCAGTGTTCAGGTCAAGTACCTTTGTCACAATGACAACAATATGTAAAAAGACTGTGTATCCAGACATATAGACAGGATGTCCAAACCATATGAGTTGCTGCTTTAGCTACTTTAGACTTCCTCAGACATGTTGACAAAGAACAGCTAGAGGAGAATTCTGGGAGCAGAGATGAGAGTTCTGACAATCTGATATTTTAGACCATCTTTCTCTTTAGAAAAATGTTATTAGTTGGAGATAACTGTTCTTGTTCTTGTTCTGTTCTTGTTCTTTGATTCATGCCATAATCATATGCTGTTTACTCATAACAAATGCAGTTTATTGATATCTCAAATAAAACAGTGTCCTTGGCTTTTAATGTAAATAAACAGATTGGAATTTAATTTAATTTCAATGAGTCTCTGACTGACTTTCTCAGTTTAAGGAATCAGTTTTAGGCCCCGAAGACCAGCAACCTCACACACACGCACACACACACACACACACACATATACACACTCAAATACATGCTTTCAGTAACTCCCATTAACTTGGGCCTTTACATACTCGCTGTAAGTCACAATTCAGAAAACATACAGTTTGGACCATATGTAGTACACAGATAGCGAATAGAAGTGCAGCCTTGCATATTTGTATAACATTTATGTTTTGTTGCATGACAATATTGACACCTGGCTGTGACACTCAGTTTGGCTGTTTTGGTGGATAAATTCTGAAACTGACATGGCAGCATTACATCTGTGAACTTAAATTTGGAATATTTTGTCCCGCAGACCTGCATTTAAATATTTTTTGAGTTAGCCCTGAATGATAATCTTTTTAAATAATCACAATTAGATAATGGAAAACCCTTGCTATGGTAATATGGTTGCAATTCACCACAACTAAAATTAATTAAATGATCATGAAATTACCTATTTTGTCATTTTGTAGGAGACCCAGTGGAGTCTTCCTCAAGGACCCTCTTCACATCCCCAGACCCCTTTTAAAAGCATTGTCCCAAAATTCCAAAATTGGCAAGCTGTATGACTCCGAGGGACAATATCCTCCAAAACGAATGGTTATATTCTCTCTCTCTCTCTTTCTGAGTGTGTGTGTGAGTGAGTGAGTGAGTGTGTCTGTGTAAGGCATCTGCTTCTACACCAGCATCACGTTATCTTAGCGTCCACTGGATGGCAGTGTTGTGTATTACAGTACATTTTGAGCCAGAAAGGCAATGAAATGCTTTGATATAATCATAGATGCTAGTTTAGGTGGAGGCCGAAGTTAAAAAAGCCAAAACTTTTGCAGGGCTCTCTCCAATCCTCTCTCAGTGCTGCCATGAGCTTCTCCTGTGTGGGTGAGCATATATTTGTGTGACGTTACATGTGACTACAGTGTGACAAATCTAAATAAAAATGTCACTGGGAACTAATGCTATTTCATTCCTCAGCATTCTTAAAAAAATAAGAAATTATAATAATATCCCCTGCTTTTGATTGTTGTTGATTGATAACAGCTTACAGTTAATATTGAATTCTTGACAGAAATATTTGACAGGTTGAAAACCTTGATCAGTAAATCTTCACTTGCCTTTTTAGAATATGTACTAGGGGTTCAGTACTTTTGCCCAAGAACCATGTTCCATTCTTCACTGTAGCTGTAGTAGCTGTTTGCTGGGGAGCTGGATGAAAGATCAGAATCAGCTGAGTGTGCATGCACTGTTTAAGTATTTGACACTCTTCATCATTTAGTGTTCACCCAAATTATTATTTCATTACTTTTACACTGTTACTTCTCTTTCTTTTTTTATTTTCATATTGAGTTGTATGTTTTTCTAAATAATCCCATGCAGAGGCACATATTACCCCAACATTGCATTTCACACGTAACTGCACCATGACTGCAGTGTGACGTCAGTGGAGCTGATAGGCAATCACTTGAGCCAATGAGCCTGTTTCCACCAGCGGCAGCACCGTCGTCCCATCGTCAGATTTACAGATACCCTATAAATATGCCATTGCTTTATGTTTTTAGCTGGACGTCAGACACCAATACAACATAAAACAACATGAAACATCCAGTCAATTATCAAAATAAAAGCACTGAACTTGACACTAGAACATATTTAATGTAATTACATCATTATCGTCTCATTGCTCAGTGAATACGTTTACACACACTTTTTGTGTTTTTTTGCAGGAATGAAGTGACGCCTTGTGGCTCCAGTGGTCTGGTGGGAATTGTCAGTGCAGTTTATGGTGTTTGTTTCATATTGCTGCAGTTACAGTGCAGTTCATGAAACTAATCAAATCAGTAATCTGGTTTGAGGGTAAAGACACAGTTGCTGTACCGAACAAATGAAAACACAGCAGAACAGAACAGGGGATTGTCTTTATCAATCCATTATCTCACTGGTGTAGCAGGGGTCTGCTGGTGACTATCTGCAGTTCACATAGAGTGATCTCCAGTCAACCTTAAGCCTTGTATTTGGACTTGGGGAGGAAACCAGAGAACCTGGAGAAATCCTCCCAACACACAGCGAAAGCATGAAGACTCCAAACAGAAAAAGTAGGAGCAGGACATGAACCAGCTCCCCTCTCCCTGTGAGGGGAGCTCACAGCGAGCTCCCCTTTTTTTTTCTACTAAAACCCATAACAAATTACATTTCTTAATAGCTTGTGGTTAAAGAAAGGCAAAGGAGTTAAAGAAAGGCAAAGGTGTCATAACTATTAATTCTATATTGTAAATGTGCCTCATAAAATAATGCATAATATTGTAATCACAACAAAAATAAGAACAGTTACCAAAAAGTCACCAAAAGTCAGCTGCATTAGTCAATAAATAATGACTGATGATATTTTAAGAAAACCATAGTGCCTTCATTGACCAAGCTTCAATTGGTAAGACTGAGAAGAAATCAGACACAGCTTGAAAATTTGAAACATAAGTATCATGTCATTCCCCCTCCCTCTCCACTGCACTCATACCCTGCCTCCAAGCCCCTCCTCTCTGTGTCATCTGTGTGGCTGCTGTGACAGTGACCAAAGATGCTCTGATGCGACATCGACCAGCCCCTGATGCCATTCAGAGAGGTGATTGACAGAGCGGCAGCCGGCAGCATGAGTGAAGTGCAGTCAGTAGTGGCAAGTGAGGCATGGCCTCGCCTGTCATCATGGAAAGAAAAGTAAAGTAAAAGTAAAATGAAAAAAATAAATGGTAATACTTAACCAGTGATTAGTACTATACATTTATTTTTACATTTAACTTCACCTATTTTAGATTAACTTTTACTCAAAGACACTTAACTTTTGCATTCATGACTCAAAAACTGCGAAGAGATGTGCAGTAATGCAGCTGCTGGCTGAGCCTCACCAGGGATTGTGCAATGGCTTGGCTGGTTGTGCTGGTACCCTACGCAGTGAGACCATACTGCTGTCTCTCTGTACGTCGCTATTAAAATGTTCAAACATTTCACGATATGAACTAAATTTCGATAGTTTAGCATATTTTTTTTCAACAACTGTATATATATAGCATGTTTCTCGTGCTGAGCAGCAAGCCAAAAAGGCTATGAAAAGGCACTGGGGAGGCAAGCAGTTTGCTTCGTGGTAGGGGGCGCAAGTGATCCCAGGGATTCTTCTTGCGACTCCTCAGCTCAGCTGCTGAAGTGGCAACAAGTGATTTCAAATGCAGCCAACCGTTCTTTACTCCTGTCTTCATTTATAAGTAAAGGTAAGATGATAACGTTTTATTTTTTATTGTTTAAATGTCCTTTTTGTGTGATACAGTTTGTATGAGTACATAATGCTGATATGAGAAATCCACTAAATGCTGCCAATCAAATGGTGAATACGATGCTTTGTAGGATTCATATGTTGGGAAATCTCGTAGTGATAACAGTGCTTCACCGGCTATGACGTGCCGTGAGGTAGGGTTTTACTTAGCCCTACCTTAAGAGTTTTATACATACAGTGATCAGTAAGACACATTACTCATACAGGTCCGAGAAAATTGAGAAAAACTTTTTTGTGTGAATGAAATTTGAGACTTTTCTCTTGGGAAGTGTGTGAACCTCCTGAAATCTTCCAGTAAATCTGAGACAATTAAATAGGCGAGTTTGTTGGCTTGATTCTGCATGAACCTGTAGAAACTTTGTCTAGTTTTGTTCATGACTACATAGGACCTGGTTACACATTTAGGTGTCTATGTTCCACCTTTCTCTTTATATCTGTCTATCAACCAATCAACCTATCTATCTATCTATCTATCTATGGAGACTGATCAGTGTGTCATCTATGCTTAGGTCTGTGAGCTCACATTGGAAAAATATTGTAAGTTAAAATCACTTATGGTAAGAGAAACCTTCTATTTCAATAGAAGGTACTGATTACAAGGTTTTTCTGGAAACCTGTAATTGTTGTCACATTAATTCAGTGTTTTTGGAAAAGTTATCACACCAAAAATGTATTACGCTGCTGACATCCACTGTGCAGTATATGAAGAATACAGGGCATCCCTTTAAGGACTCAGTCAGACCGTGCACCAGAGTTCTTTTTAGGCCCTTGCCATAGGCCTGTAATGGCTGACCAGGAAGTGGGTGCTGGTGTGAGCAGAGCAGAGTGAGACGAGAGGGAGAGTAAGCCACAGTCCATAGTCCCCATCTCATTTTCAGCTGGTTGCTAAATACAGATTATTTAGAGTTTTAGGAGCGATTTTGGACTGATTGGGTGGAGAAGAGTGACTGCCACGGGTGTGTTGACCATAAAAAGGGACGCGCGTGGTGGGCCCCATTGACTGAACTCCACAAACTCCACTTCCAGCATGCCAGTTCTGCTAGCCTAGTAGCTAAGCCTAGTGGCTTCGAGTACTGGGGTTCTGGTGATATTAGCTGGTAGACCAGCTAATTTTGCATTGTTTTTTTTCTTTTTCTCTCTGGTATTTGGTGGATTACTCTTGATTTTGTGGATTACTTTTAATTCTGTGCATTACCTTTGATTTTTGTGGACACCAGGAACTATGAGGGAAATGGGACAAGGACAAAAGGGATAAGGATTTGGTTTGGGTAAAAAGGGGATTTTTGTATGAATATAGGAGCCTTCGTATGGGTGAAAGCTTTTCTATAATACATTATTAATCTAATTGAATGACGCTGACCCGCACCCTGCAGCCGCACTGTCACGCACGCACCCCCCTCCACCCCCCTGGTCCGACAATGGCCATGGCCCCGCAGCCATACTGTTGCAGCCCCCCCCTTCTGACAATCCCTGCCGCCACTCCGACCATAGGTGACTGTTACAACCTATATTGCTGTGTTGTGTCATTTTATATTTAACAAGAAGGGGAAACTCATACCTTTTACATTTCCATTATTTTAAATATATACCTAGGAGGGGGTTGTCTATTCAACAAAAACAGTTGTGGTGGTCATCATCACAATAGTCAATTACCTATATATGAAATTAGTTGTAACCTTAATGCAACGAGCCAAGCTAAAGTGTCATTGTATCTACTTATGTTCATATCTACATGAAACTATCTAGAAGGGCTGAATGATTTTGGAAAATAAGGTTATTGCCTTTTTTTTCTTTTTTTCCTCAATATTGCAATTTAATATGCAATTATTTTTTCAAGGGCCTCCTCTCATGTATTTTTCAGCAAACTCAAGCAATGAATCAGTCTTTCATAATAAACAACAGATTTATTTAAAGCACAAATAACAATAAAGTAAACAAATCTCTTCAACATTTCTAACGTGCACTGTGAGGAGGTGTTTCTCCCCCATTTATTTCCTTTATTCAATCGGGGCGTGATTGGTGGACTGTTGATGCGGTGTGGAGGCGCAGTGCTGGGCTGCACAGACGCGCGGCCGCACGCACACACGCACCCGCACTCATGCACGCACGCTCGCACGCACCCGCACACACGTTACACACGAACACGTGCTCACACACACACACACACACACCTATATATACATATGCTGTCTGCAGTTTGCCCCGCCATTTACAGCGGCAGGTCCGCGGTTCACTCCGCGAGTGTGGACCTTTGCTGCCGGGTACACCCTGGAAATAGACGCCACAGCAATACCCTGTCCTGAACAACTTCCTTCAGTCGACATACTCACCACATCCTCCCCATCTTCAGTCCCCACTACCAAACAGACGCGCGTTCTCGGTGGGAGGATTTAAAGGGCAGGCTTAACTGTCGGAAAGGGGGAGGGTGTCTGTCGGGAGGGGAGGTTGGGACAGGTATTGGGTTTTGGTAGTCGAATGCTATATGTGTGTGTTTGGTTTGGTGTGATTGGTTACTATAAAGTGGTTGGGATGTGTGGATGATGTGTGCTATATGGAGTTACTGTTTTGTGTGTGTTAAATGGGGGGGGGGTATGGATGAAATGGTACGATCCAGACAGTTAGCCAATGGCAGGGCAGGCTCCCCTAGAGGGGAGGAGAATATAAGCCGCAGGTTCATTGTAGACTGGGGTAGGTGAGGACAGGTGCTGTTAACCGGGGAGAGAGCAACTGTAAGTAGAACCTGTGGAGATTGTTGTGAACCATCGCTTTGATTTTTGTTGCTACTTTTTGGCTTATTGTTTTTCTTATTACTTTTTCTTGGTGTTTTGGTACTTTTTGAGAATTTTTGGGTTTTTGTCATTTTTCTTTTGATGGACTTACACTGTAAATAAATTGCACATTTTTTTACAATTATACATTGGACTGTTGACTTTTGTTTCACCCTTTTCCCCCTGATATCCAACCGCTCGGTCTCTTGGCGAGTGAGGTGGCCAACTGGTCGCTCACATTTGGTGTCACGAAGTGGTTTTTCAGACGCTGACAGACACTGGAGTCAGAGGGGAAGAGGTATTTGACTCGGCAGGAGATGGCGTATCGTCGTATGAATAGAGAGGACCTGGACAAGGCTGCAGACCCAGCAGAGGAGTATGATGACACCGGAGCAGATGTGGGTAGTACCCAAGGGTCTGATCTTGCGGTTCTGCGTCAGCTCCTGGAGAGGTCGTTGCAGAACCAGGAGAGGGAGGCCTACAAGCAGGAGCAACGCTGGAGGGGTGTCCAGATCCAGCTGAACCAGCTCCGTGATGACTTTGAGGCAGAGAAGCGTGTGGCACCAGCACCAGCACCTCCAGAGGTAGCTGCAACTGGGGCACCAGCGGCAGCAGCGGCGCCACCAGCAGTAGCAGTAGCAGAAGCAGCTGCAGCAGCACAGCCACCCAGGAGAGCTGCAGCACCGGCGGCAGGGATGGCAGCAGTAGCAGGAGTGCCTGTGGAGTGGTCCAGACACGCCATACCTAGACTGGAGGAAGGAGAGGACATCGAACAGTACCTCACAACGTTCGAGCGGTTAGCCACAGCCTACCGCTGGCCTAGGGAGGCCTGGGCGGTAATCCTTGTCCCTCACCTCACAGGTAAAGCCCGGGCAGCGTATGTGGCTATGGACCCAGACCATGCCATGGAATATGACCAGGTGAGAGAAGCTATCCTGCAAAAGTATGAGATAAATGAGGATACTTATCGGCAACGGTTCAGAAACCCCGAAATCAGGCTCGGTGAGACACCCAGAGAGCTCTACACCCGACTTAAGGACCTGTTCCACAAGTGGATTAGGCCGACAGTTAGATCCGTTGAAGAGATCTGTGAGGCACTGATACTGGAGCAGTATCTGCGGGCCTTGGCCCCGGACGTCAGAGTGTGGGTCAGGGAGCATCATCCACAGAGTGGCCACAGGGCAGCAGAGTTGGTTGAGGACTATGTTGCAGCTCGGCAGAGGCACACCAGTTTTCGCCTGAACCAGGAAAGCAGGCCAGCCGCCAGGGCTAGGTCGGATGCTTTTGGTCAGGGTGGTGGTTATCAGCCTAGCACTCGCCCTAGGGAGAATACTGTCCTCACAAAGCCCAGATACCCTGTAGGGCCCAGAACAGTCACATCAATTATATGTCATCTTTGTAGTAAGGAGGGCCACATAAAGCGTGACTGTCCGAATCGGAAGCCCAAGGAAGCTAGCTACAGCTGTCTCCCGCGACCAGAGGGGGAGCAAGTGGGTTTCCTGGGGAGGTTGCAGACAGTGCAGGTGGTGGTCAATGGGAAGGAGGCTATTGCAGTGTTGGACACAGGGAGCAACCAGACTCTAGTACAGCCACAGCTGGTTGAGAAGAGAGACTTGTTACCCGGTGGGAAGGTCTCGATTATCTGTGTTAATGGAGATGCACATGACTACCCAGCAGCAGAGGTGTACTTAGAAGTGAATGGCCAGACTTATCAACTGACGGTTGGGGTGGTGGAAAAGTTCAGTCACCCAGTGCTGATAGGCCAGGATGTGCTAGTGTTGCCAGAGTTGCTACAAACAAGTAAAGAAGTGAACTTGGTAGTAACAAGGTCCCAGAGCAGCAGAAAGGCAACAGACATACAAGAGCGGGACAGAACTAACACGCTACTTGAGTTGCCCTTTGCTAGCAGTGACATAGAGGATGTTAGCAGGGGTAGAGGGAGGAAGTCAAGGCGACAGAGAAGACAAGACAAGCTGGAGGGCACTGTTAAGAGGGCCAGAGAAGGGCCAGTCACTCAGTCAGATGAAGACTGGGAGAACCTAGTGACTGACATTAAGCAGATGCAGCGGGAGGATGGGTCACTGAAGGCAGCGTTTAATAAAGTGCTTGAGAAAGATGGGGTCAAGACAGGGGTCAAACCTACCTTAGCTGGGGAGGGGTATATCTTACGAGAAGGAGTACTATACCATCAGCCAGATGGGGACAGAGAAGAGCAGCTGGTAGTACCCACACAGCTACGTAGCCAGGTGTTAGCTATGGGGCACAGCATTCCCTGGGCGGGTCACCTGGGCCTCCAGAAAACATACGCTCGCATTGCAGCAAGATTTTTCTGGCCAGGGGTGTACAGAAAGGTACAGGAGTTTTGCCAAAGTTGCTCAGTTTGCCAGCTTACAAGCAAATACACGGCCAGTCCTTGCCCTCTACAGTCACTTCCTGTCATTGACGTGCCATTCTCACGTATAGCAATGGACATTGTAGGCCCACTGGAGCGTACACCAACGGGTTTTAAATACATTTTAGTGGTGTGTGACTACGCTACCAGATACCCCGAGGCATTCCCGCTTCGTAGGATTTCTGCCAGACCCATTGCACAGGCTTTGTTACAGTTATTCTCCCGTGTAGGCATCCCGAAAGAAATTATCACTGATCAGGGCACAGCATTTCTCTCCAGAAGCTTGAGGCAGGTCTATGGCGTTCTAGGCATTAAGGGCATTAAGACCACCCCCTACCACCCTCAGACCGATGGCCTGGTAGAGCGCTTTAACCAAACCCTGAAAAACATGCTCAGGAAGTTTGTGGCTAAGAATGGAAAGGACTGGGACCGTTGGCTACCTTACCTTCTTTTTGCTTACCGGGAGGTACCCCAGGTGTCTACTGGCTTTTCGCCATTTGAATTGTTGTTCGGCTGGCCAGTAAGGGGGCCCCTGGACGTGCTCAGGGAGGCCTGGGAAGGCCCTCAGGTCACAGAGGCTCGGTCCATTTTGGCACACGTGCTCAGGATGAGGGAAAAGATGGAGCAGATGACTGAGCTAGTAAGGGCTAATATGGAGCAGTCACAGGCCAGGCAGAAGACTTGGTATGACCAGAGGGCCAGGCAAAGGACTCTGGTGCCAGGGCAGAAGGTGCTGCTCCTGTTGCCCTCATCAGAGAGCAAGCTGCTGGCCAAATGGCAGGGTCCTTACAGCGTCATCCGTAAGATGGGCCCTGTGACCTATGAGATTGAGCTACCAGGGAGGAGGAAGCCAAGGCAGACTTTCCATGTGAACCTCCTGAAAGAATGGAAAGAGCCAGCAGTTACCCCAGGAATACAACTCAGGGTGCAGGCGGTGGTACAGGAAGAAGACAGACCAGAGCAGTTCTTCCCTACCGGTCAGCCGGCTGCGACCCTGGATCTATCGCATTTGTCCTCACAGCAGCAGGCAGAGGTGGGCCAGGTTGTTCCACCTGGCTTGTTCCAAGAAGGGCCAGGTTTAACAACAGTGGTGGAGCATTCTGTTACTTTGAATGATACAACCCCAGTGCACCAGCGGATGTATCGTGTCCCTGAGCGTCTGCTACCTTCCCTCAAGGCAGAGGTGGAGGACATGCTGGCAATGGGGGTTATTGAAAGATCCACAAGTGACTGGAGTAACCCTGTGGTGCTGGTCCCTAAGAAAGATGGAACATTGAGGTTCTGTATTGACTTTAGGCGGGTTAATGCTCAGTCAAAATTTGATGCATATCCCATGCCACGTTTAGAGGACTTGATAGAGAGGCTGGGGAAGGCCACCTACATCACTACACTGGACTTATGTAAGGGTTATTGGCAAGTCCCACTAGCAGAAAAGACCAAGCCCTACACAGCCTTCCGCACTCCCCAGGGATTATTCCATTTTAATGTCATGCCTTTTGGACTGCAGGGTGCGCCAGCCACTTTCCAGAGGCTGATGGACATTGTACTCGCTGGTACAGAGTCATTTGCTGCAGCCTATTTGGACGATATTGTGGTCTATAGTGCCACATGGAGGGAACATCTGGAACACCTGGAGGAGGTGCTCTGCAGGATTAAACGGGCAGGACTGACCATCCATCCCCGGAAGTGTGCCATTGCGCAGAAGGAGGTGCGCTACCTTGGGCATGTGCTGGGCCGGGGAGTTATCCGACCACAGCAGGACAAAGTGGAGGCTGTGCAGAACTGTCAGAGACCTCAGACAAAGAAGGCCGTCAGGTCCTTTTTAGGTCTGGTGGGCTGGTACCGGAAGTTTATTCCAGATTTTGCAAGCCGGGCAGCACCTCTGACTGACCTCACTCGGAAGAGCAGCAGCAATCAGGTTCAGTGGGGTGAGGAGCAGGAGAGGGCCTTTGCGGATTTAAAAGGGGCTCTTTGCAAGGGGCCAGTGCTTCAGAGTCCTGACTTCACCAAGCCTTTTACTGTGCATACGGATGCCTCAGGTGTTGGTATTGGTGCAGTACTTCTCCAGGGTGAAGGGGAGGACCAACGTCCAGTGGCTTTTATAAGCCGTAAACTGTTTCCCAGAGAGACCAGGTACACCGCAGTGGAGCTGGAGTGCTTGGCAGTGAAATTTGCCCTGGACTCATTCAGATACTACTTGCTTGGCAGAGACTTCATGCTTGAGACTGACCATCGCGCCTTGCAGTGGTTAGGACGCATGAAAGACACTAATGCGAGGATTACTCGCTGATTTTTGGCATTGCAGCCATACCGGTTCACGGTGCAATACCGGGCAGGCAAAGTGAACACTGTGGCTGATTTCCTGTCTCGCCACCCGTGTGGCTGAGACTGCAGAGGGGGAAGGAAATGTGAGGAGGTGTTTCTCCCCCATTTATTTCCTTTATTCAATCGGGGCGTGATTGGTGGACTGTTGATGCGGTGTGGAGGCGCAGTGCTGGGCTGCACAGACGCGCGGCCCGTACAGACGCGCGGCCGCACGCACACACGCACCCGCACACATGCACGCACGCTCGCACGCTCACACGCACCCGCACACACGTTACACACGAACATGTGCTCACACACACACACACACACACACCTATATATACATATGCTGTCGACAGTTTGCCCCGCCATTTGCAGCGGCAGGTCCGCGGTTCACTCCGCGAGTGTGGACCTTTGCTGCCGGGTACACCCTGGAAATAGATGCCACAGCAATACCCTGTCCTGAACAACTTCCTTCAGTCGACATACTCACCACATCCTCCCCATCTTCAGTCCCCACTTCCAAACAGACGCGCGTTCTCGGTGGGAGGATTTAAAGGGCAGGCTTAACTGTCGGAAAGGGGGAGGGTGTCTGTCGGGAGGGGAGGTTGGGACAGGTATTGGGTTTTGGTAGTCGAATGCTATATGTGTGTGTTTGGTTTGGTGTGATTGGTTACTATAAAGTGGTTGGGATGTGTGGATGATGTGTGCTATATGGAGTTACTGTTTTGTGTGTGTTAAATGGGGGGGGGTATGGATGAAATGGTACGATCCAGACAGTTAGCCAATGGCAGGGCAGGCTCCCCTAGAGGGGAGGAGAATATAAGCCGCAGGTTCATTGTAGACTGGGGTAGGTGAGGACAGGTGCTGTTAACCGGGGAGAGAGCAACTGTAAGTAGAACCTGTGGAGATTTGTTGTGAACCATCGCTTTGATTTTTGTTGCTACTTTTTGGCTTATTGTTTTTCTTATTACTTTTTCTTGGTGTTTTGGTACTTTTTGAGAATTTTTGGGTTTTTGTCATTTTTCTTTTGATAGACTTACACTGTAAATAAATTGCACATTTTTTCACAATTATACATTGGACTGTTGACTTTTGTTTCACCCTTTTCCCCCTGATATCCAACCGCTCGGTCTCTTGGCGAGTGAGGTGGCCAACTGGTCGCTCACATGCACTTCTTAAAGACTGACTCAGGAACTTCACTCTACAAATAAATAAATAGATAAATAAATAAATAACAAAAAAGAAGCAGCATTTGATTGGTCACATCCTCTTCAACATGATTTTGTGGGCATGTCACGTCACTAGATCATGGGACCAATCAAATCACTGCCTTTGTGATCATTCAGTCCTACTATCTATCTATCTATCTATCTATCTATCATTCTTTTAACCTGATCAACTCCATTTAGTGGCCATATGAGAAGCAAATTCCACATTGACTCAATAATTATGATTTTTGCAAAACCAGGCACAATATTTCATTTTCATTGCAGTACTATGTGTGACTGTAATAATAAAGTTTCAGAATTTTGATAGTTTATTTGCTGACAAATGAACATTCACATTAACTAATTATTGAACAGATTCCTCCAAAGTGAGCTAAAATAAGAGGACCCTTGGGGTGGCCTAGGACCCATATTAACCCTGCGGTTGCCGTACCCCTACGGGCGCAAAGGCTGGGACCCACTCACAGCTCCTTGCAGCTTTAATTAGGGTCCAGGTAATGAAGTTGCGAGAACCCTCTTAAATCTGTGGTGTTTCTTTGAATCATTATTATTATTCCCAATCAAAAAACGTATTTTTGGGGGCCTGAACATTCTTGAAAACGGACCATTTTCGGCATGCACATGGGACGGGTTAAAATTTCATATTATAAAGTCATTCAAAATGCACAGGGCAAAATTACGCAATTGCGCCACCTAGAAAACTTGAAACGGTGAGCCCCACTTCTGAGTTTCGCTGAAATGCTTGAAACTTGGTGGGATTATAGAACATATTGAGATGCACAAAAAATCCTCTTGAGGCCCTATCCTCAACCCAACAGGAAGTCAGCCTATTGACTGTTTTCTCTTTTTGATGCAGCTTTTCATAGGGTTTTTATCCAATTGACTTCAAATTAGGTACAGATCATCCAGAGACTAACACTCTGTAGGTCAAAGGGCATGGTTGCTACAATGTGTCAAAATTTGGTGATTTTTTTCTTCTTACTCTTTCACTTTAAGTGGCTCTCACGCCCACATACTTGATGATGGCACCTTGAAACTTGCTGGACATGATAAGGGCTCCATCCTGAATAGCCTGATATAGTAACTTCCAACCTCACTCATATGGCCACCCAGTGGCGACAGGAAGTAATCAGGTTTTACACTTGTGGTAATTCTACATAATTTACCACAACTTCATTCCACTTGTAATACATGCAGAACAAGTTGTTGAGGCTACATGACAAAGGGAGAGAGGCTAACACCAAGAGTGGCTTTCTGATGGCTTTTAAGAGCTCATATCGTCATGAAAATTGGAACACTGATTGAGGACAGAGAGCTCTGAAGTTTGATAGGGGCATAGCCTATGGGGGGCCAAAATGCAAAAGTAGCGCCCCCTAGAAATTTTGACCAATCCCCATGAGGATTTTTTTTACTTTGTCATGGGCAAACAAAAATTGGTATGCAAATACATCCTAAAGAGATATACAAAAAAGTCTCTTGACATAATGGCCCGACAGGAAGTGGGCCATTTTGATTTGAATTTTTGAATTTTAAAAACATCTCCTCCGAGGGGGTTAACCCAATTAATTGAACTGGACAGGAAGTCGGCCATTTTGGTTTCAATGTTACAGTGTCGCTATTTCAATACAGCACTTTTCACCTGAGTCCGCCGAGAGATTTTATCGTATCAACTACTGAACATATTGTATAAGATCACCTTAATGGCATTGTGATCAAAAGTTTTGACATTTTTTCTCTATGTCATGGGGTGTAGCCGTATGGCAGCCATAGTCGAGCTGGTTCATTGTCTGAATCACAGCGATGCTGCTCAGCCCAGAAGAGATTCCTCTTCAAAATGTGCGAAAAGATTGATACTTGGGGTGGCCTAGGAACCACATTGATCCAGCAGTTGCCAGTACCCCGACACGTGCACAGACGAGGACCCGCTCACAGCTGCTTGCAGCTTTAATTGCTCTTAAAATTACAAGGAATATTGTGTTTTGTAGGCATCTTCCACTAAGATTTCTGTGGAGAGGGAGATTGCACTACCAACCACACCAGGATCACCATGCTGGGTAATAGATGTTTAAGTCTGACTGATGCAACCCACTGGATGGTCAGCACTGAAAGAAATGAGATTCAGAGAAATGCTGATTCTTGCAGTTGGCAATAATTATTTTGGAAATGATACAGAGGTGAGTGTGATGGCATTCACTTTGTCCTGTTTTCAGTATTCTTATGTTGCTATTCTTTTTTCACAAAAAAGTCTCATAGACATACTTATACTTTGGCATATGCTTGACTGTTTTAGCTTTTTTTAATCACCCGCTTCATGTCATTTGTTACGTAGTATGTTACTCACTCGCACACTTGTCAGCTATGAAGGTATGAACTTTGTGATAAAGTATTTAATAAATTAGTGTGTGTTCTATTGCAACTGTGTGTGGGTGTCTTTCATTTAATACCTTAGTATTAACCTTAACCTCAATTTGTTGTATTTCTCAGCTATAGCTCAGATATTCTCATATATAACTTTAGTAAGACATTTAAGAGAAATAATCAGGGGATGGAAGAGACGTTCGACACACAATAATAAGATCTCTTTTAAGGCTCATACTTCTCAGATTTAAAAGTCTCAGATTAATGTCATGTTATTATCTTTCTGTTCTCCTTATAAATATATCCTTATAAATAACCAAGACAAAATTGAGATCAGGGCTATACAATGATGACATCTCCTCTGTTTATCCCACTTCTCAATTATTGCTCAAATGGTTTTCTCCTTTCAATCTCCTTTGTCTCAGCGGTGTCTTGTCTCTTTTTAACTTATCTGTTGCTCCTAAGTGACCCTTGGGAGAAGTAACTCAGAAACAAATGATCACAGAATGATACAAATATGAGAAGCTCAAATTGTTGTCAAGAGATGAGGTTAAGTAAGAGATGAGCAACTCATTTTTCCTATGGGTTGAAAAAAATAAGAAAAAAAATCCCAATTACCTTATTTTCCAAAATCATTCAGCCCTTGTAGATAAATAGATCAATAGTTCCAAGTAGATACGAAAAAAGTAGATACAGTGAGACTGGAGCTTGGCTTGTTGCATTAAGGTTAATTCATATATAGGTTATTGACTATTGTAATAATGACCACCACAACTGATTGATCTCCATAGCAAGATATGGATAGATAGATAGATAGATAGATAGATAGATAGATAGATAGATAGATACAGTAGGTAGATAGATAGATAGATAAATTGACAGACAGACAGATAGCACAATATAAATTTAACAAATGTTTGCAACAAGTCATTATTTAGACTTGAAGCTGTAAACCAATTGAAGAGTGAGTACAACCTTTGATACTTTAGGAATTTGTATAAGCGTAAGAAAGGTTTACAGTATTTTTTCACCCCACATCTGAAGTGAAAGTAAGTATACTTGACAGTCCACATCTGTGTTGAAGCCTCAATGGATACATCTACGAAGGTGTTGGTAGGCTTGAATAAAGTCTCTATTTTCTTCAGTCATCTCATGTATTCGGTGCACACAAATGGCTTTGTTTGAAATGTCCTCATCACGTGCTTTTCCTGATGCCATATCATTAATGTCCCACACAGGATCCTGTCATGAATCAGTCCCCTGTCTGTGTCTTCTGCTCTGTTTAATTCATTTTATTCTTGCTTTTATCAATATCCTATCTTTCTCTAAGGATGCTGTCTCTACATAAAGATCAAACTCCTCAAATAAAAGGGACGGAGTTAAGAATCCATGTCTCAGATGGAGACATGGATGTAGACAGCCATGCTATACCAAAAATATCACAGCACCCACCAACATAAAATGGACTGTTTTAGAAAGATTAGATGATTGATCCACAAACTGTAATGATGTTCTGCCTTATCTTTGCAAAATGAATTGTTGATATTGTGGTGTTTGTATACATCAGTCATGGATTATAAAGGCATTTTATAAACTGTAATATATATACTTGAAGTCACACTTATGTCTAGGATTGAGATATAGAAATAGCAATGTTTCTATCACAATTCTCTACCAAAGTTTCATCAAAATGAGGGTGGTGAGAGGTTACATACTTATCAACTAAATAACAAACAAAACATGCACACAGTGGTGGTTTCAAGTCAGTCATCAGAAACGTGTGCATGTTGTTTGTGCGAGATGCTCTGTGTCTGTCTCTCCTCGTGTGTGCGAGTAGCAGGAATAGACACAGGAAATGAAAGTAATAATGAAAGTGATCATAATTAAATGTGTACGTCTGGGCAAAAGTGGACGTTTTGTCCCCGTATTTAAACACAGGCGCATAGCACTTTGTTGTTTCAAATGTACAACAAGGAGTACAGCTGAAGCAGCGGCGATTTCTCGATTAATGCATCCATGACAACCAACAGCAAACTGCTTCTGAATTATCTTTGGATAGGGTTTAGACCCTGTCACGTCTGAAAGTTTGGCTTATGCTGTCATGAATAGTCCCACACACTCTGTCGTCGCACGTCAGTTCATCAGTCACATTATTAATAGCCTGACAATTATTGCCTTTATCTTCATATCACTAATGGTGGCATGGTGACATGATTATCTTACCATGCTTCTGTTTCTGATGCTTCTGACTCGTGTCTCGTCACGGTTTTGTTATTTAGAGGGTTGCCTCCAGTGTCCCATGCAGAGTTTTCATCCAGCTCCTGCAAATGTTGCTGCTAACTTTCCATCTGCTTGTTGGTTGAAAAAATAGACCTTCCAGTAGATCGAACAGAAAACACCAAGCGTTGACAACTCCTGACAACATGAAGAAACCTGTGCATGACTGTCATATACATCCACTTGGCAATTTTTCTTTAAACTGCCAGAAACGACACTCAAAATGCCATTAGCTGCTATAAGCCACCTGCTTTGGGACACGGAGCTCAACCATGTGACGTCATCACTATGATGAGTTCACGGACCTCACGGAAGAAATACCTTCATTTTACAGCGACCCCTTGAAGAGATTTTGATCTAAAATTAATGTATTTCTGTTTAGTTTTGACCATTGGTGCAAGGGACTTTTTTGTGCGTCTGGACAAAGTCTATAAAAATACAAAGTTTCATCTTTCTACTCCATAAAAACTGTTATGTGGAGGATTATTTGAAAATTTCTAGTTGGCGCAGTCGAGTCATTTAGCCACAGCCATTGACAAAGCCATTACCTGGCTGTTCAAGCATACAATGCAATTATGTCCAGCAATTTTGAATTTTATATGATGAAGCACCTGTCCACAAGGCCATTTCAAAATTCTGATGACAAATAGCCAAAGTTTGTCATGTGCTAGTGGCCAAGCCTTTGGAGAAAATCAAATTAGTTACATAAAGCTTTCAGCTTGGTCTATAGATGATCTGTGTCAAATATGAAGCCAATTCGGTTAACCCCTCGGAGGAGATGTTTTTGAAAGATGACAATTCAAATCAAGACCTTCCTATTGGGTTATGGTCGTTATGTCAAGAGACTTTTATGTGTATCTCTTTATGATGCATTTACATGCTCTTTTTCGTTGGCCTACGACAAAGTTGAAAAAAAGTTCCTCATTGACCAGATTTCAAGGTGGCGCTATAGCGCAATTTTGCCCTGTGCACTTTGAACAACTTCAAAATATAACATTTTTCGCCAATCCCAATGCGCATGCGCATGTGCGCATGCACATTGTATTCCACACACACATGTATTCCACACACACAAATGGCTTTGGTTCAAATATCCTCATCACTTGCTTTTCCTGATGCCATGTCATTAACAGCCACAAACATAAAATGGGCTGTTTTAGCAAGATTAGATGTTTGGTTTAACATATCCACAAATTGTGATGGTGTTTTGCCTTATTTTTGCAAAATGAATTGTTGATTATGTGGTGTCTGTATAAATTGTAATAAGTCTCACTCTGTTTCTGTCACAATTCTCTGCCAAAGTTTCATCAAAATGAGGGTGGTGAGAGGTTATATATCTATTAATTAAATAACAACACATGCACAATGTGGTGGGTTCAACACATCCATCAGTAATGTGTACATGTCGTTTGTGTGAGATGTTCTGAGTAATCTGCTGTGTCAAAATCACCGAAAATATGTGCCCAGAATGGAGGAGATTGCAACTTATGTGGATACAAGTGTCAAATCACATCCTCATGTGATCTGAGCAGACAGATTTTATAGTATTTGGGAATTATTCACATCTGTATTGAGTCTCCAAGTCCTTAACATTACATCAATGGCTAGAGTATGTGATGTCACTGTTAATCAATAAAAATTGTAAATACACGTGGCCAGACCATGCAACTGTACTTTTTTATGCTGAAATGCATGATTTCTGACATCACTGTGTACAATTTCCGCCTGGTCTCTGGGCGTTGCAGCGTTGCTTATGCGGGTGTCCTCGATCGGCGTGCCCGGCTGGCTGCTGGAGAGGATGCGGGCGCTGGGTTTCCCCTGGAGGTGACGTGGACCTGGGTCAGTCTCTCCGGGTCAGATGGCAGCTTCGGGTGAAGCGGGCGCTATGATGATGCGGTCTGTGGTAGACCTACGGCAGCATTGCTGCGGTACAGGAATTGGTGCTCTTCTCAAGGACTTTGCTCTTTTATATTGGGGCTCAAGCCTGTGGTTCTCTCCTGAAAAGGACACGATAGCCACCACACACACAGGAGCGCTGAAACAGCGGAGGTAGAGTCAGGATCTGGAGGATCGGCGGCGCGGCAATGCTTCTTCTCGTCCGGCAGCGATGTCTCCACGAATTCCCCAGCTTGATGTGTGGGCGAAGAGAAAGAGAGAATGGTCGGATCCGCGTCCTTTTATCCTCAGGGGTCCCCATGCTTCCAGATGCGGACCCCCCTGCTGTGCGCTGCGGATTGGTGGGCTGGTTTCACATCCCGAGGGACGAATCAGCTGGCTGCTCTTGGCACGGGGCCAGCGGTCGGCTGCGTGCGCCCGCCTCCGGGGGAGGGGCGTTGGAGTTCACATGTCTCTGCTCTGCAGGGGATCGTCTGAGCGGTGCCTGTGAGCCTTTGTTCTGTAGGGGTGGGGGTCGGCATGGGTCAAAGGAGTTTACTTTGTCCCTGTTGAGGCCTGTGTGGGAGTGTCCTGCTCCAATTTTCTGCTCATCTGCAGCCTATGTCTTGCAGCAATCCCAACAACAATATATTGATTAGTTGTTTGGATGAAATCTGTTGGCGGACTCGGATGACAAGTGATGTATTGAAATAGTGACACTTTAACATTGAAACCAAAATGGCCGACTTCCTGTCCAGTTCTGACCATCAGTGCAAGAGACTTTTTTGTGTGTCCCGATGAACTGCATGCAAATTTTCATCTTTTTACTCCACAAAAAGCTTCATGACCTGATTACTTCGTGTCACCACTGGGGAGTGCCATGAGTGAGGTTGGAAGTTATTATATCAGGCTATTCAGGATGAAGCTCTCATCATGTCCAGCAGGTTTCAAGGTGCTATGATCAAGTATGTGGGTGTGAGAGCTGTTCAAAGTGAAAAAGTGTGAAAAAAAAAAAATCACCAAATTTTGACACATCACAACAACCACGCAACCACGCCCTTTGACATACAGAAATTCTTTTGATGAGTGTTGGTCACCATGGTCTCTGGATGATCTGTACCTAATTTTAAGTCAATCAGGTTAAAGCCCTAGGAACAGCTCCTTCTAAAAGAGACAACAAGTCAGAATGGCTGGCTTCCTGTTGTGTTGAGGGCGGGGCTTCAAGAGGATTTTTTGTGTGCCTCAGTATGTTCTATAAACCCACGAAGTTTCATGCATTTAGGCATTACTCAGAAGTGGGGCTTACCATTTGAATTTTTTAAGGTGGCGCTGTTGCGCAATTTTGCCCTGTGCGTTTTGAACGGCTTTAAAATTTGAAATTTTTGGCCGATCCCAATGTGTGTGCCAAAAATGGTCCATTGTCAAGAATGTTGAGGCCCCCAAAAATGCGCTCTGAAAAGAATAATAATAATACCAAGAAACACAGCGGATTTAAGAGGGTTCTCGCAACTTCATTGCTCGGACCCTGTAAAGAAACAGGAGCATTTTAATAGGGTTCTCGCCCATCGGGGTCCTGGCAACTGCAGGGTTAATAAACTTCGTAGGCCATCCCAAAATTCTTCTCAAGTTTCAAGTATTTAGGTGAAACTCATGTTACACCCCAGTCTAGGAGTGCCTAGGACATAGCATGAACGCCCCCCCCCATCTTCCCAGAGTCCCAAGTAGCCCAAGTTGCTGCAGTATAGCAAAAAAAAAGATTTTATTACAATAAACACAAAAGAACGCTTAGCTTAACTACTTAGGCTTCAGGGTGGACCAAGGCCAAAACAACAAACAAAATGATCCTGTCTGTCATTTTTGTTTGGCTTTGGGCCAAATTGTCACGGGCCAACTGACACACATGATTGAGACGCTTCCGGAACGAACTGACATAATCCAGCACATTATGCTCAGTTTTTGGCGACTCTGACAGCCACTTTTCTTTAAGTAGCTGGAGGGGACCACGCACAGTATGGCCAAAGACCAGATCACAAGGACTGAAGCCTAAAGACTCTTGAGGAGTTTCACGCACGGCAAATAACAGAAGAGGGAGGCCCTCATCCCACTCTCTGTTACACTCAAGGCAGTACTTGCGCATCATGGATTTCAAGGTTTGGTGGAACCTTTCGAGCGCACCTTGGGACTCTGGGTGGTACGGACTAGATTTTACATGTCTTACGTTTAGCTCTTTCATGACCTGTGCGAACAGTTTGGACATGAAACTTGTGCCTTGGTCACTTTGAATAGTTTTCGGCAGGCCAAAAGTGGAAAAGAATTTAGTGAGAGCCTTTACAACAGGTTTGGTTCTGAGAGTGCGCAGTGGGATGGCCTCAGGGTACCGCGTCGCGGCACACATCACAGTCAAAATGTACTGATGTCCGGATTTGGTTTTTGGTAACGGACCCACACAATCTACCAGCACTCGTTCAAACAGCTCCCCAAGCACCAGAATCGGATGCAGAGGTGCCAGAGGAATGGGTTGATTGGGCTTTCCCACAACTTGACATATATGACATGAGCGACAATATTTTGCGACGTCAGTTTTTAAGCCTGGCCAAAAGAAACTGCGCAACACACGATGGTACTTTTTTTAACACCAAGATGGCCAGCTATGCTGGAGTTGTGTGCAAGACTCAAAATTTGGGCTCGATAGTCTGTTGGCACAACCACCTGGTTAACCACGTGTAACCAGCAGCCTTTGCTGCAGTTGTCCCTTGGCAGCCACCGTAGCTCCACTCACAGCTGGCCCGCCCCTTCCAGGGCATGCCCGTGGCTACCTGTTAGCCTTCGACCTATAAAGCCACTCTTATTGACAGGCTAAACACGTGCTCTGGGTGCTTCTTCTGGAATCTGCCTCACTCCTTGTCTGGACCGGAAAGGCTTGAACGTCACGCTGCTGGGTCGGGTTGCAGAGAGTTTGAGGACGCACGCTCCGGGAGCCTTTGTGACTGCATGGCACACCAGATGCCGTTGGTTCCACCTGACTGCGTGGAAGACGACACCACTGCTGTTTTGCCTTTGTTGCATTTGACTGTGCACTGTATGTTTTAGCTTTTACCAACACGGTTAGCCGTGGGATGGTAGGCTGCCACCTGCAGTGTTAGCGTATTTGGCTAGGCTCTCATGTGCAATCTGCTCTGCGAGCTTAACCTTTCCTCTCATTTCTCCTTTTCAGCCTGGGCTGTCCGGCGGGGCAGGCTGGCGGATTCAGGCCCTGTCCGTCGAGCACATCACCTCACGTTTGTAGTGGTAACGAGCACCTCACTGTTTGCTGTGGACACTTCCTGTAGTGCCTGTGTGTTTCTGCTTGTGTGTGTGTGTGGTTATGTGCGTGTGTATGGCACCAGGAGTCGGGAGCACGTGTGTGTGTGGCTAGGTATCCGGACCGGAACACGGTTGGTGTGTCACCCCCACTCCTCGGACAGTTAACCTTCCCCTCAAGCTGTCCCAGTCTAGCCCATGGCTGTTATTTTATAGTTTTGTAATTGTTCGGGTGGCAGCCTTCCACACCCCATTTGCTATGATATTTAGTGATTAATAAAGTGAAGATGACTGCAACCTCACGTCTCTGTGTCCACTAATGTAGCTGGGAGGGGACCCTCTTGTCCTGGAATCCGGTGTATTAGGGGCTGTAAAACGATATCTTGTGGTGCGAGGCCACAGGTGGCGTCGTCACAAACCACCTAGACAAGACCCTTAGACTGACCCGCTCGGGTCACAAAGTGGCAGGATTAAGTGAACAGAGACGTGTGGTCCAGTTGTCTTGTATATATTTTGTCCCCCCCCCCCCCCCCCCCCTCTTCTCCTATTTGTGGAGAGCAACATACTGTGTGATTGAGAGCAAAGGCAAAGCAGCAGTTGGTGCGCCAGGACTTCACCGCTTACCTGGGAGGCCGAACTCACCTGGAGGCAATGGCTGAAGAAGTGCAGGAGCTACGGGAATTGGTGCGTAAGCTCCAAGCAGACAAGGAACTCTTGATCCAGCAGCAGGCCTCCAGGCCAGCGACAACAACCTCGGCTGCCACATCAGGGCCCTTTGATGGACAGACTGTACACTCTGGTAACCCCAGCACTACAGAGCAATTGTTGTATCTCCCTAGGGAGAGAAAATGTCCTGTGTTTCGGGGTGGGGTGGGTATTGGCATTGATGAATGGATGGGAGAGGTAAATGTTTGTGCTCGAGTACGTCGTCTGGGTTTGCTTGATAAAGCATATTTTATGTTTGATCATTTGGAAGGTGAGGCCAGGGATGAGATAAGATACAGATCTCAAGCAGAGCGGGAAGACCCGACAAAAATCGAGTCTATCCTTAGAGACCTGTATGGCTGCTCAAAATCTTATGTGGCCCTCCAAGAGAGCTTTTTTTCAAGGAAACAGTTAGATGGCGAATCTCTCCAAGAATACTCTCACGCACTTCTCTCTCTCATGGACAAGGTTAAGCAGTATTCCCCTAATTCAGTGCCACAGTCTGACCAGCTGCTACGTGACCAATTTACAGAACATGTTCTGGATTCTGATTTACGCAGAGAACTAAAGCGTCTAGTGCGCCAGACTCCAGAGCTGTCCATGTTGGAGGTGCGGGCTGCAGCTATTCGGTGGGAGCGCGAGGGCAGGCCTAGTGATGTCACCCGAGGTAGGAGCCATTCAGTCCCTTCCCTCTGTGCCATGCAGTGCGCGAAGGCCCAGTCAAGCATGCCCGCGGCCCCGGCAAGCTCAGAATTGGCAGAGCTGAAGGCCATGTTGCTGAAGCAGCAAGAACAGATAGACTGGCTAACCAATAGTCTGGGCATGTTGCAGGGCCCCACACGGCCCACAAGGCCTAGTCGCCCCTCCCCTGTGATCTGTAGGCGGTGTCAGAAGCCTGACCACTATGCGAGGGAATGTAACAATGAGCGAGCGATCCCAGCACGTAGTCCAGCCCCCCATAGAAGGCACGATGACTCCACCCCTTTGCCTCCGGCGGAAATCTAGCCCCATCCACTGGCAGGGGACACCACTGGCTCACCTGGCCAGGGCCCAGAACAGCAGGCTGTATCCTCCCTCCTTAGTCAGTGCCCTAAGGTGGCTGTCAGGGCGGGGGGAGTCGTGGTAAATTGCCTGTTGGATACGGGGTCCATGGTGTCTACCATGGTAGAGAGTTTCTTTTTGCAACACTTCCAAGGTCAGCTCCAGCAGTGTCATTGGTTGCAGCTACATGCTGCAAATGGTCTTGAGATACCTTACACCGGTTATATTGAACTAACCGTGGAAGTGCTTGGTAAAGTAATTCCACGACGGGGTTGGCTGGTAGTGAAAGACCCCCCAGGTCAGTTTTCTCCACCTGCAGTGGCTGGAGTGCTCGGGATGAACGTCATCCGAGAATGTTATGAGGAATTGTTTGGACAACATGGCTCTGCCCTCTTTGACCTCCCACCAGTTGTTCATGCCTCACCTCCCTGGCGCCAGGCCTTGCAGTACTGCCATAGAGCCCAGCTACAACCCCCTAAGGCTGGAAGAGGGGTTGCCAAAGTTAGGGGACGGAGGCCTGTGTACATCCCTGGTGGCACCTTTAAGCTGGTGGCGACCACCTGTTCGGCTGTGTTTGGTGCAGCAACCACCCCTGTTCTGCTAGAACCGGCTAATGACTCCCTCCCTGAGGGCCTCCTCATCTCCCCCGCACTAGTACAGGTGCAGCAAGGTACAGCCTTTATTCCAGTAGTCAATGTGGGTAGGACGCGGGCCACACTTCCCCCTCGCCACGTTGTAGGATGGTTAGGACTGGTCACTGTTGAGGGTCTCCCAACCGGGAAGAACAGGTTCGATCTTTGCTATTGAAACATGAGCCGGTTTTCTCTGTTTCTGAGGGTGATTTCGGTTGTACAAACCTTCTGTCACATGACATCCCCCTGCTTGATAATAAGCCGGTTAGACAGAGGTACAGGCGCCTTCCACCCTCAGATTATGATGCGGTGAAGACCCACTTACGCCAGTTGTTGGATAGCCAGGTCATCCGAGAAAGTAGTAGCCCCTATGCCTCTCCCATTGTTCTGGTCCGGAAAAAGGACGGCAGCCTCCGGATGTGTGTGGACTACCGGCAACTGAACAACAAGACCCGGAAGGATGCTTTTCCGCTTCCCCGCATCGAAGAGTCCTTGGATGCCCTGTCAGGAGCCCAGTGGTTTTCCACACTGGATTTGGCCAGTAGCTACAACCAGGTTCTGGTGACTGAGCAAGACCGCCCAAAGACTGCCTTTTGCACGCCTTTTGGTTTATTTGAGTTTAATCGAATGCCCTTTGGCCTGTGCAATGCTCCTAGCACATTTCAGCGACTGATGGAGAGGTTGTTTGGGGATCAGCATTGCCAATCGCTGCTCCTGTATCTGGATGACATTATTGTTTTCTCCTCTGATGTAGACAACCACGTGGACCGCTTGGATCTAGTGCTGAACCGGCTTCATAAAGAAGGACTTAAGGCAAAATTGGAGAAGTGTTGCTTCTTCAGGAAAGAGGTTCGGTATTTGGGCCACGTAATCTAGAGCAAGGGTGTATCGACAGATCCCAACAAGGTCTCTGCTGTGAGTAACTGGCCCCACCCCACTAATGTCTCCGACCTCAGATCTTTCCTGGGTTTTGCCAGCTATTATAGGCGGTTTGTTCAGGGGTTTTCCAAGCTTGCAGCCCCCCTGCACCGCCTGGTGGCTGACCTGTCGGGGACAACGCCACGGAAAGGCCAGGGGCGAAGGCTGGATGAAGCCTGGACCGACGCCTGCAAGGAGAGCTTCCAGGAGCTGAAGAACAGGTTGGTGAATACACCCACCCTAGCCTTTGCTAACTTTTCTCTCCCCTTCATCCTCGAGGTCGACGCCAGCCACATTGGACTTGGAGCAGTCCTGTCCCAGGAACAGGAAGGGAAGGTCCGACCAATTGCCTATGCCAGCCGAAGCCTTAGCCCAGCTGAGAAGAATTACAGCTCTATGAAGCTTGAGTTTCTGGCAATGAAATGGGCAATGGTGGAGAAATTCAAAGAATACTTGTGGGGGCAGCAGTGCATCGTGTGGACGGACAACAACCCCCTGAGTCACTTGGACACAGCGAAGTTGGGTGCCACTGAACAACGATGGGTAGCTGAACTCTCTGCCTTCAATTACAGCATCCGATATTGATCTGGGCGCCTGAATAGGAATGCAGACTCGCTGTCTCGCCAGCCCCCCAGAGAGTTTGGCGCAGCCCTTTGCCCTTCCACAGCCAGTACAGCCATCCCAATTCCCGTTCGGCAAGCCCCCCATGAAGTGGAAAATATCCAGGCAACTCTGGCAAGTGTGTCAGTCCTCCCCTTTCGGACCCCTGATGACCTGAAAGCTCTGCAAGCTGCAGACCCAACCATCAGTGCCTTCCTCCCATTTTGGCGTGTACAGGGACCACCTAATTCGGTAGAGTGTGAAGGACTTTCAGGACCAACTAGGGTGCTGTTGAGACAGTGGGATAAGCTGGTCGATATCCAGGGGCTCCTGTATCGCTGTATAAGACGACCAGATGGGGGAGAGGAAATCTACCAGCTGCTGTTGCCAGATTGTTTGAAAGAGGATGTGCTGCGGGGACTTCATGATGGACATGGCCACCAGGGAATTGAGCGGACGACAGAACTGATCCGACAGCGATGTTACTGGCCAGGCATGAGTGAGTACATCAAGCAGTGGTGCCAGGACTGTGAACGTTGCGCCCTGGCAAAAGCCACACAACCCAAGCTCCATGCGCCTATGGGACACCTACTGGCGGGCCGCCCTAACCAAATACTGGTAGTGGATTTCACCCTGTTGGAACCCTCTCGAGATGGTAGGGAGCAGGTGTTAATTATGACCGATATCTTTTCTAAATTTACACAGGCCGTCCCCACCCGTGACCAGAGGGCATCTACCGTGGCAAGTGTGTTGGTGCGGGAGTGGTTTGTTCGGTACGGGGTTCCTGCTCATCTCCATTCGGACCAGGGCCGCAGTTTTGAGAGCGCGGTCATTCATCAGCTGTGTAGCCTGTATGGAGTTCAGAAGACTCGGACCACACTTTACCACCCACAGGGCAACGGCCAGTGTGAGCGATTTAACCGAACAATGCATGACCTGCTGCGAACGCTTCCCATGGAGCAGAAGAACCACTGGCCCGAGTACCTACCTCAGCTCGTGTTCTGCTACAACACCACCATCCACCAGTCAACAGGCGAGTCCCCACACTTTTTGATGTTTGGTCAGGAGCCCCAGCTGCCTGTCGATTTCCTTTTAGGTCGGGTGCAGGAACCAGAAACTGGTAAGGTGAACGAGTGGGTGCAGGAACATCAGAGGCGCCTTAAAGTTGCTTTCCAGGGCGCCAGGGAACGAGTGAAGGCTGCAGCAGCACAGCGGAAAGCACGCCACGACCAGAAGAACTTGAGTGATCCCTTGGCCGTGGGGCAGCTAATTTATGTCAGAGATCATACAGTCAGAGGTCGCGCTAAGATCCAAGATGCCTGGAGCCCGACCATACATCAAGTGCTGCGAGTGCCGTCCCCAGGAGGGGTTGTATACTCCATCGCACCAAGGCATGACTTGGCCAAAGTTCGACAAATGCATCGGACCATGTTGAAACCAGTAGTCCAGAGCCAGGGTACGGCGCCACTCAGTGTGAGTGTGGAACCGCGCAACACAGCCGGCACGAGCCAAGAGGATGACACAGGACGCTGGGTTCGGATTGGCGTAGCTGAACCCCCACTACGGCCCGGGCAAACTGTCCCGGTTGCCCCCGAGGCTGAAATCCCACTCCCAAGCACTCCTGCCGAGTCTCCTGCTTTAACAGACACTGATCCTGACGAGGGCATGCCGACCCTTCGGAGGACTCCACGTGTCACGGCTGGAAGACATGGGAACCCTCATCATTTGCCTGTATCAGTGGTGAGTGGGGCTGACGGGGCTACGAACTCTCGCGTGCTTGGCTCTTGCAGCAGGGTCACTGTGGCTTTCCGACCTTGGTGCTGAAGGAAGCATCATACATATGGGTGACCTTTTACTGATTTAGGTGAGTTTATCTGCGGGGCGCCGATACAAAAACGGGGGGTAGAATGTAACCAGCAGCCTTTGCTGCAGTTGTCCCTTGGCAGCCACCGTAGCTCCACTCACAGCTGGCCCGCCCCTTCCGGGGCATGCCCGTGGCTACCTGTTAGCCTTCGACCTATAAAGCCACTCTCATTGACAGGCTAAACACGTGCTCTGGGTGCTTCTTCTGGAATCTGCCTCACTCCTTGTCTGGACCGGAAAGGCTTGAACGTCACGCTGCTGGGTTGGGTTGCAGAGAGTTTGAGGACGCACGCTCCGGGAGCCTTTGTGACTGCGTGGCACACCAGATGCCGTTGGTTCCACCTGACTGCGTGGAAGACGACACCACTGCTGTTTTGCCTTTGTTGCATTTGACTGTGCACTGTATGTTTTAGCTTTTACCAACACGGTTAGCCGTGGGATGGTAGGCTGCCACCTGCAGTGTTAGCGTATTTGGCTAGGCTCTTATGTGCAATCTGCTCTGCGAGCTTAACCTTTCCTCTCATTTCTCCTTTTCAGCCTGGGCTGTCCGGCGGGGCAGGCTGGCGGATTCAGGCCCTGTCCGTCGAGCACATCACCTCACGTTTGTAGTGGTAAAGAGCACCTCACTGTTTGCTGTGGACACTTCCTGTAGTGCCTGTGTGTTTCTGCTTGTGTGTGTGTGTGGTTATGTGCGTGTGTATGGCACCAGGAGTCAGGAGCACGTGTGTATGGCTAGGTATCCGGACCGGAACACGGTTGGTGTGTCACCCTCACTCCTCGGACAGTTAACCTTCCCCTCAAGCTGTCCCAGTCTAGCCCATGGCTGTTATTTTATAGTTTTGTAATTGTTCGGGTGGCAGCCTTCCACACCCCATTTGCTATGATATTTAGTGATTAATAAAGTGAAGATGACTGCAACCTCACGTCTCTGTGTCCACTAATGTAGCTGGGAGGGGACCCTCTTGTCCTGGAATCCGGTGTATTAGGGGCTGTAAAACGATATCTTGTGGTGCGAGGCCACAGGTGGCGTCGTCACAAACCACCTAGACAAGACCCTTAGACTGACCCGCTCGGGTCACACACGGGCATGTTATTGGAGTCGGGACTCCACCGTCTCATCAAGACACCACTGTCAAGAAAAAACACACCAGGCCGGCTGTCTTCCTCGGCGGTTACAACAGAGGAGAGACACAAAGTTAACGATGGATCTTTTTTCTGAGCACTAATCAACATTTCTCGAGTGACATTCAAACTCAGGTCTGCGTCGGCAGAAAAGGTAGACTCAATTACACATTTTGATACCTTTTCACACTTGGTAGTGGGGGACACTGAAAAGGAGGGCTTACCCTCATCTAATGTAGCCATAAATGACTCAGACAGATCCACAGATTCACCGAATTTACGAGCCTGTGCGCGCGTGATTGCGCACACAGGAAACACTTTTGGCGCAGACTCAGCCGAGGAGACAGAGGTGGGGCAGCAAGTAGGCGCAACCAAAATGGGATCATGGACGACTTCGGGCAGAGGAAACACATTTCCTCCGGCCAAATCGTTACCCAAAATAAACGAAATGCCACTAATCGGAAACCGTGGGAGCACGGCAACTTTCACATGTCCAGACACGAGTGGTGAATGCAAATGGACCATGTGAAGTGGAGCGTTAAGTTCACTCATTTTAATTCCCCACACCAACAAATCAGAAAAACACGAAGTCTCCGCTGAGAGTGGCAGAACACTAGCCAGCAGGAATGAATGATAGGCGGCTGTATCTCGAAGAATGGTCACAGGCACCTTATCCGATTCTTGGCCGGTTATCGACACAAACCCATGAGAAACAAATGGCTTAAAACGAGGGTCAACATCCGTGTTTACCTCTGGTTCAGGTAAAGACTCAGGCTGTTGGACAGGAGGGGACGCAGTGTTTATGAAACCCACACCTGCGGGAGGTTTAACAGTTTTGTGTTGTCCTTTTTTCTTAAGAGTCGGACAGGCAACGATCAAATGACCTGGTTCATGGTAATAAAAACACTCGCGGCTCTCACCCGCAGCTGGTGAGGTGCCTTTACGCATCAGCCTAGGCGATCGGTTTCTGCGCTCAGACGTGGCATTCGAAACCCGAGGTGCTGGCATAGAAAAAACGCTTTTGTGGGTCAAAATGAATTCATCAGCCAGAACGGCTGCTTTTGTCACAGACGACTCTTTTTGCTCATTTAAATAGACAACAATTTGTTCCGGCAAGCACTTTTTAAATTCCTCGAGCAAAATGAGCTCTCTCATTTCCTCCATGGTTTTAACGTTACATGCCTGGCACCATTTATCAAATAAAACGCTCTTGTCACGCACAAACTCAACATATGTCTGGTTGGCAGTTTTCTCACCATTTCTAAATCTCTGCCGATATGCTTCGGGGACAAGCTCGTAGGCCTGCAACACAGTCTTTTTCGGGATATTATAATCAAGACTATCCTCAATCGACAGACTGGCACAGACTTCTTGAGCTTTTCCCACCAGCTTACACTGGAGGAGAAGGGACCAGAACTCTTTGGGCCAACTAAGGGCAGCAGCTATTCGCTCAAAAGCGCTAAAATATGAGTCTACCTCAGACTCACGGAACAGAGGAACTAAAACAATGTGCTTACTAATGTCAAAAACCGGAGCAGAAACAGAGTTGCGGCCAAAAGGAGACACCGGGGTGGAGGCCCCAGGGGCTCCTCTTTCCAGCTCCAGAGCCCTGATGCGCAGATGCATGGCTTGCACTTCTAGCTGCTTGTTTTTGTTCTCCATCTCCTTTATTTGGAGAGCTATGCGGAGATCCTCTGTGGTCATGTTACCTATTGGAGAATCTGTGACCGGCCCAAGCTCCACACCAGCAGCGAGCATGCCAGCAGCCCCTGCCGCTTTCACCTCAGCCACGGGTGCGTCACTAGCCACATCACCCTCAGCAGCAGCATCAGCAGCTGGGTTGATTAGAACACCCTGCTCCACCAACTGTGCACACAGCAACTGTTTGAGCTCTGCTTTTTTGGCATTGTAAGGCACCTTCACATTATAACAATTTGCCAGAATCAACAGGTCTGCTTTCTTGCATTTCTCAACTTTAGTCCAAGACGGACTGACCACAAAATCATCCAGTGAAAACTCCATCCTTCCCCACACACCAAAAAAAAGCCAGAAAAATCACGCACCGACGAGCCCCGAAACAAAGCGCGACAAGAAGACGGACGAGCCCCCAATCACATTATGCCCCAGTCTAGGAGTGTCTAGGACATAGCATGAACGGCCCCCCCATCTTCCCAGAGTCCCAAGTAGCCACGAGCCAACGTTGCTGCAGTATAGCAAAAAAAATGATTTTATTACAATAAACACAAAAGAACGCTTAACTTAACTACTTAGGCTTCAGGGTGGACCAAGGCCAAAACAACAAACAAAATGATCCTGTCTGGTGAGTAAGAACTAACCTAACCAAAGCAAAGAAACAAAGGACACGAGACTTACCTCCCTAACTAACATACACAGGAGAATAACCAAAATGGCAGTCCACCCTTACCTGACCGAGAATCAACAAAACAATACAACAAGTGGCTGGTTGGGAGACCAGGAAGATGAGGGGAGAGTGAGCCTGGCTTGGCCCTGGATGACTATATATCCCCGGTGCTTCTCCATGGCAGCCAATCACGGGTCCAGGTGTAGAAACTTCCCACCAATCGCGGCTCGGGTGTAGCACACACCTGTTTGCATATGAGATTGGAAAGCCTTCCAACCAATCGTGGCTCGGGTATGGCACACACCTATTTGCATCTTAGATTGGGAAGAGAAAACACAGGACACACACACACACACACACACACAAACCCCACCACAATGACGGCAGTCATAACACTCAGAAGAGGGGCTCACCTTTTCAAATTTTGTAGGTGGCGCTGTTGTGCAATTTTGCCCTGTGCATTTTGAACGATTCGAAAATATTACATTTACAATGTGCATGCCAAAAATGGTCCATTTTCAAGAATGTTCAGGCCCCCAAAAATACGTTCTTTGTTTGGGAATAATAATAATTATCATAAAATGAACACTACAGATTTACGAGGGTTCTCGCAACTTTGTTGCTTGGACCCTAATAAAAAGAAACAGGAGAGTTTTAATTGGGTTCTTGCAACTTTGTTGCTTGGACCCTAACGATTCTCAAGGGAGATTTGATATATTGTACAGATGTAGATGTCTTGAAAACTAAACCCTGAGATGGATTTGATTTAAGATAATGTGTCTTCGAGCTTTCCATTAACTAGTTTAATCACTGAGATGCTGTAATAGTGTGAGTTTTAGCAGCTCCTCACTAGAGAGGAGGCATCTAGGAAAAAGGTAACTAAGCCTCAGGATCATAAAGTTGGGACCAATGGAGAGAAGGCAGTCCTTCCTTTACATCCCTTGGTGTGGGAAAGCTGATGCTCAGAGTAGAGAAATATATGTAAATGACACTCCATCTTGTAAGCAGAGACAAGAACATTATGAGGCATGCATAAAAAGATTCTGCTAAATAGATTTACATAACTGCCTCGGATGGTGGGGTTATGTTCTTATTAACATAATTCTGTACTGATATACCTACCAAGGGTGTAGATAAATTATTTCAATTGGTAAATGGAAATTGTATTTAATTGTGTAATTTCATTACCATTGATTTGAACATTGAGAATTACTGATAAAGAACTGATCTGTAGTACTGGTTCTTTGGAATTAATGGGCTTTTTTGTCAATATATTTAACCAGTACAATGGAGTATTTAAAATTTAGCTAATTGCTATTTAATTTAATTTTCCTGTTCATAAAATAATACTTTTGTTAGGGTACACTTTAATGAAAATGATTGTCTCATGATGAAAATGACAATGATGAAAGTGATGTGTAACCAAAGTCATACTATATTAATTGATGTGTCGATTTGAAACTATGAGATTTTCTATATTGAGAGCTGAATAGGTTATCATAAATGATAAAAATGAGAGGGTTGTAGTGGACATTTTACTGCATCTAGGAAAATTTGATTAATCTCAGTTCTCATCTCATCTCACTTCATTTAGTTGTAGCCTGAACTCTGTGTGCTGCAGCCATCAAAGACTCAAGAACTTCACTGTAAAATCATTCCCTGTTCTATACCACGTCCATTGTTATGCCTATGAAAGTATCCTACTCATAGGATCAGTTGTAAAGACTTGCTCAGCTCCTGACAATTTTTTTGTTGTGACCAAATGGTTTTCACACTTAGGGGTGAGTTCCTGAAGGTCAGGATAAAAGCATTGTGACCCTTCCTCAAGGAAGCAGTCCTCTGGTCCATTGGCTGTGGTCAGAGAGTGTTGTTTTCCTTTTCTGCAGAGAAAGAACACTTGGTACCTGTTTCCTTTTGGATTTTCCCAGACAAATGAACAATTTTTCCACAACATTTCCAACCTCACTCATGGCGCTCCCCAGTGGTGACAGGAAGTAAACAGGTTTTACAGCTACATGTAGTAATTCAACATAATTGATCACAACAACTTCATTCCACTTGTAATACATGCAGAACAAGTTGTTGAAGCTACATGACAACCACCCATGGCATCGGTGTGGCAGGCATGAATAGCTATCCCTTGCTGTGTATTGCGCGTGGCTTTGTGACGGCTTTAAAGAACTCCTATCATGAAAATTCGTACACCGATTGAGGACAGAGAGGTCTGAACTCTGAACTACATTGACCCAGCGGTTGCCAGTACCCCTGCAGGCGCACAGGCGAGGACCCGCTCACAGCTGCTTGCATCTTTAATTAGGGTCCGAGAAAAGAAGTTGCAAGAACCCTATTAAAACTCTCTTGGTTCTTTTTAATATTATTGGGGTCCAAGCAGCGAAGCTGCGGGAACCCATTGTTTTACTTCGTTTTCTTCTTCTTATTATTATTATTATGCTTTCTTCCTGACTGGGATGTCTATGACACTCATTAATTCTTTGTACAAAGTGAGCCCCACCCAGAGAGTGATCCCTTATTCCTTTATTTATAATCATCAATGTACAATGATTGCCTTATTCATACGCGTGCTCGGGCCCTATTCTAATCCTCATTGGCTCTTTCACACGTGTGATACAAGCATGGCACATAGCTGCATAATAAAAAAATAAGTAAAACAACTCGTGCATAACATCTTCAAGGCTGAGAGTGCTGGACAGTCCGGTGACAAAGCGGTCCCATTCTCCTCCTTATCTCATGCACGTTGGGAGTCAGTGTAGCCTTGAGCGTTCCTCTTGCAAGTACACACTCATACAGAGTCATAACATCTGCACAATCAATTTGGTGTCATTCACTACAAGAGGTCGCTGTAATTACACGACGTTGTGCCCTGCCCTACATTGCTGCATGTG
Source organism: Karalla daura (assembly GCA_029224185.1). Classification (NCBI taxonomy): domain Eukaryota; kingdom Metazoa; phylum Chordata; class Actinopteri; order Chaetodontiformes; family Leiognathidae; genus Karalla; species Karalla daura. Next base: position 460,765 of record CM055198.1, read on the forward strand.
CTTTATGCTTTTGATTTTTTATCAATATACAGGTTATGGTTCCGACGTCCAACCTGCTTGGACCTCGCATTGCTGCTTGCAGTTAAATTTGGGGTCCAAGCAGCGAAGCTGCGGGAACCCATTGTTTCGCTTCGTTTTCTTCCTCTTCTTCTTCTTCTTCTCCGCTTCCTTCCCAAATGGGAGTCTATGGCAGCCTATTGAACCGAATGGTAAAAAGTTATGAAATTTGGCACATTGATTAGGCACAGCGTCAACATCAATTTGACAGAGTTACATGGCGACACTCAATACCGTCTAGTGCCACCAACAGGTCAAAGTCCCAGGTACGTTTCGAAAAGGCACGTTTGTGCATGTAACTTTTCAATGGTTTGTCTGATTTCTAAAAGCCAGTCACCATTGCAATCTTTGGGTCATGCTGAGCTCAAAGGACCCACGATGTCAACCCTGCCATATTTCAATCGGGCGCCATATTGGAATTTGTTGAAAGCCAATGAACATGGTCAGTAGCCACAATATTTTTCCGATTCGCATGAAAATCAGCTCAGACTATCACCAGACTGATCCATATAAAAGTTACTCAGTGGCTTTTTGAAATTTGAAACTGTTTATTGTCTACAGCCAATTGAAATTGGTGGCGAAGCCGCGATTTTGTATAGAAGGAAGGCTCATATCTCGGCTCATATCTCAGAAAGGCCTTGGCGCAACCAAACCAAATTTCGTTCACATGCTTTGAGTCCCTTTTCTGAGTCTGCATTATCACTTTGGTGTCATTCAGCTTGTATCATTCACAAAATTGCGTGTTTGCTTGGAACTCTTGACCCGTATGCCTGATCCTAAAAAAACAGTTACCATTGCAATCCTTGGACCATGCCAAGTTCAATGAACCCTACGATGTCAATTCTGCCATATTTCATCGGCGGCCATATTGGAATTTGTTTAAAGCCAAATGACATTTTCAGCGACCGCAAAATTTGTCCTATTTGCACAAGAATTGGCTCAGACTATCTCCAGACTGATCTGCACAAAAGTTACTTAGTGGCTTTTTCAAATTTGAATCCATTTTCCCGTGACAATTGAAATTGCTGGGAAAGTCGCCAAACAGCATGCCAACTCATATCTTGGAAATGCTTTGGTGCAATGAAACCAAAATTTGGTCTTTGCTACATCCCTCCTGTCATAGTTTCTTACCAGCAGTAGGAATTTCCAATCCTGCAATCACAGCCACCCATCAGTTACTGGAACTGCTCTCACCTGCTCACCACCTGCAATAAACCCAGTATATGCTATACTGCTCACTCACGCACACTCACCGCCAAACTGACAACGAACTGGTGAGAACTCTCCTGAACTGTCCTGGTTAAAGACTTGCATGCCACATTTGCAACACCAACACTGACATGCCTCGATGTGCCCAAACATTTAATCAAAGACTGTTCAAACCTGATTTGGTTCTGCTGCACTCCTTAACTACAGCTACACAAATATGATGTTTTTTTATATTCTATTACTAAAACTTTTTCTCAATTTCAGTTCCCATTGCTAACAAAATATCAGGGTATTATTTTCACGCTAAACACATAAAATGTTCCTTCAGCCTTACAAAGATGTTCCGGTGCCACATGATTCTTTCAATTACCTCAGAAAATTAACATAAATAGAGTCCATTCTCCAGAACTTGTCCCATGATTTATATTTAGGCAATTCTGGAGACTAATATTCAGACAAACAAGTGTGAGCATAAGGTCCTTTGATGGATGTGCTGTAAACACTTCAGAAAATGTGAAAAAACTACAAAGGCAAAAGACCTCTAGTCACCAGAGTGTGAAATGGAGGGAAAAAAAAGTTTCTGTTTTGTCCAGACATAAGTATGATAGGTAAGGCTCCCAAAATTTGAGAACTAGTGGCTATAATTGAGAAATATTTGTGTGCAAAAGATAGTCATGCAAAGCCAAAAGGCAGTAACTAACATATTATTTTCTTGATTTTCACCATACTTAAATCCATTATAAGACAAGTCACTTTGCAGTATAGCATGCATCTATCATATGTCTCTATCAGGTTTCCTCACGGAAGACCCAAAAGTAAACTCAGACAGATTAGGACTCACAAGGCTTTAATCAAAGTACAAACCAAAGCAAAGTTCAACACAAACAACTTGGAGCTAAGCATCCACAGGTAATAACAAAACACAAAGTAGAACTCAAAATGAACCTGGAGCTCTGCTTCTACAGGTTCAAAAGCTATCTGAGCTATAACTGACACTTGGGACCAATGGTCGCCGCAGGTGAAAGAAATAAAAAACTGAACTATCTATCTAGATAAATTAAACACCTGGGACCAACGGTTGCCGCGGGTACCTAACTAAATCACTGAGATACAAAAATACAAAGAAAACAAACCAAACTTGGTTGAAGGGGAAACCAACCCAAGAACAGATGAACAGGACACAAGGCATAGAGAGTAGATAGGAACACAGAAAAGAAGCAGACAGAACACACAAAAGAGTTTGATCTTCTTCATACTTAACGCCGGTGTCTTGGTGAAGCTGGATAGTCCTCCTCAGCGGGTCAATGGAGGCCCCTCCTGGACCCCTCCCTCGCCTCCTCTCCAGAGTTGACCTGGGCCACCAAACTGTTCGGGCCAGGTTGACCTGGATTTTCTCGGTGGAAGTCCTGGATGAGATTGGGGTCCAGGATATGCCGACCTGGGACCCAAGACCTCTCCTCCGCTCTGAATGACACTGAACCAGCTGCGTCCTCCTGCACCTTGAAAAGAGGTGGTTGAAAACCCATTGCTCCCTCGAACAGGGAAACACCAGTGGATGATGAGATCTGGGGATTATGGGCATATTCCACCCAGTCCAAACAAGAAGACCACGTAGACGGGTTAGAGGAGCATAGACAACGCAATAGTTTCTCCATCTCCATCTCCTCTCTGTCTGTCCATTAGATGGTAACCAGATGACAGACTGACCGAGGCCCCAATGCATCTGCAGAACTCCTTCCAAAACTGACAAGTAAACTGGGGACCTCGGTCAAACACAATGTCCCGAGGTAATCAATGCAGATGGAAAACGTGGCGAATGATCAGCGCTGCTGTCTCCTTGGCGGAAGGAAGCCCCTTCAGGTGAACAAAATGACAGCACTTGCTGAACCTATCCACAATAGTCATTACAGTTGTATTTCCGTGGGAGGGTGGAAGGCGGGTGAAAAAATCCATAGAGATATGTGAACATGGACGCCGAGGAACTGAAAGGGGATGCAGCAGGGGCTCGTTTGGACGACTTCTGTTGATTACAAACCCGACAAGCAGCAATGTAATCCTTGATGTCCTTGTTCATCGATGGCCGCCAGAATCTCTGGGCAAAGGCCTGAATTGATTGATGATAACCAGGGTGACAGAAAGGTTTAGAATTGTGCCAGCACTGGAGCACCTCGGCATGGAGTTCAGGGGGCACAAATAGTCTTCCTTCTGGACAGTTGTCTGGAATATTCACATTCTCCAAAGCCTGCAGAACCTTCTGCTCCACACCCCAGGAAACAGCTCCAACGAACAATGAAGGAGGTAAAATAGAGTCATTAGGAGAAACAGGAGACGCTGCCTCCTTGAACGCTCTAGATAGTGCGACCAGCTTGATATTCCTAGAACCGGGTCGATAAGAAAGAACAAAGTCGAACCAAGCAAAAAACAAAGACCAGCGAGCCTGGCAAGCGTTTAGTCTCTTAGCAGTCCACAAATATTCCAGGTTCTTATGATCTATCCAAACAATGAATGGTTTCTCAGACCCGTCTAGCCAGTGGCACCACTGCTCCAGAGCCATCTTCACTGCCTTGACTAACTCCCTGTCAATAAAGTTAGCCTTGGCCCCTGAGTCTACTAATTAGAATCGATTAGAAACAAAGGGACTTCTGACACATTGGTTCATCGGTCCCCTCTGGACGACCGATGAGCCCTGACTTTTAATAGACATGTAACAAAATGTCCTGACCCTCCACAATAGAGACACAGACCAGCCCAGCCCATGTCTACGTTCCCTCTCTTCCAGTCTTAATGTGGAACGTCCCATGACCATAGGTTCCGGTTCATCTTCCAGTCTACTCTCAACCACTTCCAGAACTCCCGATCTGACCCGGAAGGGTATCCGATTAGCACCGCGCGCTAACTTCCGGGCTTGTATACGAGCATCTATTCTCACAGTCAGTTCGATCACCTCATCTAGAGTGTTATGGACATCATGAGAAACCAGCTCATCTTGGATATAGTCACTCAACCCAGTCAGATATTGTTCCACTAGAGCGGCTCTATTCCACCCAGAACGGGCAGCCCTGGTCTGGAAATCTATGGAATAGTCCACTACGGTGCGGTTAGCCTGCTTGATGCGTGTTAGCCCCCTATCTAGCCCTCCGGTGCTTGTCTCAAAACTAAAGACCTTAGGTAACTCAGCGGAGCAACTCTCAAACGAGGCGCAAGCTGGAGATCCACGGTCCACTGCAGTGCCCCACGCACGTGCATGTCCTGGTAGGTGGCTCATCACATAGGCAAGCTTGGTAGCCGGCTGTAACGCGAATAGCAAGGAGCAGTTAGTTATGAATGGTCCAACACACTCCTGATCCCCCCAGAAACGCTCCGGACCCTCCAACCGGGGTTCACGAACTGGAGTCTGGGGTGCTACCGGGTTTGCTGCTGCTCCAGCGGCCTGATCATCTGGCAATCTAAAGCCATCTAGCATCTGAGCTAATGCACCGAGGCGCTGGGTGTGACATGGCCAGACCGTTCTATCAGGCTTCCTCACGGAAGACCCAAAAGCAAACGCAGACAAAGAAGGAGTCACAAGGCTTTAATCAAGGTACAAATCAAAGCAAAGTTCAACAGAAACAACCTGGAGCTAAAGTACAACACAAAATCAACCTGAAGCTCTGCTTCCACAGGTAAAAAAATACAAAAGCTATCTGAGCTATAACTGAGACCTGGGACCAATGGTCACCGCGGGTGAAAGAAATAAAAAACTAAACTATCTATGTAGTGAAATTAAACACCCGGGACCAACGGTCGCTGCGGGTAACTAACTAAATCTATCTGGCTAAGAAAACAAAAGACCTGGGACCGAACTGGTCGCCGCAGGTAAATCTAACTGACTAACCCAATCTGACTGAAACAAAAAACAAGATTTTCACAGGAACACCTAGAACCCAACACTGACTAGAACACAAAATAACCTAACATTGAGATACAAAAATACAAAGAAAACAAAACCTGGTTGAAGGCAAAACCAACCCAAGAACAGATGAACAGGACACAGGGCAGAGCAGAGAGAACAGGACACGAGGCACGGAGAGTACAGGCAACGGTCTGGCAACTGGCTCCTCAGTTCAGGTAGGTTAAATACCTGGCTGATGAGCCAGCTGCCAGCCAATGAGCAAGAGAAACCCTCACATTGGTCCACAGGAAACACCAGGGAGGAGGGGCCCACAAACCAAGACAGGCAGCCACAGACAGGAACGCAGAAACCCGGCTGGAATATACCTTCAACTCACGAGGGCTGGTGCCATCGAGTCCAGCAGCTTTCCTCTGTTTGAGCCTCTCCAGCTCTCTCCTCACCTGGCTGGGTGTGATGTGTTATCCACACTGTGTTGTAGGGGATATGGGGGGTCGTGGGGGGCTGTGAGGATGTCCTCGGGCCAGGAGGTGTGAAAGACTCAGTGGTGGATGTCAGCATGGATGGAGGAGGTGGGGGTGGTGTGGTGCAGCAATGGTGGGGTTAGGTGGGGGTTGTCTCTTGGAGGAATAGTAGAGGGGCCACTGGTGGGGGGATTGGAGTTGAACCTATTGACAAACATGTTCAGCTCGTTGGCACGTCGTTCGTCTCCCTCAGCAGCACCCGCAACTCTCCTCTGAAAACCAGTAATCTCTCTCGTTCCACTCCAAACATCTGCCGTCACTCTGACGAAACCTCTGAACCATCACGAACATAAGATGTATAATTGCACCATGATTTATAGATACCATAGTTTGTTTATCTTGCATTGTTTGTGATTGCATACTTGAATCAGTTTGCCTCGCCACAGCTGCAATAAGATCTCCCTAGCAAGCTGAAGGGGAATGCAATTGAAAATGCATCATGTTTTTAGATAATAAACATCATAGGCCATCTCATTCCAGAAGAGTAGTGTGCCATTATATCGTAGTGCACACACAAATAAGCATTCAACAGTATTAATTTCATTTCAGTGTCTTCTGTGTATGTTATGTGCGGGTAAACCTAACCCTTTGTAGGGCAGAAAGAGCAGCAAACTTTGATAGAACAAGAAAGCCGTCTCAAACGCTCTGGGTTCTGAATTGACTCCTATGTAAATCTGCTTGCGGCGGTAAGAAATGCTCAGAGCAGAGGATCCAGTTGTCTGTTCACTCCAATAATAACCCGATCACAGCAAATAATGACAGCGTGAGTTACAATCTCATTGGAGAACTAAGGATCCTCTGCCCCGAAGCGTTTCTCACTATATTAAGGATATCTTTTAATGACATCGTTAACATTTCTCAATACAAACACATCAGTATCATGCATGCGCTCACCACACTCTGTGCCCGGAAATACGATTGGTACCCCACATAAATAAAACTTAAAATGATTGTTTGAAGCAGAGGATTCGAGTGGAAATCATAACTTTCAATATAGTTTTCAGTTGATACGTCAAACTGTGCGTTATTCTTATACCACTATCAATTTTGCAGCAAGATGGACATATGGGAACCACAGGCCTCACTGGTAATATAGCGGCAAGGTTGACAAATTCAGCCTCGCTCTTGGAGTCTGCAAGTCTCAGACCGGGCCTTCTATATTAGATGTCGAAGGTTTGACGGAGAGTAGGCCTGTTACATTGTTCATTTGGCCTTTCTATTTCTTACATACATTGGATTTGCACGCTGTGCATTACTAAAATGTGTCAGATTAATTCAAGATGGAGTGACGTTTCATCATTTGTGTTTACATTTTTTGTGTCCTTATATTCCCCGTATATTCTTTCAGTGAATGGATATAATCTTTTGTTTGTTAGTTCTTACAAATAAAATACATCCAAGTCACGAGGACAGACAGTCCTGTTTTCAAACACTGCTGAATCAATTCTGCCTTTGAACGCACCCCCTTCAGTCAGGGATATGGAGGTGGTGGACTGACAAAAACTCCCCTCAACTGTTTCATGATGTCAAAGCCGGCTATTCAGTGTCCCCTTACACTAGTAGTAATAAATGTATATGTTTATGATTTCTAACATGCCATGGTACATGAAGTAAATATACATGTCATGGTTATACATATTTCTCTGAATATTGACCGGAAAGAGGTTTACCCGGAAAGGAAGTACATTTGCACATTGCAATATGCACTTATATGCTCTGCTATATTGTTTGTAATTTTATGTGCTTTCAAGGCAGAAGGGGGGGGGTACCTTTCCCTGGAAGTTTCCTCCTCCTTTTTGACTATGTTGCTTGTCAGAAGGTCTTGCACTAGGATCTGCTGCCTCCATGTTGATAGCACCTTCATAGAGCCACTAAGCTTCCTCAAGGGTCTACAGAGGCAGGGCTCAGAGGGTCTGTTCCAGATCCCCCAAGGTGTTTGCAGATTAAGTTTCAGGGATTTCAGTCTATTTTTGTGACCGGAGCGAGCCCTCAAAGGTGGGAAATGGCAAATATTCAAAGTCCCGCCATTAGAAGAGTATGGCTGTGACCAGCTCCAAACCAACACATATCTGCTCGTCCAGGCCTCCCCAATAACATACTTCAGAAAGAGAGCTAGATCTGCTCCAGAATGGCCTCCAGAATGTGATGGTCGAGTTGGCTATAGCATTTACAGCCCGTGATTTCTGAGACAGGTCCTTAAATGTTTTTTTTTTTGTTGTTTTAATATCTCCACAACACTATGAGCTATGAGGCTAAAATTTGACTATGTTCATCAGGTCATGAGCATACACCTCTGCAAGTGTCTGAGGTGGCCCCTCAAGGAATGATGGGACCATGAAGGACTTTTTCTGCAATTACTCATAAACTGCTTTGACCTATGAGGATGAAATTTTAGAACGTTTAAGGGGAGGTCAGAGGCAGAGTCCTTGAAGCAGGCCCCAAAGCATATATTGAGCTTCCAAGGTTCCTAGTGAATTTCAATCTTCTCATCAGAGCTCAGAGCTTCTCATCTATCCAGTCAGTATTCCGAGAAATATGTACAACCAGGACATAAATGTTTATTTCATAAGAAAGGTGGGTATAAGGGTGCTTCTAGACTGGGGTGCTACATTTTGCAGTCTATTCTGCTCTCTCTCTCTCTCTCTCTCTCTCTCTCTCTTTCTCTCTCTCTCACGATATAGCTGAGGGCCACACACAAGCAACCCAGTCTCATCCCAGCGTGTAAAATGCCAACAATTTATTACACCCCTCAACATCTCATACTGATGCACTAGGAACCCTTCAGCGTCTGTTAATATACACTCTTGGTTCTGAATTGACTCTTATGGAAACCTTGCTCGCGGCAGTAAGATATGCCCAGGGCAGAGGCGCCAGCCATGCCCCTAAACATCTCAAACTGACATGGTATCCATTCTGCGTCTGCAAAAGAAGCTATGGGTTATCAATTGTTTTCTATGTAAATGCGCTTGCGTCTGCACGAGAAGCTCAGAGCAGGAGCTCCAGCTGTCCATTCACTTCATCAGTATCACTGAAGTACCAGTAATAATTCCCAAAACAAAAAAAGCTTCATGTTGTGGCCTCACCTTTCATATAAAAAATATAAAAAGTAATGTAGCATTGTAGTTTTTCCAATGAAATTATTACTGTGCTACTAATTGCAAATCACTAACTGCTACTTATTGCTATTGTCTCTCCCTCTCTCTCTCTCTCTCTCTCTCCCTGCGCTACTTTCTTTCAGGGACAACTTCGGGGAAAGCTTTAAAAGGGGACAAGATAGGAAAATTGGGCACATGTGGTCATGCTAGAAATTATTAGCTTGCTTGTTGTTGGTGGTTGGACAGTTGCTATGGAAGTTCTGACTTCTGGCTCCGAAAAAGTAGTAAAAAGAGACACCAACAGAATCTTGGGAACCGTGATGGACTGCTAGGTCTGTTGAATACCTATGGTGTGGTGCTCTAGCTTGCAAATCTATTGATGCTCCTAATCAATGCATACTTCAAAAAAGTTTAAAGACCCGAAAAATGCCGCAGGTAGGCAGCTTTCAGGGACCACGTGACCTAATGGACAAGGTGTAATGGTGGGTGTAATTTGCCCAGTAGTAGCAGCAGATAAGCGGATGAGTGTGTGCTGAAACAGCTACTACCCAAAGAACAGCCACGGCTATTCTGAGTCCATTGTCTTCTACAAGTCTTGTGATGAGAAAAAGAAACCATTGTAGGGTATCAAGGGTGTAAGACGACAAATGGGTGTTGTTGTGGATACGGTTTGATTCATTCTATCCTATGTCTCAGTTGGAAAATACTTTTCCCAAGAGACACCTGTTGAGTGCTCGCAATCTCCCATGACAAGCAAGACTAGAAAAGGCAGTTTTTGCCTGCATTTGCTTGATAATTCTGTACCAACCTCTTGAAAAATAGAGCTGTGGAAAGAGGCCGGTTAGCTTAGTTGGTTCGAATGTGGTGCTAATAATGCCAAGGTCATGGGTTCAACCCCCATACTGGCCAATCCTCCTGTTCTTATATGCAGTCGTGCAGATCGAATGGTCTGAAAAAGTAGTAAAAAGAGGCACCAACCGAATCTTGGGAACCGTGATGGACTGCTGGGTCTGTTGAACGCCTACGGTGTGATGCTCTTGCTTGCAAATCTATTGATGCTCCTAATCAATGCATGCTCCTAATCAATGCATCAATGCACCTCCATAGTGGCCATTGCTTCAATGCCTGTCTTGAGCGTTGCTCATTGTCTTCTACAGGTCTTGTGATGAGATGAAAGAAGTCCTTGTGATATTGTAGGGTATCAAGGGTGTAAGATGACAAATGGGTGTTGTTCTGGGTAACTTTCGATTCATTCTATCCTATGTCTCAGTTGGAAAATACTATTCCCAAGAGACACCTGTTGAGTGCTCGCAATGTCACATGACAAGCAAGACTTGAAAAGGCAGTTTTTGCCTGCATTTGCTTGATAACTCTGGACCAACCTCTTGAAAATTACAGCTGCGGAAAGAGGCCGGTTAGCTGGTTAGAGCGTGGTGCTAATCACGCCAAGGTCATGTGTTCAACCCCCATACTGGCCAATCCTCCTGTTGGAAAAGGAAGACAGCTTTCTGGGACCACGGGGCCTCATGGACAAGGCGTCTGACTTCGGATCAGAAGATTGAGGGTTGGAGTCCCTTCGTGGTTGTAATTTGCCCAACAGTAGCAGCAGACAAGCGGATGAGAGTGTGCTTAAACAGCTACTACTCAAATTAACAGTCACGGCTGTTCTGAGTCCATCCATACATGCTGGACAAAAAGTCCCTCTAACCTTAACCTCCATAGTGGCCATCGCTTTAATGCCTGTCTTGAGCATTGCTCATTGTCTTCTACAGGTCTTGTGATGAGAAAAAGAAACCATTGTGATATTGTAAGGTATCAAGGGTGTAGGATGACAAATGGGTGTTGTTCTGGATACGGTTTGATTCATTCTATCCTATGTCTCAGTTGGAAAATACTTTTCCCAAGAGACACCTGTTGAGTGCTCGCAATCTCACATGACAAGCAAGACTAGAAAAGGCAGTTTTTGCCTGCATTTGCTTGATAATTCTGTACCAACCTCTTGAAAAATAGAGCTGTGGAAAGAGGCCGGTTAGCTCAGTTGGTTCGAATGTGGTGCTAATAATGCCAAGGTCATGGGTTCAACCCCCATACTGGCCAATCCTCCTGTTCTTATATGCAGTCGTGCAGATCTAATGGTCCGAAAAAGTAGTAAAAAGAGGCACCAACCGAATCTTGGGAACCGTGATGGACTGCTGGGTCTGTTGAACGCCTACGGTGTGATGCTCTTGCTTGCAAATCTATTGATGCTCCTAATCAATGCATGCTCCTTATCAATGCATCAATGCACCTCCATAGTGGCCATTGCTCCAATGCCTGTCTTGAGCGTTGCTCATTGTCTTCTGCAGGTCTATGATGAGATAAAAGAAGTCCTTGTGATATTGTCGGGTATCAAGGGTGAAAGATGACAAATGGCTGTTGTTCTGGGTAACTTTCGATTCATTCGATCCTATGTCTCAGTTGGAAAATACTATTCCCAAGAGACACCTGTTGAGTGCTCGCAATGTCACATGACAAGCAAGACTTGAAAAGGCAGTTTTTGCCTGCATTTGCTTGATAATTCTGTACCAACCTCTTGAAAAATATAGCTGCGGAAAGAGGCCGGTTAGCTGGTTAGAGCGTGGTGCTAATAACGCTAAGGTCATGTGTTCAACCCCCATACTGGCCAATCCTTCTGTTGGAAAAGGAAGACAGCTTTCTGGGACCACGTGGCCTAATGGACAAGGCATCTGACTTCGGATCAGAAGATTGAGGGTTGGAGTCCCTTCGTGGTTGTAATTTGCCCAACAGTAGCAGCAGACAAGCGGATGAGAGTGTGCTTAAACAGCTACTACTCAAATTAACAGTCACGGCTGTTCTGAGTCCATCCATACATGCTGGACAAAAAGTCCCTCTAACCTTAACCTCCATAGTGGCCATCGCTTTAATGCCTGTCTTGAGCATTGCTCATTGTCTTCTACAGGTCTTGTGATGAGAAAAAGAAACCATTATGATATTGTAAGGTATCAAGGGTGTAGGATGACAAATGGGTGTTGTTCTGGATACGGTTTGATTCATTCTATCCTATGTCTCAGTTGGAAAATACTTTTCCCAAGAGACACCTGTTGAGTGCTCGCAATCTCACATGACAAGCAAGACTAGAAAAGGCAGTTTTTGCCTGCATTTGCTTGATAATTCTCTACCAACCTCTTGAAAAATAGAGCTGTGGAAAGAGGCCGGTTAGCTCAGTTGGTTTGAATGTGGTGCTAATAATGCCAAGGTCATGGGTTCAACCCCCATACTGGCCAATCCTCCTGTTCTTATATGCAGTCGTGCAGATCTAATGGTCCGAAAAAGTAGTAAAAAGAGGCACCAACCGAATCTTGGGAACCGTGATGGACTGCTGGGTCTGTTGAACGCCTACGGTGTGATGCTCTTGCTTGCAAATCTATTGATGCTCCTAATCAATGCATGCTCCTTATCAATGCATCAATGCACCTCCATAGTGGCCATTGCTCCAATGCCTGTCTTGAGCGTTGCTCATTGTCTTCTGCAGGTCTATGATGAGATAAAAGAAGTCCTTGTGATATTGTCGGGTATCAAGGGTGAAAGATGACAAATGGCTGTTGTTCTGGGTAACTTTCGATTCATTCGATCCTATGTCTCAGTTGGAAAATACTATTCCCAAGAGACACCTGTTGAGTGCTCGCAATGTCACATGACAAGCAAGACTTGAAAAGGCAGTTTTTGCCTGCATTTGCTTGATAATTCTGTACCAACCTCTTGAAAAATATAGCTGCGGAAAGAGGCCGGTTAGCTGGTTAGAGCGTGGTGCTAATAACGCTAAGGTCATGTGTTCAACCCCCATACTGGCCAATCCTCCTGTTGGAAAAGGAAGACAGCTTTCTGGGACCACGTAGCCTAATGGACAAGGCATCTGACTTCGGATCAGAAGATTGAGGGTTCGAGTCCCTTCGTGGTTGTAATTTGCCCAACAGTAGCAGCAGACAAGCGGATGACTGTGTGCTGAAACAGCGACTACTCAAATGACCAGCCACGGCTGTTCTGAGTCCATACATGCTGGACAAAAAGTCCCTCTAACCTCCATAGTGGCCATCGCTTTAATGCCTGTCTTGAGCGTTGCTCATTGTCTTCTACGGTCCTTGTGATGAGATAAAAGAAGTCCTTGTGATATTGTAGGGTATCAAGGGTGTACGATGACAAATGGGTGTTGTTCTGGGTAACTTTCGATTCATTCTATCCTATGTCTCAGTTGGAAAATACTATTCCCAAGAGACACCTGTTGAGTGCTCGCAATGTCACATGACAAGCAAGACTTGAAAAGGCAGTTTTTGCCTGCATTTGCTTGATAATTCTGTACCAACCTCTTGAAAAATATAGTTGCAGAAAAAGGCCGGTTAGCTCAGTTGGTTAGAGCGTGGTGCTAATAACGCCAAGGTCATGGGTTCAACCCCCATACTGGCCAATCCTGCTGTTCTTATACGCAGTCGTGCAGATCTAATGGTCGGAAAAAGAGGCACCAACAGAATCTTGGGAACCGTGATGGACTGCTGGGTCTGTTGAACGCCTACGGTGTGATACTCTTGCTTGCAAATCTATTGATGCTCCTTATCAATGCATGCTCCTAATCAATGCATCAATGCACCTCCATAATGGCCATTGTTCCAATGCCTGTCTTGAGCGTTGCTCATTGTCTTCTTCGGGCCTTGTGATGAGATAAAAGAAGTCCTTGTGATATTGTAGGGTATCAAGGGTGTAAGATGACAAATGGGTGTTGTTCTGGGTAACTTTCGATTCTTTCTATCCTATGTCTCAGTTGGAAAATACTTTTCCCAAGAGACACCTGTTGAGTGCTCGCAATGTCACATGACAAGCAAGACTTGAAAAGGCAGTTTTTGCCTGCATTTGCTTGATAATTCTGTCCCAACCAAAGCTCAGTTGGTTAGAGCGTGGTGCTAATAACGCGAAGGTCATGTGTTCAACCCCCATACTGGCCAATCCTCCTGTTGGAAAAGGAAGACAGCTTTCTGGGACCACGTGGCCTAATGGACAAGGCATCTGACTTCGGATCAGAAGATTGAGGGTTCGAGTCCCTTCGTGGTTGTAATTTGCCCAACAGTAGCAGCAGACAAGCAGATGACTGTGTGCTGAAACAGCGACTACTCAAATGACCAGCCACGGCTGTTCTGAGTCCATACATGCTGGACAAAAAGTCCCTCTAACCCTAACCTCCATAGTGGCCATTGCTCCAATGCCTGTCTTGAGCGTTGCTCATTGTCTTCTGCAGGTCTATGATGAGATAAAACAAGTCCATGTGATATTGTAGGGTATCATGGGTGTTGTTCTGGTTAACTTTCGATTCTTTCTATCCTATGTCTCAGTTGGAAAATGCTTTTCCCAAGAGACACCTGTTGAGTGCTCGCAATGTCACATGACAAGCAAGACTTGAAAAGGCAGTTTTTGCCTGCATTTGCTTGATAATTCTGTCCCAACCTCTTGAAAAATATCGTTGCAGAAAAAGGCCGGTTAGCTCAGTTGGTTAGAGCGTGGTGCTAATAACGCTAAGGTCATGGGTTCAACCCCCATACATACGCAGTCGTGCAGATCTAATGGTCTGAAAAAGTAGTAAAAAGAGGCACCAACAGAATCTTGGGAACCGTGATGGACTGCTGGGTCTGTTGAACGCCTACGGTGTGATGCTCTTGCTTGCAAATCTATTGATGCTCATAATCAATGCATGCTCCGAATCAATGCATCAATGCAACTCCATAGTGGCCATTGCTCCAATGCCTGTCTTGAGCGTTGCTCATTGTCTTCTGCAGGTCTATGATGAGATAAAAGAAGTCCTTGTGATATTGTAGGGTATCAAGGGTGTAAGATGACAAATGGGTGTTGTTCTGGGTATCTTTCGATTCTTTCTATCCTATGTCTCAGTTGGAAAATACTTTTCCAGCGTCACTTCCTGCTCACTTCCTGCTGACTGCCGGCAGCACAGTTTCAGTCTCAGCTCTATCCCGACTCCTATCTTTTTTGTATTTTCTTTGATTTCCTACTGTATCACCCTTTGTGTGCCACTCGAGCACTCTACCCTGCTCCTAGGGTCCTGCTCTCTCTCTGACCCGCTTCCTACGCCTCTCCTAGTCTTTCTATCACCCTTGCTCCCGTAGCGCTAGTAGCTAGTAGCCCGGTTAGCAATGGCTTCCCCCTCTGCTTCTCCTGTCCCTCTCTCCTGCTCAGTGTGCCACATGTTTAGCTATTCCCCTGCCTCCTTTAGCGAGGGTGATACGTGTAAGCACTGTAGTTTATTGGTGAGGTTGGAGGCCAGGCTTAGCGATTTGGAAGCCCGGCTCCGCACTGTGGAAGCAAAACCATCAGCCACAGTTAGCCAGCGCCCACTAGCCACCGCGGAGCCGCTTAGCTTAGCTCCCCTTAGCTCCCCTCCAGCTTCTCCCGAGCAGCCGGGAAAACAGGAACGCTGGGTGACTGTCAGAGGGAAGCGTAGCTCCCGGCCAAAGTCCACCGAGGCCCACCTAACGCTTCCCACTTCCAACAGGTTCTCCCCGCTCGGCGACACACCCGCCGAGGATAAATCTCTGGTCATTGGCGACTCTATTTTACGGAATGTGAAGCTAGCGAGTCCAGCGGCCATAGACTGCATCCCGGGGGCCAGAGCGGGCGACATTGAGTCTAAATTAAAGCTGCTGGCTAAAGCTAAACACAGATATAGTAAAATCGTTATCCACGTCGGCGCTAATGACCTGCGTTTACGTCAATCGGAGGTCACAAAAATTAATGTGGAATCGGTGTGTACAATGGCTAAAACGATGTCGGACACCGTAGTTTTCTCTGGCCCCCTCCCCAACCTGGCAAGTGATGACATGTTTAGCCGTACATCATCATTTAACCGCTGGTTATCGAGGTGGTGTCCCGCAAATGACGTGGGCTTTGTAAATAATTGGCAAACTTTCTGGGGTAGACCTGGTCTCATTAGGAGGGACTGCATCCATCCCACGTTGGAAGGAGCAGCCCAACTCTCTAGTAACCTGGCTAAGAGCATTAGTCCTCCCCCACCCTGACTCAGAGTTGAGACCAGGAGGCAGAGGAGCAGTCTAACACACTCCTCTGTGCTTCCCTCTTTTCAGTCACCCACACAGCACCCCATAGAGACTGTGTCTGTCCCCCGACTGTCCAGATTTAGCAGCAGAGGAGCGACCCTTAACAATCTTATAAAAATCAGGAGTTCCTCAGTCACTTCTCAGGACAGGAGCATTAAATGTGGATTACTTAATATCCGCTCCCTGTCTTCCAAAGCCATTCTTGTAAATGAATTAATCTCTGACAACAACATTGATGTGTTATGTCTCACAGAAACTTGGCTTTGTGAGGGTGACTATGTTAGCCTAAATGAGGCTTCTCCTCCCAGCCATGTTAACTATCATGTCCCTCGATGTTCTGGCCGTGGAGGTGGGGTGGCAGCCGTGTTTGATCGTAGTCTGTTAATTACTCCGAAACCTAATATTGATTATAATTCATTTGAAAGCCTTCTCATCAGCCTGTGTCACCAAAGCTGGAAAGCACAGCCCCTCCTACTTGTCGTAGTGTATCGGGCCCCAGGCCCCTATTCAGATTTTTTGGCTGAATTTCCAGAATTTCTTTCAAACCTAGTTCTCAAAACTGACAAAATCATTATAATCGGTGACTTCAATATTCATGTAGATGTGGTCAGTGATAGCTGCAGTACAGCATTCACTTCTATAGTCGAGTCCATTGGCTTCTGCCAGCATGTGCATGAACCCACGCACTGCTTCAACCACACCCTGGACCTTGTTCTATCTTATGGTGTTGAAATTAAACACCTGACCGTTTCACCCCCTAATCCACTTATTTCCGACCATTCTTTAATTACTTTCAACTTCCTTCTAGCCGGTTGTGTGCGAAAGAAGAGCAGTATATATACACGGCACTTAACCGACAGTGTCTTATCTAACTTTAAAGAAGCTATCCCCCTGTCTCTTGGAACTGCATCCCCCCCTCTCTGTTATGAAAGCTTGAGTCCCTCCCTCATCGATCACCTCACTGATAGCTTTGTTACCTCCCTTCGCAAGACTCTCGACTCGGCTGCACCCCTAACAAAAAAGACTATCTCTAGACCACGATCCGCCCCCTGGTTTACTCCAGAAACTCGCCACCTAAAGCAGCTAGCACGTAAGTTAGAGAGGAAATGGCGTTCCACCAAAAACACTAGTATTTTTCTTACCTGGAAAGATAGTCTGAAGACTTACAGGCTGGCTCTGTGTAATGCCAGAGCGAGATACTACTCCTCTCTAATTGAGGAAAATAAGCATAACCCTAGGTTTCTGTTCAGCACTGTAGCCAGGCTGACTCAGAGTCATAACTCCACTGAGCAGTGTGTCCCTACCCATCTCAGCAGTGGTGAATTTATGGACTACTTTAACAACAAAATTACAAATATTAGACAAACAATTACGACTCACTCAGCATGCATGGCAACTAACCAACCCCCTGTTGCAGCCTTTCAGATCACAGATGTGGATATAACCAGGTCACTATCCTCATTTGACCCCATTGACCTGCATCAGCTGACCACTATCATCTCCTCCTCTAAATCTTCGACCTGCCTCCTTGACCCGATTCCGACCAAGTTGTTAAAGGAAGTGCTGCCTTTAATCGCCACCTCCTTACTTGACCTCATCAACATGTCCATAACAACAGGTTACGTTCCTCTTACGTTCAAAGTCGGAATAATCAAACCCCTCCTCAAGAAACCGTCCCTTGATCCAGGAACTTTAGCAAATTACAGACCGATCTCTAACCTCATCTTCATCTCAAAAATCATTGAGAAGATCATTGCCAACCAGCTCTGTGAACACCTCAATAACAATAGTTTATTTGAATCCTTCCAGTCTGGTTTTAGAATAAATCATAGCACTGAGACTGCACTGGTTAAAGTCACTAATGACCTCTTCATGGCGTCTGACCAGGGTCTCATTTCAGTGCTTGTCTTGTTAGATCTCAGTGCTGCTTTTGATACGGTCGACCACCAGATCTTACTAAGGAGACTGGAATATCAACTCGGAATTAGAGGCACTGCTTTAGACTGGTTCCGGTCCTATCTTTCAGACCGATATCAGTTTGTTTGTGTTAACGATAACCAATCGCCACGTACTAAAGTCAGCCACGGGGTTCCGCAAGGATCTGTGCTTGGTCCAGTTCTTTTCTCTGTATATATGCTCCCTCTAGGTGATATCATCAGGAGTCACTCTATAGATTTCCACTGTTATGCTGACGACACTCAGTTATATCTATCTATCAAGCCGGGCGAGCTCAACCGTCTACAGCAGCTTCAGTCCTGCCTTGATGATGTGAAGGCCTGGATGACTAATAATTTCCTCCTTCTGAACTCTGAAAAAACAGAGTTACTGCTCATAGGTCCTAAACACCTACGCGATTCAATATCTGATGCCATAGCATTACAAGGTAGTTTTGCGACTTCTTCTGCCACCACTGTTAAGAACCTAGGTGTTAGTTTTGATCCAGACCTGTCTTTTAGCTCCCACATAAAATCGATCTCACGGACTGCCTACTTCCACCTCCGCAATATTTCAAAAATAAGACACCTCCTCCCTCTCCATTCAGCAGAACAGCTGGTCCATGCCTTTGTTACCTCCAGGCTGGACTACTGCAACTCTCTACTGGCTGGAAGCTCCAATAGGTCGCTGAGAACTCTGCAGCTCATTCAGAACGCGGCAGCTCGTGTCCTGACTAAAACTAGAAAGAGAGATCACATCTCTCCTGTTCTGGCCTCATTACACTGGCTTCCTGTACCTTTCAGGATCCAGTTCAAAATCCTCCTCCTTGTCTATAAAGGTCTTCATGGTCTGGCACCCTCTTATATCTCAGACCTGATAAAACCCTATTGCCCCACTAGGAGACTTCGTTCTCTGAATACAGGCCTACTTGTGGTTCCAAGAGTCTCTAAGTCTAGATGGGGAGCCAGAGCCTTCAGCTACCAAGGCCCTCTGTTATGGAACCATCTACCAGTTTCAGTCCGGGAGGCAGACACCCTCTCTACCTTTAAGAGTAGGTTAAAAACCCTCCTTTTTGACCGAGCCTACAGATAAATCCAAGATAAGCTGCTATAGGTTGAGTCTGCTGGGGGTCCCCGGCACATTGAGCTCTATCTTCTCTGCCTTCTCTGTGGGTGTGAATCAGGTTCACGTTCCCTCTAGCTTCTCTCTTTCCTCTTGGCCTCTCCCCGTCTGTTTTCCATCTCCTCCTCTTCCTCCCTCTCCTGCCCCTCTCCTTTGTTATCTTTCAATTTATTTTTATTCTTATTTTATTTTTATTTTCATTTTATTTTTATTTTCATTTTTATTTTTTGTTTATATATATATATATATATATTTTTTTTTAATTAATTAATTTATTTATTTATTCTTATTTTAATTTTTATTAATATTTTATTTTTTAATTCTTAATTTTCTGTTTATTCTTATTTTACTTTTTCATTTTTCATTTTATTTTTATTATTTTTATTTTCCCTCCCGACTTCCATCAACACTGAGCTGGATCCAGGACCACCTCTACCCGGCTCATCTCACCGCGGTTCCTCCTGCCTGCTACTACTTCAATTCATTAATTTATATCCTGAACTGTTAGCCATCAATAATGTTTTGTTTGTGCCCGCCTGTCCGTCCTGGGTGAGGATCCCCTCCTCTGTCTCTCACCCTGAGGTTTCTCCCCTTTTTTCCCTCTCAGGGTTTTTCTTGGGAGTTGTTCCTCAGCCTTTGCGAGGGTCTAAGGACAGGGGGTTTTTTCACTATGTACACATTGTTGCTCTGCTTGTAAAGTGCTCTGAGATAACAGCTGTTATGATATGGCACTTAAAACAAATAAAAGTTGAAGTTGAAGTTGAAGTTTTCCCAAGAGACACCTGTTGAGTGCTTGCAATGTCACATGACAAGCAAGACTTGAAAAGGCAGTTTTTGCCTGCATTTGCTTGATAATTCTGTCCAAACCTCTTGAAAAATATAGTTGCAGAAAAAGGCCGGTTAGCTCAGTTGGTTAGAGCGTGGTGCTAATAACGCCAAGGTCATGGGTTCAACCCCCATACTGGCCAATCCTGCTGTTCTTATACGCAGTCGTGCAGATCTAATGGTCGTAAAAAGAGGCACCAACAGAATCTTGGGAACCGTGATGGACTGCTGGGACTGTTGAACGCCTACGGTGTGATGCTCTTGCTTGCAAATCTATTGATGCTCCTAATCAATGCATGCTTCTAATCAATGCATCAATGCACCTCCATAGTGGCCATTGCTCCAATGCCTGTCTTGAGCGTTGCTCATTGTCTTCTACAGGTCTAGTGATGAGATAAAAGAAGTCCTTGTGATATTGTAGGGTATCAAGGGTGTAAGATGACAAATGGGTGTTGTTCTGGGTAACTTTCGATTCATTCTATCCTATGTCTCAGTTGGAAAATACTTTTCCCAAGAGACACCTGTTGAGTGCTCGCAATGTCACATGACAAGCAAGACTTGAAAAGGCAGTTTTTGCCTGCATTTGCTTGATAATTCTGTCCCAACCTCTTGAAAAATATCGTTGCAGAAAAAGGCCGGTTAGCTCAGTTGGTTAGAGCGTGGTGCTAATAACGCCAAGGTCATGGGTTCAACCCCCATACTGGCCAATCCTGCTGTTCTTATACGCAGTCGTGCAGATCTAATGGTCGGAAAAAGAGGCACAAACAGAATCTTGGGAACCGTGATGGACTGCTGGGACTGTTGAACGCCTACGGTGTGATGCTCTTGCTTGCAAATCTATTGATGCTCCTAATCAATGCATGCTTCTAATCAATGCATCAATGCACCTCCATAGTGGCCATTGCTCCAATGCCTGTCTTGAGCGTTGCTCATTGTCTTCTACAGGTCTAGTGATGAGATAAAAGAAGTCCTTGTGATATTGTAGGGTATCAAGGGTGTAAGATGACAAATGGGTGTTGTTCTGGGTAACTTTCGATTCATTCTATCCTATGTCTCAGTTGGAAAATACTATTCCCAAGAGACACCTGTTGAGTGCTCGCAATGTCACATGACAAGCAAGACTTGAAAAGGCAGTTTTTGCCTGCATTTGCTTGATAATTCTGTACCAACCTCTTGAAAAATATCGTTGCAGAAAAAGGCCGGTTAGCTCAGTTGGTTAGAGCGTGGTGCTAATAACGCCAAGGTCATGGGTTCAACCCCCATACTGGCCAATCCTGCTGTTCTTATACGCAGTCGTGCAGATCTAATGGTCGGAAAAAGAGGCACCAACAGAATCTTGGGAACCGTGATGGACTGCTGGGACTGTTGAACGCCTACGGTGTGATGCTCTTGCTTGCAAATCTATTGATGCTCCTAATCAATGCATGCTTCTAATCAATGCATCAATGCACCTCCATAGTGGCCATTGCTCCAATGCCTGTCTTGAGCGTTGCTCATTGTCTTCTACAGGTCTAGTGATGAGATAAAAGAAGTCCTTGTGATATTGTAGGGTATCAAGGGTGTAAGATGACAAATGGGTGTTGTTCTGGGTAACTTTCGATTCATTCTATCCTATGTCTCAGTTGGAAAATACTATTCCCAAGAGACACCTGTTGAGTGCTCGCAATGTCACATGACAAGCAAGACTTGAAAAGGCAGTTTTTGCCTGCATTTGCTTGATAATTCTGTACCAACCTCTTGAAAAATATCGTTGCAGAAAAAGGCCGGTTAGCTCAGTTGGTTAGAGCGTGGTGCTAATAACGCTAAGGTCATGTGTTCAACCCCCATACTGGCCAATCCTCCTGTTGGAAAAGGAAGACAGCTTTCTGGGACCACGTGGCCTAATGGACAAGGCATCTGACTTCGGATCAGAAGATTGAGGGTTCGAGTCCCTTCGTGGTTGTAATTTGCCCAACAGTAGCAGCAGACAAGCGGATGACTGTGTGCTGAAACAGCGACTACTCAAATGACCAGCCACGGCTGTTCTGAGTCAATACATGCTGGACAAAAAGTCCCTCTAACCCGAGCCTCCATAGTGGCCATCGCTTTCATGTCTGTCTTGAGCGTTGCTCATTGTCTTCTACAGGTCCAGTGATGAGATAAAAGAAGTCCTTGTGATATTGTAGGGTATCAAGGGTGTAAGATGACAAATGGGTGTTGTTCTGGGTAACTTTCGATTCATTCTATCCTATGTCTCAGTTGGAAAATACTATTCCCAAGAGACACCTGTTGAGTGCTCGCAATGTCACATGACAAGCAAGACTTGAAAAGGCAGTTTTTGCCTGCATTTGCTTGATAATTCTGTCCCAACCTCTTGAAAAATATAGTTGCAGAAAAAGGCCGGTTAGCTCAGTTGGTTAGAGCGTGGTGCTAATAACGCCAAGGTCATGGGTTCAACCCCCATACTGGCCAATCCTGCTGCTCTTATACGCAGTCGTGCAGATCTAATGGTAGGAAAAAGAGGCACCAACAGAATCTTGGGAACCGTGATGGACTGCTGGGTCTGTTGAACGCCTACGGTGTGATGCTCTTGCTTGCAAATCTATTGATGCTCCTAATCAATGCATGCTTCTAATCAATGCATCAATGCACCTCCATAGTGGCCATTGCTCCAATGCCTGTCTTGAGCGTTGCTCATTGTCTTCTACAGGTCTAGTGATGAGATAAAAGAAATCCTTGTGATATTGTAGGGTATCAAGGGTGTAAGATGACAAATGGGTGTTGTTCTGGGTAACTTTCGATTCATTCTATCCTATGTCTCAGTTGGAAAATACTATTCCCAAGAGACACCTGTTGAGTGCTCGCAATGTCACATGACAAGCAAGACTTGAAAAGGCAGTTTTTGCCTGCATTTGCTTGATAATTCTGTACCAACCTCTTGAAAAATATCGTTGCAGAAAAAGGCCGGTTAGCTCAGTTGGTTAGAGCGTGGTGCTAATAACGCTAAGGTCATGTGTTCAACCCCCATACTGGCCAATCCTCCTGTTGGAAAAGGAAGACAGCTTTCTGGGACCACGTGGCCTAATGGACAAGGCGTCTGACTTCGGATCAGAAGATTGAGGGTTGGAGTCCCTTCGTGGTTGTAATTTGCCCAACAGTAGCAGCAGACAAGCGGATGACTGTGAGCTGAAACAGCGACTACTCAAATGACCAGCCACGGCTGTTCTGAGTCCATATATGCTGGACAAAAAGTCCCTCTAACCCTAACCTCCATAGTGGCCATCGCTTTAATGCCTGTCTTGAGCGTTGCTCATTGTCTTCTACGGGCCTTGTGATGAGATAAAAGAAGTCCTTGTGATATTGTAGGGTATCAAGGGTGTAAGATGACAAATGGGTGTTGTTCTGGGTAATTTTCGATTCATTCTATCCTACGTCTCAGTTGGAAAATACTTTTCCCAAGAGACACCTGTTGAGTGCTCGCAATGTCACATGACAAGCAAGACTTGAAAAGGCAGTTTTTGCCTGCATTTGCTTGATAATTCTGTACCAACCTCTTGAAAAATATAGTTGCAGAAAAAGGCCGGTTAGCTCAGTTGGTTAGAGCGTGGTGCTAATAACACCAAGGTCATGGGTTCAACCCCCATACTGGCCAATCCTGCTGTTCTTATACGCAGTCGTGCAGATCTAATTGTCTGAAAAAATAGTAAAAAGAGGCACCAACAGAATCTTGGGAACCGTGATGGACTGCTGGGTCTGTTGAACGCCGACGGTGTGATGCTCTTGCTTGCAAATCTATTGATGCTCCTAATCAATGCATGCTTCTAATCAATGCATCAATGCACCTCCATAGTGGCCATTGCTCCAATGCCTGTCTTGAGCGTTGCTCATTGTCTTCTACAGGTCTAGTGATGAGATAAAAGAAGTCCTTGTGATATTGTAGGGTATCAAGGGTGTAAGATGACAAATGGGTGTTGTTCTGGGTAACTTTCGATTCATTCTATCCTATGTCTCAGTTGGAAAATACTATTCCCAAGAGACACCTGTTGAGTGCTCGCAATGTCACATGACAAGCAAGACTTGAAAAGGCAGTTTTTGCCTGCATTTGCTTGATAATTCTGTACCAACCTCTTGAAAAATATCGTTGCAGAAAAAGGCCGGTTAGCTCAGTTGGTTAGAGCGTGGTGCTAATAACGCTAAGGTCATGTGTTCAACCCCCATACTGGCCAATCCTCCTGTTGGAAAAGGAAGACAGCTTTCTGGGACCACGTGGCCTAATGGACAAGGCGTCTGACTTCGGATCAGAAGATTGAGGGTTTGAGTCCCTTCGTGGATGTAATTTGCCGAACAGTAGCAGCAGACAAGCGGATGACTGTGTGCTGAAACAGCGACTACTCAAATGACCAGCCACGGCTGTTCTGAGTCCATACATGCTGGACAAAAAGTCCCTCTAACCCAAACCTCCATAGTGGCCATCGCTTTAATGCCTGTCTTGAGCGTTGCTCATTGTCTTCTACGGGCCTTGTGATGAGATAAAAGAAGTCCTTGTGATATTGTAGGGTATCAAGGGTGTAAGATGACAAATGGGTGTTGTTCTGGGTAACTTTCGATTCTTTCTATCCTATGTCTCAGTTGGAAAATACTATTCCCAAGAGACACCTGTTGAGTGCTCGCAATGTCACATGACAAGCAAGACTTGAAAAGGCAGTTTTTGCCTGCATTTGCTTGATAATTCTGTACCAACCTCTTGAAAAATATAGCTGCGGAAAGAGGCCGGTTAGCTCAGTTGGTTAGAGCGTGGTGCTAATAACGCCAAGGTCATGGGTTCAACCCCCATACATACGCAGTCGTGCAGATCTATTGGTCTGAAAAAGTCATAAAAAGAGGCACCAACAGAATCTTGGGAACCATGATGGACTGCTGGGTCTGTTGAACGCCTACGGTGTGATGCTCTTGCTTGCAAATCTATTGATGCTCATAATCAATGCATGCTCCTAATCAATGCATCAATGCAACTCCATAGTGGCCATTGCTCCAATGCCTGTCTTGAGCGTTGCTCATTGTCTTCTGCAGGTCTATGATGAGATAAAAGAAGTCCTTGTGATATTGTAGGGTATCAAGGGTGTAAGATGACAAATGGGTGTTGTTCTGGGTTTCTTTCGATTCTTTCTATCCTATGTCTCAGTTGGAAAATACTTTTCCCAAGAGACACCTGTTGAGTGCTCGCAATGTCACATGACAAGCAAGACTTGAAAAGGCAGTTTTTGCCTGCATTTGCTTGATAATTCTGTCCCAACCTCTTGAAAAATATAGTTGCATAATAAGGCCGGTTAGCTCAGTTGGTTAGAGTGTGGTGCTAATAACGCCAAGGTCATGGGTTCAACCCCCATACCGGCCAATCCTGCTGTTCTTATACGCAGTCGTGCAGATCTAATGGTCTGAAAAAGTCGTAAAAAGAGGTACCAACAGAATCTTGGGAACCGTGATGGACTGCTGGGTCTGTTGAACGCCTCCGGTGAGATGCTCTTGCTTGCAAATCTATTGATGCTCCTAATCAATGCATGCTCCTAATCAATGCATCAATGCACCTCCATAGTGGCCATTGCTCCAATGCCTGTCTTGAGCGTTGCTCATTGTCTTCTACGGGCCTTGTGATGAGATAAAAGAAGTCCTTGTGATATTGTAGGGTATCAAGGGTGTAAGATGACAAATGGGTGTTGTTCTGGGTAACTTTCGATTCATTCTATCCTATGTCTCAGTTGGAAAATACTATACCCAAGAGACACCTGTTGAGTGCTCGCAATGTCACATGACAAGCAAGACTTGAAAAGGCAGTTTTTGCCTGCATTTGCTTGATAATTCTGTACCAACCTCTTGAAAAATATCGTTGCAGAAAAAGGCCGGTTAGCTCAGTTGGTTAGAGCGTGGTGCTAATAACGCTAAGGTCATGTGTTCAACCCCCATACTGGCCAATCCTCCTGTTGGAAAAGGAAGACAGCTTTCTGGGACCACGTGGCCTAATGGACAAGGCATCTGACTTCGGATCAGAAGATTGAGGGTTCGAGTCCCTTCGTGGTTGTAATTTGCCCAACAGTAGCAGCAGACAAGCGGATGACTGTGTGCTGAAACAGCGACTACTCAAATGACCAGCCACGGCTGTTCTGAGTCCATACATGCTGGACAAAAAGTCCCTCTAACCCTAACCTCCATAGTGGCCATTGCTTTAATGCCTGTCTTAAGCGTTGCTCATTGTCTTCTGCAGGTCGATGATGAGATAAAAGAAGTCCTTGTGATATTGTAGGGTATCAAGGGTGTAAGATGACAAATGGGTGTTGTTCTGGGTAACTTTCGATTCTTTCTATCCTATGTCTCAGTTGGAAAATACTTTTCCCAAGAGACACCTGTTGAGTGCTCGCAGTGTCACATGACAAGGAAGACTTGAAAAGGCAGTTTTTGCCTGCATTTGCTTGATAATTCTGTACCAACCTCTTGAAAAATATAGTTGCAGAAAAAGGCGGGTTAGCTCAGTTGGTTAGAGCGTGGTGCTAATAACGCCAAGGTCATGGGTTCAACCCCCATACATACGCAGTCGTGCAGATCTATTGGTCTGAAAAAGTCATAAAAAGAGGCACCAACAGAATCTTGGGAACCGTGATGGACTGCTGGGTCTGTTGAACGCCTACGGTGTGATGCTCTTGCTTGCAAATCTATTGATGCTCATAATCAATGCATGCTCCTAATCAATGCATCAATGCAACTCCATAGTGGCCATTGCTCCAATGCCTGTCTTGAGCGTTGCTCATTGTCTTCTGCAGGTCTATGATGAGATAAAAGAAGTCCTTGTGATATTGTAGGGTATCAAGGGTGTAAGATGACAAATGGGTGTTGTTCTGGGTTTCTTTCGATTCTTTCTATCCTATGTCTCAGTTGGAAAATACTTTTCCCAAGAGACACCTGTTGAGTGCTCGCAATGTCACATGACAAGCAAGACTTGAAAAGGCAGTTTTTGCCTGCATTTGCTTGATAATTCTGTCCCAACCTCTTGAAAAATATAGTTGCAGAATAAGGCCGGTTAGCTCAGTTGGTTAGAGTGTGGTGCTAATAACGCCAAGGTCATGGGTTCAACCCCCATACCGGCCAATCCTGCTGTTCTTATACGCAGTCGTGCAGATCTAATGGTCTGAAAAAGTCGTAAAAAGAGGTACCAACAGAATCTTGGGAACCGTGATGGACTGCTGGGTCTGTTGAACGCCTCCGGTGAGATGCTCTTGCTTGCAAATCTATTGATGCTCCTAATCAATGCATGCTCCTAATCAATGCATCAATGCACCTCCATAGTGGCCATTGCTCCAATGCCTGTCTTGAGCGTTGCTCATTGTCTTCTACGGGCCTTGTGATGAGATAAAAGAAGTCCTTGTGATATTGTAGGGTATCAAGGGTGTAAGATGACAAATGGGTGTTGTTCTGGGTAATTTTCGATTCATTCTATCCTATGTCTCAGTTGGAAAATACTTTTCCCAAGAGACACCTGTTGAGTGCTCGCAGTGTCACATGACAAGCAAGACTTGAAAAGGCAGTTTTTGCCTGCATTTGCTTGATAATTCTGTCCCAACCTCTTGAAAAATATCGTTGCAGAAAAAGGCCGGTTAGCTCAGTTGGTTAGAGCGTGGTGCTAATAACGCCAAGGTCATGGGTTCAACCCCCATACTGGCCAATCCTGCTGTTCTTATACGCAGTCGTGCAGATCTAATGGTCTGAAAAAGTAGGAAAAAGAGGCACCAACAGAATCTTGGGAACCGTGATGGACTGCTGGGTCTGTTGAACGCCTACGGTGTGATGCTCTTGCTTCCAAATCTATTGATGCTCCTAATCAATGCATGCTTCTAATCAATGCATCAATGCACCTCCATAGTGGCCATTGCTCCAATGCCTGTCTTGAGCGTTGCTCATTGTCTTCTACAGGTCTCGTGATGAGATAAAAGAAGTCCTTGTGATATTGTAGGGTATCAAGGGTGTAAGATGACAAATGGGTGTTGTTCTGGGTAACTTTTGATTCTTTCTATCCTATGTCTCAGTTGGAAAATACTTTTCCCAAGAGACACCTGTTGAGTGCTCGCAATGTCACATGACAAGCAAGACTTGAAAAGGCAGTTTTTGCCTGCATTTGCTTGATATTTCTGTACCAACCTCTTGAAAAATATAGTTGCAGAAAAAGGCGGGTTAGCTCAGTTGGTTAGAGCGTGGTGCTAATAACGCCAAGGTCATGGGTTCAACCCCCATACATACGCAGTCGTGCAGATCTATTGGTCTGAAAAAGTCATAAAAAGAGGCACCAACAGAATCTTGGGAACCGTGATGGACTGCTGGGTCTGTTGAACGCCTACGGTGTGATGCTCTTGCTTGCAAATCTATTGATGCTCATAATCAATGCATGCTCCTAATCAATGCATCAATGCAACTCCATAGTGGCCATTGCTCCAATGCCTGTCTTGAGCGTTGCTCATTGTCTTCTGCAGGTCTATGATGAGATAAAAGAAGTCCTTGTGATATTGTAGGGTATCAAGGGTGTAAGATGACAAATGGGTGTTGTTCTGGGTTTCTTTCGATTCTTTCTATCCTATGTCTCAGTTGGAAAATACTTTTCCCAAGAGACACCTGTTGAGTGCTCGCAATGTCACATGACAAGCAAGACTTGAAAAGGCAGTTTTTGCCTGCATTTGCTTGATAATTCTGTCCCAACCTCTTGAAAAATATAGTTGCAGAATAAGGCCGGTTAGCTCAGTTGGTTAGAGTGTGGTGCTAATAACGCCAAGGTCATGGGTTCAACCCCCATACCGGCCAATCCTGCTGTTCTTATACGCAGTCGTGCAGATCTAATGGTCTGAAAAAGTCGTAAAAAGAGGTACCAACAGAATCTTGGGAACCGTGATGGACTGCTGGGTCTGTTGAACGCCTCCGGTGAGATGCTCTTGCTTGCAAATCTATTGATGCTCCTAATCAATGCATGCTCCTAATCAATGCATCAATGCACCTCCATAGTGGCCATTGCTCCAATGCCTGTCTTGAGCGTTGCTCATTGTCTTCTACGGGCCTTGTGATGAGATAAAAGAAGTCCTTGTGATATTGTAGGGTATCAAGGGTGTAAGATGAC
Source organism: Karalla daura (assembly GCA_029224185.1). Lineage (NCBI taxonomy): Eukaryota > Metazoa > Chordata > Actinopteri > Chaetodontiformes > Leiognathidae > Karalla > Karalla daura. The sequence continues at coordinate 489,660 of CM055198.1, forward strand.
AAATGGGTGTTGTTCTGGGTAATTTTCGATTCATTCTATCCTATGTCTCAGTTGGAAAATACTTTTCCCAAGAGACACCTGTTGAGTGCTCGCAGTGTCACATGACAAGCAAGACTTGAAAAGGCAGTTTTTGCCTGCATTTGCTTGATAATTCTGTCCCAACCTCTTGAAAAATATCGTTGCAGAAAAAGGCCGGTTAGCTCAGTTGGTTAGAGCGTGGTGCTAATAACGCCAAGGTCATGGGTTCAACCCCCATACTGGCCAATCCTGCTGTTCCTATACGCAGTCGTGCAGATCTAATGGTCTGAAAAAGTAGGAAAAAGAGGCACCAACAGAATCTTGGGAACCGTGATGGACTGCTGGGTCTGTTGAACGCCTACGGTGTGATGCTCTTGCTTCCAAATCTATTGATGCTCCTAATCAATGCATGCTTCTAATCAATGCATCAATGCACCTCCATAGTGGCCATTGCTCCAATGCCTGTCTTGAGCGTTGCTCATTGTCTTCTACAGGTCTCGTGATGAGATAAAAGAAGTCCTTGTGATATTGTAGGGTATCAAGGGTGTAAGATGACAAATGGGTGTTGTTCTGGGTAACTTTCGATTCTTTCTATCCTATGTCTCAGTTGGAAAATACTTTTCCCAAGAGACACCTGTTGAGTGCTCGCAATGTCACATGACAAGCAAGACTTGAAAAGGCAGTTTTTGCCTGCATTTGCTTGATAATTCTGTACCAACCTCTTGAAAAATATCGTTGCAGAAAAAGGCCGGTTAGCTCAGATGGTTAGAGCGTGGTGCTAATAACGCTAAGGTCATGTGTTCAACCCCCATACTGGCCAATCCTCCTGTTGGAAAAGGAAGACAGCTTTCTGGGACCACGTGGCCTAATGGACAAGGCGTCTGACTTCGGATCAGAAGATTGAGGGTTCGAGTCCCTTCGTGGTTGTAATTTGCCGAACAGTAGCAGCAGACAAGCGGATGACTGTGTGCTGAAACAGCGACTACTCAAATGACCAGCCACGGCTGTTCTGAGTCCATACATGCTGGACAAAAAGTCCCTCTAACCCTAACGTCCATAGTGGCCATCGCTTTAATGCCTGTCTTGAGCGTTGCTCATTGTCTTCTACGGGCCTTGTGATGAGATAAAAGAAGTCCTTGTGATATTGTAGGGTATCAAGGGTGTAAGATGACAAATGGGTGTTGTTCTGGGTAACTTTCGATTCTTTCTATCCTATGTCTCAGTTGGAAAATACTTTTCCCAAGAGACACCTGTTGAGTGCTCGCAATGTCACATGACAAGCAAGACTTGAAAAGGCAGTTTTTGCCTGCATTTGCTTGATAATTCTGTACCAACCTCTTGAAAAATATAGTTGCAGAAAAAGGCCGGTTAGCTCAGTTGGTTAGAGCGTGGTGCTAATAACGCCAAGGTCGTGGGTTCAACCCCCATACTGGCCAATCCTGCTGTTCTTATACGCAGTCGTGCAGATCTAATGGTCTGAAAAAGTAGGAAAAAGAGGCACCAACAGAATCTTGGGAACCGTGATGGACTGCTGGGTCTGTTGAACGCCTACGGTGTGATGCTCTTGCTTGCAAATCTATTGATGCTCATAATCAATGCATGCTCCTAATCAATGCATCAATGCAACTCCATAGTGGCCATTGCTCCAATGCCTGTCTTGAGCATTGCTCATTGTCTTCTGCAGGTCTATGATGAGATAAAAGAAGTCCTTGTGATATTGTAGGGTATCAAGGGTGTAAGATGACAAATGGGTGTTGTTCTGGGTTTCTTTCGATTCTTTCTATCCTATGTCTCAGTTGGAAAATACTTTTCCCAAGAGACACCTGTTGAGTGCTCGCAATGTCACATGACAAGCAAGACTTGAAAAGGCAGTTTTTGCCTGCATTTGCTTGATAATTCTGTCCCAACCTCTTGAAAAATATAGTTGCAGAATAAGGCCGGTTAGCTCAGTTGGTTAGAGTGTGGTGCTAATAACGCCAAGGTCATGGGTTCAACCCCCATACCGGCCAATCCTGCTGTTCTTATACGCAGTCGTGCAGATCTAATGGTCTGAAAAAGTCGTAAAAAGAGGTACCAACAGAATCTTGGGAACCGTGATGGACTGCTGGGTCTGTTGAACGCCTCCGGTGAGATGCTCTTGCTTGCAAATCTATTGATGCTCCTAATCAATGCATGCTCCTAATCAATGCATCAATGCACCTCCATAGTGGCCATTGCTCCAATGCCTGTCTTGAGCGTTGCTCATTGTCTTCTACGGGCCTTGTGATGAGATAAAAGAAGTCCTTGTGATATTGTAGGGTATCAAGGGTGTAAGATGACAAATGGGTGTTGTTCTGGGTAATTTTCGATTCATTCTATCCTATGTCTCAGTTGGAAAATACTTTTCCCAAGAGACACCTGTTGAGTGCTCGCAATGTCACATGACAAGCAAGACTTGAAAAGGCAGTTTTTGCCTGCATTTGCTTCAAATCAATGCATCAATGCACCTCCATAGTGGCCATTGCTCCAATGCCTGTCTTGAGCGTTGCTCATTGTCTTCTACAGGTCTAGTGATGAGATAAAAGAAGTCCTTGTGATATTGTAGGGTATCAAGGGTGTAAGATGACAAATGGGTGTTGTTCTGGGTAACTTTCGATTAATTCTATCCTATGTCTCAGTTGGAAAATACTATTCCCAAGAGACACCTGTTGAGTCCTCGCAATGTCACATGACAAGCAAGACTTGAAAAGGCAGTTTTTGCCTGCATTTGCTTGAAAATTCTGTACCAACCTCTTGAAAAATATAGCTGCGGAAAGAGGCCGGTTAGCTCAGTTGGTTAGAGCGTGGTGCTAATAACGCTAAGGTCATGTGTTCAACCCCCATACTGGCCAATCCTCCTGTTGGAAAAGGAAGACAGCTTTCTGGGATCACGTGGCCTAATGGACAAGGCATCTGACTTCGGATCAGAAGATTGAGGGTTCGATTCCCTTCGTGGTTGTAATTTGCCCAACAGCAGCAGCAGACAAGCGGATGACTGTGTGCTGAAACAGCGACTACTCAAATGACCAGCCACGGCTGTTCTGAGTCCATACATGCTGGACAAAAAGTCCCTCTAACCCTAACCTCCATAGTGGCCATCGCTTTAATGCCTGTCTTGAGCGTTGCTCATTGTCTTCTACGGGCCTTGTGATGAGATAAAAGAAGTCCTTGTGATATTGTAGGGTATCAAGGGTGTAAGATGACAAATGGGTGTTGTTCTGGGTAACTTTCGATTCTTTCTATCCTATGTCTCAGTTGGAAAATACTTTTCCCAAGAGACACCTGTTGAGTGCTCGCAATGTCACATGACAAGCAAGACTTGAAAAGGCAGTTTTTGCCTGCATTTGCTTGATAATTCTGTACCAACCTCTTGAAAAATATAGTTGCAGAAAAAGGCCGGTTAGCTCAGTTGGTTAGAGCGTGGTGCTAATAACGCCAAGGTCATGGGTTCAACCCCCATACTGGCCAATCCTGCTGTTCTTATACGCAGTCGTGCAGATCTGATGGTCGGAAAAAGAGGCACCAACAGAATCTTGGGTACCGTGATGGACTGCTGGGTCTGTTGAACGCCTACGGTGTGATGCTCTTGCTTGCAAATCTATTGATGCTCATAATCAATGCATGCTCCTAATCAATGCATCAATGCAACTCCATAGTGGCCATTGCTCCAATGCCTGTCTTGAGCGTTGCTCATTGTCTTCTGCAGGTCTATGATGAGATAAAAGAAGTCCTTGTGATATTGTAGGGGAACAAGGGTGTAAGATGACAAATGGGTGTTGTTCTGGGTAACTTTCGATTCTTTCTATCCTATGTCTCAGTTGGAAAATACTTTTCCCAAGAGACACCTGTTGAGTGCTCGCAATGTCACATGACAAGCAAGACTTGAAAAGGCAGTTTTTGCCTGCATTTGCTTGATAATTCTGTCCCAACCTCTTGAAAAATATAGTTGCAGAAAAAGGCGGGTTAGCTCAGTTGGTTAGAGCGTGGTGCTAATAACGCTAAGGTCATGTGTTCAACCCCCATACTGGCCAATCCTCCTGTTGGAAAAGGAAGACAGCTTTCTGGGACCACGTGGCCTCATGGACAAGGCATCTGACTTCGGATCAGAAGATTGAGGGTTCGAGTCCCTTCGTGGTTGTAATTTGCCCAACAGTCGCAGCAGACAAGCGGATGACTGTGAGCTGAAACAGCGACTACTCAAATGACCAGCCACGGCTGTTCTGAGTCCATACATGCTGGACAAAAAGGTCCCTCTAACCCTAACCTCCATAGTGGCCATCGCTTTAATGCCTGTCTTGAGCGTTGCTCATTGTCTTCTACGGGCCTTGTGATGAGATAAAAGAAGTCCTTGTGATATTGTAGGGTATCAAGGGTGTAAGATGACAAATGGGTGTTGTTCTGGGTAACTTTCGATTCATTCTATCCTATGTCTCAGTTGGAAAATACTATTCCCAAGAGACACCTGTTGAGTGCTCGCAATGTCACATGACAAGCAAGACTTGAAAAGGCAGTTTTTGCCTGCATTTGCTTCAAATCAATGCATCAATGCACCTCCATAGTGGCCATTGCTCCAATGCCTGTCTTGAGCGTTGCTCATTGTCTTCTACGGGCCTTGTGATGAGATAAAAGAAGTCCTTGTGATATTGTAGGGTATCAAGGGTGTAAGATGACAAATGGGTGTTGTTCTGGGTAATTTTCGATTCATTCTATCCTATGTCTCAGTTGGAAAATACTTTTCCCAAGAGACACCTGTTGAGTGCTCGCAGTGTCACATGACAAGCAAGACTTGAAAAGGCAGTTTTTGCCTGCATTTGCTTGATAATTCTGTACCAACCTCTTGAAAAATATCGTTGCAGAAAAAGGCCGGTTAGCTCAGTTGGTTAGAGCGTGGTTCTAATAACGCTAAGGTCATGTGTTCAACCCCCATACTGGCCAATCCTCCTGTTGCAAAAGGAAGACAGCTTTCTGGGACCACGTGGCCTAATGTACAAGGCATCTGACTTCGGATCAGAAGATTGAGGGTTCGAGTCCCTTCGTGGTTGTAAATTGCCCAACAGTAGCAGCAGACAAGCGCATGACTGTGTGCTGAAACAGCGACTACTCAAATGACCAGCCACGGCTGTTCTGAGTCCATACATGCTGGACAAAAAGTCCCTCTAACCCTCACCTCCATAGTGGCCATCGCTTTAATGCCTGTCTTGAGCGTTGCTCATTGTCTTCTACGGGCCTTGTGATGAGATAAAAGAAGTCCTTGTGATATTGTAGGGTATCAAGGGTGTAAGATGACAAATGGGTGTTGTTCTGGGTAATTTTCGATTCATTCTATCCTATGTCTCAGTTGGAAAATACTTTTCCCAAGAGACACCTGTTGAGTGCTCGCAGTGTCACATGACAAGCAAGACTTGAAAAGGCAGTTTTTGCCTGCATTTGCTTGATAATTCTGTACCAACCTCTTGAAAAATATCGTTGCAGAAAAAGGCCGGTTAGCTCAGTTGGTTAGAGCGTGGTGCTAATAACGCCAAGGTCATGGGTTCAACCCCCATACTGGCCAATCCTGCTGTTCTTATACGCAGTCGTGCAGATCTGATGGTCGGAAAAAGAGGCACCAACAGAATCTTGGGAACCGTGATGGACTGCTGGGTCTGTTGAACGCCTACGGTGTGATGCTCTTGCTTGCAAATCTATTGATGCTCATAATCAATGCATGCTCCTAATCAATGCATCAATGCACCTCCATAGTGGCCATTGCTCCAATGCCTGTCTTGAGCGTTGCTCATTGTCTTCTGCAGGTCTATGATGAGATAAAAGAAGTCCTTGTGATATTGTAGGGTATCAAGGGTGTAAGATGACAAATGGGTGTTGTTCTGGGTAACTTTCGATTCTTTCTATCCTATGTCTCAGTTGGAAAATACTTTTCCCAAGAGACACCTGTTGAGTGCTCGCAATGTCACATGACAAGCAAGACTTGAAAAGGCAGTTTTTGCCTGCATTTGCTTGATAATTCTGTCCCAACCTCTTGAAAAATATAGTTGCAGAAAAAGGCCGGTTAGCTCAGTTGGTTAGAGCGTGGTGCTAATAACGCCAAGGTCATGGGTTCAACCACCATACTGGCCAATCCTGCTGTTCTTATACGCAGTCGTGCAGATCCAATGGTCGGAAATAGAGGCACCAACAGAATCTTGGGAACCGTGATGGACTGCTGGGTCTGTTGAACGCCTACGGTGTGATGCTCTTGCTTGCAAATCTATTGATGCTCCTAATCAATGCATGCTTCTAATCAATGCATCAATGCACCTCCATAGTGGCCATTGCTCCAATGCCTGTCTTGAGCGTTGCTCATTGTCTTCTACAGGTCTCGTGATGAGATAAAAGAAGTCCTTGTGATATTGTAGGGTAACAAGGGTGTAAGATGACAAATGGGTGTTGTTCTGGGTAACTTTCGATTCTTTCTATCCTATGTCTCAGTTGGAAAATACTTTTCCCAAGAGACACCTGTTGAGTGCTCGCAATGTCACATGACAAGCAAGACTTGAAAAGGCAGTTTTTGCCTGCATTTGCTTGATAATTCTGTACCAACCTCTTGAAAAATATAGCTGCGGAAAGAGGCCGGTTAGCTCAGTTGGTTAGAGCGTGGTGCTAATAACGCTAAGGTCATGTGTTCAACCCCCATACTGGCCAATCCTGCTGTTCTTATACGCTGTCGTGCAGATCTAATGGTCTGAAAAAGTAGGAAAAAGAGGCACCAACAGAATCTTGGGAACCGTGATGGACTGCTGGGTCTGTTGAACGCCTACGGTGTGATGCTCTTGCTTGCAAATCTATTGATGCTCCTCATCAATGCATGCTCCTAATCAATGCATCAATGCACCTCCATAATGGCCATTGTTCCAATGCCTGTCTTGAGCGTTGCTCATTGTCTTCTACAGGTCTTGTGATGAGATAAAAGAAGTCCTTGTGATATTGTAGGGTATCAAGGGTGTACGATGACAAATGGGTGTTGTTCTGGGTAACTTTCGATTCATTCTATCCTATGTCTCAGTTGGAAAATACTTTTCCCAAGAGACACCTGTTGAGTGCTCGCAATGTCACATGACAAGCAAGACTTGAAAAGGCAGTTTTTGCCTGCATTTGCTTGATAATTCTCTACCAACCTCTTGAAAAATATCGTTGCAGAAAAAGGCCGGTTAGCTCAGTTGGTTAGAGCGTGGTGCTAATAACGCTAAGGTCATGTGTTCAACCCCCATACTGGCCAATCCTCCTGTTGCAAAAGGAAGACAGCTTTCTGGGACCACGTGGCCTAATGGACAAGGCATCTGACTTCGGATCAGAAGATTGAGGGTTCGAGTCCCTTCGTGGTTGTAAATTGCCCAACAGTAGCAGCAGACAAGCGGATGACTGTGTGCTGAAACAGCGACTACTCAAATGACCAGCCACGGCTGTTCTGAGTCCATACATGCTGGACAAAAAGTCCCTCTAACCCTAACCTCCATAGTGGCCATCGCTTTAATGCCTGTCTTGAGCATTGCTCATTGTCTTCTACGGGCCTTGTGATGAGATAAAAGAAGTCCTTGTGATATTGTAGGGTATCAAGGGTGTAAGATGACAAATGGGTGTTGTTCTGGGTAATTTTCGATTCATTCTATCCTATGTCTCAGTTGGAAAATACTTTTCCCAAGAGACACCTGTTGAGTGCTCGCAGTGTCACATGACAAGCAAGACTTGAAAAGGCAGTTTTTGCCTGCATTTGCTTGATAATTCTGTACCAACCTCTTGAAAAATATCGTTGCAGAAAAAGGCCGGTTAGCTCAGTTGGTTAGAGCGTGGTTCTAATAACGCTAAGGTCATGTGTTCAACCCCCATACTGGCCAATCCTCCTGTTGCAAAAGGAAGACAGCTTTCTGGGACCACGTGGCCTAATGTACAAGGCATCTGACTTCGGATCAGAAGATTGAGGGTTCGAGTCCCTTCGTGGTTGTAAATTGCCCAACAGTAGCAGCAGACAAGCGCATGACTGTGTGCTGAAACAGCGACTACTCAAATGACCAGCCACGGCTGTTCTGAGTCCATACATGCTGGACAAAAAGTCCCTCTAACCCTCACCTCCATAGTGGCCATCGCTTTAATGCCTGTCTTGAGCGTTGCTCATTGTCTTCTACGGGCCTTGTGATGAGATAAAAGAAGTCCTTGTGATATTGTAGGGTATCAAGGGTGTAAGATGACAAATGGGTGTTGTTCTGGGTAATTTTCGATTCATTCTATCCTATGTCTCAGTTGGAAAATACTTTTCCCAAGAGACACCTGTTGAGTGCTCGCAGTGTCACATGACAAGCAAGACTTGAAAAGGCAGTTTTTGCCTGCATTTGCTTGATAATTCTGTACCAACCTCTTGAAAAATATCGTTGCAGAAAAAGGCCGGTTAGCTCAGTTGGTTAGAGCGTGGTGCTAATAACGCCAAGGTCATGGGTTCAACCCCCATACTGGCCAATCCTGCTGTTCTTATACGCAGTCGTGCAGATCTGATGGTCGGAAAAAGAGGCACCAACAGAATCTTGGGAACCGTGATGGACTGCTGGGTCTGTTGAACGCCTACGGTGTGATGCTCTTGCTTGCAAATCTATTGATGCTCATAATCAATGCATGCTCCTAATCAATGCATCAATGCACCTCCATAGTGGCCATTGCTCCAATGCCTGTCTTGAGCGTTGCTCATTGTCTTCTGCAGGTCTATGATGAGATAAAAGAAGTCCTTGTGATATTGTAGGGTATCAAGGGTGTAAGATGACAAATGGGTGTTGTTCTGGGTAACTTTCGATTCTTTCTATCCTATGTCTCAGTTGGAAAATACTTTTCCCAAGAGACACCTGTTGAGTGCTCGCAATGTCACATGACAAGCAAGACTTGAAAAGGCAGTTTTTGCCTGCATTTGCTTGATAATTCTGTCCCAACCTCTTGAAAAATATAGTTGCAGAAAAAGGCCGGTTAGCTCAGTTGGTTAGAGCGTGGTGCTAATAACGCCAAGGTCATGGGTTCAACCACCATACTGGCCAATCCTGCTGTTCTTATACGCAGTCGTGCAGATCCAATGGTCGGAAATAGAGGCACCAACAGAATCTTGGGAACCGTGATGGACTGCTGGGTCTGTTGAACGCCTACGGTGTGATGCTCTTGCTTGCAAATCTATTGATGCTCCTAATCAATGCATGCTTCTAATCAATGCATCAATGCACCTCCATAGTGGCCATTGCTCCAATGCCTGTCTTGAGCGTTGCTCATTGTCTTCTACAGGTCTCGTGATGAGATAAAAGAAGTCCTTGTGATATTGTAGGGTAACAAGGGTGTAAGATGACAAATGGGTGTTGTTCTGGGTAACTTTCGATTCTTTCTATCCTATGTCTCAGTTGGAAAATACTTTTCCCAAGAGACACCTGTTGAGTGCTCGCAATGTCACATGACAAGCAAGACTTGAAAAGGCAGTTTTTGCCTGCATTTGCTTGATAATTCTGTACCAACCTCTTGAAAAATATAGCTGCGGAAAGAGGCCGGTTAGCTCAGTTGGTTAGAGCGTGGTGCTAATAACGCTAAGGTCATGTGTTCAACCCCCATACTGGCCAATCCTGCTGTTCTTATACGCTGTCGTGCAGATCTAATGGTCTGAAAAAGTAGGAAAAAGAGGCACCAACAGAATCTTGGGAACCGTGATGGACTGCTGGGTCTGTTGAACGCCTACGGTGTGATGCTCTTGCTTGCAAATCTATTGATGCTCCTCATCAATGCATGCTCCTAATCAATGCATCAATGCACCTCCATAATGGCCATTGTTCCAATGCCTGTCTTGAGCGTTGCTCATTGTCTTCTACAGGTCTTGTGATGAGATAAAAGAAGTCCTTGTGATATTGTAGGGTATCAAGGGTGTACGATGACAAATGGGTGTTGTTCTGGGTAACTTTCGATTCATTCTATCCTATGTCTCAGTTGGAAAATACTTTTCCCAAGAGACACCTGTTGAGTGCTCGCAATGTCACATGACAAGCAAGACTTGAAAAGGCAGTTTTTGCCTGCATTTGCTTGATAATTCTCTACCAACCTCTTGAAAAATATCGTTGCAGAAAAAGGCCGGTTAGCTCAGTTGGTTAGAGCGTGGTGCTAATAACGCTAAGGTCATGTGTTCAACCCCCATACTGGCCAATCCTCCTGTTGCAAAAGGAAGACAGCTTTCTGGGACCACGTGGCCTAATGGACAAGGCATCTGACTTCGGATCAGAAGATTGAGGGTTCGAGTCCCTTCGTGGTTGTAAATTGCCCAACAGTAGCAGCAGACAAGCGGATGACTGTGTGCTGAAACAGCGACTACTCAAATGACCAGCCACGGCTGTTCTGAGTCCATACATGCTGGACAAAAAGTCCCTCTAACCCTAACCTCCATAGTGGCCATCGCTTTAATGCCTGTCTTGAGCATTGCTCATTGTCTTCTACGGGCCTTGTGATGAGATAAAAGAAGTCCTTGTGATATTGTAGGGTATCAAGGGTGTAAGATGACAAATGGGTGTTGTTCTGGGTAATTTTCGATTCATTCTATCCTATGTCTCAGTTGGAAAATACTTTTCCCAAGAGACACCTGTTGAGTGCTCGCAGTGTCACATGACAAGCAAGACTTGAAAAGGCAGTTTTTGCCTGCATTTGCTTGATAATTCTGTACCAACCTCTTGAAAAATATCGTTGCAGAAAAAGGCCGGTTAGCTCAGTTGGTTAGAGCGTGGTGCTAATAACGCTAAGGTCATGTGTTCAACCCCCATACTGGCCAATCCTCCTGTTGCAAAAGGAAGACAGCTTTCTGGGACCACGTGGCCTAATGGACAAGGCATCTGACTTCGGATCAGAAGATTGAGGGTTCGAGTCCCTTCGTGGTTGTAATTTGCCCAACAGTCGCAGCAGACAAGCGGATGACTGTGAGCTGAAACAGCGACTACTCAAATGACCAGCCACGGCTGTTCTGAGTCCATACATGCTGGACAAAAAGTCCCTCTAACCCTAACCTCCATAGTGGCCATCGCTTTAATGCCTGTCTTGAGCGTTGTTCATTGTCTTCTACGGGCCTTGTGATGAGATAAAAGAAGTCCTTGTGATATTGTAGGGTATCAAGGGTGTAAGATGACAAATGGGTGTTGTTCTGGGTAATTTTCGATTCATTCTATCCTATGTCTCAGTTGGAAAATACTTTTCCCAAGAGACACCTGTTGAGTGCTCGCAGTGTCACATGACAAGCAAGACTTGAAAAGGCAGTTTTTGCCTGCATTTGCTTGATAATTCTGTACCAACCTCTTGAAAAATATCGTTGCAGAAAAAGGCCGGTTAGCTCAGTTGGTTAGAGCGTGGTGCTAATAACGCCAAGGTCATGGGTTCAACCCCCATACTGGCCAATCCTGCTGTTCTTATACGCAGTCGTGCAGATCTAATGGTAGGAAAAAGAGGCACCAACAGAATCTTGGGAACCGTGATGGACTGCTGGGTCTGTTGAACGCCTACGGTGTGATGCTCTTGCTTGCAAATCTATTGATGCTCCTAATCAATGCATGCTCCTAATCAATGCATCAATGCACCTCCATAATGGCCATTGTTCCAATGCCTGTCTTGAGCGTTGCTCATTGTCTTCTACAGGTCTTGTGATGAGATAAAAGAAGTCCTTGTGATATTGTAGGGTATCAAGGGTGTACGATGACAAATGGGTGTTGTTCTGGGTAACTTTCGATTCATTCTATCCTATGTCTCAGTTGGAAAATACTTTTCCCAAGAGACACCTGTTGAGTGCTCGCAATGTCACATGACAAGCAAGACTTGAAAAGGCAGTTTTTGCCTGCATTTGCTTGATAATTCTGTCCCAACCTCTTGAAAAATATCGTTGCAGAAAAAGGCCGGTTAGCTCAGTTGGTTAGAGCGTGGTGCTAATAACGCTAAGGTCATGTGTTCAACCCCCATACTGGCCAATCCTCCTGTTGCAAAAGGAAGACAGCTTTCTGGGACCACGTGGCCTAATGGACAAGGCATCTGACTTCGGATCAGAAGATTGAGGGTTCGAGTCCCTTCGTGGTTGTAATTTGCCCAACAGTCGCAGCAGACAAGCGGATGACTGTGAGCTGAAACAGCGACTACTCAAATGACCAGCCACGGCTGTTCTGAGTCCATACATGCTGGACAAAAAGTCCCTCTAACCCTAACCTCCATAGTGGCCATCGCTTTAATGCCTGTCTTGAGCGTTGTTCATTGTCTTCTACGGGCCTTGTGATGAGATAAAAGAAGTCCTTGTGATATTGTAGGGTATCAAGGGTGTAAGATGACAAATGGGTGTTGTTCTGGGTAATTTTCGATTCATTCTATCCTATGTCTCAGTTGGAAAATACTTTTCCCAAGAGACACCTGTTGAGTGCTCGCAGTGTCACATGACAAGCAAGACTTGAAAAGGCAGTTTTTGCCTGCATTTGCTTGATAATTCTGTACCAACCTCTTGAAAAATATCGTTGCAGAAAAAGGCCGGTTAGCTCAGTTGGTTAGAGCGTGGTGCTAATAACGCCAAGGTCATGGGTTCAACCCCCATACTGGCCAATCCTGCTGTTCTTATACGCAGTCGTGCAGATCTAATGGTAGGAAAAAGAGGCACCAACAGAATCTTGGGAACCGTGATGGACTGCTGGGTCTGTTGAACGCCTACGGTGTGATGCTCTTGCTTGCAAATCTATTGATGCTCCTAATCAATGCATGCTCCTAATCAATGCATCAATGCACCTCCATAATGGCCATTGTTCCAATGCCTGTCTTGAGCGTTGCTCATTGTCTTCTACAGGTCTTGTGATGAGATAAAAGAAGTCCTTGTGATATTGTAGGGTATCAAGGGTGTACGATGACAAATGGGTGTTGTTCTGGGTAACTTTCGATTCATTCTATCCTATGTCTCAGTTGGAAAATACTTTTCCCAAGAGACACCTGTTGAGTGCTCGCAATGTCACATGACAAGCAAGACTTGAAAAGGCAGTTTTTGCCTGCATTTGCTTGATAATTCTGTACCAACCTCTTGAAAAATATCGTTGCAGAAAAAGGCCGGTTAGCTCAGTTGGTTAGAGCGTGGTGCTAATAACGCCAAGGTCATGGGTTCAACCCCCATACTGGCCAATCCTGCTGTTCTTATACGCAGTCGTGCAGATCTAATGGTAGGAAAAAGAGGCACCAACAGAATCTTGGGAACCGTGATGGACTGCTGGGTCTGTTGAACGCCTACGGTGTGATGCTCTTGCTTGCAAATCTATTGATGCTCCTAATCAATGCATGCTCCTAATCAATGCATCAATGCACCTCCATAATGGCCATTGTTCCAATGCCTGTCTTGAGCGTTGCTCATTGTCTTCTACAGGTCTTGTGATGAGATAAAAGAAGTCCTTGTGATATTGTAGGGTATCAAGGGTGTACGATGACAAATGGGTGTTGTTCTGGGTAACTTTCGATTCATTCTATCCTATGTCTCAGTTGGAAAATACTTTTCCCAAGAGACACCTGTTGAGTGCTCGCAATGTCACATGACAAGCAAGACTTGAAAAGGCAGTTTTTGCCTGCATTTGCTTGATAATTCTGTCCCAACCTCTTGAAAAATATAGTTGCAGAAAAAGGCCGGTTAGCTCAGTTGGTTAGAGCGTGGTGCTAATAACGCCAAGGTCATGGGTTCAACCCCCATACTGGCCAATCCTGCTGTTCTTATACGCAGTCGTGCAGATCTAATTGTCTGAAAAAGTAGTAAAAAGAGGCACCAACAGAATCTTGGGAACCGTGATGGACTGCTGGGTCTGTTGAACGCCTACGGTGTGATGCTCTTGCTTGCAAATCTATTGATGCTCATAATCAATGCATGCTCCTAATCAATGCATCAATGCACCTCCATAGTGGCCATTGCTCCAATGCCTGTCTTGAGCGTTGCTCATTGTCTTCTGCAGGTCTATGATGAGATAAAAGAAGTCCTTGTGATATTGTAGGGTAACAAGGGTGTAAGATGACAAATGGGTGTTGTTCTGGGTAACTTTCGATTCTTTCTATCCTATGTCTCAGTTGGAAAATACTTTTCCCAAGAGACACCTGTTGAGTGCTCGCAATGTCACATGACAAGCAAGACTTGAAAAGGCAGTTTTTGCCTGCATTTGCTTGATAATTCTGTCCCAACCTCTTGAAAAATATAGTTGCAGAAAAAGGCCGGTTAGCTCAGTTGGTTAGAGCGTGGTGCTAATAACGCCAAGGTCATGGGTTCAACCCCCATACTGGCCAATCCTGCTGTTCTTATACGCAGTCGTGCAGATCCAATGGTCGGAAATAGAGGCACCAACAGAATCTTGGGAACCGTGATGGACTGCTGGGTCTGTTGAACGCCTACGGTGTGATGCTCTTGCTTGCAAATCTATTGATGCTCCTAATCAATGCATGCTTCTAATCAATGCATCAATGCACCTCCATAGTGGCCATTGCTCCAATGCCTGTCTTGAGCGTTGCTCATTGTCTTCTACAGGTCTCGTGATGAGATAAAAGAAGTCCTTGTGATATTGTAGGGTATCAAGGGTGTAAGATGACAAATGGGTGTTGTTCTGGGTAACTTTCGATTCATTCTATCCTATGTCTCAGTTGGAAAATACTTTTCCCAAGAGACACCTGTTGAGTGCTCGCAATGTCACATGACAAGCAAGACTTGAAAAGGCAGTTTTTGCCTGCATTTGCTTGATAATTCTGTACCAACCTCTTGAAAAATATAGCTGCGGAAAGAGGCCGGTTAGCTCAGTTGGTTAGAGCGTGGTGCTAATAACGCTAAGGTCATGTGTTCAACCCCCATACTGGCCAATCCTGCTGTTCTTATACGCTGTCGTGCAGATCTAATGGTCTGAAAAAGTAGGAAAAAGAGGCACCAACAGAATCTTGGGAACCGTGATGGACTGCTGGGTCTGTTGAACGCCTACGGTGTGATGCTCTTGCTTGCAAATCTATTGATGCTCCTCATCAATGCATGCTCCTAATCAATGCATCAATGCACCTCCATAATGGCCATTGTTCCAATGCCTGTCTTGAGCGTTGCTCATTGTCTTCTACAGGTCTTGTGATGAGATAAAAGAAGTCCTTGTGATATTGTAGGGTATCAAGGGTGTACGATGACAAATGGGTGTTGTTCTGGGTAACTTTCGATTCATTCTATCCTATGTCTCAGTTGGAAAATACTTTTCCCAAGAGACACCTGTTGAGTGCTCGCAATGTCACATGACAAGCAAGACTTGAAAAGGCAGTTTTTGCCTGCATTTGCTTGATAATTCTCTACCAACCTCTTGAAAAATATCGTTGCAGAAAAAGGCCGGTTAGCTCAGTTGGTTAGAGCGTGGTGCTAATAACGCTAAGGTCATGTGTTCAACCCCCATACTGGCCAATCCTCCTGTTGCAAAAGGAAGACAGCTTTCTGGGACCACGTGGCCTAATGGACAAGGCATCTGACTTCGGATCAGAAGATTGAGGGTTCGAGTCCCTTCGTGGTTGTAAATTGCCCAACAGTAGCAGCAGACAAGCGGATGACTGTGTGCTGAAACAGCGACTACTCAAATGACCAGCCACGGCTGTTCTGAGTCCATACATGCTGGACAAAAAGTCCCTCTAACCCTAACCTCCATAGTGGCCATCGCTTTAATGCCTGTCTTGAGCATTGCTCATTGTCTTCTACGGGCCTTGTGATGAGATAAAAGAAGTCCTTGTGATATTGTAGGGTATCAAGGGTGTAAGATGACAAATGGGTGTTGTTCTGGGTAATTTTCGATTCATTCTATCCTATGTCTCAGTTGGAAAATACTTTTCCCAAGAGACACCTGTTGAGTGCTCGCAGTGTCACATGACAAGCAAGACTTGAAAAGGCAGTTTTTGCCTGCATTTGCTTGATAATTCTGTACCAACCTCTTGAAAAATATCGTTGCAGAAAAAGGCCGGTTAGCTCAGTTGGTTAGAGCGTGGTTCTAATAACGCTAAGGTCATGTGTTCAACCCCCATACTGGCCAATCCTCCTGTTGCAAAAGGAAGACAGCTTTCTGGGACCACGTGGCCTAATGTACAAGGCATCTGACTTCGGATCAGAAGATTGAGGGTTCGAGTCCCTTCGTGGTTGTAAATTGCCCAACAGTAGCAGCAGACAAGCGCATGACTGTGTGCTGAAACAGCGACTACTCAAATGACCAGCCACGGCTGTTCTGAGTCCATACATGCTGGACAAAAAGTCCCTCTAACCCTCACCTCCATAGTGGCCATCGCTTTAATGCCTGTCTTGAGCGTTGCTCATTGTCTTCTACGGGCCTTGTGATGAGATAAAAGAAGTCCTTGTGATATTGTAGGGTATCAAGGGTGTAAGATGACAAATGGGTGTTGTTCTGGGTAATTTTCGATTCATTCTATCCTATGTCTCAGTTGGAAAATACTTTTCCCAAGAGACACCTGTTGAGTGCTCGCAGTGTCACATGACAAGCAAGACTTGAAAAGGCAGTTTTTGCCTGCATTTGCTTGATAATTCTGTACCAACCTCTTGAAAAATATCGTTGCAGAAAAAGGCCGGTTAGCTCAGTTGGTTAGAGCGTGGTGCTAATAACGCCAAGGTCATGGGTTCAACCCCCATACTGGCCAATCCTGCTGTTCTTATACGCAGTCGTGCAGATCTGATGGTCGGAAAAAGAGGCACCAACAGAATCTTGGGAACCGTGATGGACTGCTGGGTCTGTTGAACGCCTACGGTGTGATGCTCTTGCTTGCAAATCTATTGATGCTCATAATCAATGCATGCTCCTAATCAATGCATCAATGCACCTCCATAGTGGCCATTGCTCCAATGCCTGTCTTGAGCGTTGCTCATTGTCTTCTGCAGGTCTATGATGAGATAAAAGAAGTCCTTGTGATATTGTAGGGTATCAAGGGTGTAAGATGACAAATGGGTGTTGTTCTGGGTAACTTTCGATTCTTTCTATCCTATGTCTCAGTTGGAAAATACTTTTCCCAAGAGACACCTGTTGAGTGCTCGCAATGTCACATGACAAGCAAGACTTGAAAAGGCAGTTTTTGCCTGCATTTGCTTGATAATTCTGTCCCAACCTCTTGAAAAATATAGTTGCAGAAAAAGGCCGGTTAGCTCAGTTGGTTAGAGCGTGGTGCTAATAACGCCAAGGTCATGGGTTCAACCACCATACTGGCCAATCCTGCTGTTCTTATACGCAGTCGTGCAGATCCAATGGTCGGAAATAGAGGCACCAACAGAATCTTGGGAACCGTGATGGACTGCTGGGTCTGTTGAACGCCTACGGTGTGATGCTCTTGCTTGCAAATCTATTGATGCTCCTAATCAATGCATGCTTCTAATCAATGCATCAATGCACCTCCATAGTGGCCATTGCTCCAATGCCTGTCTTGAGCGTTGCTCATTGTCTTCTACAGGTCTCGTGATGAGATAAAAGAAGTCCTTGTGATATTGTAGGGTATCAAGGGTGTAAGATGACAAATGGGTGTTGTTCTGGGTAACTTTCGATTCATTCTATCCTATGTCTCAGTTGGAAAATACTATTCCCAAGAGACACCTGTTGAGTGCTCGCAATGTCACATGACAAGCAAGACTTGAAAAGGCAGTTTTTGCCTGCATTTGCTTGATAATTCTGTACCAACCTCTTGAAAAATATAGCTGCGGAAAGAGGCCGGTTAGCTCAGTTGGTTAGAGCGTGGTTCTAATAACGCTAAGGTCATGTGTTCAACCCCCATACTGGCCAATCCTCCTGTTGGAAAAGGAAGACAGCTTTCTGGGACCACGTGGCCTAATGTACAAGGCATCTGACTTCGGATCAGAAGATTGAGGGTTCGAGTCCCTTCGTGGTTGTAAATTGCCCAACAGTAGCAGCAGACAAGCGCATGACTGTGTGCTGAAACAGCGACTACTCAAATGACCAGCCACGGCTGTTCTGAGTCCATACATGCTGGACAAAAAGTCCCTCTAACCCTCACCTCCATAGTGGCCATCGCTTTAATGCCTGTCTTGAGCGTTGCTCATTGTCTTCTACGGGCCTTGTGATGAGATAAAAGAAGTCCTTGTGATATTGTAGGGTATCAAGGGTGTAAGATGACAAATGGGTGTTGTTCTGGGTAATTTTCGATTCATTCTATCCTATGTCTCAGTTGGAAAATACTTTTCCCAAGAGACACCTGTTGAGTGCTCGCAGTGTCACATGACAAGCAAGACTTGAAAAGGCAGTTTTTGCCTGCATTTGCTTGATAATTCTGTACCAACCTCTTGAAAAATATCGTTGCAGAAAAAGGCCGGTTAGCTCAGTTGGTTAGAGCGTGGTGCTAATAACGCCAAGGTCATGGGTTCAACCCCCATACTGGCCAATCCTGCTGTTCTTATACGCAGTCGTGCAGATCCAATGGTCGGAAATAGAGGCACCAACAGAATCTTGGGAACCGTGATGGACTGCTGGGTCTGTTGAACGCCTACGGTGTGATGCTCTTGCTTGCAAATCTATTGATGCTCCTAATCAATGCATGCTTCTAATCAATGCATCAATGCACCTCCATAGTGGCCATTGCTCCAATGCCTGTCTTGAGCGTTGCTCATTGTCTTCTACAGGTCTCGTGATGAGATAAAAGAAGTCCTTGTGATATTGTAGGGTATCAAGGGTGTAAGATGACAAATGGGTGTTGTTCTGGGTAACTTTCGATTCATTCTATCCTATGTCTCAGTTGGAAAATACTTTTCCCAAGAGACACCTGTTGAGTGCTCGCAATGTCACATGACAAGCAAGACTTGAAAAGGCAGTTTTTGCCTGCATTTGCTTGATAATTCTGTACCAACCTCTTGAAAAATATAGCTGCGGAAAGAGGCCGGTTAGCTCAGTTGGTTAGAGCGTGGTGCTAATAACGCTAAGGTCATGTGTTCAACCCCCATACTGGCCAATCCTGCTGTTCTTATACGCTGTCGTGCAGATCTAATGGTCTGAAAAAGTAGGAAAAAGAGGCACCAACAGAATCTTGGGAACCGTGATGGACTGCTGGGTCTGTTGAACGCCTACGGTGTGATGCTCTTGCTTGCAAATCTATTGATGCTCCTCATCAATGCATGCTCCTAATCAATGCATCAATGCACCTCCATAATGGCCATTGTTCCAATGCCTGTCTTGAGCGTTGCTCATTGTCTTCTACAGGTCTTGTGATGAGATAAAAGAAGTCCTTGTGATATTGTAGGGTATCAAGGGTGTACGATGACAAATGGGTGTTGTTCTGGGTAACTTTCGATTCATTCTATCCTATGTCTCAGTTGGAAAATACTTTTCCCAAGAGACACCTGTTGAGTGCTCGCAATGTCACATGACAAGCAAGACTTGAAAAGGCAGTTTTTGCCTGCATTTGCTTGATAATTCTCTACCAACCTCTTGAAAAATATCGTTGCAGAAAAAGGCCGGTTAGCTCAGTTGGTTAGAGCGTGGTGCTAATAACGCTAAGGTCATGTGTTCAACCCCCATACTGGCCAATCCTCCTGTTGCAAAAGGAAGACAGCTTTCTGGGACCACGTGGCCTAATGGACAAGGCATCTGACTTCGGATCAGAAGATTGAGGGTTCGAGTCCCTTCGTGGTTGTAAATTGCCCAACAGTAGCAGCAGACAAGCGGATGACTGTGTGCTGAAACAGCGACTACTCAAATGACCAGCCACGGCTGTTCTGAGTCCATACATGCTGGACAAAAAGTCCCTCTAACCCTAACCTCCATAGTGGCCATCGCTTTAATGCCTGTCTTGAGCATTGCTCATTGTCTTCTACGGGCCTTGTGATGAGATAAAAGAAGTCCTTGTGATATTGTAGGGTATCAAGGGTGTAAGATGACAAATGGGTGTTGTTCTGGGTAATTTTCGATTCATTCTATCCTATGTCTCAGTTGGAAAATACTTTTCCCAAGAGACACCTGTTGAGTGCTCGCAGTGTCACATGACAAGCAAGACTTGAAAAGGCAGTTTTTGCCTGCATTTGCTTGATAATTCTGTACCAACCTCTTGAAAAATATCGTTGCAGAAAAAGGCCGGTTAGCTCAGTTGGTTAGAGCGTGGTTCTAATAACGCTAAGGTCATGTGTTCAACCCCCATACTGGCCAATCCTCCTGTTGCAAAAGGAAGACAGCTTTCTGGGACCACGTGGCCTAATGTACAAGGCATCTGACTTCGGATCAGAAGATTGAGGGTTCGAGTCCCTTCGTGGTTGTAAATTGCCCAACAGTAGCAGCAGACAAGCGCATGACTGTGTGCTGAAACAGCGACTACTCAAATGACCAGCCACGGCTGTTCTGAGTCCATACATGCTGGACAAAAAGTCCCTCTAACCCTCACCTCCATAGTGGCCATCGCTTTAATGCCTGTCTTGAGCGTTGCTCATTGTCTTCTACGGGCCTTGTGATGAGATAAAAGAAGTCCTTGTGATATTGTAGGGTATCAAGGGTGTAAGATGACAAATGGGTGTTGTTCTGGGTAATTTTCGATTCATTCTATCCTATGTCTCAGTTGGAAAATACTTTTCCCAAGAGACACCTGTTGAGTGCTCGCAGTGTCACATGACAAGCAAGACTTGAAAAGGCAGTTTTTGCCTGCATTTGCTTGATAATTCTGTACCAACCTCTTGAAAAATATCGTTGCAGAAAAAGGCCGGTTAGCTCAGTTGGTTAGAGCGTGGTGCTAATAACGCCAAGGTCATGGGTTCAACCCCCATACTGGCCAATCCTGCTGTTCTTATACGCAGTCGTGCAGATCTGATGGTCGGAAAAAGAGGCACCAACAGAATCTTGGGAACCGTGATGGACTGCTGGGTCTGTTGAACGCCTACGGTGTGATGCTCTTGCTTGCAAATCTATTGATGCTCATAATCAATGCATGCTCCTAATCAATGCATCAATGCACCTCCATAGTGGCCATTGCTCCAATGCCTGTCTTGAGCGTTGCTCATTGTCTTCTGCAGGTCTATGATGAGATAAAAGAAGTCCTTGTGATATTGTAGGGTATCAAGGGTGTAAGATGACAAATGGGTGTTGTTCTGGGTAACTTTCGATTCTTTCTATCCTATGTCTCAGTTGGAAAATACTTTTCCCAAGAGACACCTGTTGAGTGCTCGCAATGTCACATGACAAGCAAGACTTGAAAAGGCAGTTTTTGCCTGCATTTGCTTGATAATTCTGTCCCAACCTCTTGAAAAATATAGTTGCAGAAAAAGGCCGGTTAGCTCAGTTGGTTAGAGCGTGGTGCTAATAACGCCAAGGTCATGGGTTCAACCACCATACTGGCCAATCCTGCTGTTCTTATACGCAGTCGTGCAGATC
This sequence comes from Karalla daura, assembly GCA_029224185.1. Classification (NCBI taxonomy): domain Eukaryota; kingdom Metazoa; phylum Chordata; class Actinopteri; order Chaetodontiformes; family Leiognathidae; genus Karalla; species Karalla daura. Next base: position 511,073 of record CM055198.1, read on the forward strand.
CAATGGTCGGAAATAGAGGCACCAACAGAATCTTGGGAACCGTGATGGACTGCTGGGTCTGTTGAACGCCTACGGTGTGATGCTCTTGCTTGCAAATCTATTGATGCTCCTAATCAATGCATGCTTCTAATCAATGCATCAATGCACCTCCATAGTGGCCATTGCTCCAATGCCTGTCTTGAGCGTTGCTCATTGTCTTCTACAGGTCTCGTGATGAGATAAAAGAAGTCCTTGTGATATTGTAGGGTATCAAGGGTGTAAGATGACAAATGGGTGTTGTTCTGGGTAACTTTCGATTCATTCTATCCTATGTCTCAGTTGGAAAATACTATTCCCAAGAGACACCTGTTGAGTGCTCGCAATGTCACATGACAAGCAAGACTTGAAAAGGCAGTTTTTGCCTGCATTTGCTTGATAATTCTGTACCAACCTCTTGAAAAATATAGCTGCGGAAAGAGGCCGGTTAGCTCAGTTGGTTAGAGCGTGGTTCTAATAACGCTAAGGTCATGTGTTCAACCCCCATACTGGCCAATCCTCCTGTTGGAAAAGGAAGACAGCTTTCTGGGACCACGTGGCCTAATGTACAAGGCATCTGACTTCGGATCAGAAGATTGAGGGTTCGAGTCCCTTCGTGGTTGTAAATTGCCCAACAGTAGCAGCAGACAAGCGCATGACTGTGTGCTGAAACAGCGACTACTCAAATGACCAGCCACGGCTGTTCTGAGTCCATACATGCTGGACAAAAAGTCCCTCTAACCCTCACCTCCATAGTGGCCATCGCTTTAATGCCTGTCTTGAGCGTTGCTCATTGTCTTCTACGGGCCTTGTGATGAGATAAAAGAAGTCCTTGTGATATTGTAGGGTATCAAGGGTGTAAGATGACAAATGGGTGTTGTTCTGGGTAATTTTCGATTCATTCTATCCTATGTCTCAGTTGGAAAATACTTTTCCCAAGAGACACCTGTTGAGTGCTCGCAGTGTCACATGACAAGCAAGACTTGAAAAGGCAGTTTTTGCCTGCATTTGCTTGATAATTCTGTACCAACCTCTTGAAAAATATCGTTGCAGAAAAAGGCCGGTTAGCTCAGTTGGTTAGAGCGTGGTGCTAATAACGCCAAGGTCATGGGTTCAACCCCCATACTGGCCAATCCTGCTGTTCTTATACGCAGTCGTGCAGATCTAATGGTAGGAAAAAGAGGCACCAACAGAATCTTGGGAACCGTGATGGACTGCTGGGTCTGTTGAACGCCTACGGTGTGATGCTCTTGCTTGCAAATCTATTGATGCTCCTAATCAATGCATGCTCCTAATCAATGCATCAATGCACCTCCATAATGGCCATTGTTCCAATGCCTGTCTTGAGCGTTGCTCATTGTCTTCTACAGGTCTTGTGATGAGATAAAAGAAGTCCTTGTGATATTGTAGGGTATCAAGGGTGTACGATGACAAATGGGTGTTGTTCTGGGTAACTTTCGATTCATTCTATCCTATGTCTCAGTTGGAAAATACTTTTCCCAAGAGACACCTGTTGAGTGCTCGCAATGTCACATGACAAGCAAGACTTGAAAAGGCAGTTTTTGCCTGCATTTGCTTGATAATTCTGTCCCAACCTCTTGAAAAATATCGTTGCAGAAAAAGGCCGGTTAGCTCAGTTGGTTAGAGCGTGGTGCTAATAACGCTAAGGTCATGTGTTCAACCCCCATACTGGCCAATCCTCCTGTTGCAAAAGGAAGACAGCTTTCTGGGACCACGTGGCCTAATGGACAAGGCATCTGACTTCGGATCAGAAGATTGAGGGTTCGAGTCCCTTCGTGGTTGTAATTTGCCCAACAGTCGCAGCAGACAAGCGGATGACTGTGAGCTGAAACAGCGACTACTCAAATGACCAGCCACGGCTGTTCTGAGTCCATACATGCTGGACAAAAAGTCCCTCTAACCCTAACCTCCATAGTGGCCATCGCTTTAATGCCTGTCTTGAGCGTTGTTCATTGTCTTCTACGGGCCTTGTGATGAGATAAAAGAAGTCCTTGTGATATTGTAGGGTATCAAGGGTGTAAGATGACAAATGGGTGTTGTTCTGGGTAATTTTCGATTCATTCTATCCTATGTCTCAGTTGGAAAATACTTTTCCCAAGAGACACCTGTTGAGTGCTCGCAGTGTCACATGACAAGCAAGACTTGAAAAGGCAGTTTTTGCCTGCATTTGCTTGATAATTCTGTACCAACCTCTTGAAAAATATCGTTGCAGAAAAAGGCCGGTTAGCTCAGTTGGTTAGAGCGTGGTGCTAATAACGCCAAGGTCATGGGTTCAACCCCCATACTGGCCAATCCTGCTGTTCTTATACGCAGTCGTGCAGATCTAATGGTAGGAAAAAGAGGCACCAACAGAATCTTGGGAACCGTGATGGACTGCTGGGTCTGTTGAACGCCTACGGTGTGATGCTCTTGCTTGCAAATCTATTGATGCTCCTAATCAATGCATGCTCCTAATCAATGCATCAATGCACCTCCATAATGGCCATTGTTCCAATGCCTGTCTTGAGCGTTGCTCATTGTCTTCTACAGGTCTTGTGATGAGATAAAAGAAGTCCTTGTGATATTGTAGGGTATCAAGGGTGTACGATGACAAATGGGTGTTGTTCTGGGTAACTTTCGATTCATTCTATCCTATGTCTCAGTTGGAAAATACTTTTCCCAAGAGACACCTGTTGAGTGCTCGCAATGTCACATGACAAGCAAGACTTGAAAAGGCAGTTTTTGCCTGCATTTGCTTGATAATTCTGTCCCAACCTCTTGAAAAATATAGTTGCAGAAAAAGGCCGGTTAGCTCAGTTGGTTAGAGCGTGGTGCTAATAACGCCAAGGTCATGGGTTCAACCCCCATACTGGCCAATCCTGCTGTTCTTATACGCAGTCGTGCAGATCTAATTGTCTGAAAAAGTAGTAAAAAGAGGCACCAACAGAATCTTGGGAACCGTGATGGACTGCTGGGTCTGTTGAACGCCTACGGTGTGATGCTCTTGCTTGCAAATCTATTGATGCTCATAATCAATGCATGCTCCTAATCAATGCATCAATGCACCTCCATAGTGGCCATTGCTCCAATGCCTGTCTTGAGCGTTGCTCATTGTCTTCTGCAGGTCTATGATGAGATAAAAGAAGTCCTTGTGATATTGTAGGGTAACAAGGGTGTAAGATGACAAATGGGTGTTGTTCTGGGTAACTTTCGATTCTTTCTATCCTATGTCTCAGTTGGAAAATACTTTTCCCAAGAGACACCTGTTGAGTGCTCGCAATGTCACATGACAAGCAAGACTTGAAAAGGCAGTTTTTGCCTGCATTTGCTTGATAATTCTGTCCCAACCTCTTGAAAAATATAGTTGCAGAAAAAGGCCGGTTAGCTCAGTTGGTTAGAGCGTGGTGCTAATAACGCCAAGGTCATGGGTTCAACCCCCATACTGGCCAATCCTGCTGTTCTTATACGCAGTCGTGCAGATCCAATGGTCGGAAATAGAGGCACCAACAGAATCTTGGGAACCGTGATGGACTGCTGGGTCTGTTGAACGCCTACGGTGTGATGCTCTTGCTTGCAAATCTATTGATGCTCCTAATCAATGCATGCTTCTAATCAATGCATCAATGCACCTCCATAGTGGCCATTGCTCCAATGCCTGTCTTGAGCGTTGCTCATTGTCTTCTACAGGTCTCGTGATGAGATAAAAGAAGTCCTTGTGATATTGTAGGGTATCAAGGGTGTAAGATGACAAATGGGTGTTGTTCTGGGTAACTTTCGATTCATTCTATCCTATGTCTCAGTTGGAAAATACTTTTCCCAAGAGACACCTGTTGAGTGCTCGCAATGTCACATGACAAGCAAGACTTGAAAAGGCAGTTTTTGCCTGCATTTGCTTGATAATTCTGTACCAACCTCTTGAAAAATATAGCTGCGGAAAGAGGCCGGTTAGCTCAGTTGGTTAGAGCGTGGTGCTAATAACGCTAAGGTCATGTGTTCAACCCCCATACTGGCCAATCCTGCTGTTCTTATACGCTGTCGTGCAGATCTAATGGTCTGAAAAAGTAGGAAAAAGAGGCACCAACAGAATCTTGGGAACCGTGATGGACTGCTGGGTCTGTTGAACGCCTACGGTGTGATGCTCTTGCTTGCAAATCTATTGATGCTCCTCATCAATGCATGCTCCTAATCAATGCATCAATGCACCTCCATAATGGCCATTGTTCCAATGCCTGTCTTGAGCGTTGCTCATTGTCTTCTACAGGTCTTGTGATGAGATAAAAGAAGTCCTTGTGATATTGTAGGGTATCAAGGGTGTACGATGACAAATGGGTGTTGTTCTGGGTAACTTTCGATTCATTCTATCCTATGTCTCAGTTGGAAAATACTTTTCCCAAGAGACACCTGTTGAGTGCTCGCAATGTCACATGACAAGCAAGACTTGAAAAGGCAGTTTTTGCCTGCATTTGCTTGATAATTCTCTACCAACCTCTTGAAAAATATCGTTGCAGAAAAAGGCCGGTTAGCTCAGTTGGTTAGAGCGTGGTGCTAATAACGCTAAGGTCATGTGTTCAACCCCCATACTGGCCAATCCTCCTGTTGCAAAAGGAAGACAGCTTTCTGGGACCACGTGGCCTAATGGACAAGGCATCTGACTTCGGATCAGAAGATTGAGGGTTCGAGTCCCTTCGTGGTTGTAAATTGCCCAACAGTAGCAGCAGACAAGCGGATGACTGTGTGCTGAAACAGCGACTACTCAAATGACCAGCCACGGCTGTTCTGAGTCCATACATGCTGGACAAAAAGTCCCTCTAACCCTAACCTCCATAGTGGCCATCGCTTTAATGCCTGTCTTGAGCATTGCTCATTGTCTTCTACGGGCCTTGTGATGAGATAAAAGAAGTCCTTGTGATATTGTAGGGTATCAAGGGTGTAAGATGACAAATGGGTGTTGTTCTGGGTAATTTTCGATTCATTCTATCCTATGTCTCAGTTGGAAAATACTTTTCCCAAGAGACACCTGTTGAGTGCTCGCAGTGTCACATGACAAGCAAGACTTGAAAAGGCAGTTTTTGCCTGCATTTGCTTGATAATTCTGTACCAACCTCTTGAAAAATATCGTTGCAGAAAAAGGCCGGTTAGCTCAGTTGGTTAGAGCGTGGTTCTAATAACGCTAAGGTCATGTGTTCAACCCCCATACTGGCCAATCCTCCTGTTGCAAAAGGAAGACAGCTTTCTGGGACCACGTGGCCTAATGTACAAGGCATCTGACTTCGGATCAGAAGATTGAGGGTTCGAGTCCCTTCGTGGTTGTAAATTGCCCAACAGTAGCAGCAGACAAGCGCATGACTGTGTGCTGAAACAGCGACTACTCAAATGACCAGCCACGGCTGTTCTGAGTCCATACATGCTGGACAAAAAGTCCCTCTAACCCTCACCTCCATAGTGGCCATCGCTTTAATGCCTGTCTTGAGCGTTGCTCATTGTCTTCTACGGGCCTTGTGATGAGATAAAAGAAGTCCTTGTGATATTGTAGGGTATCAAGGGTGTAAGATGACAAATGGGTGTTGTTCTGGGTAATTTTCGATTCATTCTATCCTATGTCTCAGTTGGAAAATACTTTTCCCAAGAGACACCTGTTGAGTGCTCGCAGTGTCACATGACAAGCAAGACTTGAAAAGGCAGTTTTTGCCTGCATTTGCTTGATAATTCTGTACCAACCTCTTGAAAAATATCGTTGCAGAAAAAGGCCGGTTAGCTCAGTTGGTTAGAGCGTGGTGCTAATAACGCCAAGGTCATGGGTTCAACCCCCATACTGGCCAATCCTGCTGTTCTTATACGCAGTCGTGCAGATCTGATGGTCGGAAAAAGAGGCACCAACAGAATCTTGGGAACCGTGATGGACTGCTGGGTCTGTTGAACGCCTACGGTGTGATGCTCTTGCTTGCAAATCTATTGATGCTCATAATCAATGCATGCTCCTAATCAATGCATCAATGCACCTCCATAGTGGCCATTGCTCCAATGCCTGTCTTGAGCGTTGCTCATTGTCTTCTGCAGGTCTATGATGAGATAAAAGAAGTCCTTGTGATATTGTAGGGTATCAAGGGTGTAAGATGACAAATGGGTGTTGTTCTGGGTAACTTTCGATTCTTTCTATCCTATGTCTCAGTTGGAAAATACTTTTCCCAAGAGACACCTGTTGAGTGCTCGCAATGTCACATGACAAGCAAGACTTGAAAAGGCAGTTTTTGCCTGCATTTGCTTGATAATTCTGTCCCAACCTCTTGAAAAATATAGTTGCAGAAAAAGGCCGGTTAGCTCAGTTGGTTAGAGCGTGGTGCTAATAACGCCAAGGTCATGGGTTCAACCACCATACTGGCCAATCCTGCTGTTCTTATACGCAGTCGTGCAGATCCAATGGTCGGAAATAGAGGCACCAACAGAATCTTGGGAACCGTGATGGACTGCTGGGTCTGTTGAACGCCTACGGTGTGATGCTCTTGCTTGCAAATCTATTGATGCTCCTAATCAATGCATGCTTCTAATCAATGCATCAATGCACCTCCATAGTGGCCATTGCTCCAATGCCTGTCTTGAGCGTTGCTCATTGTCTTCTACAGGTCTCGTGATGAGATAAAAGAAGTCCTTGTGATATTGTAGGGTATCAAGGGTGTAAGATGACAAATGGGTGTTGTTCTGGGTAACTTTCGATTCATTCTATCCTATGTCTCAGTTGGAAAATACTATTCCCAAGAGACACCTGTTGAGTGCTCGCAATGTCACATGACAAGCAAGACTTGAAAAGGCAGTTTTTGCCTGCATTTGCTTGATAATTCTGTACCAACCTCTTGAAAAATATAGCTGCGGAAAGAGGCCGGTTAGCTCAGTTGGTTAGAGCGTGGTTCTAATAACGCTAAGGTCATGTGTTCAACCCCCATACTGGCCAATCCTCCTGTTGGAAAAGGAAGACAGCTTTCTGGGACCACGTGGCCTAATGGACAAGGCGTCTGACTTCGGATCAGAAGATTGAGGGTTCGAGTCCCTTCGTGGTTGTAATTTGCCCAACAGTCGCAGCAGACAAGCGGATGACTGTGAGCTGAAACAGCGACTACTCAAATGACCAGCCACGGCTGTTCTGAGTCCATACATGCTGGACAAAAAGTCCCTCTAACCCTAACCTCCATAGAGGCTATCGCTTTAATGCCTGTCTTGAGCGTTGTTCATTGTCTTCTACGGGCCTTGTGATGAGATAAAAGAAGTCCTTGTGATATTGTAGGGTATCAAGGGTGTAAGATGACAAATGGGTGTTGTTCTGGGTAATTTTCGATTCATTCTATCCTATGTCTCAGTTGGAAAATACTTTTCCCAAGAGACACCTGTTGAGTGCTCGCAGTGTCACATGACAAGCAAGACTTGAAAAGGCAGTTTTTGCCTGCATTTGCTTGATAATTCTGTCCCAACCTCTTGAAAAATATAGTTGCAGAAAAAGGCCGGTTAGCTCAGTTGGTTCGAGCGTGGTGCTAATAACGCCAAGGTCATGGGTTCAACCCCCATACTGGCCAATCCTGCTGTTCTTATACGCAGTCGTGCAGATCTGATGGTCGGAAAAAGAGGCACCAACAGAATCTTGGGAACCGTGATGGACTGCTGGGTCTGTTGAACGCCTACGGTGTGATGCTCTTGCTTGCAAATCTATTGATGCTCATAATCAATGCATGCTCCTAATCAATGCATCAATGCACCTCCATAGTGGCCATTGCTCCAATGCCTGTCTTGAGCGTTGCTCATTGTCTTCTGCAGGTCTATGATGAGATAAAAGAAGTCCTTGTGATATTGTAGGGTATCAAGGGTGTAAGATGACAAATGGGTGTTGTTCTGGGTAACTTTCGATTCTTTCTATCCTATGTCTCAGTTGGAAAATACTTTTCCCAAGAGACACCTGTTGAGTGCTCGCAATGTCACATGACAAGCAAGACTTGAAAAGGCAGTTTTTGCCTGCATTTGCTTGATAATTCTGTCCCAACCTCTTGAAAAATATAGTTGCAGAAAAAGGCCGGTTAGCTCAGTTGGTTAGAGCGTGGTGCTAATAACGCCAAGGTCATGGGTTCAACCACCATACTGGCCAATCCTGCTGTTCTTATACGCAGTCGTGCAGATCCAATGGTCGGAAATAGAGGCACCAACAGAATCTTGGGAACCGTGATGGACTGCTGGGTCTGTTGAACGCCTACGGTGTGATGCTCTTGCTTGCAAATCTATTGATGCTCCTAATCAATGCATGCTTCTAATCAATGCATCAATGCACCTCCATAGTGGCCATTGCTCCAATGCCTGTCTTGAGCGTTGCTCATTGTCTTCTACAGGTCTCGTGATGAGATAAAAGAAGTCCTTGTGATATTGTAGGGTATCAAGGGTGTAAGATGACAAATGGGTGTTGTTCTGGGTAACTTTCGATTCTTTCTATCCTATGTCTCAGTTGGAAAATACTTTTCCCAAGAGACACCTGTTGAGTGCTCGCAATGTCACATGACAAGCAAGACTTGAAAAGGCAGTTTTTGCCTGCATTTGCTTGATAATTCTGTACCAACCTCTTGAAAAATATAGCTGCGGAAAGAGGCCGGTTAGCTCAGTTGGTTAGAGCGTGGTGCTAATAACGCTAAGGTCATGTGTTCAACCCCCATACTGGCCAATCCTGCTGTTCTTATACGCTGTCGTGCAGATCTAATGGTCTGAAAAAGTAGGAAAAAGAGGCACCAACAGAATCTTGGGAACCGTGATGGACTGCTGGGTCTGTTGAACGCCTACGGTGTGATGCTCTTGCTTGCAAATCTATTGATGCTCCTCATCAATGCATGCTCCTAATCAATGCATCAATGCACCTCCATAATGGCCATTGTTCCAATGCCTGTCTTGAGCGTTGCTCATTGTCTTCTACAGGTCTTGTGATGAGATAAAAGAAGTCCTTGTGATATTGTAGGGTATCAAGGGTGTACGATGACAAATGGGTGTTGTTCTGGGTAACTTTCGATTCATTCTATCCTATGTCTCAGTTGGAAAATACTTTTCCCAAGAGACACCTGTTGAGTGCTCGCAATGTCACATGACAAGCAAGACTTGAAAAGGCAGTTTTTGCCTGCATTTGCTTGATAATTCTCTACCAACCTCTTGAAAAATATCGTTGCAGAAAAAGGCCGGTTAGCTCAGTTGGTTAGAGCGTGGTGCTAATAACGCTAAGGTCATGTGTTCAACCCCCATACTGGCCAATCCTCCTGTTGCAAAAGGAAGACAGCTTTCTGGGACCACGTGGCCTAATGGACAAGGCATCTGACTTCGGATCAGAAGATTGAGGGTTCGAGTCCCTTCGTGGTTGTAAATTGCCCAACAGTAGCAGCAGACAAGCGGATGACTGTGTGCTGAAACAGCGACTACTCAAATGACCAGCCACGGCTGTTCTGAGTCCATACATGCTGGACAAAAAGTCCCTCTAACCCTAACCTCCATAGTGGCCATCGCTTTAATGCCTGTCTTGAGCATTGCTCATTGTCTTCTACGGGCCTTGTGATGAGATAAAAGAAGTCCTTGTGATATTGTAGGGTATCAAGGGTGTAAGATGACAAATGGGTGTTGTTCTGGGTAATTTTCGATTCATTCTATCCTATGTCTCAGTTGGAAAATACTTTTCCCAAGAGACACCTGTTGAGTGCTCGCAGTGTCACATGACAAGCAAGACTTGAAAAGGCAGTTTTTGCCTGCATTTGCTTGATAATTCTGTACCAACCTCTTGAAAAATATCGTTGCAGAAAAAGGCCGGTTAGCTCAGTTGGTTAGAGCGTGGTTCTAATAACGCTAAGGTCATGTGTTCAACCCCCATACTGGCCAATCCTCCTGTTGCAAAAGGAAGACAGCTTTCTGGGACCACGTGGCCTAATGTACAAGGCATCTGACTTCGGATCAGAAGATTGAGGGTTCGAGTCCCTTCGTGGTTGTAAATTGCCCAACAGTAGCAGCAGACAAGCGCATGACTGTGTGCTGAAACAGCGACTACTCAAATGACCAGCCACGGCTGTTCTGAGTCCATACATGCTGGACAAAAAGTCCCTCCAACCCTCACCTCCATAGTGGCCATCGCTTTAATGCCTGTCTTGAGCGTTGCTCATTGTCTTCTACGGGCCTTGTGATGAGATAAAAGAAGTCCTTGTGATATTGTAGGGTATCAAGGGTGTAAGATGACAAATGGGTGTTGTTCTGGGTAATTTTCGATTCATTCTATCCTATGTCTCAGTTGGAAAATACTTTTCCCAAGAGACACCTGTTGAGTGCTCGCAGTGTCACATGACAAGCAAGACTTGAAAAGGCAGTTTTTGCCTGCATTTGCTTGATAATTCTGTACCAACCTCTTGAAAAATATCGTTGCAGAAAAAGGCCGGTTAGCTCAGTTGGTTAGAGCGTGGTGCTAATAACGCCAAGGTCATGGGTTCAACCCCCATACTGGCCAATCCTGCTGTTCTTATACGCAGTCGTGCAGATCTGATGGTCGGAAAAAGAGGCACCAACAGAATCTTGGGAACCGTGATGGACTGCTGGGTCTGTTGAACGCCTACGGTGTGATGCTCTTGCTTGCAAATCTATTGATGCTCATAATCAATGCATGCTCCTAATCAATGCATCAATGCACCTCCATAGTGGCCATTGCTCCAATGCCTGTCTTGAGCGTTGCTCATTGTCTTCTGCAGGTCTATGATGAGATAAAAGAAGTCCTTGTGATATTGTAGGGTATCAAGGGTGTAAGATGACAAATGGGTGTTGTTCTGGGTAACTTTCGATTCTTTCTATCCTATGTCTCAGTTGGAAAATACTTTTCCCAAGAGACACCTGTTGAGTGCTCGCAATGTCACATGACAAGCAAGACTTGAAAAGGCAGTTTTTGCCTGCATTTGCTTGATAATTCTGTCCCAACCTCTTGAAAAATATAGTTGCAGAAAAAGGCCGGTTAGCTCAGTTGGTTAGAGCGTGGTGCTAATAACGCCAAGGTCATGGGTTCAACCACCATACTGGCCAATCCTGCTGTTCTTATACGCAGTCGTGCAGATCCAATGGTCGGAAATAGAGGCACCAACAGAATCTTGGGAACCGTGATGGACTGCTGGGTCTGTTGAACGCCTACGGTGTGATGCTCTTGCTTGCAAATCTATTGATGCTCCTAATCAATGCATGCTTCTAATCAATGCATCAATGCACCTCCATAGTGGCCATTGCTCCAATGCCTGTCTTGAGCGTTGCTCATTGTCTTCTACAGGTCTCGTGATGAGATAAAAGAAGTCCTTGTGATATTGTAGGGTAACAAGGGTGTAAGATGACAAATGGGTGTTGTTCTGGGTAACTTTCGATTCTTTCTATCCTATGTCTCAGTTGGAAAATACTTTTCCCAAGAGACACCTGTTGAGTGCTCGCAATGTCACATGACAAGCAAGACTTGAAAAGGCAGTTTTTGCCTGCATTTGCTTGATAATTCTGTACCAACCTCTTGAAAAATATAGCTGCGGAAAGAGGCCGGTTAGCTCAGTTGGTTAGAGCGTGGTGCTAATAACGCTAAGGTCATGTGTTCAACCCCCATACTGGCCAATCCTGCTGTTCTTATACGCTGTCGTGCAGATCTAATGGTCTGAAAAAGTAGGAAAAAGAGGCACCAACAGAATCTTGGGAACCGTGATGGACTGCTGGGTCTGTTGAACGCCTACGGTGTGATGCTCTTGCTTGCAAATCTATTGATGCTCCTCATCAATGCATGCTCCTAATCAATGCATCAATGCACCTCCATAATGGCCATTGTTCCAATGCCTGTCTTGAGCGTTGCTCATTGTCTTCTACAGGTCTTGTGATGAGATAAAAGAAGTCCTTGTGATATTGTAGGGTATCAAGGGTGTACGATGACAAATGGGTGTTGTTCTGGGTAACTTTCGATTCATTCTATCCTATGTCTCAGTTGGAAAATACTTTTCCCAAGAGACACCTGTTGAGTGCTCGCAATGTCACATGACAAGCAAGACTTGAAAAGGCAGTTTTTGCCTGCATTTGCTTGATAATTCTCTACCAACCTCTTGAAAAATATCGTTGCAGAAAAAGGCCGGTTAGCTCAGTTGGTTAGAGCGTGGTGCTAATAACGCTAAGGTCATGTGTTCAACCCCCATACTGGCCAATCCTCCTGTTGCAAAAGGAAGACAGCTTTCTGGGACCACGTGGCCTAATGGACAAGGCATCTGACTTCGGATCAGAAGATTGAGGGTTCGAGTCCCTTCGTGGTTGTAAATTGCCCAACAGTAGCAGCAGACAAGCGGATGACTGTGTGCTGAAACAGCGACTACTCAAATGACCAGCCACGGCTGTTCTGAGTCCATACATGCTGGACAAAAAGTCCCTCTAACCCTAACCTCCATAGTGGCCATCGCTTTAATGCCTGTCTTGAGCATTGCTCATTGTCTTCTACGGGCCTTGTGATGAGATAAAAGAAGTCCTTGTGATATTGTAGGGTATCAAGGGTGTAAGATGACAAATGGGTGTTGTTCTGGGTAATTTTCGATTCATTCTATCCTATGTCTCAGTTGGAAAATACTTTTCCCAAGAGACACCTGTTGAGTGCTCGCAGTGTCACATGACAAGCAAGACTTGAAAAGGCAGTTTTTGCCTGCATTTGCTTGATAATTCTGTACCAACCTCTTGAAAAATATCGTTGCAGAAAAAGGCCGGTTAGCTCAGTTGGTTAGAGCGTGGTTCTAATAACGCTAAGGTCATGTGTTCAACCCCCATACTGGCCAATCCTCCTGTTGCAAAAGGAAGACAGCTTTCTGGGACCACGTGGCCTAATGTACAAGGCATCTGACTTCGGATCAGAAGATTGAGGGTTCGAGTCCCTTCGTGGTTGTAAATTGCCCAACAGTAGCAGCAGACAAGCGCATGACTGTGTGCTGAAACAGCGACTACTCAAATGACCAGCCACGGCTGTTCTGAGTCCATACATGCTGGACAAAAAGTCCCTCCAACCCTCACCTCCATAGTGGCCATCGCTTTAATGCCTGTCTTGAGCGTTGCTCATTGTCTTCTACGGGCCTTGTGATGAGATAAAAGAAGTCCTTGTGATATTGTAGGGTATCAAGGGTGTAAGATGACAAATGGGTGTTGTTCTGGGTAATTTTCGATTCATTCTATCCTATGTCTCAGTTGGAAAATACTTTTCCCAAGAGACACCTGTTGAGTGCTCGCAGTGTCACATGACAAGCAAGACTTGAAAAGGCAGTTTTTGCCTGCATTTGCTTGATAATTCTGTACCAACCTCTTGAAAAATATCGTTGCAGAAAAAGGCCGGTTAGCTCAGTTGGTTAGAGCGTGGTGCTAATAACGCCAAGGTCATGGGTTCAACCCCCATACTGGCCAATCCTGCTGTTCTTATACGCAGTCGTGCAGATCTGATGGTCGGAAAAAGAGGCACCAACAGAATCTTGGGAACCGTGATGGACTGCTGGGTCTGTTGAACGCCTACGGTGTGATGCTCTTGCTTGCAAATCTATTGATGCTCATAATCAATGCATGCTCCTAATCAATGCATCAATGCACCTCCATAGTGGCCATTGCTCCAATGCCTGTCTTGAGCGTTGCTCATTGTCTTCTGCAGGTCTATGATGAGATAAAAGAAGTCCTTGTGATATTGTAGGGTAACAAGGGTGTAAGATGACAAATGGGTGTTGTTCTGGGTAACTTTCGATTCTTTCTATCCTATGTCTCAGTTGGAAAATACTTTTCCCAAGAGACACCTGTTGAGTGCTCGCAATGTCACATGACAAGCAAGACTTGAAAAGGCAGTTTTTGCCTGCATTTGCTTGATAATTCTGTCCCAACCTCTTGAAAAATATAGTTGCAGAAAAAGGCCGGTTAGCTCAGTTGGTTAGAGCGTGGTGCTAATAACGCCAAGGTCATGGGTTCAACCCCCATACTGGCCAATCCTGCTGTTCTTATACGCAGTCGTGCAGATCTAATTGTCTGAAAAAGTAGTAAAAAGAGGCACCAACAGAATCTTGGGTACCGTGATGGACTGCTGGGTCTGTTGAACGCCTACGGTGTGATGCTCTTGCTTGCAAATCTATTGATGCTCATAATCAATGCATGCTCCTAATCAATGCATCAATGCACCTCCATAGTGGCCATTGCTCCAATGCCTGTCTTGAGCGTTGCTCATTGTCTTCTGCAGGTCTATGATGAGATAAAAGAAGTCCTTGTGATATTGTAGGGTATCAAGGGTGTAAGATGACAAATGGGTGTTGTTCTGGGTAACTTTCGATTCTTTCTATCCTATGTCTCAGTTGGAAAATACTTTTCCCAAGAGACACCTGTTGAGTGCTCGCAATGTCACATGACAAGCAAGACTTGAAAAGGCAGTTTTTGCCTGCATTTGCTTGATAATTCTGTCCCAACCTCTTGAAAAATATAGTTGCAGAAAAAGGCCGGTTAGCTCAGTTGGTTAGAGCGTGGTGCTAATAACGCCAAGGTCATGGGTTCAACCCCCATACTGGCCAATCCTGCTGTTCTTATACGCAGTCGTGCAGATCTAATTGTCTGAAAAAGTAGTAAAAAGAGGCACCAACAGAATCTTGGGAACCGTGATGGACTGCTGGGTCTGTTGAACGCCTACGGTGTGATGCTCTTGCTTGCAAATCTATTGATGCTCATAATCAATGCATGCTCCTAATCAATGCATCAATGCACCTCCATAGTGGCCATTGCTCCAATGCCTGTCTTGAGCGTTGCTCATTGTCTTCTGCAGGTCTATGATGAGATAAAAGAAGTCCTTGTGATATTGTAGGGTATCAAGGGTGTAAGATGACAAATGGGTGTTGTTCTGGGTAACTTTCGATTCTTTCTATCCTATGTCTCAGTTGGAAAATACTTTTCCCAAGAGACACCTGTTGAGTGCTCGCAATGTCACATGACAAGCAAGACTTGAAAAGGCAGTTTTTGCCTGCATTTGCTTGATAATTCTGTCCCAACCTCTTGAAAAATATAGTTGCAGAAAAAGGCCGGTTAGCTCAGTTGGTTAGAGCGTGGTGCTAATAACGCCAAGGTCATGGGTTCAACCCCCATACTGGCCAATCCTGCTGTTCTTATACGCAGTCGTGCAGATCTAATTGTCTGAAAAAGTAGTAAAAAGAGGCACCAACAGAATCTTGGGAACCGTGATGGACTGCTGGGTCTGTTGAACGCCTACGGTGTGATGCTCTTGCTTGCAAATCTATTGATGCTCATAATCAATGCATGCTCCTAATCAATGCATCAATGCACCTCCATAGTGGCCATTGCTCCAATGCCTGTCTTGAGCGTTGCTCATTGTCTTCTGCAGGTCTATGATGAGATAAAAGAAGTCCTTGTGATATTGTAGGGTAACAAGGGTGTAAGATGACAAATGGGTGTTGTTCTGGGTAACTTTCGATTCTTTCTATCCTATGTCTCAGTTGGAAAATACTTTTCCCAAGAGACACCTGTTGAGTGCTCGCAATGTCACATGACAAGCAAGACTTGAAAAGGCAGTTTTTGCCTGCATTTGCTTGATAATTCTGTCCCAACCTCTTGAAAAATATAGTTGCAGAAAAAGGCCGGTTAGCTCAGTTGGTTAGAGCGTGGTGCTAATAACGCCAAGGTCATGGGTTCAACCCCCATACTGGCCAATCCTGCTGTTCTTATACGCAGTCGTGCAGATCCAATGGTCGGAAATAGAGGCACCAACAGAATCTTGGGAACCGTGATGGACTGCTGGGTCTGTTGAACGCCTACGGTGTGATGCTCTTGCTTGCAAATCTATTGATGCTCCTAATCAATGCATGCTTCTAATCAATGCATCAATGCACCTCCATAGTGGCCATTGCTCCAATGCCTGTCTTGAGCGTTGCTCATTGTCTTCTACAGGTCTCGTGATGAGATAAAAGAAGTCCTTGTGATATTGTAGGGTATCAAGGGTGTAAGATGACAAATGGGTGTTGTTCTGGGTAACTTTCGATTCATTCTATCCTATGTCTCAGTTGGAAAATACTATTCCCAAGAGACACCTGTTGAGTGCTCGCAGTGTCACATGACAAGCAAGACTTGAAAAGGCAGTTTTTGCCTGCATTTGCTTGATAATTCTGTACCAACCTCTTGAAAAATATCGTTGCAGAAAAAGGCCGGTTAGCTCAGTTGGTTAGAGCGTGGTTCTAATAACGCTAAGGTCATGTGTTCAACCCCCATACTGGCCAATCCTCCTGTTGCAAAAGGAAGACAGCTTTCTGGGACCACGTGGCCTAATGTACAAGGCATCTGACTTCGGATCAGAAGATTGAGGGTTCGAGTCCCTTCGTGGTTGTAATTTGCCCAACAGTCGCAGCAGACAAGCGGATGACTGTGAGCTGAAACAGCGACTACTCAAATGACCAGCCACGGCTGTTCTGAGTCCATACATGCTGGACAAAAAGTCCCTCTAACCCTGACCTCCATAGTGGCCATCGCTTTAATGCCTGTCTTGAGCGTTGTTCATTGTCTTCTACGGGCCTTGTGATGAGATAAAAGAAGTCCTTGTGATATTGTAGGGTATCAAGGGTGTAAGATGACAAATGGGTGTTGTTCTGGGTAATTTTCGATTCATTCTATCCTATGTCTCAGTTGGAAAATACTTTTCCCAAGAGACACCTGTTGAGTGCTCGCAGTGTCACATGACAAGCAAGACTTGAAAAGGCAGTTTTTGCCTGCATTTGCTTGATAATTCTGTACCAACCTCTTGAAAAATATAGTTGCAGAAAAAGGCCGGTTAGCTCAGTTGGTTAGAGCGTGGTGCTAATAACGCCAAGGTCATGGGTTCAACCCCCATACTGGCCAATCCTGCTGTTCTTATACGCAGTCGTGCAGATCTGATGGTCGGAAAAAGAGGCACCAACAGAATCTTGGGTACCGTGATGGACTGCTGGGTCTGTTGAACGCCTACGGTGTGATGCTCTTGCTTGCAAATCTATTGATGCTCATAATCAATGCATGCTCCTAATCAATGCATCAATGCACCTCCATAGTGGCCATTGCTCCAATGCCTGTCTTGAGCGTTGCTCATTGTCTTCTGCAGGTCTATGATGAGATAAAAGAAGTCCTTGTGATATTGTAGGGTATCAAGGGTGTAAGATGACAAATGGGTGTTGTTCTGGGTAACTTTCGATTCTTTCTATCCTATGTCTCAGTTGGAAAATACTTTTCCCAAGAGACACCTGTTGAGTGCTCGCAATGTCACATGACAAGCAAGACTTGAAAAGGCAGTTTTTGCCTGCATTTGCTTGATAATTCTGTCCCAACCTCTTGAAAAATATAGTTGCAGAAAAAGGCCGGTTAGCTCAGTTGGTTAGAGCGTGGTGCTAATAATGCCAAGGTCATGGGTTCAACCCCCATACTGGCCAATCCTGCTGTTCTTATACGCAGTCGTGCAGATCTAATTGTCTGAAAAAGTAGTAAAAAGAGGCACCAACAGAATCTTGGGAACCGTGATGGACTGCTGGGTCTGTTGAACGCCTACGGTGTGATGCTCTTGCTTGCAAATCTATTGATGCTCATAATCAATGCATGCTCCTAATCAATGCATCAATGCACCTCCATAGTGGCCATTGCTCCAATGCCTGTCTTGAGCGTTGCTCATTGTCTTCTGCAGGTCTATGATGAGATAAAAGAAGTCCTTGTGATATTGTAGGGTAACAAGGGTGTAAGATGACAAATGGGTGTTGTTCTGGGTAACTTTCGATTCTTTCTATCCTATGTCTCAGTTGGAAAATACTTTTCCCAAGAGACACCTGTTGAGTGCTCGCAATGTCACATGACAAGCAAGACTTGAAAAGGCAGTTTTTGCCTGCATTTGCTTGATAATTCTGTCCCAACCTCTTGAAAAATATAGTTGCAGAAAAAGGCCGGTTAGCTCAGTTGGTTAGAGCGTGGTGCTAATAACGCCAAGGTCATGGGTTCAACCCCCATACTGGCCAATCCTGCTGTTCTTATACGCAGTCGTGCAGATCCAATGGTCGGAAATAGAGGCACCAACAGAATCTTGGGAACCGTGATGGACTGCTGGGTCTGTTGAACGCCTACGGTGTGATGCTCTTGCTTGCAAATCTATTGATGCTCCTAATCAATGCATGCTTCTAATCAATGCATCAATGCACCTCCATAGTGGCCATTGCTCCAATGCCTGTCTTGAGCGTTGCTCATTGTCTTCTACAGGTCTCGTGATGAGATAAAAGAAGTCCTTGTGATATTGTAGGGTATCAAGGGTGTAAGATGACAAATGGGTGTTGTTCTGGGTAACTTTCGATTCATTCTATCCTATGTCTCAGTTGGAAAATACTATTCCCAAGAGACACCTGTTGAGTGCTCGCAATGTCACATGACAAGCAAGACTTGAAAAGGCAGTTTTTGCCTGCATTTGCTTGATAATTCTGTACCAACCTCTTGAAAAATATAGCTGCGGAAAGAGGCCGGTTAGCTCAGTTGGTTAGAGCGTGGTGCTAATAACGCTAAGGTCATGTGTTCAACCCCCATACTGGCCAATCCTCCTGCTGGAAAAGGAAGACAGCTTTCTGCGACCACGTGGCCTAATGGACTTCGGATCAGAAGATTGAGGGTTCGAGTCCCTTCGTGGTTGTAATTTGCCCAACAGTCGCAGCAGACAAGCGGATGACTGTGAGCTGAAACAGCGACTACTCAAATGACCAGCCACGGCTGTTCTGAGTCCATACATGCTGGACAAAAAGTCCCTCTAACCCTAACCTCCATAGTGGCCATCGCTTTAATGCCTGTCTTGAGCGTTGTTCATTGTCTTCTACGGGCCTTGTGATGAGATAAAAGAAGTCCTTGTGATATTGTAGGGTATCAAGGGTGTAAGATGACAAATGGGTGTTGTTCTGGGTAATTTTCGATT
This sequence comes from Karalla daura, assembly GCA_029224185.1. NCBI lineage: Eukaryota > Metazoa > Chordata > Actinopteri > Chaetodontiformes > Leiognathidae > Karalla > Karalla daura. The sequence continues at coordinate 530,049 of CM055198.1, forward strand.
CATTCTATCCTATGTCTCAGTTGGAAAATACTTTTCCCAAGAGACACCTGTTGAGTGCTCGCAGTGTCACATGACAAGCAAGACTTGAAAAGGCAGTTTTTGCCTGCATTTGCTTGATAATTCTGTACCAACCTCTTGAAAAATATAGTTGCAGAAAAAGGCCGGTTAGCTCAGTTGGTTAGAGCGTGGTGCTAATAACGCCAAGGTCATGGGTTCAACCCCCATACTGGCCAATCCTGCTGTTCTTATACGCAGTCGTGCAGATCTGATGGTCGGAAAAAGAGGCACCAACAGAATCTTGGGAACCGTGATGGACTGCTGGGTCTGTTGAACGCCTACGGTGTGATGCTCTTGCTTGCAAATCTATTGATGCTCATAATCAATGCATGCTCCTAATCAATGCATCAATGCACCTCCATAGTGGCCATTGCTCCAATGCCTGTCTTGAGCGTTGCTCATTGTCTTCTGCAGGTCTATGATGAGATAAAAGAAGTCCTTGTGATATTGTAGGGTATCAAGGGTGTAAGATGACAAATGGGTGTTGTTCTGGGTAACTTTCGATTCTTTCTATCCTATGTCTCAGTTGGAAAATACTTTTCCCAAGAGACACCTGTTGAGTGCTCGCAATGTCACATGACAAGCAAGACTTGAAAAGGCAGTTTTTGCCTGCATTTGCTTGATAATTCTGTCCCAACCTCTTGAAAAATATAGTTGCAGAAAAAGGCCGGTTAGCTCAGTTGGTTAGAGCGTGGTGCTAATAACGCCAAGGTCATGGGTTCAACCACCATACTGGCCAATCCTGCTGTTCTTATACGCAGTCGTGCAGATCCAATGGTCGGAAATAGAGGCACCAACAGAATCTTGGGAACCGTGATGGACTGCTGGGTCTGTTGAACGCCGACGGTGTGATGCTCTTGCTTGCAAATCTATTGATGCTCCTAATCAATGCATGCTTCTAATCAATGCATCAATGCACCTCCATAGTGGCCATTGCTCCAATGCCTGTCTTGAGCGTTGCTCATTGTCTTCTACAGGTCTCGTGATGAGATAAAAGAAGTCCTTGTGATATTGTAGGGTATCAAGGGTGTAAGATGACAAATGGGTGTTGTTCTGGGTAACTTTCGATTCATTCTATCCTATGTCTCAGTTGGAAAATACTATTCCCAAGAGACACCTGTTGAGTGCTCGCAATGTCACATGACAAGCAAGACTTGAAAAGGCAGTTTTTGCCTGCATTTGCTTGATAATTCTGTACCAACCTCTTGAAAAATATAGCTGCGGAAAGAGGCCGGTTAGCTCAGTTGGTTAGAGCGTGGTGCTAATAACGCTAAGGTCATGTGTTCAACCCCCATACTGGCCAATCCTGCTGTTCTTATACGCTGTCGTGCAGATCTAATGGTAGGAAAAAGAGGCACCAACAGAATCTTGGGAACCGTGATGGACTGCTGGGTCTGTTGAACGCCTACGGTGTGATGCTCTTGCTTGCAAATCTATTGATGCTCCTCATCAATGCATGCTCCTAATCAATGCATCAATGCACCTCCATAATGGCCATTGTTCCAATGCCTGTCTTGAGCGTTGCTCATTGTCTTCTACAGGTCTTGTGATGAGATAAAAGAAGTCCTTGTGATATTGTAGGGTATCAAGGGTGTAAGATGACAAATGGGTGTTGTTCTGGGTAACTTTCGATTCATTCTATCCTATGTCTCAGTTGGAAAATACTTTTCCCAAGAGACACCTGTTGAGTGCTCGCAATGTCACATGACAAGCAAGACTTGAAAAGGCAGTTTTTGCCTGCATTTGCTTGATAATTCTGTACCAACCTCTTGAAAAATATCGTTGCAGAAAAAGGCCGGTTAGCTCAGTTGGTTAGAGCGTGGTGCTAATAACGCTAAGGTCATGTGTTCAACCCCCATACTGGCCAATCCTCCTGTTGCAAAAGGAAGACAGCTTTCTGGGACCACGTGGCCTAATGGACAAGGCGTCTGACTTCGGATCAGAAGATTGAGGGTTCGAGTCCCTTCGTGGTTGTAAATTGCCCAACAGTAGCAGCAGACAAGCGGATGACTGTGTGCTGAAACAGCGACTACTCAAATGACCAGCCACGGCTGTTCTGAGTCCATACATGCTGGACAAAAAGTCCCTCTAACCCTAACCTCCATAGTGGCCATCGCTTTAATGCCTGTCTTGAGCGTTGCTCATTGTCTTCTACGGGCCTTGTGATGAGATAAAAGAAGTCCTTGTGATATTGTAGGGTATCAAGGGTGTAAGATGACAAATGGGTGTTGTTCTGTGTAATTTTCGATTCATTCTATCCTATGTCTCAGTTGGAAAATACTTTTCCCAAGAGACACCTGTTGAGTGCTCGCAGTGTCACATGACAAGCAAGACTTGAAAAGGCAGTTTTTGCCTGCATTTGCTTGATAATTCTGTACCAACCTCTTGAAAAATATCGTTGCAGAAAAAGGCCGGTTAGCTCAGTTGGTTAGAGCGTGGTTCTAATAACGCGAAGGTCATGTGTTCAACCCCCATACTGGCCAATCCTCCTGTTGCAAAAGGAAGACAGCTTTCTGGGACCACGTGGCCTAATGTACAAGGCATCTGACTTCGGATCAGAAGATTGAGGGTTCGAGTCCCTTCGTGGTTGTAAATTGCCCAACAGTAGCAGCAGACAAGCGGATGACTGTGTGCTGAAACAGCGACTACTCAAATGACCAGCCACGGCTGTTCTGAGTCCATACATGCTGGACAAAAAGTCCCTCTAACCCTAACCTCCATAGTGGCCATCGCTTTAATGCCTGTCTTGAGCGTTGCTCATTGTCTTCTACGGGCCTTGTGATGAGATAAAAGAAGTCCTTGTGATATTGTAGGGTATCAAGGGTGTAAGATGACAAATGGGTGTTGTTCTGGGTAATTTTCGATTCATTCTATCCTTTTTCTCAGTTGGAAAATACTTTTCCCAAGAGACACCTGTTGAGTGCTCGCAGTGTCACATGACAAGCAAGACTTGAAAAGGCAGTTTTTGCCTGCATTTGCTTGATAATTCTGTACCAACCTCTTGAAAAATATAGTTGCAGAAAAAGGCCGGTTAGCTCAGTTGGTTAGAGCGTGGTGCTAATAACGCCAAGGTCATGGGATCAACCCCCATACTGGCCAATCCTGCTGTTCTTATACGCAGTCGTGCAGATCTAATGGTAGGAAAAAGAGGCACCAAAAGAATCTTGGGAACCGTGATGGACTGCTGGGTCTGTTGAACGCCTACGGTGTGATGCTCTTGCTTGCAAATCTATTGATGCTCCTAATCAATGCATGCTCCTAATCAATGCATCAATGCACCTCCATAATGGCCATTGTTCCAATGCCTGTCTTGAGCGTTGCTCATTGTCTTCTACAGGTCTTGTGATGAGATAAAAGAAGTCCTTGTGATATTGTAGGGTATCAAGGGTGTACGATGACAAATGGGTGTTGTTCTGGGTAACTTTCGATTCATTCTATCCTATGTCTCAGTTGGAAAATACTTTTCCCAAGAGACACCTGTTGAGTGCTCGCAATGTCACATGACAAGCAAGACTTGAAAAGGCAGTTTTTGCCTGCATTTGCTTGATAATTCTGTCCCAACCTCTTGAAAAATATCGTTGCAGAAAAAGGCCGGTTAGCTCAGTTGGTTAGAGCGTGGTGCTAATAACGCTAAGGTCATGTGTTCAACCCCCATACTGGCCAATCCTCCTGTTGCAAAAGGAAGACAGCTTTCTGGGACCACGTGGCCTAATGGACAAGGCATCTGACTTCGGATCAGAAGATTGAGGGTTCGAGTCCCTTCGTGGTTGTAATTTGCCCAACAGTCGCAGCAGACAAGCGGATGACTGTGAGCTGAAACAGCGACTACGCAAATGACCAGCCACGGCTGTTCTGAGTCCATACATGCTGGACAAAAAGTCCCTCTAACCCTAACCTCCATAGTGGCCATCGCTTTAATGCCTGTCTTGAGCGTTGTTCATTGTCTTCTACGGGCCTTGTGATGAGATAAAAGAAGTCCTTGTGATATTGTAGGGTATCAAGGGTGTAAGATGACAAATGGGTGTTGTTCTGGGTAATTTTCGATTCATTCTATCCTTTTTCTCAGTTGGAAAATACTTTTCCCAAGAGACACCTGTTGAGTGCTCGCAGTGTCACATGACAAGCAAGACTTGAAAAGGCAGTTTTTGCCTGCATTTGCTTGATAATTCTGTACCAACCTCTTGAAAAATATAGTTGCAGAAAAAGGCCGGTTAGCTCAGTTGGTTAGAGCGTGGTGCTAATAACGCCAAGGTCATGGGTTCAACCCCCATACTGGCCAATCCTGCTGTTCTTATACGCAGTCGTGCAGATCTAATGGTAGGAAAAAGAGGCACCAAAAGAATCTTGGGAACCGTGATGGACTGCTGGGTCTGTTGAACGCCTACGGTGTGATGCTCTTGCTTGCAAATCTATTGATGCTCCTAATCAATGCATGCTCCTAATCAATGCATCAATGCACCTCCATAATGGCCATTGTTCCAATGCCTGTCTTGAGCGTTGCTCATTGTCTTCTACAGGTCTTGTGATGAGATAAAAGAAGTCCTTGTGATATTGTAGGGTATCAAGGGTGTACGATGACAAATGGGTGTTGTTCTGGGTAACTTTCGATTCATTCTATCCTATGTCTCAGTTGGAAAATACTTTTCCCAAGAGACACCTGTTGAGTGCTCGCAATGTCACATGACAAGCAAGACTTGAAAAGGCAGTTTTTGCCTGCATTTGCTTGATAATTCTGTCCCAACCTCTTGAAAAATATCGTTGCAGAAAAAGGCCGGTTAGCTCAGTTGGTTAGAGCGTGGTGCTAATAACGCTAAGGTCATGTGTTCAACCCCCATACTGGCCAATCCTCCTGTTGCAAAAGGAAGACAGCTTTCTGGGACCACGTGGCCTAATGGACAAGGCATCTGACTTCGGATCAGAAGATTGAGGGTTCGAGTCCCTTCGTGGTTGTAATTTGCCCAACAGTCGCAGCAGACAAGCGGATGACTGTGAGCTGAAACAGCGACTACTCAAATGACCAGCCACGGCTGTTCTGAGTCCATACATGCTGGACAAAAAGTCCCTCTAACCCTAACCTCCATAGTGGCCATCGCTTTAATGCCTGTCTTGAGCGTTGTTCATTGTCTTCTACGGGCCTTGTGATGAGATAAAAGAAGTCCTTGTGATATTGTAGGGTATCAAGGGTGTAAGATGACAAATGGGTGTTGTTCTGGGTAATTTTCGATTCATTCTATCCTATGTCTCAGTTGGAAAATACTTTTCCCAAGAGACACCTGTTGAGTGCTCGCAGTGTCACATGACAAGCAAGACTTGAAAAGGCAGTTTTTGCCTGCATTTGCTTGATAATTCTGTACCAACCTCTTGAAAAATATAGTTGCAGAAAAAGGCCGGTTAGCTCAGTTGGTTAGAGCGTGGTGCTAATAACGCCAAGGTCATGGGTTCAACCCCCATACTGGCCAATCCTGCTGTTCTTATACGCAGTCGTGCAGATCTGATGGTCGGAAAAAGAGGCACCAACAGAATCTTGGGTACCGTGATGGACTGCTGGGTCTGTTGAACGCCTACGGTGTGATGCTCTTGCTTGCAAATCTATTGATGCTCATAATCAATGCATGCTCCTAATCAATGCATCAATGCACCTCCATAGTGGCCATTGCTCCAATGCCTGTCTTGAGCGTTGCTCATTGTCTTCTACAGGTCTTGTGATGAGATAAAAGAAGTCCTTGTGATATTGTAGGGTATCAAGGGTGTACGATGACAAATGGGTGTTGTTCTGGGTAACTTTCGATTCATTCTATCCTATGTCTCAGTTGGAAAATACTTTTCCCAAGAGACACCTGTTGAGTGCTCGCAATGTCACATGACAAGCAAGACTTGAAAAGGCAGTTTTTGCCTGCATTTGCTTGATAATTCTGTCCCAACCTCTTGAAAAATATCGTTGCAGAAAAAGGCCGGTTAGCTCAGTTGGTTAGAGCGTGGTGCTAATAACGCTAAGGTCATGTGTTCAACCCCCATACTGGCCAATCCTCCTGTTGCAAAAGGAAGACAGCTTTCTGCGACCACGTGGCCTAATGGACAAGGCATCTGACTTCGGATCAGAAGATTGAGGGTTCGAGTCCCTTCGTGGTTGTAATTTGCCCAACAGTCGCAGCAGACAAGCGGATGACTGTGAGCTGAAACAGCGACTACTCAAATGACCAGCCACGGCTGTTCTGAGTCCATACATGCTGGACAAAAAGTCCCTCTAACCCTAACCTCCATAGTGGCCATCGCTTTAATGCCTGTCTTGAGCGTTGTTCATTGTCTTCTACGGGCCTTGTGATGAGATAAAAGAAGTCCTTGTGATATTGTAGGGTATCAAGGGTGTAAGATGACAAATGGGTGTTGTTCTGGGTAATTTTCGATTCATTCTATCCTATGTCTCAGTTGGAAAATACTTTTCCCAAGAGTCACCTGTTGAGTGCTCGCAGTGTCACATGACAAGCAAGACTTGAAAAGGCAGTTTTTGCCTGCATTTGCTTGATAATTCTGTACCAACCTCTTGAAAAATATAGTTGCAGAAAAAGGCCGGTTAGCTCAGTTGGTTAGAGCGTGGTGCTAATAACGCCAAGGTCATGGGTTCAACCCCCATACTGGCCAATCCTGCTGTTCTTATACGCAGTCGTGCAGATCTGATGGTCGGAAAAAGAGGCACCAACAGAATCTTGGGTACCGTGATGGACTGCTGGGTCTGTTGAACGCCTACGGTGTGATGCTCTTGCTTGCAAATCTATTGATGCTCATAATCAATGCATGCTCCTAATCAATGCATCAATGCACCTCCATAGTGGCCATTGCTCCAATGCCTGTCTTGAGCGTTGCTCATTGTCTTCTGCAGGTCTATGATGAGATAAAAGAAGTCCTTGTGATATTGTAGGGTATCAAGGGTGTAAGATGACAAATGGGTGTTGTTCTGGGTAACTTTCGATTCTTTCTATCCTATGTCTCAGTTGGAAAATACTTTTCCCAAGAGACACCTGTTGAGTGCTCGCAATGTCACATGACAAGCAAGACTTGAAAAGGCAGTTTTTGCCTGCATTTGCTTGATAATTCTGTCCCAACCTCTTGAAAAATATAGTTGCAGAAAAAGGCCGGTTAGCTCAGTTGGTTAGAGCGTGGTGCTAATAACGCCAAGGTCATGGGTTCAACCCCCATACTGGCCAATCCTGCTGTTCTTATACGCAGTCGTGCAGATCTAATTGTCTGAAAAAGTAGTAAAAAGAGGCACCAACAGAATCTTGGGAACCGTGATGGACTGCTGGGTCTGTTGAACGCCTACGGTGTGATGCTCTTGCTTGCAAATCTATTGATGCTCATAATCAATGCATGCTCCTAATCAATGCATCAATGCACCTCCATAGTGGCCATTGCTCCAATGCCTGTCTTGAGCGTTGCTCATTGTCTTCTGCAGGTCTATGATGAGATAAAAGAAGTCCTTGTGATATTGTAGGGTAACAAGGGTGTAAGATGACAAATGGGTGTTGTTCTGGGTAACTTTCGATTCTTTCTATCCTATGTCTCAGTTGGAAAATACTTTTCCCAAGAGACACCTGTTGAGTGCTCGCAATGTCACATGACAAGCAAGACTTGAAAAGGCAGTTTTTGCCTGCATTTGCTTGATAATTCTGTCCCAACCTATTGAAAAATATAGTTGCAGAAAAAGGCCGGTTAGGTCAGTTGGTTAGAGCGTGGTGCTAATAACGCTAAGGTCATGGGTTCAACCCCCATACTGGCCAATCCTGCTGTTCTTATACGCAGTCGTGCAGATCCAATGGTCGGAAATAGAGGCACCAACAGAATCTTGGGAACCGTGATGGACTGCTGGGTCTGTTGAACGCCTACGGTGTGATGCTCTTGCTTGCAAATCTATTGATGCTCATAATCAATGCATGCTCCTAATCAATGCATCAATGCACCTCCATAGTGGCCATTGCTCCAATGCCTGTCTTGAGCGTTGCTCATTGTCTTCTGCAGGTCTATGATGAGATAAAAGAAGTCCTTGTGATATTGTAGGGTATCAAGGGTGTAAGATGACAAATGGGTGTTGTTCTGGGTAACTTTCGATTCTTTCTATCCTATGTCTCAGTTGGAAAATACTTTTCCCAAGAGACACCTGTTGAGTGCTCGCAATGTCACATGACAAGCAAGACTTGAAAAGGCAGTTTTTGCCTGCATTTGCTTGATAATTCTGTCCCAACCTCTTGAAAAATATAGCTGCGGAAAGAGGCCGGTTAGCTCAGTTGGTTAGAGCGTGGTGCTAATAACGCTAAGGTCATGTGTTCAACCCCCATACTGGCCAATCCTCCTGTTGGAAAAGGAAGACAGCTTTCTGCGACCACGTGGCCTAATGGACTTCGGATCAGAAGATTGAGGGTTCGAGTCCCTTCGTGGTTGTAATTTGCCCAACAGTCGCAGCAGACAAGCGGATGACTGTGAGCTGAAACAGCGACTACTCAAATGACCAGCCACGGCTGTTCTGAGTCCATACATGCTGGACAAAAAGTCCCTCTAACCCTAACCTCCATAGTGGCCATCGCTTTAATGCCTGTCTTGAGCGTTGTTCATTGTCTTCTACGGGCCTTGTGATGAGATAAAAGAAGTCCTTGTGATATTGTAGGGTATCAAGGGTGTAAGATGACAAATGGGTGTTCTTCTGGGTAATTTTCGATTCATTCTATCCTATGTCTCAGTTGGAAAATACTTTTCCCAAGAGACACCTGTTGAGTGCTCGCAGTGTCACATGACAAGCAAGACTTGAAAAGGCAGTTTTTGCCTGCATTTGCTTGATAATTCTGTACCAACCTCTTGAAAAATATAGTTGCAGAAAAAGGCCGGTTAGCTCAGTTGGTTAGAGCGTGGTGCTAATAACGCTAAGGTCATGTGTTCAACCCCCATACTCGCCAATCCTCCTGTTGCAAAAGGAAGACAGCTTTCTGGGACCACGTGGCCTAATGGACAAGGCATCTGACTTCGGATCAGAAGATTGAGGGTTCGAGTCCCTTCGTGGTTGTAAATTGCCCAACAGTAGCAGCAGACAAGCGGATGACTGTGTGCTGAAACAGCGACTACTCAAATGACCAGCCACGGCTGTTCTGAGTCCATACATGCTGGACAAAAAGTCCCTCTAACCCTAACCTCCATAGTGGCCATCGCTTTAATGCCTGTCTTGAGCGTTGCTCATTGTCTTCTACGGGCCTTGTGATGAGATAAAAGAAGTCCTTGTGATATTGTAGGGTATCAAGGGTGTAAGATGACAAATGGGTGTTGTTCTGTGTAATTTTCGATTCATTCTATCCTATGTCTCAGTTGGAAAATACTTTTCCCAAGAGACACCTGTTGAGTGCTCGCAGTGTCACATGACAAGCAAGACTTGAAAAGGCAGTTTTTGCCTGCATTTGCTTGATAATTCTGTACCAACCTCTTGAAAAATATCGTTGCAGAAAAAGGCCGGTTAGCTCAGTTGGTTAGAGCATGGTTCTAATAACGCTAAGGTCATGTGTTCAACCCCCATACTGGCCAATCCTCCTGTTGCAAAAGGAAGACAGCTTTCTGGGACCACGTGGCCTAATGTACAAGGCATCTGACTTCGGATCAGAAGATTGAGGGTTCGAGTCCCTTCGTGGTTGTAAATTGCCCAACAGTAGCAGCAGACAAGCGGATGACTGTGTGCTGAAACAGCGACTACTCAAATGACCAGCCACGGCTGTTCTGAGTCCATACATGCTGGACAAAAAGTCCCTCTAACCCTAACCTCCATAGTGGCCATCGCTTTAATGCCTGTCTTGAGCGTTGCTCATTGTCTTCTACGGGCCTTGTGATGAGATAAAAGAAGTCCTTGTGATATTGTAGGGTATCAAGGGTGTAAGATGACAAATGGGTGTTGTTCTGGGTAATTTTCGATTCATTCTATCCTTTTTCTCAGTTGGAAAATACTTTTCCCAAGAGACACCTGTTGAGTGCTCGCAGTGTCACATGACAAGCAAGACTTGAAAAGGCAGTTTTTGCCTGCATTTGCTTGATAATTCTGTACCAACCTCTTGAAAAATATAGTTGCAGAAAAAGGCCGGTTAGCTCAGTTGGTTAGAGCGTGGTGCTAATAACGCCAAGGTCATGGGTTCAACCCCCATACTGGCCAATCCTGCTGTTCTTATACGCAGTCGTGCAGATCTAATGGTAGGAAAAAGAGGCACCAAAAGAATCTTGGGAACCGTGATGGACTGCTGGGTCTGTTGAACGCCTACGGTGTGATGCTCTTGCTTGCAAATCTATTGATGCTCCTAATCAATGCATGCTCCTAATCAATGCATCAATGCACCTCCATAATGGCCATTGTTCCAATGCCTGTCTTGAGCGTTGCTCATTGTCTTCTACAGGTCTTGTGATGAGATAAAAGAAGTCCTTGTGATATTGTAGGGTATCAAGGGTGTACGATGACAAATGGGTGTTGTTCTGGGTAACTTTCGATTCATTCTATCCTATGTCTCAGTTGGAAAATACTTTTCCCAAGAGACACCTGTTGAGTGCTCGCAATCTCACATGACAAGCAAGACTTGAAAAGGCAGTTTTTGCCTGCATTTGCTTGATAATTCTGTACCAACCTCTTGAAAAATATCGTTGCAGAAAAAGGCCGGTTAGCTCTGTTGGTTAGAGCGTGGTGCTAATAACGCTAAGGTCATGTGTTCAACCCCCATACTGGCCAATCCTCCTGTTGCAAAAGGAAGACAGCTTTCTGGGACCACGTGGCCTAATGGACAAGGCATCTGACTTCGGATCAGAAGATTGAGGGTTCGAGTCCCTTCGTGGTTGTAAATTGCCCAACAGTAGCAGCAGACAAGCGGATGACTGTGTGCTGAAACAGCGACTACTCAAATGACCAGCCACGGCTGTTCTGAGTCCATACATGCTGGACAAAAAGTCCCTCTAACCCTAACCTCCATAGTGGCCATCGCTTTAATGCCTGTCTTGAGCGTTGCTCATTGTCTTCTACAGGTCTAGTGATGAGATAAAAGAAGTCCTTGTGATATTGTAGGGTATCAAGGGTGTGAGATGACAAATGGGTGTTGTTCTGGGTAACTTTCGATTCATTCTATCCTATGTCTCAGTTGGAAAATAGTATTCCCAAGAGACACCTGTTGAGTGCTCGCAATGTCACATGACAAGCAAGACTTGAAAAGGCAGTTTTTGCCTGCATTTGCTTGATAATTCTGTCCCAACCTCTTGAAAAAAATCGTTGCAGAAAAAGGCCGGTTAGCTCAGTTGGTTCGAGCGTGGTGCTAATAACGCTAAGGTCATGTGTTCAACCCCCATACTGGCCAATCCTCCTGTTGGAAAAGGAAGACAGCTTTCTGCGACCACGTGGCCTAATGGACAAGGCGTCTGACTTCGGATCAGAAGATTGAGGGTTCGAGTCCCTTCGTGGTTGTAATTTGCCCAACAGTCGCAGCAGACAAGCGGATGACTGTGTGCTGAAACAGCGACTACTCAAATGACCAGCCACGGCTGTTCTGAGTCCATACATGCTGGACAAAAAGTCCCTCTAACCCTAACCTCCATAGTGGCCATCGCTTTAATGCCTGTCTTGAGCGTTGTTCATTGTCTTCTACGGGCCTTGTGATGAGATAAAAGAAGTCCTTGTGATATTGTAGGGTATCAAGGGTGTAAGATGACAAATGGGTGTTGTTCTGGGTAATTTTCGATTCATTCTATCCTATGTCTCAGTTGGAAAATACTTTTCCCAAGAGACACCTGTTGAGTGCTCGCAGTGTCACATGACAAGCAAGACTTGAAAAGGCAGTTTTTGCCTGCATTTGCTTGATAATTCTGTACCAACCTCTTGAAAAATATAGCTGCGGAAAGAGGCCGGTTAGCTCAGTTGGTTAGAGCGTGGTGCTAATAACGCCAAGGTCATGGGTTCAACCCCCATACTGGCCAATCCTGCTGTTCTTATACGCAGTCGTGCAGATCGAATGGTCTGAAAAAGTAGGAAAAAGAGGCACCAACAGAATCTTGGGAACCGTGATGGACTGCTGGGTCTGTTGAACGCCTACGGTGTGATGCTCTTGCTTGCAAATCTATTGATGCTCCTCATCAATGCATGCTCCTAATCAATGCATCAATGCACCTCCATAATGGCCATTGTTCCAATGCCTGTCTTGAGCGTTGCTCATTGTCTTCTACAGGTCTTGTGATGAGATAAAAGAAGTCCTTGTGATATTGTAGGGTATCAAGGGTGTACGATGACAAATGGGTGTTGTTCTGGGTAACTTTCGATTCATTCTATCCTATGTCTCAGTTGGAAAATACTTTTCCCAAGAGACACCTGTTGAGTGCTCGCAATGTCACATGACAAGCAAGACTTGAAAAGGCAGTTTTTGCCTGCATTTGCTTGATAATTCTGTACCAACCTCTTGAAAAATATCGTTGCAGAAAAAGGCCGGTTAGCTCTGTTGGTTAGAGCGTGGTGCTAATAACGCTAAGGTCATGTGTTCAACCCCCATACTGGCCAATCCTCCTGTTGGAAAAGGAAGACAGCTTTCTGGGACCACGTGGCCTAATGGATAAGGCATCTGACTTCGGATCAGAAGATTGAGGGTTCGAGTCCCTTCGTGGTTGTAAATTGCCCAACAGTAGCAGCAGACAAGCGCATGACTGTGTGCTGAAACAGCGACTACTCAAATGACCAGCCACGGCTGTTCTGAGTCCATACATGCTGGACAAAAAGTCCCTCTAACCCTAACCTCCATAGTGGCCATCGCTTTAATGCCTGTCTTGAGCGTTGCTCATTGTCTTCTACGGGCCTTGTGATGAGATAAAAGAAGTCCTTGTGATATTGTAGGGTATCAAGGGTGTAAGATGACAAATGGGTGTTGTTCTGGGTAATTTTCGATTCATTCTATCCTATGTCTCAGTTGGAAAATACTTTTCCCAAGAGACACCTGTTGAGTGCTCGCAGTGTCACATGACAAGCAAGACTTGAAAAGGCAGTTTTTGCCTGCATTTGCTTGATAATTCTGTACCAACCTCTTGAAAAATATAGTTGCAGAAAAAGGCCGGTTAGCTCAGTTGGTTAGAGCGTGGTGCTAATAACGCTAAGGTCATGTGTTCAACCCCCATACTGGCCAATCCTCCTGTTGCAAAAGGAAGACAGCTTTCTGGGACCACGTGGCCTAATGGACAAGGCATCTGACTTCGGATCAGAAGATTGAGGGTTCGAGTCCCTTCGTGGTTGTAAATTGCCCAACAGTAGCAGCGGACAAGCGGATGACTGTGTGCTGAAACAGCGACTACTCAAATGACCAGCCACGGCTGTTCTGAGTCCATACATGCTGGACAAAAAGTCCCTCTAACCCTGACCTCCATAGTGGCCATCGCTTTAATGCCTGTCTTGAGCGTTGCTCATTGTCTTCTACAGGTCTAGTGATGAGATAAAAGAAGTCCTTGTGATATTGTAGGGTATCAAGGGTGTGAGATGACAAATGGGTGTTGTTCTGGGTAACTTTCGATTCATTCTATCCTATGTCTCAGTTGGAAAATAGTATTCCCAAGAGACACCTGTTGAGTGCTCGCAATGTCACATGACAAGCAAGACTTGAAAAGGCAGTTTTTGCCTGCATTTGCTTGATAATTCTGTCCCAACCTCTTGAAAAAAATCGTTGCAGAAAAAGGCCGGTTAGCTCAGTTGGTTCGAGCGTGGTGCTAATAACGCTAAGGTCATGTGTTCAACCCCCATACTGGCCAATCCTCCTGTTGGAAAAGGAAGACAGCTTTCTGCGACCACGTGGCCTAATGGACAAGGCGTCTGACTTCGGATCAGAAGAATGAGGGTTCGAGTCCCTTCGTGGTTGTAATTTGCCCAACAGTCGCAGCAGACAAGCGGATGACTGTGTGCTGAAACAGCGACTACTCAAATGACCAGCCACGGCTGTTCTGAGTCCATACATGCTGGACAAAAAGTCCCTCTAACCCTAACCTCCATAGTGGCCATCGCTTTAATGCCTGTCTTGAGCGTTGTTCATTGTCTTCTACGGGCCTTGTGATGAGATAAAAGAAGTCCTTGTGATATTGTAGGGTATCAAGGGTGTAAGATGACAAATGGGTGTTGTTCTGGGTAATTTTCGATTCATTCTATCCTATGTCTCAGTTGGAAAATACTTTTCCCAAGAGACACCTGTTGAGTGCTCGCAGTGTCACATGACAAGCAAGACTTGAAAAGGCAGTTTTTGCCTGCATTTGCTTGATAATTCTGTACCAACCTCTTGAAAAATATAGCTGCGGAAAGAGGCCGGTTAGCTCAGTTGGTTAGAGCGTGGTGCTAATAACGCCAAGGTCATGGGTTCAACCCCCATACTGGCCAATCCTGCTGTTCTTATACGCAGTCGTGCAGATCGAATGGTCTGAAAAAGTAGGAAAAAGAGGCACCAACAGAATCTTGGGAACCGTGATGGACTGCTGGGTCTGTTGAACGCCTACGGTGTGATGCTCTTGCTTGCAAATCTATTGATGCTCCTCATCAATGCATGCTCCTAATCAATGCATCAATGCACCTCCATAATGGCCATTGTTCCAATGCCTGTCTTGAGCGTTGCTCATTGTCTTCTACAGGTCTTGTGATGAGATAAAAGAAGTCCTTGTGATATTGTAGGGTATCAAGGGTGTACGATGACAAATGGGTGTTGTTCTGGGTAACTTTCGATTCATTCTATCCTATGTCTCAGTTGGAAAATACTTTTCCCAAGAGACACCTGTTGAGTGCTCGCAATGTCACATGACAAGCAAGACTTGAAAAGGCAGTTTTTGCCTGCATTTGCTTGATAATTCTGTACCAACCTCTTGAAAAATATCGTTGCAGAAAAAGGCCGGTTAGCTCTGTTGGTTAGAGCGTGGTGCTAATAACGCTAAGGTCATGTGTTCAACCCCCATACTGGCCAATCCTCCTGTTGGAAAAGGAAGACAGCTTTCTGGGACCACGTGGCCTAATGGATAAGGCATCTGACTTCGGATCAGAAGATTGAGGGTTCGAGTCCCTTCGTGGTTGTAAATTGCCCAACAGTAGCAGCAGACAAGCGCATGACTGTGTGCTGAAACAGCGACTACTCAAATGACCAGCCACGGCTGTTCTGAGTCCATACATGCTGGACAAAAAGTCCCTCTAACCCTAACCTCCATAGTGGCCATCGCTTTAATGCCTGTCTTGAGCGTTGCTCATTGTCTTCTACGGGCCTTGTGATGAGATAAAAGAAGTCCTTGTGATATTGTAGGGTATCAAGGGTGTAAGATGACAAATGGGTGTTGTTCTGGGTAATTTTCGATTCATTCTATCCTATGTCTCAGTTGGAAAATACTTTTCCCAAGAGACACCTGTTGAGTGCTCGCAGTGTCACATGACAAGCAAGACTTGAAAAGGCAGTTTTTGCCTGCATTTGCTTGATAATTCTGTACCAACCTCTTGAAAAATATAGTTGCAGAAAAAGGCCGGTTAGCTCAGTTGGTTAGAGCGTGGTGCTAATAACGCTAAGGTCATGTGTTCAACCCCCATACTGGCCAATCCTCCTGTTGCAAAAGGAAGACAGCTTTCTGGGACCACGTGGCCTAATGGACAAGGCATCTGACTTCGGATCAGAAGATTGAGGGTTCGAGTCCCTTCGTGGTTGTAAATTGCCCAACAGTAGCAGCGGACAAGCGGATGACTGTGTGCTGAAACAGCAACTACTCAAATGACCAGCCACGGCTGTTCTGAGTCCATACATGCTGGACAAAAAGTCCCTCTAACCCTGACCTCCATAGTGGCCATCGCTTTAATGCCTGTCTTGAGCGTTGCTCATTGTCTTCTACAGGTCTAGTGATGAGATAAAAGAAGTCCTTGTGATATTGTAGGGTATCAAGGGTGTGAGATGACAAATGGGTGTTGTTCTGGGTAACTTTCGATTCATTCTATCCTATGTCTCAGTTGGAAAATAGTATTCCCAAGAGACACCTGTTGAGTGCTCGCAATGTCACATGACAAGCAAGACTTGAAAAGGCAGTTTTTGCCTGCATTTGCTTGATAATTCTGTCCCAACCTCTTGAAAAAAATCGTTGCAGAAAAAGGCCGGTTAGCTCAGTTGGTTCGAGCGTGGTGCTAATAACGCTAAGGTCATGTGTTCAACCCCCATACTGGCCAATCCTCCTGTTGGAAAAGGAAGACAGCTTTCTGCGACCACGTGGCCTAATGGACAAGGCGTCTGACTTCGGATCAGAAGATTGAGGGTTCGAGTCCCTTCGTGGTTGTAATTTGCCCAACAGTCGCAGCAGACAAGCGGATGACTGTGTGCTGAAACAGCGACTACTCAAATGACCAGCCACGGCTGTTCTGAGTCCATACATGCTGGACAAAAAGTCCCTCTAACCCTAACCTCCATAGTGGCCATCGCTTTAATGCCTGTCTTGAGCGTTGTTCATTGTCTTCTACGGGCCTTGTGATGAGATAAAAGAAGTCCTTGTGATATTGTAGGGTATCAAGGGTGTAAGATGACAAATGGGTGTTGTTCTGGGTAATTTTCGATTCATTCTATCCTATGTCTCAGTTGGAAAATACTTTTCCCAAGAGACACCTGTTGAGTGCTCGCAGTGTCACATGACAAGCAAGACTTGAAAAGGCAGTTTTTGCCTGCATTTGCTTGATAATTCTGTACCAACCTCTTGAAAAATATAGCTGCGGAAAGAGGCCGGTTAGCTCAGTTGGTTAGAGCGTGGTGCTAATAACGCCAAGGTCATGGGTTCAACCCCCATACTGGCCAATCCTGCTGTTCTTATACGCAGTCGTGCAGATCGAATGGTCTGAAAAAGTAGGAAAAAGAGGCACCAACAGAATCTTGGGAACCGTGATGGACTGCTGGGTCTGTTGAACGCCTACGGTGTGATGCTCTTGCTTGCAAATCTATTGATGCTCCTCATCAATGCATGCTCCTAATCAATGCATCAATGCACCTCCATAATGGCCATTGTTCCAATGCCTGTCTTGAGCGTTGCTCATTGTCTTCTACAGGTCTTGTGATGAGATAAAAGAAGTCCTTGTGATATTGTAGGGTATCAAGGGTGTACGATGACAAATGGGTGTTGTTCTGGGTAACTTTCGATTCATTCTATCCTATGTCTCAGTTGGAAAATACTTTTCCCAAGAGACACCTGTTGAGTGCTCGCAATGTCACATGACAAGCAAGACTTGAAAAGGCAGTTTTTGCCTGCATTTGCTTGATAATTCTGTACCAACCTCTTGAAAAATATCGTTGCAGAAAAAGGCCGGTTAGCTCTGTTGGTTAGAGCGTGGTGCTAATAACGCTAAGGTCATGTGTTCAACCCCCATACTGGCCAATCCTCCTGTTGGAAAAGGAAGACAGCTTTCTGGGACCACGTGGCCTAATGGATAAGGCATCTGACTTCGGATCAGAAGATTGAGGGTTCGAGTCCCTTCGTGGTTGTAAATTGCCCAACAGTAGCAGCAGACAAGCGGATGACTGTGTGCTGAAACAGCGACTACTCAAATGACCAGCCACGGCTGTTCTGAGTCCATACATGCTGGACAAAAAGTCCCTCTAACCCTAACCTCCATAGTGGCCATCGCTTTAATGCCTGTCTTGAGCGTTGCTCATTGTCTTCTACGGGCCTTGTGATGAGATAAAAGAAGTCCTTGTGATATTGTAGGGTATCAAGGGTGTAAGATGACAAATGGGTGTTGTTCTGGGTAATTTTCGATTCATTCTATCCTATGTCTCAGTTGGAAAATACTTTTCCCAAGAGACACCTGTTGAGTGCTCGCAGTGTCACATGACAAGCAAGACTTGAAAAGGCAGTTTTTGCCTGCATTTGCTTGATAATTCTGTACCAACCTCTTGAAAAATATAGTTGCAGAAAAAGGCCGGTTAGCTCAGTTGGTTAGAGCGTGGTGCTAATAACGCTAAGGTCATGTGTTCAACCCCCATACTGGCCAATCCTCCTGTTGCAAAAGGAAGACAGCTTTCTGGGACCACGTGGCCTAATGGACAAGGCATCTGACTTCGGATCAGAAGATTGAGGGTTCGAGTCCCTTCGTGGTTGTAAATTGCCCAACAGTAGCAGCGGACAAGCGGATGACTGTGTGCTGAAACAGCGACTACTCAAATGACCAGCCACGGCTGTTCTGAGTCCATACATGCTGGACAAAAAGTCCCTCTAACCCTGACCTCCATAGTGGCCATCGCTTTAATGCCTGTCTTGAGCGTTGCTCATTGTCTTCTACGGGCCTTGTGATGAGATAAAAGAAGTCCTTGTGATATTGTAGGGTATCAAGGGTGTAAGATGACAAATGGGTGTTGTTCTGGGTAATTTTCGATTCATTCTATCCTATGTCTCAGTTGGAAAATACTTTTCCCAAGAGACACCTGTTGAGTGCTCGCAGTGTCACATGACAAGCAAGACTTGAAAAGGCAGTTTTTGCCTGCATTTGCTTGATAATTCTGTACCAACCTCTTGAAAAATATAGTTGCAGAAAAAGGCCGGTTAGCTCAGTTGGTTCGAGCGTGGTGCTAATAACGCCAAGGTCATGGGTTCAACCCCCATACTGGCCAATCCTGCTGTTCTTATACGCAGTCGTGCAGATCTAATGGTAGGAAAAAGAGGCACCAACAGAATCTTGGGAACCGTGATGGACTGCTGGGTCTGTTGAACGCCTACGGTGTGATGCTCTTGCTTGCGAATCTATTGATGCTCCTAATCAATGCATGTTTCTAATCAATGCATCAATGCACCTCCATAGTGGCCATTGCTCCAATGCCTGTCTTGAGCGTTGCTCATTGTCTTCTACAGGTCTAGTGATGAGATAAAAGAAGTCCTTGTGATATTGTAGGGTATCAAGGGTGTGAGATGACAAATGGGTGTTGTTCTGGGTAACTTTCGATTCATTCTATCCTATGTCTCAGTTGGAAAATACTATTCCCAAGAGACACCTGTTGAGTGCTCGCAATGTCACATGACAAGCAAGACTTGAAAAGGCAGTTTTTGCCTGCATTTGCTTGATAATTCTGTCCCAACCTCTTGAAAAAAATCGTTGCAGAAAAAGGCCGGTTAGCTCAGTTGGTTAGAGCGTGGTGCTAATAACGCTAAGGTCATGTGTTCAACCCCCATACTGGCCAATCCTCCTGTTGGAAAAGGAAGATAGCTTTCTGGGACCACGTGGCCTAATGGACAAGGCGTCTGACTTCGGATCAGAAGATTGAGGGTTCGAGTCCCTTCGTGGTTGTAATTTGCCCAACAGTCGCAGCACACAAGCGGATGAATATGAGCTGAAACAGCGACTACTCAAATGACCAGCCACGGCTGTTCTGAGTCCATACATGCTGGACAAAAAGTCCCTCTAACCCTAACCTCCATAGTGGCCATTGCTCCAATGCCTGTCTTGAGCGTTGCTCATTGTCTTCTGCAGGTCTATGATGAGATAAAAGAAGTCCTTGTGATATTGTAGGGTATCATGGGTGTTGTTCTGGGTAACTTTCGATTCTTTCTATCCTATGTCTCAGTTGGAAAATACTTTTCCCAAGAGACACCTGTTGAGTGCTCGCAATGTCACATGACAAGCAAGACTTGAAAAGGCAGTTTTTGTCTGCATTTGCTTGATAATTCTGTCCCAACCTCTTGAAAAATATAGTTGCAGAAAAAGGCTGGTTAGCTCAGTTGGTTAGAGCGTGGTGCTAATAACGCCAAGGTCATGGGTTCAACCCCCATACTGGCCAATCCTGCTGTTCTTATACGCAGTCGTGCAGATCTAATGGTCTGAAAAAGTAGGAAAAAGAGGCACCAAAAGAATCTTGGGAACCGTGATGGACTGCTGGGTCTGTTGAACGCCGACGGTGTGATGCTCTTGCTTGCAAATCTATTGATGCTCCTAATCAATGCATGCTCCTAATCAATGCATCAATGCACCTCCATAGTGGCCATTGCTCCAATGCCTGTCTTGAGCGTTGCTCATTGTCTTCTGCAGGTCTATGATGAGATAAAAGAAGTCCTTGTGATATTGTAGGGTATCAAGGGTGTAAGATGACAAATGGGTGTTGTTCTGGGTAACTTTCGATTCTTTCTATCCTATGTCTCAGTTGGAAAATACTTTTCCCAAGAGACACCTGTTGAGTGCTCGCAATGTCACATGACAAGCAAGACTTGAAAAGGCAGTTTTTGCCTGCATTTGCTTGATAATTCTGTACCAACCTCTTGAAAAATATAGTTGCAGAAAAAGGCCGGTTAGCTCAGTTGGTTAGAGCGTGGTGCTAATAACGCTAAGGTCATGGGTTCAACCCCCATACTGGCCAATCCTGCTGTTCTTATACGCAGTCGTGCAGATCTAATGGTCTGAAAAAGTCGGAAAAAGAGGCACCAACAGAATCTTGGGAACCGTGATGGACTGCTGGGTCTGTTGAACGCCTACGGTGTGATGCTCTTGCTTGCAAATCTATTGATGCTCCTCATCAATGCATGCTCCTAATCAATGCATCAATGCACCTCCATAATGGCCATTGTTCCAATGCCTGTCTTGAGCGTTGCTCATTGTCTTCTACAGGTCTCGTGATGAGATAAAAGAAGTCCTTGTGATATTGTAGGGTATCAAGGGTGTAAGATGACAAATGGGTGTTGTTCTGGGTAATTTTCGATTCATTCTATCCTATGTCTCAGTTGGAAAATACTTTTCCCAAGAGACACCTGTTGAGTGCTCGCAGTGTCACATGACAAGCAAGACTTGAAAAGGCAGTTTTTGCCTGCATTTGCTTGATAATTCTGTACCAACCTCTTGAAAAATATCGTTGCAGAAAAAGGCCGGTTAGCTCAGTTGGTTAGAGCGTGGTGCTAATAACGCTAAGGTCATGTGTTCAACCCCCATACTGGCCAATCCTCCTGTTGCAAAAGGAAGACAGCTTTCTGGGACCACGTGGCCTAATGGACAAGGCATCTGACTTCGGATCAGAAGATTGAGGGTTGGAGTCCCTTCGTGGTTGTAAATTGCCCAACAGTAGCAGCAGACAAGCGGATGACTGTGTGCTGAAACAGCGACGACTCAAATGACCAGCCACGGCTGTTCTGAGTCCATACATGCTGGACAAAAAGTCCCTCTAACCCTAACCTCCATAGTGGCCATCGCTTTAATGCCTGTCTTGAGCATTGCTCATTGTCTTCTACGGGCCTTGTGATGAGATAAAAGAAGTCCTTGTGATATTGTAGGGTATCAAGGGTGTAAGATGACAAATGGGTGTTGTTCTGGGTAATTTTCGATTCTTTCTATCCTATGTCTCAGTTGGAAAATACTTTTCCCAAGAGACACCTGTTGAGTGCTCGCAGTGTCACATGACAAGCAAGACTTGAAAAGGCAGTTTTTGCCTGCATTTGCTTGATAATTCTGTACCAACCTCTTGAAAAATATAGTTGCAGAAAAAGGCCGGTTAGCTCAGTTGGTTAGAGCGTGGTGCTAATAACGCTAAGGTCATGTGTTCAACCCCCATACTGGCCAATCCTCCTGTTGCAAAAGGAAGACAGCTTTCTGGGACCACGTGGCCTAATGGACAAGGCATCTGACTTCGGATCAGAAGATTGAGGGTTCGAGTCCCTTCGTGGTTGTAAATTGCCCAACAGTAGCAGCGGACAAGCGGATGACTGTGTGCTGAAACAGCGACTACTCAAATGACCAGCCACGGCTGTTCTGAGTCCATACATGCTGGACAAAAAGTCCCTCTAACCCTGACCTCCATAGTGGCCATCGCTTTAATGCCTGTCTTGAGCGTTGCTCATTGTCTTCTACAGGTCTAGTGATGAGATAAAAGAAGTCCTTGTGATATTGTAGGGTATCAAGGGTGTGAGATGACAAATGGGTGTTGTTCTGGGTAACTTTCGATTCATTCTATCCTATGTCTCAGTTGGAAAATAGTATTCCCAAGAGACACCTGTTGAGTGCTCGCAATGTCACATGACAAGCAAGACTTGAAAAGGCAGTTTTTGCCTGCATTTGCTTGATAATTCTGTCCCAACCTCTTGAAAAAAATCGTTGCAGAAAAAGGCCGGTTAGCTCAGTTGGTTAGAGCGTGGTGCTAATAACGCCAAGGTCATGGGTTCAACCCCCATACTGGCCAATCCTGCTGTTCTTATACGCAGTCGTGCAGATCTGATGGTCGGAAAAAGAGGCACCAACAGAATCTTGGGAACCGTGATGGACTGCTGGGTCTGTTGAACGCCTACGGTGTGATGCTCTTGCTTGCAAATCTATTGATGCTCATAATCAATGCATGCTCCTAATCAATGCATCAATGCACCTCCATAGTGGCCATTGCTCCAATGCCTGTCTTGAGCGTTGCTCATTGTCTTCTGCAGGTCTATGATGAGATAAAAGAAGTCCTTGTGATATTGTAGGGTATCAAGGGTGTAAGATGACAAATGGGTGTTGTTCTGGGTAACTTTCGATTCTTTCTATCCTATGTCTCAGTTGGAAAATACTTTTCCCAAGAGACACCTGTTGAGTGCTCGCAATGTCACATGACAAGCAAGACTTGAAAAGGCAGTTTTTGCCTGCATTTGCTTGATAATTCTGTCCCAACCTCTTGAAAAATATAGTTGCAGAAAAAGTCCGGTTAGCTCAGTTGGTTAGAGCGTGGTGCTAATAACGCCAAGGTCATGGGTTCAACCCCCATACTGGCCAATCCTGCTGTTCTTATACGCAGTCGTGCAGATCTAATGGTCTGAAAAAGTAGGAAAAAGAGGCACCAACAGAATCTTGGGAACCGTGATGGACTGCTGGGTCTGTTGAACGCCTACGGTGTGATGCTCTTGCTTGCAAATCTATTGATGCTCCTAATCAATGCATGCTCCTAATCAATGCATCAATGCACCTCCATAATGGCCATTGTTCCAATGCCTGTCTTGAGCGTTGCTCATTGTCTTCTACAGGTCTTGTGATGAGATAAAAGAAGTCCTTGTGATATTGTAGGGTATCAAGGGTGTACGATGACAAATGGGTGTTGTTCTGGGTAACTTTCGATTCATTCTATCCTATGTCTCAGTTGGAAAATACTTTTCCCAAGAGACACCTGTTGAGTGCTCGCAATGTCACATGACAAGCAAGACTTGAAAAGGCAGTTTTTGCCTGCATTTGCTTGATAATTCTGTACCAACCTCTTGAAAAATATCGTTGCAGAAAAAGGCCGGTTAGCTCAGTTGGTTAGAGCGTGGTGCTAATAACGCTAAGGTCATGTGTTCAACCCCCATACTGGCCAATCCTCCTGTTGCAAAAGGAAGACAGCTTTCTGGGACCACGTGGCCTAATGGACAAGGCATCTGACTTCGGATCAGAAGATTGAGGGTTCGAGTCCCTTCGTGGTTGTAAATTGCCCAACAGTAGCAGCAGACAAGCGGATGACTGTGCGACTACTCAAATGACCAGCCACGGCTGTTCTGAGTCCATACATGCTGGACAAAAAGTCCCTCTAACCCTAACCTCCATAGTGGCCATCGCTTTAATGCCTGTCTTGAGCGTTGCTCATTGTCTTCTACGGGCCTTGTGATGAGATAAAAGAAGTCCTTGTGATATTGTAGGGTATCAAGGGTGTAAGATGACAAATGGGTGTTGTTCTGGGTAATTTTCGATTCATTCTATCCTATGTCTCAGTTGGAAAATACTTTTCCCAAGAGACACCTGTTGAGTGCTCGCAGTGTCACATGACAAGCAAGACTTGAAAAGGCAGTTTTTGCCTGCATTTGCTTGATAATTCTGTACCAACCTCTTGAAAAATATAGTTGCAGAAAAAGGCCGGTTCGCTCAGTTGGTTCAAGCGTGGTGCTAATAACGCCAAGGTCATGGGTTCAACCCCCATACTGGCCAATCCTGCTGTTCTTATACGCAGTCGTGCAGATCTAATGGTAGGAAAAAGAGGCACCAACAGAATCTTGGGAACCGTGATGGACTGCTGGGTCTGTTGAACGCCTACGGTGTGATGCTCTTGCTTGCAAATCTATTGATGCTCCTAATCAATGCATGCTCCTAATCAATGCATCAATGCACCTCCATAATGGCCATTGTTCCAATGCCTGTCTTGAGCGTTGCTCATTGTCTTCTACAGGTCTTGTGATGAGATAAAAGAAGTCCTTGTGATATTGTAGGGTATCAAGGGTGTACGATGACAAATGGGTGTTGTTCTGGGTAACTTTCGATTCATTCTATCCTATGTCTCAGTTGGAAAATACTTTTCCCAAGAGACACCTGTTGAGTGCTCGCAATGTCACATGACAAGCAAGACTTGAAAAGGCAGTTTTTGCCTGCATTTGCTTGATAATTCTGTACCAACCTCTTGAAAAATATCGTTGCAGAAAAAGGCCGGTTAGCTCAGTTGGTTAGAGCGTGGTGCTAATAACGCAAAGGTCATGTGTTCAACCCCCATACTGGCCAATCCTCCTGTTGGAAAAGGAAGACACCTTTCTGGGACCACGTGGCCTAATGGACAAGGCATCTGACTTCGGATCAGAAGATTGAGGGTTCGAGTCCCTTCGTGGTTGTAATTTGCCCAACAGTAGCAGCAGACAAGCGGATGACTGTGTGCTGAAACAGCGACTACTCAAATGACCAGCCACGGCTGTTCTGAGTCCATACATGCTGGACAAAAAGTCCCTCTAACCCTAACCTCCATAGTGGCCATCGCTTTAATGCCTGTCTTGAGCGTTGCTCATTGTCTTCTCCGGGCCTTGTGATGAGATAAAAGAAGTCCTTGTGATATTGTAGGGTATCAAGGGTGTAAGATGACAAATGGGTGTTGTTCTGGGAAACTTTCGATTCATTCTATCCGATGTCTCAGTTGGAAAATACTATTCCCAAGAGACACCTGTTGAGTGCTCGCAATGTCACATGACAAGCAAGACTTGAAAAGGCAGTTTTTGCCTGCATTTGCTTGATAATTCTGTACCAACCTCTTGAAAAATATAGCTGCGGAAAGAGGCCGGTTAGCTGGTTAGAGCGTGGTGCTAATAACGCTAAGGTCATGTGTTCAACCCCCATACTGGCCAATCCTCCTGTTGGAAAAGGAAGACAGCTTTCTGGGACCACGTGGCCTAATGGACAAGGCATCTGACTTCGGATCAGAAGATTGAGGGTTCGAGTCCCTTCGTGGTTGTAATTTGCCCAACAGTAGAAGCAGACAAGTGGATGACTGTGTGCTGAAACAGTGACTACTCAAATGACCAGCCACGGCTGTTCTGAGTCCATACATGCTGGACAAAAAGTCCCTCTAACCCTAACCTCCATAGTGGCCATCGCTTTAATGCCTGTCTTGAGCGTTGCTCATTGTCTTCTACGGGCCTTGAGATGAGATAAAAGAAGTCCTTGTGATATTGTAGGGTATCAAGGGTGTAAGATGACAAATGGGTGTTGTTCTGGGTAATCTTCGATTCATTCTATCCTATGTCTCAGTTGGAAAACACATTTCCCAAGAGACACCTGTAGAGTGCTCGCAATGTCACATGACAAGCAAGACTTGAAAAGGCAGTTTTTGCCTGCACTTGCTTGATAATTCTGTCCCAACCTCTTGAAAAATATAGTTGCAGAAAAAGGCCGGTTATCTCAGTTGGTTAGAGCGTGGTGCTAATAACGCCAAGGTCATGGGTTCAACCCCCATACTGGCCAATCCTGCTGTTCTTATACGCAGTTGTGCAGATCTAATGGTCTGAAAAAGTAGGAAAAAGAGGCACCAACAGAATGTTGAGAACTGTGATGGACTGCTGGGTCTGTTGAACGCCTACGGTGTGATGCTCTTGCTTGCAAATCTATTGATGCTCCTAATCAATGCATGCTCCTAATCAATGCATCAATGCACCTCCATAATGGCCATTGTTCCAATGCCTGTCTTGAGCGTTGCTCATTGTCTTCTACAGGTCTTGTGATGAGATAAAAGAAGTCCTTGTGATATTGTAGGGTATCAAGGGTGTACGATGACAAATGGGTGTTGTTCTGGGAAACTTTCGATTCATTCTATCCTATGTCTCAGTTGGAAAATACTTTTCCCAAGAGACACCTGTTGAGTGCTCGCAATGTCACATGACAAGCAAGACTTGAAAAGGCAGTTTTTGCCTGCATTTGCTTGATAATTCTGTACCAACCTCTTGAAAAATATCGTTGCAGAAAAAGGCCGGTTAGCTCAGTTGGTTAGAGCGTGGTGCTAATAACGCTAAGGTCATGTGTTCAACCCCCATACTGGCCAATCCTCCTGTTGCAAAAGGAAGACAGCTTTCTGGGACCACGTGGCCTAATGGACAAGGCATCTGACTTCGGATCAGAAGATTGAGGGTTCGAGTCCCTTCGTGGTTGTAAATTGCCCAACAGTAGCAGCAGACAAGCGGATGACTGTGCGACTACTCAAATGACCAGCCACGGCTGTTCTGAGTCCATACATGCTGGACAAAAAGTCCCTCTAACCCTAACCTCCATAGTGGCCATCGCTTTAATGCCTGTCTTGAGCGTTGCTCATTGTCTTCTACGGGCCTTGTGATGAGATAAAAGAAGTCCTTGTGATATTGTAGGGTATCAAGGGTGTAAGATGACAAATGGGTGTTGTTCTGGGTAATTTTCGATTCATTCTATCCTATGTCTCAGTTGGAAAATACTTTTCCCAAGAGACACCTGTTGAGTGCTCGCAGTGTCACATGACAAGCAAGACTTGAAAAGGCAGTTTTTGCCTGCATTTGCTTGATAATTCTGTACCAACCTCTTGAAAAATATAGTTGCAGAAAAAGGCCGGTTCGCTCAGTTGGTTCGAGCGTGGTGCTAATAACGCCAAGGTCATGGGTTCAACCCCCATACTGGCCAATCCTGCTGTTCTTATACGCAGTCGTGCAGATCTAATGGTAGGAAAAAGAGGCACCAACAGAATCTTGGGAACCGTGATGGACTGCTGGGTCTGTTGAACGCCTACGGTGTGATGCTCTTGCTTGCAAATCTATTGATGCTCCTAATCAATGCATGCTCCTAATCAATGCATCAATGCACCTCCATAATGGCCATTGTTCCAATGCCTGTCTTGAGCGTTGCTCATTGTCTTCTACAGGTCTTGTGATGAGATAAAAGAAGTCCTTGTGATATTGTAGGGTATCAAGGGTGTACGATGACAAATGGGTGTTGTTCTGGGTAACTTTCGATTCATTCTATCCTATGTCTCAGTTGGAAAATACTTTTCCCAAGAGACACCTGTTGAGTGCTCGCAATGTCACATGACAAGCAAGACTTGAAAAGGCAGTTTTTGCCTGCATTTGCTTGATAATTCTGTACCAACCTCTTGAAAAATATCGTTGCAGAAAAAGGCCGGTTAGCTCAGTTGGTTAGAGCGTGGTGCTAATAACGCAAAGGTCATGTGTTCAACCCCCATACTGGCCAATCCTCCTGTTGGAAAAGGAAGACACCTTTCTGGGACCACGTGGCCTAATGGACAAGGCATCTGACTTCGGATCAGAAGATTGAGGGTTCGAGTCCCTTCGTGGTTGTAATTTGCCCAACAGTAGCAGCAGACAAGCGGATGACTGTGTGCTGAAACAGCGACTACTCAAATGACCAGCCACGGCTGTTCTGAGTCCATACATGCTGGACAAAAAGTCCCTCTAACCCTAACCTCCATAGTGGCCATCGCTTTAATGCCTGTCTTGAGCGTTGCTCATTGTCTTCTCCGGGCCTTGTGATGAGATAAAAGAAGTCCTTGTGATATTGTAGGGTATCAAGGGTGTAAGATGACAAATGGGTGTTGTTCTGGGAAACTTTCGATTCATTCTATCCGATGTCTCAGTTGGAAAATACTATTCCCAAGAGACACCTGTTGAGTGCTCGCAATGTCACATGACAAGCAAGACTTGAAAAGGCAGTTTTTGCCTGCATTTGCTTGATAATTCTGTACCAACCTCTTGAAAAATATAGCTGCGGAAAGAGGCCGGTTAGCTGGTTAGAGCGTGGTGCTAATAACGCTAAGGTCATGTGTTCAACCCCCATACTGGCCAATCCTCCTGTTGGAAAAGGAAGACAGCTTTCTGGGACCACGTGGCCTAATGGACAAGGCATCTGACTTCGGATCAGAAGATTGAGGGTTCGAGTCCCTTCGTGGTTGTAATTTGCCCAACAGTAGAAGCAGACAAGTGGATGACTGTGTGCTGAAACAGTGACTACTCAAATGACCAGCCACGGCTGTTCTGAGTCCATACATGCTGGACAAAAAGTCCCTCTAACCCTAACCTCCATAGTGGCCATCGCTTTAATGCCTGTCTTGAGCGTTGCTCATTGTCTTCTACGGGCCTTGAGATGAGATAAAAGAAGTCCTTGTGATATTGTAGGGTATCAAGGGTGTAAGATGACAAATGGGTGTTGTTCTGGGTAATCTTCGATTCATTCTATCCTATGTCTCAGTTGGAAAACACATTTCCCAAGAGACACCTGTAGAGTGCTCGCAATGTCACATGACAAGCAAGACTTGAAAAGGCAGTTTTTGCCTGCACTTGCTTGATAATTCTGTCCCAACCTCTTGAAAAATATAGTTGCAGAAAAAGGCCGGTTATCTCAGTTGGTTAGAGCGTGGTGCTAATAACGCCAAGGTCATGGGTTCAACCCCCATACTGGCCAATCCTGCTGTTCTTATACGCAGTTGTGCAGATCTAATGGTCTGAAAAAGTAGGAAAAAGAGGCACCAACAGAATGTTGAGAACTGTGATGGACTGCTGGGTCTGTTGAACGCCTACGGTGTGATGCTCTTGCTTGCAAATCTATTGATGCTCCTAATCAATGCATGCTCCTAATCAATGCATCAATGCACCTCCATAATGGCCATTGTTCCAATGCCTGTCTTGAGCGTTGCTCATTGTCTTCTACAGGTCTTGTGATGAGATAAAAGAAGTCCTTGTGATATTGTAGGGTATCAAGGGTGTACGATGACAAATGGGTGTTGTTCTGGGAAACTTTCGATTCATTCTATCCTATGTCTCAGTTGGAAAATACTTTTCCCAAGAGACACCTGTTGAGTGCTCGCAATGTCACATGACAAGCAAGACTTGAAAAGGCAGTTTTTGCCTGCATTTGCTTGATAATTCTGTACCAACCTCTTGAAAAATATAGCTGTGGAAAGAGGCCGGTTAGCTGGTTAGAGCGTGGTGCTAATAACGCTAAGGTCATGTGTTCAACCCCCATACTGGCCAATCCTCCTGTTGGAAAAGGAAGACAGCTTTCTGGGACCACGTGGCCTAATGGACAAGGCATCTGACTTCGGATCAGAAGATTGAGGGTTCGAGTCCCTTCGTGGTTGTAATTTGCCCAACAGTAGAAGCAGACAAGTGGATGACTGTGTGCTGAAACAGTGACTACTCAAATGACCAGCCACGGCTGTTCTGAGTCCATACATGCTGGACAAAAAGTCCCTCTAACCCTAACCTCCATAGTGACCATCGCTTTAATGCCTGTCTTGAGCGTTGCTCATTGTCTTCTACGGGCCTTGAGATGAGATAAAAGAAGTCCTTGTGATATTGTAGGGTATCAAGGGTGTAAGATGACAAATGGGTGTTGTTCTGGGTAATCTTCGATTCATT
This sequence comes from Karalla daura, assembly GCA_029224185.1. NCBI lineage: Eukaryota > Metazoa > Chordata > Actinopteri > Chaetodontiformes > Leiognathidae > Karalla > Karalla daura. The sequence goes on from CM055198.1 coordinate 559,725, forward strand.
CTATCCTATGTCTCAGTTGGAAAACACTTTTCCCAAGAGACACCTGTAGAGTGCTCGCAATGTCACATGACAAGCAAGACTTGAAAAGGCAGTTTTTGCCTGCACTTGCTTGATAATTCTGTCCCAACCTCTTGAAAAATATAGTTGCAGAAAAAGGCCGGTTATCTCAGTTGGTTAGAGCGTGGTGCTAATAACGCCAAGGTCATGGGTTCAACCCCCATACTGGCCAATCCTGCTGTTCTTATACGCAGTTGTGCAGATCTAATGGTCTGAAAAAGTAGGAAAAAGAGGCACCAACAGAATGTTGAGAACTGTGATGGACTGCTGGGTCTGTTGAACGCCTACGGTGTGATGCTCTTGCTTGCAAATCTATTGATGCTCCTAATCAATGCATGCTCCTAATCAATGCATCAATGCACCTCCATAATGGCCATTGTTCCAATGCCTGTCTTGAGCGTTGCTCATTGTCTTCTACAGGTCTTGTGATGAGATAAAAGAAGTCCTTGTGATATTGTAGGGTATCAAGGGTGTACGATGACAAATGGGTGTTGTTCTGGGTAACTTTCGATTCATTCTATCCTATGTCTCAGTTGGAAAATACTTTTCCCAAGAGACACCTGTTGAGTGCTCGCAATGTCACATGACAAGCAAGACTTGAAAAGGCAGTTTTTGCCTGCATTTGCTTGATAATTCTGTACCAACCTCTTAAAAATATAGTTGCAGAAAAAGGCTGGTTAGCTCAATTGGTTTGAGGGTGGTGCTAATAACGCCAAGGTCATGGGTTCAACCCCCATACATACGCAGTCGTGCAGATCTAATGGTCTGAAAAAGTAGTAAAAAGAGGCACCAACAGAATCTTGGGAACCGTGATGGACTGCTGGGTCTGTTGAACGCCTGCGGTGTGATGCTCTTGCTTGCAAATCTATTGATGCTCCTAATCAATGCATGCTCCTAATCAATGCATCAATGCACCTCCATAGTGGCCATTGCTCCAATGCCTGTCTTGAGCGTTGCTCATTGTCTTCTACAGGTCTAGTGATGAGATAAAAGAAGTCCTTGTGATATTGTAGGGTATCAAGGGTGTAAGATGACAAATGGGTGTTGTTCTGGGTAACTTTCGATTCATTTTATCCTATGTCTCAGTTGGAAAATACTATTCCCAAGAGACACCTGTTGAGTGCTCGCAATGTCACATGACAAGCAAGACTTGAAAAGGCAGTTTTTGCCTGCACTTGCTTGATAATTCTGTACCAACCTCTTGAAAAATATAGCTGCGGAAAGAGGCCGGTTAGCTGGTTAGAGCGTGGTGCTAATAACGCTAAGGTCATGTGTTCAACCCCCATGCTGGCCAATCCTCCTGTTGGAAATCGAAGACAGCTTTCTGGGACCACGTGGCCTCATGGACAAGGCGTCTGACTTCGGATCAGAAGATTGAGGGTTTGAGTCCCTTCGTGGTTGTAATTTGCCCAACACTAGCAGCGGATGACTGTGTGCTGAAACAGCGACGACTCAAAAGACCAGCCACGGCTGTTCTGAGTCCATCCATACATGCTGGAAAAAAGTCCCTCTCACCCTAACCTCCATTGTGGCCATCGCTTAAATGCCTGTCTTGAGCGTTGCTCATTGTCTTCTACGGGCCTTGTGATGAGATAAAAGAAGTCCTTGTGATATTGTAGGGTATCAAGGGTGTAAGATGACAAATGGGTGTTGTTCTGGGTAATTTTCGATTCATTCAATCCTATGTCTCAGTTGGAAAATACTTTTCCCAAGAGACACCTGTTGAGTGCTCGCAATGTCACATGACAAGCAAGACTTGAAAAGGCAGTTTTTGCCTGCATTTGCTTGATAATTCTGTTCTGTCTTAGACCGAGCTCTTTTGACCCCTTTGGGATGACTCCCTCACGAAAATTTACATCTTCAACAGCATAAAAAAAAGATGGCATAAAGAAAACATTTAATGGCATAATATCAGTGAGGTCAGTGTGGTTAAAAATGGTACATGCACAGTAACTGGCTCTTAAAAGAGCCGTTTCTGGTATGCTTGTGCACTATATTAGGGGAACCACTCCCTCTGCAATGAATGCGGCTTCTAAGGTCTGCACAAGCGTCCACGGCTTTGGCTCAAAAGTTGAGACCTTGCAGCTTGTTTGCGATAGTCGCGCATGCGCCCTGTCGAACTGGCCTCACCAGTAGCTGGAGAAAGGGGGTTAAAACCCCGTCAACAACCAGGAAGAGCCTTCAGACGACAGGCTTGTAAAGGAAGTCCGCTGCTTCACCCGCCTCTATAATATAGCCCTGATAGAGTACAAAGACGGTTTCCGCTGTGCAAACTCAAGGCATGGGATAGCACAGATGCTAAGGTTGGAGGAGCGTTTGTGACGCTGAGAGTTGCCACCTGTGTCTCACACACACAGACACACACACACACACACACACACACACACACATACACGCATTGCCAGTGGTTCACCCTCCGAGCGGCGGCATCCACGCACATAGGATACAGGCAAATACACAGAAATACAGATTTTGTGCATCATCGAAAAACTGGGACATTCAGTGTCCCGGGAAAATTGATTTTTCCCCCGGACAATCCTTGAAAATACGGGAAAATCTGGGAAAACCTGGACAAGTACCCAAATGCAACACAGGAGCAGGGAATTTATTAGCGAGATTGAGAGTTGGGCATCATGAGTGTAAGGCCGGGAACTGATGGAAGAATGGTCGACAAGGCTGGGAGCTCACAGGTTATGGCGGCAGCCACACAGAGTCGAGGGACAGAAGGCGCGTTGAGTAGCTGGGAGGATAACTGATCGTGGTCGAGGGATGGAAAGTGAATCGAGTACCATCAAAGGGCGGTCCGGTTCACCTCGGCTGGAGACAAAGCGCGGAGGGGGGCAAAATAGGTCGGCAACAAGAGATCAGAGACAAGGTGAGAAAGAACCAGGATTGTGACACTGATCAATCAATTCATCAATCAATCTTTATTTATATAGGACATTTCATGCACAAGGAAAACTCAATGTGCTTTACAGTGGTTACTGCACAAAGATAAAGACCCGTGCCTTATATGCCCTTGCAAAGGCTGAGGAACAACTCCCAAGAAAACCCAGCGTGGGGAAAAAAGGAAGAAACCTCAGGGTGACAGACAGAGGAGGGGATCCTCACCCAGGACCAGCAGGGGGGCACAAACAGAACAGTTTATAATTTGCAGAGTACACATTACAGACAGAGGCCAGATAAACAGACTAATTTCAAGCACATACGTAGCAGGTAACGCATCTAGGATGGGCAGGCATAGACAAACATGTCAGACAGACAGGTAGGTAGCAGGTAACATATTTAGGATGGGCAGGCATGCACAGATATGACAGATAGACAGGTAGGTAGCACGTAGGTTGGCGTGGTGCATAGGTACTGAAGGCAGCCTTACCCTGCCTCGTTTTACTCTGAGAGATGATTAAACTATCACTGATATATTTTTCAGATGCTAGAATGCTAATCTAGTAATGTAGTCGATATGATTTTTAAAGTCCAGATTACTATCAATTATCACACCTAGATATTTTGCTTCCATTTTACAGCTAAGGGAAATTTTAGGTGAGTTTTGAGTGATTTTATTCCTATGAGCCTGAGCACCAAAGACAAGTATTTGGGTTTTATCATTATTAAGCTGTAAAAAGTTGTCTGTCATCCATTGGTTGATGTCCTCAATGCAATGGAGGAGGGACTGTATGGGAGACAGGTCATCAGGAAGTAGAGATGTAAAGCTATGTATCATCTGCTTAGTTATGATTATTAAATTTATGCCTGCCTATGACTTCAGAGAGTGGGAGCATGTCGAGATTAAATAGAAGTGGGCCGAGAATTGATCCTTGCGGGACCCACAAGTCACTTCCTTCATCTTTGATGCAGATTCTCCAATTGATACAAAGAACTGCCTCCCCTGTAGATAAGATTTAAGCCAGCATAAAACTGAGCCAGAAAGGCTGACCCACATCTCAAGCCTCTCCAGTAGTATTTCATGATCTACTGTGTCAAAAGCAGCACTAAGGTCAAGTAATACAAGAATGAATATTTTTTTTGAATCTGTATTCATGTGCAGATCTTTGACTACTTTAATGAGTGCTGTCTCCGTGCTATGGTGGGGGCGAAAACCAGACTGACATTTGTCGAAAAGTGAGTTTGAAGTTAGATAGTTTTTAAACTATCTTTTCAAGTATTTTGCTAAGGAATGGAAGGTTTGAGTGGTTCACTGATGGCTGTCTTAAGTGATGTAGGGAAAACGCCTGATTGAAGAGACCAGTTTGTGATATTTAAGAGTCAGTAGTGTCTACGTAGTAGAACGTAGACACTGCTGATAATAAGTGTTTATCGTGTAAGGTGACGCTAGCTGCTTGTGAGCTGATAGCCATGGGCTAACTACGGGCTTCACGGGTTGGGGCTCACACCCTTTACTGTACCAGAGGGAAGAGAAAAACTTGGAAAAAGAAAATAGAAGTGTAGAATGAGCTTGTGTGTTTACACAGGAGCATCAATATGTACATAGTAAAAAAACCCTGTCCTTAGGCCCTCGCAAAGCACTCCTTGCAATGCTCCCCACAACTCTTGGTGTGGGTCTGTATGAAGTTGGGGAGAATGCAGGTTGCCTTCACACAGCTCTCCTCCACTTCCGGATAGACCTGAAGGACATGGTGTTACATCCTCCACTGAGACGCAAAGGAAGTGGGAAGGCTTCATCAGAAATGAAGCAATGTCCTTGGTGCTCAGCTGAAGGCAAAGGATGGTCAGCAGGCAAGTGGAGGGTTCCAGCCCGGAGTGCCAGACCACAGGCTGAATTGGCCAAGACACTGCCACCACTGATTCTCCCATAGTCCTCGACATTAGTTACTCTGAACCTGCATCCAAAACCGCCAAGAGAACAACTGAAAATGTTCTCTTGTAATTGAAGAACTGTTATCCGGGGGGCGGGAGGGGCTTCAACACCACATGCTCCACCACCAGAGCACCACAGCAGAGGGGAAAGTTCTGTCACAACCATTGGTCTAGGACCTGTTGTGTTATTGTGAATGTGTGTGTGTGTGTTAGTGTGCTGATCTGCAATCAGTGTTAGTGTGTGTGTGTGTAGGTGTGTTCTTTGTTGCAGGACCACGTGACTGGGGATCTGCAAGGGGATTGGTGGATGGCAGATATTTGAACCACCCGGCGCCGGCCTTCTTCCTCTTTCTCCCTTCCTCATCCCCAACCATGGCTATGTGTGTGTTTGACATGTGTTCGGATTTAAGCTAGTCTTGGAAATTGAATTAGCTGTGGAGTGTGAAGCCCTTTATTAGTGTTGGAACTATTTTTCTCCTGTTTTTGGTTAGGATTTAGAGTGGTATCCTGTCTTTTGTTTTGTTCTTTTGTGGTAGAAAGTTTAGGGATCCTTAGTTTGGTTTTGTTTGTTATTTTGGGCATTTTTAGTTCTCACTCCTGAAATAAAAGCCAATCAAAGATAAATGAATGTTGACTCGGCCACCTTCTTGGGGATGAGAGAATCGAGGGGAGCTCAGATCATGTTGTAACCCAAATCTCCAAGACTGGGGACGTAACAGTTCCACCTCCCCAATGGACCTCCAGTCATCTGTAGTGGGAACAGCCATAAATTCTGCCACCGGGCAAGAACAATGGCAGCAAGAACAATGGCAGAAACAGTTGATATCCCCAAATGGAAACTGTTCACTATGTTCCTATAGGAGTGGCAATGAACCTGCAACATAGGATATACGATGGGTCAGGCTTTTTCTTGAAAACTTTGAAAAGAAAACAGCAGTTTATAGGTTTATATTCCCAATCATGCATCTATACGCTTCAGGGTTCCCACTCCTGACCAGAATTGTTTTCCAGGACTTTTCCAGTACATTTTTAGCCTGTGGTGGAACTTGTCTGACTTGGGGAGGAGGGCAACACGAACAACTTAAAGAATTTATGGGACAGCTGACCTTTTTTTTCTCATTTTCCATCACAATACTCATATTTTATGTTAGTTCTGCAATAATTAGTAGACAAATTCTGAAATGGTTGTTCACCTCAGACAGATGGTCAGGGGCTCAGCAGCTTAGATGGAGCACCTGTCGTTGGTGTCCAGGCAGGTGATCCTGGCACCGTCCTGAGTTGACTAGTGCTCAAACTGGGCTACAGACAGCCTGAGCCTCCTGCAGAAGACGGTGAAACTCCATCATTGCAGTGCGTCTCCACACAACGTCATGAACCCAGACATGGTGGTGTGTGGTTTCCCGATGTTTCTGGGACTACAATACGTAGAGTACTGCAATAGTAGTTATTTCCACCATAATCGATGTGAAATGAGAGTGGGAGGAGCAAAGAGTCAAGAGTGTTGAGAGCATTTTTGCGAGTACCCATGATAAGTTTTTATAATATTAAACAATGAACTATAATAAACAGTAAACAGTATAATAATAAACTGTAAAACATATAGTTGGTAAAAACCTTAATAAATAAACGGTAAAACTCAAACTTAAATTAAATTAACTGCACTGTGATGATGGTAGTGAGGTTATCATTGCACACAAAAGGAGAGTGTTCAGGTCACTATGTAAACAATAAATTACAGTGGCTACCACTCCTTCCCCTCTGTCCTTGCTATTTCCTCCTCCCCCTAAGCGAGGAGTTGTAGAGCATTATGGCATCATGGACAAAGGAGTTCTTAAGTCTGGTGGTTCTGCATTTTGGAAGAAGCAGTCTCTTACTGAACAGGCTCCTCTGGTTGGTGATGACGGTGTGCAGAGGATAGCTGGTATTGTCCATAATGTCCTGCAGTTTGTCCAGTGTCCTCATCTCTGCCACCCTTATCAGAGAGACCAGTTTCATGGCAACCACAGAGCCTGCCCGACTGATATGACAGTTTATCCAGTCTGGAAGTGTCATTCTTGGATATGTTGATCCCCCAACATACCACTGTGTAAAAGCAGCTTGCTGCAGATGTTGAAAGACCGTAGTTTTCTTAGTAAGTACAGCCTGTTCTGTGTCTTCCCATACAGATGGCTGGTGTGTGTTGTCCATTCTAGTTTTTTGTCAAGCCCAAGGTATTTATAGGAGTCCACAACATCCACCTTATCTCTTCCTAGCACAGACCTGGACATTGTATAGCCCTTGGGCCTCATTTTACCTCATGCATGGACTAAAACTGCAATGTTTTTATTTTGAAGTTGTTTGTATTCACGTACGTAATGACGCATATGTATATCAAGATGATTAGCTCCTTGTTACAAGCAAGTGACAACAAGACTTTAGCCCTCAAAAATGTCCGGTTCTGCTAAAAAAAGAAAGGTAAATGCAGAATGCATGCATTTCAATAAAAATTGAACTGCTAAGCACTGCTAAACAGAAATTTGGAGCTTCAGTTGCAAGTGGCAAGTTTTGACTTCTTCTCCTTGGCTTTGGACGAGAGCGGTGATGTCCACGACACAGCCCAGCTACTCATATTTTACTGTGTGATAATGGACTTCAAGATTACGGAGGAGCTTGTAGCAATGCGGCCAATGAAAGGGACAACAACAGGGAGTGATCTGTTTTCTGAGGTAAACGCCTGCATAGACACCATGGAGTTGAAATGGGATAGACTAGCAGGTGTCACAACGGACGGTTCTCCAAATCTTAAAGGTAAAAATGTCAGACTTTTGAAACATATGCAAGATGAAGTGACTGAAATTGACGCAGATCAGAAATTGGTATTTTTGCAATGTATTATACACCATACATACATACACAATGTGTTGTGCAAGTCAGTACTAATAATTAACCATATTATTGATATTGTTAGTAAAATAGTAAACCTCATCAGGTCACGGGCATTGAATCACAGACAGTTTGTTGCACTTTTAGAGGAGCATGAGTTTGAGCATAGTGATATCAGCTACCACAAAGATGTCAGATGGCTCAGCCTGGGCAAAGTGCTAAAAAGAGCTTTGGACCTGAAAGCAGAGATTCAAGAGTTCTGTGAGAAGAAAGGCACAGACATTCCAAAGCTTTCAGATGAGAACTGGATGGCAGATTTTACATTTGCTGTCGATGTGACTGCACTGATGAATGAACTGAACACCACATTGGGAGGCAAAGGCATTTTTGTTCATCAAATGCGCACCCTGGTGAAGGCTTCCATAAGAAAGTCTCAGCTGATCACCTCCGCAGGTACTCATCCATGTTAGGAGCTTTGCATAGTAAGTTTTCAAGGCGATTTGAAGATATCAGAACAATCGAGGATGAAATGCACGATATCCTCTCCGTTTGCCTGCAGTGTGGATAATGCACCCAGCGATGTTCAGCTGGAGCTTATCGACCTGCAATCTGATGCAGTATTGCCAGAGCACTTAAAGTCAGGATCTCTGCTGGATTTCTAGGAGAACTTTCCAAACATGAGGAGACATGCTCAGAAAATGTTAGTTCTCCTTGGCTCTACCTACTGTAAATATGTGAAAAACATTCTCAATGATGAAGTTTACAAAATCCAAGTATAGAAGCTCTCTCACTGATGATCATCTGTCAGCTATCTCCACCACAAACATTCAACCTGCCTTTGATGCACTTGTTAAAGCCCAGCAGAGACTAGATTTCACTCAATGAACATGAAAAAAGTACTTAAAAACACCAAATTGGGTGGTTGGGTGGCTACAAATGTATGCATGTAAAGGCAAAAAATTATAACATATAGCCTACTCATACTAGCTTGTCAAAACAATGCTATTTACTGCTTTTTATGAAGAAATACAATTTATATTATGCAGAATTAAGTTCAGCCTTTTGGCCCGGCCCGCTACAATATTTTCTGTTTCTCATGTGGCCCCATGGAAAAAATAATTGTCCACCCCTGCTCTAAAAGGTGCTTTCAGTGTGGACACAGGGTGAAGAAGAGAGATGAAGTGACATAATCTCTCGCCCTCATCTTCTTTCAATTTCCTAATTTTCCCATCCCTTTGGTTGTGAAGCATCGTGCCCACATGTGGATACCTGCGTATATATCCATTATATCCATTTACATCATGAGTGTCTGTGTGTGTATGCATGTTAGTATTTTTCTAATGTTCTTTATACAGGACTTACAGGATATGCACATAAAAAATTACATGACTGTGTGAATGTGTGTTCATATGTTTTCAGACCGCTGGCTCCATCACTAGGCATAAACATTCATGGAGCCAGCAGGGCATGTCAGAGTCCAAAATGATCCTAGAGAGAGGCCCTTGGCGGTAGGAGGGTCTTTCTGGCTTTTGGGTTTAACCTATTTTTATTATAAGATGTCACCAGAGAGGTTCCACACTATACCAACTGTTAAGAGATATAAATGTTCATCACGATCATCAATCATTTGGAATACAGTTTGGAAGAATTTGACTGACTTTAATATTGCTGTATTTTATTTAAAACCTTTTCAAAATTTTATATGCAAACATATGCAAAAATATGAGGAAAAATGGGTTTAAATGTTCAGTGGTTTTCTTCAAGTCAGACAAAAGATGTTTTACTGCAAATATGTGCATTGTTTCAGTTTTATATGATGGAAGCATCTGGGTAGGTGATGTACTGCATGTCATCATTGACTGTATTCTTCCCAGGACTTCATGGAAGAACAGCAGTCCACAGGAATCATTTAGTTCTGGAATAATTCCTGTAACTGAATATCCCTGGAACTTTTGGTAACTCAACATGGCTTTAATTACCAACTGTTTTGTGGTTAAACAGCCAGTGCCAACTGCAAAGGGTCAGAATCCTGCTCAAGGATATTTCAGTATATAAGCCACAGAAGCCTGGGATCAAACTACAACCTTCTGATATGAGCCACAGTTGCTGAAACCAGGTGAAGCCTTCTTGTTTTTTTTTAAAGTAATCTAAATTGCAGGTTGTTGAAAATGTGAAAAATGTTCAAAAGAAATGTAAATACTGTTTTTTGTTCCAACCAAGCAGCAACACACCTGACTTGACTCTTTCAATGAACTGATCTCAACCTTCAGACAGCTGGGCCGTGTGGCTGAAACCTGCAGCCACACGGCCCTTTGTGGAATGAGTTTGACACCCCTGGTTTATGGCTTCTAGAACTGCGCTTTTGACTGACAGATACTCAGGAACTGACACTGTGTCGTGTCCACTCAACTGTTTATTACACACTTTTTCTCTCTGAAAAAAGAAAAACACCTCCAACTCCCAGTAGCCACCATGCCCTGCTTTTTCATGATGTCATAGATTTGCCCCACGACAAGCTAGCTATGCAGTGTCCAATCTTACACTAGTATGAATAAATGTTTATGATTAATAATGTACAGTGTTAAATAAACATATCTCATGGTTATACATATTTCTTTGAAAGAGGTTTTCTTAACCCTGATGAAAAGCCTTACCTGGAAATGAACTACATTGCAATTGCAATACACACTGATGTGCTCCACCATTTCATTTTGTAGTTTCTAATGAGCCTGAGTCAGAAGGGAGGAGGGGAGAGTAAAATACCATCCCCTTGAAGTTTCCTCCTGTTTTTTGACTATGTTGCTTTTCAGAAGGTCTTGTATTGTTGCCTACATGTTGATAACACCTTCCTAGAGCAACTTTGCTTCCCCAAGGGCCTACTCGGGAGATCTGTTCCAGGTCCCCCATGGGGTCTGCAGATTGAGTTTCTGGCCCCCCCTTTAACATACTAAAATTTCATATTCAAAGCACCCTTAGAAAGAGATCTGCTCTAGAATGGCCTCCAGAATCTGATGGTCTAGCTGGCTATAGCTTATAGAGCACCTGATTTGTGAATATGGCCCCTAAATGTTTTTTTTTTTAATATCTCCTCAACACTTCGAGCTAAGAGGCTAAAATTTTACTATGTTCATCAGGAGGTCAAGAGCATCAAGCATGTCAGGTTTCCGTCACATATTATCTCTGGAAGCATCTGAAATGGCCACAAACCTGACAACTGCCACAGGCCAAGGGTGACATGGCAGCTCCTCTCCAGCAGATGGCACTCTCTCCATCGCCATCAGACGGGGCTAACTGGAACTGAAAGTTAGAGCGTCCATAGCAACCGAGCACTCCGGTTGCTACATGCGCTGGTTCTAACTTTGTTGGCTCCATCTGACTGATTAAATTCTCCGCATGCATGTGTTGTGTCTCGTGTGTTTCCATTATCTTTTTCAGTGAGTGTCTATGAGCTCTAGATCGTCATGGAGAAGCTCTCTGTTTTACTGTTTGTCACAGACACATATACAAATAAAGTTGGGCAATTTGTTGACGAACCTCCACATTTACTTTCTCAAAACAGAGGCGCAGGAATCACCATTAAACTAGCACTAAACACTGCAAGTGTTCATGTCCATCATGATCGATTCCTTAAAGGCAGGCACAAGCTTCCGCGGCTTGCAAAAATGGGCCGCGCAGCCAAAGTGCTGCCCCGCGGCCCGCTCAAAAGTTGAGACCTCGCGGCTTTGGTTGCGTCGGTCGCGCATGCGCCCTGTTGAACTCGCCACACCAGTAGGCGGAGTCCGGGGGTTAAAGCCCAGTCGACAACCAGGAAGAGTTTTCAGACGAAAGACTTGTTAAGGAAGTCTGCCGCTTCACCCGCCTCTATTATAAAGCCCTGACAGAGTGCAAAGATGGGTTCCACTGTGCAAATTCACGGCGTGAGATAGCACAGACGCTTGGGCGGGAGGAGCGTTTGTGTCGCCGATTGCCGATTGTTAGCTGTGTCTCACACACACACACACACACACACACATTTACAGCGGTTCATCCGTGCACACCCACTGAGCGGCATATCTGCGTCGATAGGATACAGACAAATACACAGAAATACAAACATTCAGGGACGATTCTTCCAGGACATTCAGTGTCCTGAGAGAATTGATTGTTTTTTTTTCCCGGGACAGTCCGTGAAAACCGGGACAGGTTTACAGTACTAGGATCAGAGTTGCTTACATCTTGTTCTCTTTCATGTACTCCAGGGGCAGGACAGGCCTGTGTATAGATTGGTACACCCCCTTGTGGTGGCCAAGAATATTACAGAGCTCGGAAGAATGGTTACAGAAGTACAGTCGAAACAGGGCGATGAGCATTGAGCACACCAGTTACATGACCAGGGCACTGTGACAAAAAATTTGTAGGAAATACTACTAAATACTACTAATTTGGAGATCTAGATTTTGTATTTTTTTGTATGAAAGCTGAGTGAGAACAGGTTGCTTACATTTATTGCACTAATATTCATGTCAGTAATTTTGAAACACCACTATATGATTAAATTCTAATTCTATATCATTTTGTACACTTTGTAAACAATTACATTGTAAACAGAATAACATCTTTGATTAAATCAGCAGCAACTAAAGCAGCAGACATCAGAAGCCTTCATGTAGAGGTCTCCATACATGCACGGTTTTTGATTTAGGCATAGCCACTCACTGTGTGCACATGCAAGCGTTTACTTTGCACAGCTATAATATTTTCTATTATATTTTCTATTAATATTTTCATTTTCTAACACATTTATTCTGCACACACATACACACATACACAAAGAACATGGTGGTCATGCCCCCATCCCATCATGGAAAGGTCAGTTCCTTTCTTGATGTTGGCCCTATAGTAAATGGATACCTATGGAGATAAGGCCTGTGGTCATGGTTGTGTGTGACTGAAACTGAGATCCCTTGGCTCTGCTTCAGAATATAAAATCCAGCTACCTGCTACCCATTGCTCGGCATGCTGAGTTTGGTCTGAAGGACACAGGCACATGCACAGCAGACATGAATGTGCATGCACATCAAACAGATTTCACAAGCACAGGACAAGGGCTCAGGCAGTGTTGCAGGGAGCACTGGATGGCAAGCATGTTGCCATCAAGGCACCAGCAAACTCAAGCTTCCAATTTTTTAATTACAAGGGGATCTATTCCTCTTTTATCCTCTTTGCCTTTGCAGATGCAAGGTACAGGTTCAAAGTGGTAGATGTGGCAGCCTTTGGGTGTGTTCTGCGAGAGGGCTCTCTGCCAGGGGATGCACCTGTCCCAGGTGCAGACAACCTGGGCCCCGTGCCTCACATTTTTGTGGAAGATGTGGCTTTTCCTCTCAAATGAGTACATTTCTATAAATGGGAAATTAATTGCTGACAAAGCAGTGTATTTTTGCCACTGGGTGTTTTCAACTACTTCCTCTCCAGAGCCCACTCCTGGTGCCCAGTGGAGGATCTACCACTGGGTTATTGGAGTGAAGCCCGAAAACACTGATAAGTGTTTGTAAGTGTTTTGATAAGTCCATTCACGTCAATAATACACGGGTCATGGCTAAACGTCTAGCTACAATCTCATTGGAGAACCGAAGATCCTCTTCCTGGAAATGTTTTTGTCATTATTTCAAGGATTTATTTTAATCTTCAACATTTCTCAATACAAACACATAAGTATCATGCATACACACACCACACTCTGTACCCAGAAACATAATTGGTACCCTGCATAAAAAAAACTTGTTTTTGTGTATTATTCCTAGCCACTAGGAATTTTGCGGCAAGATGGACATACACTGCATGCACAATTATTAGGCAAGTTGTGTTTTTGGGCATTCCATTTTTTATTGCAACAATAGCAGTGCTCTTAACCATTCCAAAATATTAACAAATATCAAAGCTGACTGTTGAAAGAAAAAGAGTTTTTGGGCATCTTACGAGGACATTTTTAGATGCACAATTATTAAGCAATTACAGTGTGCTGAATGATTAGGCCACATCATAAAAACAAAAAGTATTTATGTCCCACTTGTTTTTTTCCAACTTATAATCTAATAAAACAGAAAATTCACAAATAAACATTCCTGACATTCAAACAACTTCAAAAATAATTAGTGACTACTATAGCCACCCTTCTTTTCAGTGACACTCAAAAGCCTTCAATCCATGGATTCAGTCAGTTTCTTGATCAGTTCATGATCAACATTTTGTGCAGTAGCAACCAAATCCTCCCAGACACTGTTGAGAGAGGAATACTTTTCCTCACACTCGATCTCCCATTTTATAAGAGCCCACAAGTTCTCAATGGGGTTCCGGTCAGGTGAACAAGGGGGCCATGTCATTATCTTCTCTTCTTTTAGGCCTTTACTGGCCTTTACTCATGCATAAAAATCATACTCTTCTTGAAAGATGCTGACTTCTTGTACCACTGCTTGAAGAAAGTTTCTTCTAGAAACTGGCAGTTTGTCTGAATGTCAGGCCCAGAACAAACAGAGGACAGTGCAGATGAGCAGTATATTCAGGCTTTATTGAAGGTGTTCAAGGAGCTCGGAAAATAAAACTATAGAACTTAAATAATCGAAACTATTAAACTAATCCTAACAATCTCCCGGCACTAAAGCACGTGTCTTCCGAGAAGCTGACGGCTGCACTAAACTCGAAACTAAAGCTAACTAAAGCATGTGTTTTCCGAGAAGCTCACGTCTGCACTAAACTCTAAACTAAACCCTACTAAAGCAACTGTCTTCCGAGAAGTTCACGGCTGCACTGAACTCTACACTAAATTTTTCCTAATGCAGTGTCTTTCAGGAAGCTCACGGCCAAAACTATCTAACCTGACAAAACAAAAGCAAACTAGCTTTAAGGCTACAAAACTTACAATGACAAGGAGGCGCAGGCTGTGACTGTGGCTTGAACAAGGGCTTCGGTGGCATGACAAACATGTGTGATGAACGCATGAGTGATCAGGTGCAGGTGTGACACAATCAGGGTAAAGAGGTTGTAGGCGAGAGAAGACACAGGAGGAAGAGCAAGTGACCTGGAACGAGAGGAGGGTTAGGATTTCAAAATAAAACAGGAAATGACAAATGACAAAAAACCCAGACGAGACAACCTCACCATAGTGTGACACAGAGTCCAGTTTGAGTCCATCAACCTCTCTCTTCTGACCCATTTTGCCAGAGGAAAAGAAGTAATAATTAAGCACACCTGATATAAGGTTTTGATGTCATTAGACCACACGCTTCCCATTACATGGATGCTGTTCACCTGTTATGCATACTTGGTGGTAGGCTTGCAAGCATTTACAACTTGGAGTTGGAAAATATGAATGAAAAGAATGGCTAATAATTATGCGCACAGTGTATTTGGCATTACTCATGTTTGCAACAAGCAATATGGCAGTAAGGTTGACGTATTCAGCTTTGCTTTGCATTTGTGCCCTCATTCTTTGCTTCCTTATATTCTCCTCATATTCTTTCAGTGAATGGATATGATCTTTTGTTTGTTAGGTCTTAGGTCTTTGAATAAATTCAAATCACCAGCACAGAAAGTTATGTGTTCATACATGGTAAGCATTACTTCCTACTTAGTGCCGACAGCACTTCTACTGCTATCTCTCTCTCTCACCAAGTATCCTGTAACTGCCACTCGAGCACTCTATCCTGCTCTCGGGTCCTGCTATTCCCCTCCCTCCATTAGCAAGGGTGATTGTGTATGTGTAAACACTGTAGCTTATTGGTCATGCTGGAGGCCAGGCTTTGCGATCTGGAAGCTCGGCTCCACACTGTGGAAACAAAACAGATAGCCGCAGTTATCCAGGGCTCATGAACCACCACAGAACCGCCAAGCATAGCTCCTGTTAGCCCCCCTCCAGCTTCGCCTAAGCCGCCGGGAGAACAAAGACGCTGGGTAACTGCCCACCTACCGCTTCCCATTTCCAATAGGTTCTCCCCGCTTGGCGACACACCTGCAAAGTATAAACCTGTGGTCACTGGTGACTCTATTTTAAAAGATGTGAAGTCAGCAAGTCCAGCAGGTATAATCTGCATCCCCAGGCCTGAGTGGGCGATGTTGAATCTAAATTGAAGCCGCAGGCTAGTGCTAAGCATAAATACAGTAAAATTGTGATTCTTGGTGGTGCTAATGACCTGCAGTTCCGCCAAACAGAGGTTACTAAAATTAGTGTGGAGTTGGTGTGTTCAATGGCCAAACAATGTTGGACAGAGTAGTTTTCTCTGGTGCCCTGCTGGATCTGGCAACTGATGACATGTTTTGCCATCCATCATCACTTAACCACTGGCTATCAAGGTAGTGTCTCGCAAATGGTTTGGGCTTTGTAGATAATTGGCAGACTTTTTGGGTTAGACCTGGGCTCTGTTCCATAAAGCAGGCTTAGAAAAGCGGAGCTTAACGTGGAACACCTGACTTGAATAAGCTTAACAAATGAGTTGAGGCTAAAGCGGTTCCATAAAGGCCAAGCCACATTCAGCTGATCTCGCTGCCAGGTTCAGCTAGCCAGACTAACTGCACATGCACATTATTCATCAGCAGCCCAATGCAGTTTATCACAAATCAAACGGATTTACAATGAGAAAAGAGTGAGCGGCGATATTAACTGCCTCAGAGCAGGCGCTTATTCTGGAGAGCTAAAAAGAATTTAAACATCTAACAACAAAATAAAGACTGATCAGGAAACTGCTGATCGATTAAATACGAAAGTAGCTGACAACTCAAGTAAAACTGCGATTAAATCAGTGTTGGGTGCGCGAGAGGTTCTGAGTCGATTGGGGGGGATTGCACCTGCTATCGGTGCATTACACTGGCCATCGTTACACTGGCCAGGACTTTACTTAAGGGGAAGGGGTGTTGTTACGTAGACGCAATCGAAACTGAAACTTAACTTTCTGTCAATAAAAAAATCTAATGGTATAATTGTAGTGGGCACACACTGCATTGAGGCAGCGCTCCCCCCGCTCCAGAGCTAGTGACACAGACACAGACAAGCCCCTAGTGAGTGTGGCTCCGGGGGTTACCCCCGACTCCGGCACCAGTGCATTACATAAATGCGTGTTTGAAGCTTGCCCATAATACACAAATTAACAGGATAACGGGTGTGCAGGGGGGTATTGACCACCACCGGGGAGGACACCATTGAAATCCAATGGCATTGGAAAAGCTATAAATGTTAAGTGAGACACGTTTGATTAAATTAATTTTATAAATATTATAAACAGAAACAGTACATAGTCTTTAAAAGGGCATTTCATAATGTATTTTATTCAATACTTCATTGATGGTGATTAATGGAGTCATATATTATAGTTTTTATGCATTTTCTTTCAGATAAGTGTCATGTATAAGCTGCAATTCAGGCTAAACCTTTAGCCTGGTCCCGACCAGGTTGGTCTGCCAGCATAAGTTGCCGTGGTAACTGAGTTTGAACTAGGCTGAGCCTGCTTTATGGAACCAAATTCCCTGGAAAATAAGCCAGGCTTACCAAATAAGCCTGGTAAGGCTGCTTTATGTAGCAAGCCCTGGCAGTGTATTCCCACAAATCTCAGCAACTCTGACTTTATGAGTTTTTTGAATAACAAAATTATAATAATCAGACAAGTAATTACCAACTGCAATTAATTTATCCTCTATTGCAGCTTTTCATGATATACCTGATACAGACAGGTCACTATCTTCATTTGTTCGCACTGACCTGCATCGGTTGACTACTGTCATCTCCAATTCATCAACCTGCCTCCTAGACCCAATTCCCACTAAGCCATTTAAAGAAGTGTTCCCTTCAATCAGCACTTCCTTGAACTCATCAACACCAACCTGTCCCGAACCACAGGTTACGTTCCAACCAGATCTGTGAACCCTTTAATAACAATAGCTTATCTGAGTCCTTCCAATCCAGTTTTAAGATGAATCATAGCACTGAGACTGCACTGGTTAAAGTCATTGATGACCTCTTAATGGTGTCTGACCAAGGTTTTGTTAGATCTTAGTGCTCATTGGTACAGTTGAGCACCAGATCTTACAAAGGAATAATGGCGAATATCGACCCGGAATTAGGGGCACTGCTTTAGACTGCTCCCAATCCTATCTTTCAGACTGATATCAGTTTGTGTGTGTCAATGATAATCAATCTCCACACACTGAAACAGTCACAGGGTTCCACAAGGACCTGTGCTCAGTCCAATTATCTTCAATTTATATATGTTCCCCCAAGGCAATATCATCAGGAATCATTCAATAGATTTCAACTGCTACAATGATGATACCCCATTATATCTATCTATCTAGCTGGGTAAACACAATTGTCTACAGCAGCTTCAATCCTGCCTTGATGACATTAAGGCCTGGATGAACCAATAACTTCTTCCTTTGAACTCTGAAATAACTGAGGTACTGCTCATGAGTCCAAAACACCTATGTGATTCAATATCTGAAATCATAGCTTTACAAAATAGTTTGGCCACTGTACTGGCACCGCTGTAAAGAACCTAGGTGTTAGCTTTGACCAAGACCTGTCATTTAGTTCCCATGAAAAATATATCTCACGGACTGCCTGGGTCCACCTCAGCAATATTGAAAAAATATGGTTCATGCCTTTGTTCTTTCCAGACTTGACTACTGCAACTTCTTATTGGGTGTATGCTCCAACAGGTCGCTGAGAACTCTACAGCTCATTCAGAACACGGCAGCTTGTGCCCTGACAAAAACTAGAAAGAGAGTTAGTATCTCTCAGTTCAAAAGCCTTGTTGTATATAAAGCTCTTCATGGTCTGGCTTCCTTTCATATTTCAGACCTGATAAAACCACATTGCCCCACTAGGACACTCCGTTCTCTGAATGCAGGCCTACCTTTGAGTTCAAAGAATCTAAGGCTATGTCCGAAACCACTCCCTAACTCCTATAGAGGGCCCTAAATTGGGTCGCCATTTTAAGTAGAGTCTGAATGTCTAGTGAATGAGAGGAAGGGCACTTAATGTATCCCACAGTGCACCTGGATTCTAAGTGTACATCAGATGGTCAGTAGCCAAACAGTCACCATCACATGCTACGATGTCTGTCTGTCGTGTATGCAACGCAAATGAGGCAGAGACAGTCTGATCAATTGGGGTTGCCGTATTTTGTTGTCAAAGGAGGTAGTCGATGTGGACATGCACAAAAAAACAGATCGTGTATGGCTCTCATGGAATCACATTTTAAAATGCGGCGTTCATGGCTCTTTCAGCCAAAAGGTTTCCCAACCTCTGGTCTAAGGGCAGGGGGTATTTAAAATGTACAGATTCTTGCTCACTTTGTGAAGTCCCTTGATCTGTTATGAACTGGCACTTAAATAAACTTGAGATGAGTTGAGCCTTAGTGCACTACTGGCCACTATGTACTGACGCCATGTAGAACTGGGATTTCTTGATTAGTTCGTCTTGTCTAGTGTTCAAATGTCTCATTGTCTTCTACCATTGTCTTGGTGTAAATGTGCAATGTAAATGTGTTTGTTGGCGTGCTGCTGGCATGTCATTAGGAATAAAGGGAAAAGTGTGTTTCTTTATTATCATCATATAATTTACATTCATACTGCACAAAGTCAAAGAAAATGCTAGGTTCTTTAGTACTGCATAAAACCACAACACTTGAGATAAGCACAAAACTGTGAAAATATAAAAAAATATATATTTTTTATAAATTTTTGAACTCATATTTTATAGTGTAGCATCTGACTGCTCAACATTTTCCTCCAATTGTTGAATATTCTTATTGTCTGAATTTTTAACTTGGTTTTGTGCTACGTGTGTGTGTGTGTGTGTATTTGCAGTTGAGTTCTGTCAGAAAAAGTGGAAGGGTCTGAGGGACACCTACCTCAGAAAGGAGGAAAGGAGGAACGGTCAACAGGATGACCACTTAAAAAGTGGAGATTTTATGCCATCTTTCCTTAATCCTTTCACCACACCCAGGGAAACTCGTGGTAACATGGGGGTGGAGAAGGAAAATGACTGGACTGCAGAGAATCCCAATACAGCAGATGAGGAGGCAGCAGCAGGGCCATCAGACACAGGAGCTAGTTAGATAGTTGGTTAAGTGAAGACAGACACACACACAAATATCACAGTACATGTAAAAACAGTTTCAATTTCAGCATGCATTTATTTGTGCATTGATATTTCCAGAACGTTTCAAATTATACCACTATTATAGAATCAGTTTGGATCAGATATTTTGATCAGTTTGGACAATGGTAATTTCTCTCAGATCACTCCTCTGGTGATTGTGAGGGCATTGCTGCTGGTCCTGCTCCTGGTTCTGCTTCAACCAGTGGTATGAACTGTACAAAAGATGGATTGTGTTTATTTGTACGGCTCCAGAAAATTATAGAATATATCAACTGAATATTGTGATTTTGATTTCGTACAGGTGCTCAGAGAGGCAGGAGGAACAGGGAGGGTGGATGGTGGGGAGAAAGAGAAATTGATCGAAGAGCTCCTCATCCAGAGGCTGCAGGAGCCACCTGCTCCCCAGGCATGTCCAGCACCTGCTTGGGAAGAAGAGACGTTTCTTGTGAGTCTGGCTCCTTCCCTCCATAAGCTTCAAAAA
This sequence comes from Karalla daura, assembly GCA_029224185.1. Taxonomy (NCBI): domain Eukaryota; kingdom Metazoa; phylum Chordata; class Actinopteri; order Chaetodontiformes; family Leiognathidae; genus Karalla; species Karalla daura. Next base: position 580,070 of record CM055198.1, read on the forward strand.
TTGATATCGGTAAATATGAGTAACGTTAAATTTGGAGAGTGTGGGGTGACAGCCTCTGCTGGGAATGAGTTTTTATGTTTTATGTTCTGTTTGCATTTATGTTTATACATATATTGTATTGTGTTATGTTATATACATTATCATCATAATATATATTATTCTAATTGTTATATGTTATATTATTGTAATATATAACATATTGTAGTACACCTTGATGTCAGTGTGTCAGTGGGTAATTTTATTTATTATTTAATATTGTGCTGCTATTTAGAATTGCTTTATAATTGCTGATGTATGTTGATGTATCATTATTATTTGTTGCCACGGTCCTGACTGGGACTTGTAACAATATATAGTAATAATGCAAGTTATCACTGTTTATATATAGTTATCCTATAGCATATATTGTCATTATTATATTTGCATAATTTTTGCATAAACAAATATTTCATATTGACTACTATTCCTCCTGTCATTCTTTCAAGTGCATGTGTAGACATAGTTTCTCACTGATAGTTGCAGCAAAGAAAACGTTTGGTGTAATATCGGGAAGGTCAGTATGATGAAACATGATACATGCACAACAACTGGTACATGCTTACATACATAAATTGTAGTTATATTACAGGAACATAACTCTATACTTTAATTTGCGTGGCTCTTAAAAGAGCCTTTTGTGGATTGCTTGTGCACTATGTGCTGTGCTTCCATGAAACCGCTCCCTCTGCAGAAAAGAAAGCTGTGAAGGTCTCCTGAACCCTGATGGCCTCTCCAGAAGAGTTGTTTGCTCCGTCTCTTCCCAGGCCTGGCAGTGGCTCTACCTCACTCACTTACAGTACTACGAGTAAAATGAACAACCAAGACATGTTACAATAGCAATATAAAAATAAAATGTATTGTAAAAAAAAAATAAAATGTGTTGTGCTGTCCATGATGGACAGCACAATACATGTATCCAAATGCATCAGGGTTCCCACTAACCAGAAATTATTTTCCAGGACCTTTCTAGGACATTTTCAACCTGTGGTGGAACTTGTCCAACCAGAGGGGGGTTCTGTGTTATATGTTGCCCAGAAGATGAGGTGAAAGCAGACATGCATGTGCACATTTTTTGCATTCACTCACAGGGCAGGGGGAGGACAAATACATTTCCAGGACAACTTAAAGAATTTCCAAGACATTTGATCTTTTTCTTCATTTTCCATATGTTTTCAATGACTGGAAAATTTGTCAGTCATTTTCCAGGTTAATTATAATAATGTTAATTTTGCAATAATTAGCAGACGAATTATGAAACAGTAACTCGTCTCAGAATAGTCAGGCGCTCGGCAGCTGAGATGGAGCGCCTGTAGTTGGTGTCCAGGCGGGATATACTGGCACCGACCTGAGTTAACAAGTCCTCGAACTGGGCAACAGACAGCCAGAGGTACCGCTGGAAGCGTGAAACTCCCCCAATTGGGCACGTCTCCCGAGAACGTCATGAACCCAGATGCAGCAACGGGTGGTTTTCCGGCAGTGGTTGTCATTGTGAAATGAGAGTGGGCAGAGCTTTCAAGCGTCAAGAGCATCTAGAGTTCAAGCGTGAATGACGTGAAAAATCGCGTTTTGGTGTGAACGTAGCTTAACACATTGTATCACAGTACTGATAACTAGCTGTACTACAATAGGGTGACCAAACATCCTCTTTTCCCTGGACATGTCCTCTTTTTTGTCCTGTCTGGTGCATCTGGTGGGATTTTCTAAATTCATGAAAATGTCTTTTCGTGCTTTGCACAGGCTATTCAGGGTGTGGCACACAGGGAGACAGAGAGAGAGAGAGAAAGGGCAAGCGAGCAGTGTAGATATTGGCCAGATAGATTTCTAAAAATTGTTTTATTTCAGAATATTCACTCAGTCAGTGGCTATTGTCCCAATGTAAATATGGCTGCTTGATGGTCCCCATGTTTGTGAATGGGGAATACAGCTGGATATGGCTGGCATGCAGTGCACAGGACAGGAAGGACTTGGCCGGGGTTGTGAAAACAGCACAGAGGATTGTGGGGAGTCCTGTCCCAGCCTGAGCTCAGGATCAGTGTGGATGATGTACAGTCCCTCATTCTCACCACTTGTGGCCTGTGGGTGAGAAAGTCTCTGATCCAGAAGCACAAAGGGGCAGAAAGTCCTGACATGGATGCTTCAGGCAAGTCAGGGCCATGCGCAGCGTTAATGAGACTGCGTCGATCGTTCTCCCTGTAGGCGATGATGATGATATGACATGATATGACTTGATGACTTGATACGACTTAGGACAATCCTTTCAAAGCACGCCATGATTACCCGTGTTAGAGCAACAGGACGGTAGTTGTTGAGGCAGGTGACAACTACAACTGTGTAGTGAAAACTACAAAACAACTTAAAATGCACTACACGCCAAAAGTTACACAAATCTATATAAAGACTTTTTTTAAGTTGCTGATAGTGATACTGACTGGTTTTCATAGGTTCCACTACACCTGCTTAATTCTCTACAGAGAATAAAATGGGTCTCTGCCTACTGTTAAGGCTTCAAGAAGGCCTGTAATCTTGTTTTTCTCCAGCCCACTTAAAATCAAACCGTGATTGGTCAATTCTTCCATCACTCTTTATACAAACCTTTACACTAACCTGGCTTTGATAAAAACGGACAATTCTGACTGGATAACATGTTTCAGGACAGTAACTTTTTCAATGCTGACGTGAACTTGACAGCAAACTTAATTTTGGTATATAAATGAGAGAAAATGTATTGAATGTTTTGTAACAAATAACATATATATTTTTTTTAAATATGTACAATTATTTCATTTATATTGTTTAGTGCAGAATTTTTTACGGCCCTCTCTAAAGGTGGAGAAGGCCCTGAGGGTTCCCTCCTGTATGTATCGTATATTATATATATTTAGGATGGTCAGCCTATTTTAAAATTATGCTCTTTTTCGTCTCCTCTGGGGAGCCAGAAAGACCAAGAGATGCAATTGCGACTCACTCCTTGTTTGAAATTATTATTCATTTTTTATTATGTATTCTGTCTTTCATTCAAACTATGTTTCTAATTGCAACAGTCGATGTTAATGGGTGTTTTACTGCTTCTTCTCAGCCAGGACTCTCTTGAAAAAGAGATCTGTGATCTCAATGAGACCCTCTGATTAAAGAATGGATAAATCAATTAAATGAAATAAGGTAAAATAAAATGAAATAAATATGATACTTACTACTTACTTACAAACTTAACTAAAAACGTAATTGATGGCTTGTCCTAAAGACGTTATTCTAGTAATGCCAAGAGAAGCATGTTTCAGGAGTGACACATCACTACTGTAGGCTTGAGTTAATTTTCCATCTGGTAGAGTAGAACAACTGAACCATGACCTGCCTTTGCATGACCAGCTCTGCAAATGTCATCCATATGGCCCGCTTATTCATTTCCCACAAAACAAATTCCCACAAAAGAGTGAAAGTGTATTTAAAAGGCAATAGTAGCCAGAAAGGGCCATCTTATCCAAGACTCATTTTTTTTCCATGAGCAAGAGGTGCTCTTTTAATTTCCCTTTCCAAAAGGTCAGCTACAATGTTCTCAATCGCCATCTTAATTGATTCTATAAATACAGCTCATCTTGCATATGGGAAGCCAGGGGGAGAGAGGTTTTTTTCTTTAGTTACAGTTAAAGGCCTTAAAATGGTTACCTGTCTTTTCCCTAATAATACTGGCTGTGTATGTTTTAATATGGCTGTAAAAACTATAAATACTGTAAATAAATATACTAAATCCCAATATTTATTACATCACAAGCATGATAATTGTCACGCCGTGGTGAGGTTGTCTCCTCTGGGTTTTTTGTTATGTGTCATTTTCTGTTTTATTTTGAAATCCTAACCCTCCTCTCGTTCCAGGTCACTTGCCCTTCCTCCTGTGTCCTCTCTCACCTGCAGCCTCTTTACCCTGATTGTGTCTCACCTGCCCCTGATCTCTCCCTCTTGCATAAATAGTCTGCGTCTCCCCCGTCTTGTGTCGAAGTGTTGTTTGTCATGCCACCAAAGCCTTTGTTCAAGCCACAGTCACAGCCTAACAGTCATTGTAAGTTTTGTAGCCTTAGAGCTAGTTTGCTTTTGTTTTGTCAGGTTAGATAGCTTTCTTCGTGAGCTTCCTGGAAGACACGTGCCTTAGAAAGATTTAGTGTGGAGTTCAGTGCAGCCGTGAACTTCTCGGGAGACACGTGCTTTAGTTAGGTTTAGTTTAGAGTTTAGAGTTTAGTGCAGCCGGGAGACACGAGGGTTTAGATTGGTAGGATTAGTTTTATACTTTAGATTACTTAAAATTAGTTTTTGTAGCCCGTTTTCTTTTCTGAGCTCCTTGAACATCTTCAATAAAGCTAGAATTTACTGCTCATCTGCACCCGAGTCCTCTGTTTGTTCTGGGCCTGACAATAATTAACGAAACAGGCACAGCAACTGCATTTGGAGGATTTCTTCCACTGTAATAAAGCTTTTCTTGTAAGAGTTCTATTTCCCTAGTGGCATGTTCACCTGGGATGGGGCAAGGTGTGGTTCATGGACATTCACTGACTGCCACAACTTCTGCATGCACAAGCCAAAGTACATGCACACACACACGTCTTTACTCACATCCTCAAGTTAACAAGGGATTTCACAGGTGTCAGGGAGCTGCTATCAATATTTGGCACTCTAAAGGTAGAAGCAGACAATGGGCGGCAAACCCATTCATTGTGTATATACAAGGGCACAGGGTTTTGCGCACCACTCAGCAGCACACAAGGGGGGCACCCATTGCCATTGCGTGCCACTGAATGGCGTGCATGACTCAAGAAGTGCTCAGTTTGGGTGCAGCGGGCTGTAACAACATCCCGGTGCATCAAATAGGGAAGAGGTTGTTCAGTGAGTTCCAGAGACCTTTAGAACTTGTCATGGAGGAGCAGCTATTCAATGCTGTGTCCCAGTTTTCTGAGCTCTGGGACATAATGTAATGGACAGGCGGTCAAACTGCTCATTGTTTTGGCTGTAGTAGACCTCAAAGCTGTCGTTATAGAAATATAGCTCCCGGGCCAACCTATAGTTCCCCAATTCCTGCCTTCCCATTATAACTGGAGGGACAAACGTCCTGTTTTTTTTCCTGCTCATCTCCTCATTAACGCTAAAGCCAGGACTTTCGATGAAAAGTTGATGATGAAAAGTTAATGATGAAATACATCATCTCACAAGACTGCACTCAAACCAACAGTGACTAATTGTTGTATCGGGGCCGAAACAACAAAGAAGAAGAGGTTTGGGTCGGTCAGCTAGGAGGTTGGGTTACAAGGTAAGTTGTGAGACCCTCTGTGGCATGTTTTACTAACTTACTGACTCTGTTTCTCTTGAAAAGTTAGCAATGGTTTGCACAAGCATAGCAGACAGCCTTATCAGTTAAAGCATGGCTCCCACACATGCTGGAAAACTTGGGAAATAATTGACAAATTTCCCAGCCATGGAAAACATGGAAAATGAGAAAGGGTCTGTTGCTGATGCCGAACCCGTTCTCTACCGGAGTCGTTTCATGCTTGCGGTCTCTCTCTCTCTGCACAATTTTTTTTTCTCACTCAAAAGCGGGGACAGGACAGCCGAATCGGGGACTGTCCTTACTGTAAATGAATGCACATGGGTTATGCACGTGTCATGCTTTATCCACCTTATCCTCTGAACAACATACAGCACTTCTGTACAACCCGCCCTCTTTCACCCTTTTGGCTGCCCCATCGGACAAGGTCCACTACAGCGCAGGCTAAAAATGTCCTGCAAATTAATTAATTAACCCTGCTGAGGTTATTGTCTGAATATTTCACTTGGTTTAGTAAGTTTAGTAAGTGCGTGTGTGTGTATTTGCAGTTGAGTTCTGTTGGAAAAAGTAGGAAGGGGCTGAGGAACACCTACCTCAGCAGAAAGGAGAGGAGGAACGGTCAGCAGGAGGACCACTTAAAAAATGGTGGTTCTCTGCTGTCTTGTCTTTCCTTGAGCCTTTCACCACACCCTGGAAAACTAGTGGTAATATGGGTGTGGAGGAGGAGGAAGACTGGACTGCAGAGAACCTCAATACAGCAGATGATGAGGCAGCAGCAGGGCTGCAGAAGCTTATGATGGTCGGTTAAGTAAAGACGGACACACACATGCTGATATCACAGTACATGTAAAAACAGTTTCAATTTCAGCAGGCATTTATTTCTGTGTTGATATTTCCAGAATGTTTCAAATTATGTTTACCACTATTGTAGAATCAATTTGGATCAGAAAATAATGGTAATTTTTCTCAGATCACTCCTCTGGTCAATGTGAGGGCATTGCTGCTGTTCCTGCTCCTCCTGCTGCTCCTGCTACTGGTGCTGCTTCAACCAGTGTTATGTACAAAAGATGATTTGTGTTTATTTGTAGGGTTCCAGAAAATTATAGAATATATCAACTGAATATTGTGATTTTGATTTTGTACAGGTGTGCAGAAAGGAGGGTGGATGGGTGGTGGTGATTGAAGAGCTCCTCATCCAGAGGCTGCAGGAGCCACCTGCTCCCCAGGCATGTCCACCACCTGCCTGGGAAGAAGAAACGTTTCTTGTGAGTCTGGCTCCTTCCCTCCATAGGCTGCCACCCCAGCAAAGAGAACATGTTAAATTAGAGTACGTTAAATTAAATAAGAGTCAAGTCAATATGAGTAACATTAAATTTGGACAGTCTGGGGTGACAGCCTCTGCTGGGAACGAGCCAGGCTGATTTTATTTTTGTAGTTTGACTGCTTTTTTGTTCCGTTTGTATTTATGTTTTACGTATATCGTATTGTGTTATGTTATATATTATCATCATAATATATACGACTCTAATTATTATATATTATATTATCGTAATATATAACATTTGTAGTACTTATGCACAAATATAATGGTTTATATATAGTTATCCTATAGTATATATTGCATAAACAAATATTTCATATCAACTACTATTCCTCCTGTCATTCTTTCAAGTGTATGTGTAGACTGGCTGATTTCTAACTGATAGTTACAGCAAAGAAAACGTTTGATGGTGTAATATCAGGAAGGTCAGTTTGATGAAAAATGATACATACACAATAACTGGTACACACTTACATACATAAATTGTAGTTATATTACAGGAACATAACTCCATACTTTTATTTGAGTGGCTGTTAAAAGAGCTTTTGTGGAGTGCTTGTGCTCTATGTGCTGTGCTTCCATGGAAACGCTCCCTCTACAGAGAAGAAAAAACATGTCTGCGTTTTGGTTTATTTTGTTTAGTCATGGCGCTCCAGCCCATTGGTGTGCACACCCATTAATGTGTACACCAACTGCAAACATTGGTGTGCAGGTACGCATGTGCGACAAAAATCAGCAATGTGTAAAGCCACTTGTGTTACTACTGCGCTTTTGTGTACCAACTAACCCTCCAATTGGCCTCTGCAGGAACAAGAAAAACCAACAAATAAATCTCTAACGAAACAACAGAAAAAAAAAACTGGGGATATCGGCCTCCGCAGGGGAAAATGACCTAAACAACAAACAAAGCTAAACAAGATTTAACAAGGGAGGAAACAAGAACCCAAAGTGACAGGAACGAAAAAAGGAACACAAACAAAACCAAGAGCCAAAACAGAAACAAAGCATGGTTGAAGAGGAAACCAACCCAGACTGGTATCAAGACGGTCAGGAGAGGAACGACCACGACACAAGTTGAACAGGAGGCACGGAAAAATTGCAGGCAATGGTCGGGCAACTGACTCACACACAGGTCCGCTTGAATACCTGATAGCTGTCAGCTGCCAGCCAATTGAAAGGAAACTCAGTCCAGGATAGGCAGAGCAGACAGAGGGTAGTAGACCAGGTGCAGCAGACAGACAGAGACATGACAGCTAAGAGTTTGACTCTCATGCGGATGCCTGTGTTCATGCTGCTCGAGCCAGCAAAGAGGCATTTTGTACTAGGAGTAAGCACAAAACAGCAATGATATTCAATCAATCAATAAATCAATCTTCATTTATATAGCCTAACCCTATTTCATGCACAAGGTAAACTCAGTGTGCTTTACAATGGTTTCAGTAATTATGCGACAATGATTGATGCCCCCTGTCTTTATGCATTCACACTGGCTGAGGAATGACTCCCAAGAAAAACCCTGAGAGGGGAAAAAATCTGAAGAAACCTCAGGGTGAGAGACAGAGGAGGTGGTCCTCACTCAGGACTGGTAGGCAGGCAGAAGCAAGACAGTATACAGAGATACAGGCGCTGATGGCTAACAGTTTACATTATAGATCAGAGTTCAAATCAGTTCAAAGTAGAAACAGAGCATGCAGCAGGAAGAGCTGGGTTAAGGGATGGAGTCCTGGATCCAACTCAGCATCAATGGAATCTGGGAGGGAAAGAAACACAAACACTCGAGGAACGCAAAGTCCCCGGTCCATATGTTAGTCCTGTACAATCAAGGAATAAGAAAAGAGAGGAGGAAGTGGAGGAGGAGGTGGAGGCCAGATGGGGAAAGACCAAGAGGAGGGTGAGATGAGAGAGGGAAAGTGAGCCTCATCCACACCCACAGAGAGAACGGAGAAGATAGAGCCCAGTGTGCCGGGGACCTCAGTCAGACTCAACCTATAGCACCTTATCTTGGATTTAAGGTTACCTGTAGGCTTCATCAAAAAGGAGGGTTTTTAACCTCCTCTTGAAGGTAGAGAGGGTGTCTTCCTCCCGGACTGAGACTGGTAGATGGTTCCACAGGAGAGGGCCTTGGTAGCTGAAGACTCTGGCTCCAGATTTAGACTTAGAGATTCTTGGAACCACAAGTAGGCCAGCATTCAGAGAATGGAGTGTCCTACTGGGGTAATAGGGTTTTACCAGGTCCAAAATATAAGCGGGTGCCAGACCATGACCTGAACTGAATCTTGAATGGTACAGGAAGCCAGTGCAAAGAAGCCAGAACTGGAGGGATATGATTTCTCTTTCTAGTTTTTGTCAGGACATGAGATGCCATGTTCTGAATGAGCTGGAAAGTTCTCAGCAACCTGTTGGACCATCCAGCCAATAAAGAGTTGCAGTAGTCCAGCCTGAAAGTAACTGTAAGTAAGGCATGGACCAGCTGTTCAGCTACGCGAAGAGAGAGGAAATTAGGTGCCTAATTTTTGCAATATTGGGGAGGTGGAAGTAGGTACTCGTGAGACAGATTTTACGTGGGAACTAAAAGACAGGTCTTGATCAAAGCTAACACGTAGGTTCTTCAAGGAGGTGTCGGAAGGAGTAGCAAATATATTTGAAGTGCTATGGTGTCAGATATAGAGTCAAGTAGTTGTTTTGGATCTATGAGCAGTAACTTGGTTTTTTCAGACTTCAGAAGGAGGAAATTATGGGTCATGCAGGCTTAAGTGTCATTAAGGCAGGACTGAAGCTGCTGTGTTCACCTAGCTTGATAGATAGATATAATTGTATGTCGTTGGCACAGCAGTGGAAATCTATTGAATGACTCCTGATGATATCACCTAGAGGGAGCATATGTAAAGTGAAGGGAATTTGACTGAGCACAGATCCTTGTGGAACCCCATAACTAATTTCAGTTTACAGAAAACGTATCATTATTAAGGTGTTCATAGAGCTGGTTGGCAATGATTTTCTTTAGGATTTTTGAGATAAAGATAAGATTGGATATTGGCCTGTAGTTTGCTAGCATCAGCCTGTGGTTAGGGATGGGTTGATAAGGTCAAGTAAGGAAGTGCAGATTAAAAGGAACACTTCCTTGAACAGCTTAGTGGCTCTCAGTTAATGCTAGGTGTTATTAACTGCTTGTCTGATCATTATCATTTTGTTATTGAAAAAACTCATTAAGTCACAGCTGTTGAGATGTGTGGGGGTACACTGCTCAGTGGAGCTATGACTGAGTCAGCCTAGCTACAGGGCTGAAAAGAAACCTGGGATTATGCCTATTTTAATCACTTAGAGAGGAGTAGTATCTGGCAGTGGCATTACACAGAACTACCCTATATCTTTCCAGGTCAGAGAAATATTGTTGTTTTAGGTCAAGTGCTTTAAATGGTGAGTTTCTGGTGTATACCAGGGGGCCGATCTTGTTCTAGATATTATCTCTTTTGTTTGCGGTGAAACCGAATCGAGAGTTTCATGAAGAGAGCTTACAAAGCTATCTGCAAAATGATCAGTGTAGTAGGTACTAGCGCTTTCATAACAGCAAGGTGACGTAGCACCAAGAGAGAGAGGAATAGCTTCTTCAAAGTTTTCCAACAAGACACTGTCAGTCAAGCATCTTGTGTATATACTGCTTTTCCGTTTCACGTGACCAGCTAGAAGAAACTCAAAAGTGACCAAAGAATGGTCAGATGACACTGGGTTGGGGGAGAAATGGTCAGGTGTTTGATTTCGACACCATAAGTTAGAACAAGGTCCAGGGTGTGATTGAAACAGTGCATGGTTCATGCACATGTTGACGGAAGCCAATTGATTTGTCTATTGAGGAGAATGCTGTACTGCAGCTATCCCTGACTACATCCACATGAATATTCAAGTCCCCAACACTAATGATTTTTTGGTTTTTGGTTTTCAGGACTAAGCGTGAGAGAAACCCAGGCCTGGTACAGTTCCACAAGTAGGACTGGTAGCTGTGTGTGGGATTTTGGCCCTGCCAGGGGCCAAAAACTGGCAAAAACAGTTAACTCGCCGCGGTCGCTAAACGATCCGGAATCTGGACAAGTTATAAAGACGTTTTGTTCGGGAGACTCTCGTGGACACATTGGTGTATACTGTAGCTACCAAAAAATTGACAGATTGACAAAAAAACAACACTTTTTGGCCCTGCAGGTGCCAAAAAGTGCTCAGAAAGAGCAAAAAATCCCACAAGAAAATGGGAAAAACCAGCAAATTCAAAAAAATCACCCTCAAACAAACATTCACTGTGAAGCCATAGACACATAGAAACTTCATTCAAACTTCAAAACACAGGAAAACTTGTACTCTCTGCCTGTAGCCGACAGCATATTGATGCGTGCATTGTTTTTCATCCAGGCTCTCCCAAAATCATGTGCATTTGGCAATTTGATGCAGCTTCAATGGGGAGAGACCAACTGTCAGTGTGGGATCGCTGAAAAATCAGCTCTCATTTTGTTCTTTTCACGCTGCTTCCACACCGTAAGCAGTAGACAAATTCTTTTTTCCACTTTTGTAGGAAAATTTGTGCTCTCTCATGCGATGCAGGCCATAAACCTGTGCGCCTCATGAAATTTAAACAGCGTGCCTCAGTCAGCCCAGCGTAGCCTCTTCTCTCCATAAGCCCCCATTCCGTCCCTGAGACTCTCCCCTGCGTGACGGTGCGCTCATATTCCAGATGTCTCCATAGAGCCAAATGTTTAGCACTTGGCCAATTTCGCTTTTTCCCTTAAGAATGAATGGGAAAAACAGGACCCCTCAAACAAACATCCGCCACATCGCCATACTTTGACTTAGAAACTTCGATTTAATTTCAAAAATTCAATAAACTTTTGGTCTGTTTGTGTACCGACTTGCACGTTGATAGATTGTATCGTTTTTCAGCCGCACCTTCTCAAAGTGCATTTGGTCAAGTATCTGCTCCTCTGCTGACAGGCTCCTGCTACAGCAGGCTCACAGATGACCTCATACAGACACACAAACACTTTGGCACAAGTATCTGGTTGGGGCCTGATACCGCAGCTAGAGTCACTAGCTGCGGAGCAGCGGCAACAACAGAACATCAGTGGGGTGTGGAGTAGCCAAAGACCATCTCAGGTTTCAAATCACCTCATGCCCAGGTTGTGGGGAACCTACGTTCAATGAACATTTCTTAAGATTCGATCAATCATCCTCTCTCCACCCACACGACTGCATACCCCCGTCCCAACACCTGGTCCTGGCCCCACTCTCTCAGTCCTGTAAACCCCAATCCTACCCCAACTCCACACCAGTACACAGCTGCAAGCACTTTTCCACTCCCCCAGCATACAGCCCCCTGTCAACCCCTGTCCTTCACATCAGCCCAGGTATGAAGCAAGCAAAGAAAGACAGGAAGGCACCTGGACCAGAGGGCATCAGCTCCAGGCTCCGTAAGTCATGCACAGATGAACTGTCTGCAATTATGGAACATGTTTTCAACCTTAAAGCTGTAGGTGATACCACAGGTCCAGAAGACATCCTGCATAGTACCAGTGCCCAAGACAACTCAACTTAAAGACCCTAACAGCTTTAGGCATATGGCAAATATAACATAGGACATGACGGTGTAATGAAACTGTTTCCACACCATATGGCTAAGCATCACATGACATAATCAGTTCTTGGTCAGCAGAGTAAGGGACTAAAACTTGCTGAACTCAGTAGAGTAGGTCTTTAGACTTCTGGAAAGCCTCCTCCATTTCCAGTCCACAACTTTCTTAGGAGTTCATGTAGTTGGGCTGTGTTGCCAAGTTTGGTAGAAATTTTTTGTTATATATAATTTTAGATGTTATTTTAGTTCTGTGAAAGGAGCAAGAGCATCCATAATTGCTCTCACTTTCTTTTCCACAGGATGAAGCCCTGTGCATCCACCCTATGTCCCAGATACTTCACTTCCCCTTGCAAGAATGTGCACTTGCTATGCTGTTGTATGTAAACAGACCTCTGTGGATATTCACTGTCAAGTATTTCTTGGACTCCTCATCCATGAGTATTTGTCAGTAAACGTGACTCATGTCCAACTTACAGTTTATCTATTTCTTCAACTTTAGTATGCATGGCATATGGGACAGACCTTGGGCAGAAGAGAGAGTAAAAGATTAAAAGAGAGTTTTGAACGATTCGTTCAAAATTTGTTCAATTCACTGTTCGAGAGTAGAAGATCCGAGTCAGTAAAAAGAGGTCTTCCCAGCACTACTCACGATTACCTTCTACAAATAATCTGTTCATGTTTTAGCCTTTTGCATTCCTAAAGATGAAGTTGAATACAGAATACAGAGTATTACACAAACTAAACAATCAAAACAATACAAGTATCATCTACTGTATTTTAAAAGGGCCGAAATAATACCATAATACCAAAGGCGCTAGCGTGCTAAGGAGCTAACTGGGGGCATGGTATTGTTGTGGTGAAATTTTAATATTTATGTGGCCAAGATAATGAAATGTCCCTGTGGAGCGGCAGAGTTTGTCATGTGACTACATTGTCCTCTTGTGTTTATGGACTTTCCCCGTTATGTGAAAATGGTGCTGGCCACCTCCTATAAATGTGTCACTTTAGTCCTACGTCTTCAGTGTATAGTGTGAAGTGCTTCTTAGTAACATGTCTGACTCTGCTGGATCCTGGTTTGAAGAGAAGGCTTGACAACTTCTGTAAGTCTCTTTCTTTTTCCTTTTCTTTTCTTTTTTCCCTTTTTGTTTTGGGAACCGTTTTTTTTTAAGAAAATTATTTTCTAAAAATTATCTAAAAAAAAGGATATTTAAAAGAAGAAAAAACTTTTGTTGGACAATTACTCTCCCTCTGCTATTTAGGCCTGGCCCACCTGCCCATAGAGGCAGCCTTGTGTCCATTCTTTCACACTCTACAGGCCATGTTGAAAGACACAATCCATAATTAAAGCTGCAAGGAGCTGTGAGTGGGTCCCTGCCTTTGTGCCTGTCAGGGTATTGGCAACCATGGGGTAAATTTAGGTCCTAGGCCATCCCAAGGCTCCTCTTTTTCCGCCCACATTGAGGATTCTGTTCTGGACTGAGCTGCTGGACTGAGCAGCATACCCGTGATTCAATGATTATGAACCCTCTCTGCATGCAGTCTACTTCAGTAACTTTATAGATACATTGTACTTGTAAGAAAACTAAAATTCAACCTTACACAACGTTATGCAATCATGTTCATTGTTAATTCGTCAGCAAATACACTGTCAAAATAACATGAAATAACACGAAACTTTATTATTGCAGTCACACTGTGGAGTTTCATTTGCCTCTCACATGGCCACTTAATGGAGTTAATCTTGTTTAAAGAATGAAAGATATATAGATGGATAGATATAAAATATTGTGATATGATAAAACACAATTTCATAATAGCAAAGGTGGTGAGTTGATTGGTCCCATGATCTGGTGATGTGACATACCCACACAATCATGCTGAAGAGGATGTGACCAATCAAATGCTGCGTTTTTTTGTTTTTATAGGTTTTTTTTGGTATCTTTATTTATTTATGCGGTGCAATTGCACAAGTTAGAAATGTTGAAGACATTTGTTTACTTTATTGTTATTTGTGCTTTAAATAAATCTGTTTTTTTATCATGAAAGACTGATTCATTGCTTGAGTTTGTTGAAAAATATACGAGAGGAGGCCCTTGAAAAAATAATTGCATATTAAATTGCAATTGCAATATTGAGGGAAAAAAAACGCAATTACATTATTTTCCAAAATTATTCAGCCCTTGTAGATGGAAAGATAGATAGATAAATAGATAGACATGCAGACACTGCACATTTTAACAATGTCAGGCAAGGTGATGTTTCAGAAATGGTCAGAGATTAGCTGTTACATCTTATTACATTGATTCAACACAAAAATATGACCAACAATCCTTTTGAATTATGAAAGCAGCATTAAATGTCACCTTTTTCTATGTTTTGTGAGTGATTAACTATAGAGTGGCTTAATTTAGCTGATGCCAACCTAGACAAACACACAGACACACAGATAGACAGATACAAAGAGAACATTAAAGCTGCAAGCAGCTGTGGGCAGGTCCATGCCTTTGCGCCCGTCGGGGTATTGGCAACCGCAATATTATTAATATAGGTGCTATCAAAATACTTTTTGAAACATGAAACTTTATTATTGCAGTCACACTGCATGGATAGTAGGGCTGAACGATTGTGTTTTTGAAAATATTGTGATGTGATAAAACAATTTTATGATCGCAAAGGCAGTGATTTGATTGGTCCTGTGATCTAGTGACATGACATGGCCATGAAATCATGTTGAAGAGGATGTGACCAATTAAATGCTGCGTTATTTTTTTTTTTCGGGTCAGTGTGTGTTAGAAATGTTGAATAGAGAGACATCTGTTTACTTTATTGTTATTTGTGCTTCAAATAAATCTGTTGTTTATTATGAAAGACTGGTTCATTGCTTGAGTCTGTTGAAAAATAAATGAGGCGCTTGAAAATCATTCAGCCCTAGTAGATAGATAGATAGATAGATAGATAGATAGATAGATAGATAGATAGATAGATAGATAGATAGATAGTAGGGCTATCAGAGATCTATCAGAGAAGAGCTGTTACATCTAATAACATTGATTCAACACAAAAATATGACCAACAATCCTTATAAATTATGAAAGTAGCATTAAATGTCACCTTTTTCTTAGTTTTGTGAATGATTAACTAGAAAGTGAACAAAAGGGGAACATACAGTATATACTATATGTGTGAGCCAGGTCCATGTAGTTATGGACAAAACTAGACACAATGTGACTGGAGCTTGGCTCGCTGCATTCAGTTTACAAGTAAATTCATATATAGGTAATTGATTATTGTAATGATGACCACCACAACTGTTTTCGTTGAAAGACAACCCCCTCCTAGCTATATATTTATTATAATGGAAATAAAAAATGTAACAGGTATAATTTTCCCCTTCTTGTTGAATATAAAGTGACATAACACAGCAATATAGATAAAACATTTACAGGTTTCCAAAAAAAAACTTGTACTCAGTACCTCCTACCTTTACTTTTACAATAAGTGACATTAACTTTCAATATTTTTCCAATGTGGGCCCACGGACATAAGCTTTTTCGGTTGGAAGTAGCTCATTTTAGCTCTGGACAAAGCTATGCTAAATGCAATGCTAAAACGAATACAAGCGCACACTAGCTAGCACATTACTGAAAGCATTAAACTTACAGTCTCTTCACACTATAACCAACAGCACACATACCCCGACATACATACATACATACATGCAAGTAATACAGCAGTTTAATATAGGAGCACGAGTAGTCGACCTGTAAACCTCAGCTCTTCGCATCGCACTTCTCCGCAGCAGGGCTCCTTGTTGTGATAGCGTCTCACACTAACTTGCTACTCGTCACACTAACCGTATACCGGTCCCGCCTCTTACACAGATAATCGACTCTGCTTGGCTCATGAGTTTGGCAGTGACTAAAGAAAAAATAGAATGTAAGTGACAGACAGCAGACAGAAAACGTCTGGGTATGTCAGTTGAGCTAGTTAGCTTCTCTGACCAGGACAGAAAGGAGAAAAAGCACGGGAAACATAAACCCATGACAACGTTTGACAGTCTGTTTGTGGCTGCTCTGCACATAAATACACTTGACAGTCTTGCGAGAGGTTAAAAGTAAGTTCAATTTCTTGAACAGACAAACTGCTAACCGGCTAGGCTAAAGCTAATATATGAACACCTTCTACTCTGTGCATGCGCAAGAGTGGACTTTAGACTTTAAACTTTCTTTTATTAATCCCTTTGGGCTGCTCCCTCAGGGAAATGTACATTTCCAGTAGTGTAAGATCAATAATGACGAATAGAATCTTAGAGATATTAAATATATAAAATATATACCACAGAAATTATATATATATAGTATATATTGCAAGTGGTGAAAAAAAATGTGTTTTCAAAGGATCCAAGCGCCCTTTATCATAGGTGGTAGATATTCCTTTTTTGACCTATGCCTAAATGCATATAAATGTTTTCAGATGTTTCTTACTTTTTAAATTTTTTAAACAACGTGAATATTATTTTAACTGCCACTATCTGCCTCTGCATCATATATCATAATATTCTATTATTTTAAGCCCACTGTGAACATCAATATACCCCACCAATGTGTCCTGTGTTATGTCTAAATGTATGACATTTGGAAAGGAAAAAAAATCGTGAAAATCAATAAGGTATTCAATGAGTTAAGATTTTAATTGTGCTGACATGTCACTGCGCCTTTCAAACAGGTAACAGTTGAGTAGGTGACCTCTCCAAGATGGCGGCCTCATGGCTCGTCTGCCCCAATAGGCAGTACCGGTAGATGCTGCGTGTACTCGTCATATGTCTATGTTGCGAAGCTTAGCAATAATGCGCCTCCTTGCCCCTCCCAAAATTGCAAGGCGCTAACTTTCCGTGTCCTTCCAAGGAGCGAAAATATGACTTTAAGTCATTCTAACAAAACAAATTACTGACACCATGTGGAAGCCTGTGCATTTCTGTCACATATTTCCACTCGGCTTAAAACTGCCAAAAAAAACACTCACAGCCCCTCCGCTAAAAGCCACCCTGCTAGGGCTGTTGAGCTGCGAGTGTCATGTGACGTCACCGCTATGGTATGTTCAAAGAAATCTGGAAAAAAAAAAAGCTTTGTTTTACAGTGCCCCCATGAAGATATTTTGATCTCCAATTAATCTATTTGTGTAAAGTTTTGACCATTGGTGCAAGAGACTTTTATGTGCGTCTGGACAAAGTTAAAAAAAAATCCAAAGTTTCATTTTTCAACTCCATAAAAACCCTTATGTGGAGGGTCATTTGAAATTTCTAGTTTGCGCAGTCGAAACATTTAGCCACACCCATTTCCAGCAATTTTGAATTTTCTGTGATGAAGCCCCTGCCCATAAGGCCATTTCAAAATTTTGATAGCCAAACTTTGTCATGCGATAGTGACCAAGCTGTTTGAGAAAATCAGATTCCATACAAAACATTTTTTCAGCTTGGTCTCTAGATTATGTATGCCAAATTTGAGGCCAATTGGGTTATCCCCCTTGGAGGAGATGTTTTGGAAATTTGAAAATTCAAATCAAAATGGCCGCTTTCAAGTCGGGTTATGGTCATCATGTCAAGAGACAGTTTTGTTTATCGCTTTATAATTCATTTACATACTCATTTTCGTTGGCCTACGACAAAATTGAAAAAAATCCTCATTGACCAGATTTCAAGGTGGCGATATAGCGCAATTTTGCTCCATCCACTTTGAACAACTTCAAAATGTAAGATTTTCCGCCAATTCCAATGTGCATGTTGAAAATGGTGCGTTTTCAAGCATGTTCAGGCCCCCATAAGAGCGACCACTTATTCCCGAGAATCATAATAATAATAATAATTGAAGCTGCGAGCAGCTGTGAGCGGGTCCGAGCAATTGCGCAAGTTGGGGTATGGGCAACCGCAGGGTTAATAATGTCCTAGGCACTTCAAGGCTTCTCCCTTTTAGCTGACTTTGAAGATTCTATTTTGGACTGAGCAGTATACCTGTGATTCAGTGATTATGAACCTATAGTAATGAACTCTATAGTAATGCTCTACATGCAGTCTGGCATTTTTACGGCAGTAACTTTACAGTTACATTGTACAGGTAAAAGAACGAAAGTACAACATGACACAACATTAACATACATGTCCATTGTTCATTTGCCAGCAAATAGACTGTCAGAATACTTTGTGTAACATGTAACTATACACAATTAGTATGACACTGCAATGAAAATGAAATATTTGCGTAGGTTCGGAAAAGTAAATTATTGAGTCGATGTGGACGGTCACAAAATGCAGTAGATCAAGTTAGAAGATAGATAGATGGGTGGGTGGACGGATGGATGGATAGAGATAGATAGATAGATAGATAGATAGATAGATAGATAGATAGATAGATAGATAGATAGATAGATAGATAGATAGATAGATAGATAGATAGATAGATAGATAGATAGATAAACAATATCAATTATGAATGCAGTATTAACTGTTGCTCCTAGTTTTGTGAGTGTTTAACTAGAGACTGGCTCCTTTAGCTGATGTCACTCTAGACCAGGGGTGTCCACTGTGTCCAACTATGGCCTGCGGGCCAACTGTGGCCCGTGAGCCAGTTTTTATTGGCCCACAGCAAATTCTGAAAATATAATTGAATATGGCCGCACATGAAACTTGCGCTTGACTGCATTGCACTTCTTTGTTTCGCCACTGGGTGGCAAAACTGTTTCGAACGAGGCAGTTGCCGATCAAATAAGAGAATTTACCCATCTCCAATTCTTCCTTATTTTATCGGCTTTATGCCGAGATGATGTGAAGGGGTATCATCCTAAGATGTGTTCTGTTTCATGCTTTTCACTTTTGGTAACAAAATAAATGAAAATGCAGAAAGCTGTGATATCGGCTGTTATTTTTACTTTCTTAAGCATATTCAATTAAAAAAGCATAGTTAACATTTCATTGACTTTGCTAACTTCAATACAATAGAGGTGAAGTCATATACCTGACCACACGCGAGAGGCCCAGTCTTTCATATATTTTTCTGTGTGTGGCCCTCGGTGAAAAAAGTTTGGACATCCCTGCTCTAGACAGACACAGTACCTCATACAAATAGACAGCTATAAAGAGAACAAAGGTGGAATATAGACATCTAAATGTGTAACCAGGTTCCATGTAGTCATGAACAAAACTATACAAAGTTTCTACAGGTTTATGCAGAAACAAACTCCCCCATTTAATTGTCTCAGATTTACTACAAGATTTCAGGAGGTTCACACACTTCCCAATGGAAAAAAATTACCAACTCCATATCGTTATGTGAAAAGAAAAACATAAAAACTGTTCAAAAATGTACAAAAAAATGTTCAAGCCCTCAAAAGCGTCTACGTATTCCCGAGAATCATAATAATAATAATAAAAAGAAACAGGAGAGTTTTAATAGGGTTCTCGCAACTTTGTTGCTCGGACCCTAAAAAGAAACAGAAGAGTTTTAATAGGGTTCTCGCAACTTTGTTGCTCGGACCCTTATAATAATAATACTAATAATATAAAAAGAAACAGGAGAGTTTTAATAGGGTTCTCGCAACTTCATTGCTCAGACCCTAATAGTAATAAAAATAAACACTACAGATTTAAGAGGGTTCTTGCAACTTCATTGCTCGGACCCTTGTAAAAAGAAACACCGCAGATTTAAGAAGTTTCTCGCAACTTCGTTGCTCGGACCCTAAATATGGCGAATACTAACATGGTGGAAAAGGTGACAATAGTATCTTCCCTCCTCCCTATTGTAAAAAAAGGTAGAGAAGTCAGTGAACCAAATCTGCCCTTTAAAAGCAAAGAACAAGAAAGGTGGTGGGGGTATTAGAAGAGAAGTCTAATGGCTGTACAGATGTCTAGCAGCTGTGATGAATGAGGGATCTGGGAATGAGATGGTGTGAGCTGCCAGCCAGTGGCTAAGTGATTAGGGAGTGCCGTAACCCTACACCATATTTAGCCACGACGGGGTTCCCTGTCCCCCGCCATTTCCCTGGGGCCCAGTGCCAGATGTTGAAGCTGTTGAAAGCTGGCAGAGTACATTGGCAGCAGGGTGGCACAGCAAGTCTGGGCACAGTGAGGATAACACTATCCTGCAGCAAAATGCCTGTCATTGTCCTATTACCTGCAAGTGAAAAGACACACCACAGTTTTAATCAGTACAGGGGTTTTAGTGGTTGCCTGCAGTGGATATAATATGACATACATATAGAATGCTTTTACATTCATGCATTCGTGCTTTTACATTCATTACATTCTTGTGGTTCAGTGCTAGTTATGCATGGGTTGCACGCTGAATTCATTCAAATGAGCAAATTGAAGAAAAAAATGTATTTGAGTGTGTTAGCAATGCTTAAACTTCAGTAATTTTGTGCGGGTAGATAGATAGAATGCAGTAGGAGCATTACACAAAAAATGTTATTACAGAAATGCAACTAACCCTAACCCCAAGTATACATAATTAAGAAAATACCAATACAGATAAATAACCTTGACTGTGCAAGTAAACTGTATTGTGCAATGAGCTGAAAGGGCAAAATGCCATATATGTTAGGGTGATTTTTACCAGACCATCAGTTTCTGTCCCACAGTGGAGCTGTAACATTCTATAGAAAATATTGCTCCAGTGTGTAATTTTGATTAATCTTTTAGTACCTGGTGAATTTTAAAATATTACAAGAAAACAACTAAACAAAACTTGTTGTATCCTACCTGTCAAAGAGGCCTGGCAAGCTGATGTCTTCACAGAGGCTAAATCCTGGGTTTGCCCACCAGCAAGTGAGAACTGAATAAGACTCTTGGATGAGGATTGAAACATCTTTAAGAATCTAGAATGAGTCCAGTTGCCATTACTTAAAACTCCTTGACTCATTATGTGGATGGAGAATCTTATAGTAGGTAGTATGCTAGGCACAGTGCTTACTTTTGCCAAGCAAAATAATTCAGTCATTCCTTAATTTTTAAAACTTACTAGATAAGACAATCTTTGCTATGACTCATTGTAGGTCATTGTAGTTCATTGTACTACCAAGGCTTTGTAAATAATGAACATTGATCATGTGGGCAGATCTACATATTCCCAATATGACTGTCTCATGACTGTTCAAGAACAATGACTGACAAGAAAAAAAGACAAACATCAATTTAAATAAATCCCCGGATGGTGACACAAAAGCAGCTAATAAAGGGGTTATAGTTGAGTAAAGTGTGCTGCAAAGTATCACCTGTCACCCACATCTTCATTCACCTTATAAAAAAAAAATCACATTTTACGAAATGATTTTCATTAATTGAACTTAAACATTTTCAGACCAAAACACATATCTCTTAATTTGATGATTTTGCTGTAGATGCTGAGCTAACAAGTGCCCCCCAATTAGTCATACTCTCTCTCTCTCTCTGCCTGCTCTCCTTTTTTGTTCTCTCTTTCTCACTCTAGGACACTGCCGGAGGCTGACCAAGATAAAGTTTTGACTGGCAGGACCATTTGTTTTAATCAGGTGCTTGCAGACACTTCCCTGACCTCCATTAGCTGAAGTTTTAATTGAAATTAACCCCCACTACTACCACAATTAACCCACATCCCCCAACTGGCACTGCTCTCATCCTAAGCATCTGTTTCAGGGCAGAGAGAATGGGAAACTGGAGGGGGGAGGGAGCTGCAACCACAGAAGATGCAGTGTTGTCACTCGACGAGAGGCAGCATCACATCAAGTGTGCGCCAGCAGTGCCTGGCTTGCCATGAAGCCCTAGGGGGCCTTCTGTCTCTCTGTCAACAACATCCCAGCAGCAAGGCTATGCACGGCTTAGTCTTGGCCAGTGGGAAGTGAGTAAGGGAGAGAGAGGGGAGATGAGCTCAAACCTCTGAGAACAGGATGACAGTGTCCAACAGGGGCAGGGGGAGAGGTCATGGACAGGAAAGATGAGAAAGTTCAGAGGATGAGGGAGTTGACTGCTTGAAGAAGATGGCTGGGGGGTGTAGAGTGCTATTGGTAGCGGGAGGGAGGTGGTAATTACTGTATAGTGTGTTTTCTATCTTCAGCTGTCCTACGGGAGATAAGAGAGTTTGGATAAAGAGAGAAAAACAGAGAGAGAGAGAGAGAGAGAGAGAGATAGTATGTAGGTGTGTGTGTGTGTGTGTTTGTATAAAGAAGCTGAGTGTGAAAACATGCTAGACTATCTTCTTCAGCCCAGTAGGGTTATAACAATGTATGAACCAATATTGAGACCACAGCAATTATTCAAAATAAAGATAAAATTGTGTATGCATTACTACGTGCACCTGTTTGTGCATATGTGTGTCTGTTTGCAGCGACACTCTGAAGACAGAAAATGTTTCAACTATACAGGTCACTTCCTACTTTTGTTGTCATAGTCCTGTCTGTTTCTGTCACACTGCAGTGAGGTTAGTCTTGTCTTGGGGTTTTATCTTGTAATTTCCTGTTTTACTTTGAAAGCCTAACCCTCCATGTGTCAGGTTACCTGCCCTTTCCCTTGTGTCACACCTGAGTCTTGTTCTCCCCTAATCACTGATGCTTAAAGTCTGTTCTGTGCTTAAAGTGGACCTCTGCTTCCGCATCCAGCTGCATTCATGGTCCATGTTTTCTAGATCGTTGTGTTCAGTGTTCCTTCCTTGTTTCATGTTTCTTCAAGATCTGTGTGTCTTTGTGGTCCTCGGGGTAAGCTCAACCCCTTCCTGCTTCTTTTGTGTAACCTGTACTTACTGTTTTCCACTTGTGATTCGTGTTCCGTTTTTGCCCCTCACGTTAAGTTTACTTTTCTGCCAATTTTCTTTTGAGTTTTCCCAATCCCAAATAGACTCCCCTTTTTCACTCATATTTTTTGCATCCAGAGTCATGCGTTTTGGTCCTTTAATAACTTTTTAGGTATGGTCTTCGATCATCCAGCAGTGACCAGTGGCAGTGGGACCACAGCAGCATTCTTGTATATGATACAGATACCAAAGTACTTGCTAAATTAAGTGAAATACTTAATTTAGTTGTGTAGACTGTAAGCTAGGCAAAGTTTATGCAGTATGTATAACATACTGCATAAACATATCAACATAATTATATTATGTTGATATGTCCAGGCAGTGGGGTGGTACAACACAATAACATGAAGGAATTAAGTGGGTGCAAAATTAAAATGATTGCAAAAAAATCTCAAAATAGTTCATCCTGCATAAAAGTTGGCAAATTAATGGAGTGTATGTCTGAAGGGACATTTTTTAGGATTCACTCCCATCTAGCATTTAAATTGTATATTGGATTCAAACAAATAGGTCTCTCAAGTGCCTCACTTTTTCACACATGTATTGCAACTATGATAGGTGCCTTGCATCAAAAGGCCTCTCTCACTGATCTTCTCCTCCCAGCAGGCTGGAGACACAAGCAAAGGTCGAGGGCAATACAGGTTGGCACCGGGTGATCAAAGGCAGGAATAAATGCTGGAGAGTTATGCGAGGAGTTGAAAGACCATCCAATGACAGGTACAACGAAGGCATCCGGTGACTGGTCAAGTGGAGCAGGTGAGTTAAGTCTCTGATTGACTGAGAGTCAGTGTCTGTGGGAAATACAAAGGAGGGAATCGCAAATCTTATTTGGAACAAAACCAGGGACTTGTTGCACAAAAGTAGGATTAAGACATGCAGGATAAGCGACTGAGCCAGGCTCAATGAATCCAAAACAAGAGAGTCCACGCTTAATTGGTTGCACAAAGACCAAGCTAGGATGAGCTAGGATGATTCACTGATTCACCATGGTCAGTAGAACAGACTTTGCCCCGGCGGAGGCAGAAATCCTCATGGAGGCATACAGTACGAGGAGGCGGACCACCTGAATGTGCAATTAGTGCACAATTACACATACACCACTCCACTGAAACATCACAATTACAATCCAAATATTTTATTCACATCTCCAAAAACGCAGTTCTTCCCTGATTATGAATCTGTTGAATTTTGAAATGAAATGGAGATGAGTGAAATTGTGTAAATGCAACTCCATCAGACTGTATAAATCTTTGATGAATGGATGAGCTAATAATTATCATTATGATCATTTTAATCTATATGCCACCTTTCAAAGGACCTAGGGTCACTTGATTTCTGACTTCACTGAATTTCCTGTTGGGATAAATCACCTTTTGATTTGATTTCAGATGGTCTGCAATGCTGAAGCCTGATCAGCAATGTTGTGGCAGAATGTTCTGGCTCAGTGCATGACTCAAGAGTCTTTCTGACCTCTGAAATCTATCAGCACCTATCAAAAGGTGAGCCACACAAATCCTATTAATAACCACTTTTTACACAATGACTGTTTCAAGAATGTCACTCTGTTTATGAGGTTGTATTGATGAGATTTTGTGTTGACAGGTGAATTTCCTGGTGTGTTGCTGGGAGACAGGGGGTATGCCTGCCAGCCTTTTCTCCTGATACAATACATGGACCCCAGTAAGCACAGCTGGCCCACAGTCATGCCCATGCCAAGACCAGGGCAAGAGCTAAAATGACCTTTGGCCTCCTGAAGGCATGCTTTCGGAGTCTTCGGAAATTAAGGGTCAGCCCTTTGAGGTAATGTGAGATTCTGTGGCTTGTGCTGTCCTCCACAATGACTGTGACAATCCTGCAATCTTCCCTGATGATGAGGACCAATATGTGTTAAATTCTTGTAGTTAATATGCATGCTATGAATTTCATTTAAATATGTCCTTCACTGGCAGAGGAATTTCTGTTTTTGTATTTTTTAATTTAATTTTAATTGATTTGGCCTTTTATGATTGTGCTGTATACTGTGTGTATAAGAGCTTGCAGGTAGACAACTGCATCCACTCAGTTGTCTGTTCATTTGATGGTTATGGATTTGTCCTGCATTTATTTCGTGTGCAGACATGCAGGGTGTATTATATACAGACCTTTTGAATGTGTTTTTATCCTTGTGTTGTATAATATGCTTTGATTTTGTGCATTATATCTTGTAGAGTCAGTGTGACTTCAGTTTTGGAAGGAGCTGATGGTTTACCTGTTCTGTTTTACCCTTATTCATTAAAAGAACATAATGTATTTATATTTATAAAGTATGTGTATTTTTTAGACAGAGTATTAGGAACACATTGAGGAAGAAAGAAAGTCATACATTTATGAGACTGGCATTGTCTTGCATTCATCTATTTGTCTGTGAAACCTATACTGAACTACAGTTCCACAAAACGCTCCATAGCCCTCTTTCCTTTCATTCAAGGAGCCCAAAGGATTATATAGCTGCAGACACCATTCACCCAGAGACAAACTTTTTGTACAGAATGTAATTTATTTATATATATCTTAGATGTGCCTTTTCATATTATGTGTCTTTAAGCCAAGAGCTGCTGAAGAAAATTTTGTTTTGCATAATAACAATAAAGATTCTTGATTTTAACTCTCCTCCTCAAAAACAGTGGGTTACAATATCATGACTTTATCTACCTAAATGTATTACTATATATATATATATATATATACATGTAAATGTATTACTATATATATATATATATAGTCTATGGGAAAACTGTACATTGTCAAATGATTGCAACATAATCTAAAATCATTTATCCAAAATTATTGAAATTATTGATCACACACGTATAAATAATGACAGTGGGTGTAGTTATCTGTAATAACAATGCTTAGTGGGCAGTGGAATAACTACAGGTTTCCATTTGTGGTGACCGCTAACTGATATAAGGGCTGAGATTAAATAGATCCTGGAACTTAGCCTTCACTGCCTTCACTGATCCTTCACTGATCCTTCACTGTCTCTCTCTCTTCATTCTAGTGGTTTGTGTCCAGTAAAGTTATGCCTGTTTTAATCTTTTTTAAGTAAATGTATTCAGCATTCACATATTAAAATTAAACTATAATGTAGTACAGTTACTCATATTTTGTCCTTTAAACACATGTGGTTTTGTTACCTTCTAACCTTGTTGGGGTGGGTGGATGGATCAGACATAGACAAATCCCAGAGGAAATCAGATTTGGCACACATCCCCAATAAAGCAAAATGATCTCTTCCATATTAATACACACCACACAGCTTCAGTGCCCTGCACTTCACTCTGACCATTTCATAATCTGGAGAACATACTGGAAATGCTTACTGACAGGATGATTTCTGTGTCAGTGGGATGTCATTGAATTTGGGTTTATCAAGAAAGTTTCAGAAAGGGGATGTTGCAGGGGCTATGGTCCATGTTGAGAACAAAGTGTTTTGTCCTTTCCTATTATCACCAGAAACTTGACCAAGTAGCTCTCTGGGCTCCAGCCCGACTCTGTATGAGAGTCACTTTCATGGTGTGTTACACAATACACAGTATCAGATGTTTTGTCCTTGCATGGGTTTTCTCCAGGTACTCCAGTTTCCTCCCACAGTCCAAAAACATGCATTAAGGTTAATTAGAGACTCTAAATTGGCCATTGCTGTGAATGACAGTTTAAGGTGTGTGTGTCTTGCAATGGGCTAGTCGTGAAGCGTTGAGATGATGATTGCATTGTATCATTGTGTGTATATATATATATATATATATATATATATATATATATATATATATATATATATATATATATATATATATATATATATATATATATATATATATATTATATCATTAAATAAATTACTGGCATTTGCACTCAGAGCCTCCACTGCATGGAGCACCCGATCATTTGATTCAAAAGATGTAGTCAGTCAAATTTAAGAAGATTGTGAAATTTAAAGTCTAAACCAGTTAAATCCTCCATGAGCTGAAGGCACAAACCCATGGTATATTATGTTTATTTGTGAGTCAAACCCATTTAAACTTTGTGTTACTATAATACACAAATGAGCAATTGGCAAAAGTTGCTCCTTTAACTCCTCCTTTAACTCCTCCCTTAACTTTAGTTAACAAAATTTGAATCTGTCAAACTGTTGTTCCAGCCAAGTAAATATGTGCATTCACACATCCATGGCAGATTATGACCTCCAAAATGTTCTATTGTCTGAGCATCATTGTTTACGTGTTTCAGTGATGAACTATCACGTTATCAACCACAGAAGAGTGCAGGACAGTGGTATCTCATCAGCCATTAACCCCATGGTCCTTTAACTCAGACTAGACTTCCTGGGCTATATTTCTTTGGCCACCTGGTATCTCTGGCAGTGCATCCACACCATTATAATATCATAACTCTATGGCCCAGGACCATCATAGTGACACCAAAGCTTTTACTCTCTCCCACTCATCCACCTGATTCAATTTAGATTGTGCTGATAGCCCATGTATCCTTTTGATCTTTAAATTTGTGTATGTCTGTCATTTAATGTGGGCCCCAAAGTTCAAGTATCATGTGGATTATATTATATTAAATAACAAAATTCTAATGAGCCCTGCAATGGACTGGCAACCTGTCCAGGGTTGCCAGGGTGTCCCTGCCTTTCGCCCTATGTGAGCTAGTGCTAGGCACCAGCAGACCGCCGTGACACCATTAGGTATGAAACAGGTATGAAGATGAATGAATGCTGAAAATTCACATGAACCATGTACAATTACAGGATCAACATGGTTATTGTTTTGAGCTTGCTAAGATGTGCAGTTCATGTGAGCCTGGTGCACATGCAGAGACATACACAACTCCATTATTTAATAGATGAACTGGCCTGCAGATGCTCACACTGTTTTTGGAATGGATTTCAATCAGGGTACCATCGGCTCAACAACATCTATTGAGGAGCAAATTACAGTTGGGGATTGGGGGGGCAGTGTTTTATCAGCGGTGCCATGCTTGTCCACCGAGCTGCTTATTTTTCAGGTAAACATAATCCAGATTCAGCTCTGGCAGGGGTAGATTCAATTAAGATACAGAGACAACTTTGTTAATACGGCCATATCTTAATACCCTAGCCACAGCTTGTAATGAATCAGGGCTCAGGGGTAAAAGCTGGGAGTCAGGCACAAGGGAAAATGACTGGGTATAACACTGTCCTGTATTTCTGTCTGCTGAATTTACAGTCATCAGGCCACTGCTACTGTATCAGTATTTAACTTAGAAATGTCTTCAGGTATTCAGGTCTTAATTCACAATAGATATTAATCAACTAATATGGTTGCGAAAGAGGAATCTTATCTTATTTCCATCTGGTTTACTTCTCTTTTGTTAATGTTATTTCTCAGCAGTAATACACATATACAAAGAAACATATAATCCAAATACAGAAAGGGTGGGTTATGATCATGTGGGCATGTGTGAATGTGTTAGCCTGAACTCGTGGACCTGGTGGGTTCTACACCCTGGCTGCTAAATCCAATGAGTTGAACCTGTCACTCAAAACAACAAACTCATGCATCATGTATTGCATTGCTTTGATTTCTGTTCTAAACTTAGGCATTCCAGAGGTTAATGAGGAAATGCTCACTTTTATGCATAATATGGCTTACTCTTACCCTGGCCTTTTTTTCATCTGGAGTCAAGTACACATGACAGCCAATGTAAACCAATGTAAGCAGTAGGATACAAATTTTTCAACTTTTTGTTTCAATCGTTGGAGGGCATCAGGCAAAAGTGAACTTGGTTTCATTTGACCCTTGAATAAATAAGGGGTAAAGAAAGAAGGTAAGAAAAGAATTTTCAAGACCGTTTGTTCTAAAATGTACTACTACTCATAATTTTGGCTAAAGCAACTTTTGTGACATAAGAATTCTTTACCACTGCAGGAACAACAGTTTGACATTGAATGGCATCCACAAGGCATCCACACTGTCCTGAAGCTCTTTCAGTTATCCAGTCTGGGTCACAAGCTCCACATTCTGACTACAGTGTCAGCTGAGAGAATGCATCCCTGAAGTGAACTGGCTGCCTAACCAGAGTATATCTCATCCCTCTGGATGTTAATATTTATTGATGACACTAGGCTGGTGTTAGAGCATTAAAAAGGGGATCGGGAAGAGGGGCTCTGTAGACTTAAGCCCTGAGAGGCCACAGCGACTCAAAGTCTTATTCAGATGATGTGCTGTGAGATGCTTGTCCTTGAAGAAAGGGAATTAGTGTATGCGAAAGTCAAAGGAAAAATGAAAGTGTGCATGTGGGGGATGGTAGAGACAGAAAGAGAGTGTGTTGAATATGACATAAAAATGTGTGTGTGGATTTCTTTGTGTGTTTGTGTGCATATTTAAGCATTTGCCTGTGTGATAGAGCAAAACAGGGACGGGGGAGAGAAAGGCAAAACAACCTTTTTTTTCACACAGGGAGAGATGATGCAAAGAGCACAGGCTGGTACAAAACTGTTTCCACAGGACAAAGCAGACAATTACCTGTCCAGGAAATGCAGATCAAAGCAGATTTAAATCCAAAAGACTTGTTCTGTGTGGTTCCAGCAGTCCTGACCATGAGTCATGCTTTGCCTGTCTGTGTTCAATTCAGTTTAATTAAATTCAAAGTTCCAGTTCATGCATGACATTATCTCAAGACACTTAAAATGATCAAAAGAGCAAGCAACATATACTGACCAAAGCCCACAAAACTAAACAGGACTCTATGAGCATGGTGAGGTGACATTTGCAAGAAAAACCCCTGGAACCAAGGTACACTCATTTGCTGACCAACAGCTGGGTTACAACAGAATAGATAAATGAAAGACAGAATTAGTAACAACATGAGATTGGGTGAGTTCATGCTAAAGGTCCAGTAGAACCTGATGATACACAACCTTAGCAACAATAGGTGGAGGCAGGGCCAAGGTGAGGGTCCAGGATCTATAACACACTTTGATAGCACACTTCCAGACTGCAAAAGAAGCCTTGCTTGGAGACAGTGGAGACTATAAATTTGTAAGCATACATTTGATATGTAAGGAGTTGGCGTTAGAAAGCAGATTAAACATCTGCATTGTCTTAGTATGTTTCTATACTGTACAAGCTGGCCAGACAGCACTGAAATTTAGCATTTATGAGGTTCAAGGCTGCAAAATAAATAAATTCAGTGAACATGAGAGGCATCTGAAAAGACAGATACAGACAACGGGCTGTTGAGTGCGAGAACCCATAGAAAGCATATCTATGGATTATGGAATGGGAAATATACATGTAATTTTGGCTGCTGTACATAGTCTAAAAGACAATGTTTCTGCCCATACTATTGTCGGAAATTGTATGATCTGTGAAAAACCTTCATAGGTTACACTTTCCTGAGAAATTGGAGTTTTATGTCTCTCTGCCTTCTGTTTGCCGAGCTGGATGTGGAGAAATCTTGTGCAAATGCAATACAGCATTTCCTATACTATTCCTTTGTTTTGATTTCTTAACTCCCTTTCTCGACAAAGAAATTTTGGGAAGAATAAAAAAAGAAGTAAAACAAAACAAAGAGATATTCAATTCTTAATGCATTCAAATATCTTACCCACTTCACATCCACTGGTGACACTGGGGTCTGCTCGTGCGTCTCGAGATCATATAGGCAGGGATTACGCTCTGGACAGGTTGCAGTCCATTGTTGAGCACATATACCATTCACACTCTCCTTAACACCTAAGGACAATTTAGAGTGTCCAACTGACCTCAGTACCTCTTTGTTGGTCTGTGGGAGGAAACCTGAGTACCCTGAGAAAAGACACGCGGAGAACTTTCAATCTCCACACAACAATTGCACTAACCACTGTGTTGCCATGTGTGTTGGCAGTTCAATATATTCTACATATGCCTCAAGGTTATGTGGCGCTTGTAGACACAATGATGATCTGATTAGCTCAGTATTTAAGTGATGGGGTGATAAGATTGATGCATTTTAATGCAAATGTCAACAGTAGAATGTAGAATCATGTTCTTAACCACTCAAAAAGCTGTGTTTTTATATAAATTACTGGATATGGGATGTATGTAGATGTTGAGAAAATGCTGAAGAATATATATATATATATATATATATATATATATATATATATTTTTTTTTTATTAGTTTTCCACATTGAAAAAACTACAAACTTCTTGATGCACCCTGATTAACACTAACCATAACAGTATATCAAACTATGAAATGAGTTTCAGTTCAACCTTTTTCAAAGACAACACATTTTGTTGTGATGCTTCACAGATAGGCCTGCACTAAACTTTTTCATGCAAATGGAGAAGCAAATGGATCCAAATGAGTCCCACATGAATAGGCACTTGACAAAGTTGCCATGGAATAACCTACAGCAAACTACAGCATGGAATAACCTACAGCAAAACCAAACCATTTCTGTATTGTAAAATATTTTATATTTATTTAGGTCCATCTGATAAGTCCCACCTAAACATGGGGTCACCAAACTGTCATGGCATCTTCAAACTCTGCATGTGTCATCTTATTTGCAAAGCACCCCATCTGCAAGAGCCCCTTCCCAGTTTCTATTTAAATCCTAGTGTGAATTTCTACTTACCCAGGAGCAAGAGGGCAGAATTTCTTTCATCATGACATGCTCTGCAGCTGTCCACAGGTGGGTCATCATTGCACCTTGCTAAATTATTGGAGAATATCATCACATGGAACATGGAACACAGGGAAAAGGAACCAATCTTAACCCCTCACAAGATGGTTGATGGCAGGGATGTTTCAATCCAGCACTCCAGTTTCAGCTTCACACAGTACTGTAGATAATTCAGCTACCTTTGCCACCTGCCACCCAATATTAAGCCAAAATTGAGTGAATTCATTACAAATCACCCCTTCACCCCCATCCAAACCCTGCTCAAACTGCTTACATCCTGTAATCCGACAGATTACTGACAGAGCATGAAATGTGGCGTTTCCATCGACAAAAGTTAAATGTTGTAGGAAAGGAGGAGCGTTCTGGCTTTGCTTCGTGGATTACACCCTGTGAAACCCCCTTAATGCTAGCATAATTTGATGGAGCTGCCAATTTGCTGTATGCGCACTCTCTCTGCCCCACTTCTTATCCCCTCTTCCTAGCCCCCAAGTCAAAGCCGGCTTTGCTGCAATACTTCTGAGGAGCATTGGAAGTTTGGAGAGGTGGAGAGACATTGGGAGGAGGGACAAGCAGATGATGCCTGGGATCCCTTCCTCCCCTAAGCTTATGATTGCAATGCTAATGTCATTGCAGAATTTGTCACATTTGGATTTGCATAATGCTCTCTGAGTCAAAGGTACCACAGGTACGAAGACAGAAACTGAAAAATGGTATAAAGTTTTATCACCTTCTGACCCAATAAAACGCCTAAGGCATTAAGTCCTACACATTGTGTAAGAATTACCCCCATCTAAAGGTCATATTGTGTATTGCATTCAAATGAAAAGTGAACTCTAATGGCTGCTTGTTTCCAACATGCACCGTAACTATGGTAGCCACCATGTATCAAAAAGCCTCTCTCGCTGATCTCTGGCATCTCTGTTCTAGCTCACAGGAAGAATGCATTGGTGATAAATATCCTTTGCCAGCAGCAGCAGTTTTAAGATGGTGGACTCCCATGGCACTGTCCTTCGAGCTTGCATTGTATAATATTTTTTGTTTATATTCCAAAATCTGTCTGCATTAATATATGGAGTTATGATTGGAGTATTATGAAGCCAGATAGATACCAAGATCAAGTTCAAGTCGAGCAGCAAGAAGACAGGTGGGAGCAGGGGGCACAGAATGTAGTGTGGTTGGTTGATGCATCTCTGTAGGTGGCGACTGGGTGGAGCCAGGTGGGGATGTGTGTGGTACCAGAGGGTTTAAATCAGCTGATTTTCACCTGTGAGGGATGGAGAGGGTGAAGACGGGGAACATCTGAATTTTCACTGCTAGACTACACTAGATTGCACTGCCCGAGATGTCTTTTTAGGGTTGTTTTTTCACTGTTCATTTTTAAATAATAAATGGTACTTGAATCGGCATTTCTGAGAAGCCCTTTTGTTGCAAGCGCGTCTGGCAAAGCTTCCCCTTGTTCAGCCTCTCGGCGACATCAGTCAGCATCTATAGTTGCCGCTATATTGTCAGCAAAAAAGATTAACTAAGCTGGACTGGAGCCGCCATTGAGTCAGCTAGCCACGTATATATGAATGCGGAGCAAATGGAAATTCACACACATGGACCACACACAGCACAGCCGGCAACAACGTTGGTATGTTTCACCATGGTGATCAGAGGTATGTAATCTGCTTCTGTTGTTACATTGGTCTTTGGAAACAGTTGGAAACAGGTATTGCTGAATGGAAATCGGCACGTTGCCTCTGTGTTTTAACTGATGCTGGTGAAGAGGAGTTTTTGATCCAGCATCTGGACTCACGTGCCCTGATGAATGTGTGTTTGCGCAGCACTGGATTGATTGATTGATGAAGTTCTCCTACGTTATTCTTGTGGCTGTTGATATCGCTGGCTTTGCATTGGATTCTCTCTGTGATTATTATTTTGTGAACAAAAATGAGTGCTACAAATGCTGGTTCAACTGTTGACAAATCTGAAGGGAAAAGAAAAATAATTCTCACTGAAAAGGCCATGATGAATAAAATTGAGAAAGGAAAGTGGATGAAATAAAATGCTTGATTTCCTCTCAAAAGGCTCATGGGGGATGAGAGAAATGTTTCATTGGTTAAATCTTAACTGAATGTTTTAAAGCAACTGTCTGATAATGCTACTGCATGCTCCTACTATTTCCTATGGATGAACAACAAAACCAGGAATTGTGGTTTTCAAAGGTCAATAAATATAAGGAAGGATGCATTAAGGAAGTGGAAGCATGGTTGAAAATAAACACATCTCAAGATGAATCCTTGTTGGAAACTCACACCGCTGAAAGGCCCAAGCAACACGAGGTCTCATCAGTGGAAAAGGATGCACATGTGGTTGTGGAAAATGGAGAACAACCTCAATTTTACCAAAATCCTCAAAGTGATGATCAGGATGAAATAGCACCACATGACAGCATGACTGCCTTTCAAACCAAGGCAGTGTGAAAAATAGCGAAAGATCTAATGTGTCAACTGCATCTGCCCATCTCAGAGCTGAGGCTGAAATGGCTGCCTTGCTTGCCCGGCAAAAGTTGCTCTTAAGGAGAAGGAGGAACAAATAAGGAAACAAAAGGAAAAGCTCCAATTTGAAGCAGAGATAGCCGCATCCATGGCAAAAATAAATGTTTTGAGAACCTCTGGATCAAGTGTTAAGAGTGCTTCCTCTAAGAAACTGGATGGGATGGAATCTTTTTGAGAAAAAGCTTAATATAAAGGCAGAGCCTTTTGTACCACATAAAGATGGAAAGGATGGAGGGGCACAACCACCTGCAATAAAAACTTCAAATCCATGCTTTGGAGGTTCAAAATCAAGGCACTCAGAGGGCATGAGTTACGTTCATCACAAGCCTTTGGTGCCAAGAGAACCACAGATCCCAGTTTCTAAGAATGCAATGCAACCTGTGTTTCATCTCCAAAATGCTAGTGCACCTGTAACGGTGCAGGTTGAGTCACAGATCTTCTGAGGCACAAACGACACTGAGGCACTATGTTTCTTAGGTGGTTTAATAAAGTTTAATGATTTAATAAAGAAAAAAAACAATTGTCGTCCTCTGCGAGGTCGGTCCAGCAAGGGCAGTGCTAACGTGATTGTCCACTGAACTGCATTAGGGGTCAGGCTAAAAACACACACTAAAAACCAACTTTACACAGCACTACACAACAGGGCATGCAACTTCCCATACCACACAAACGTAAATGGCACACTCGAAAGATAAAAAAAAACAAGCCAGCGCCTGCGCTGGGAACCCAATTCACACCAGCATGCAAACACACACCATGCAGGAATATAGCACCAGCCTAGACCCTCTTTTTTAAAAAGCAGAACTAGTGATAGTCGAATTGGCTAAAAGTAAATTTAAGGAGATACCACCCTAGGCCTAGGTGAATTGACAAAAAAAGACAAAAAAAGACAAAAAAAGGAATATAGGAATAAAGGAAAAAAAGGAATATAGGAATAAAGGAAAGGAAGCCGCAAATTTGGATAAAGCCCTCAAGGTGGCGGTTTTAGACGGGCCACAAAACCTGGGAATCACTAGGTGAGTTTCAGGTCAGTTCTAAAGGCTGAACTGGGGGTGTAGAAGAAAAGTTCAATTGTAAGCTCCCACTCGAACATTAGTTGACGAACAGTGTCTGAAGCAGCCTCTCATTGAATATCTATACCTCATAAAGGTAGCACAAATTAATTAAATAAAGGAAAAAGGAATTAAGTGGCATAAAAATAAAAAACAAACAAAAAAAGTGCTTTCAGAAAAGAGGGATAAAGTTGAATGAGCGTTTGGTCTTGAGGATTTGTTTGTCTGATCTCTGTCTGTGAATATTAAACATTTGTGTTTAATGTTAAAAGTTATTAATAATAATTTAGAAATAGATAAGGAAGATATCTTCTTGCTAATGATTAGACTATGAGCCTTTGAGGGGACTTTTGTTAAAATTATGAGCTTCGACAGAGGACTTTTGTTAAAATGTATGAGCCTTTTTGGAGGACTTTAAGGACTTTGTAAGCTCATGAGCCTCTTTCAGAAGACTTTTTGATAAAGTTTATGAGCCCTGAGAAGGACTATGATTCTATAGAAAATATAAGGATGATGAAGTTGAACATGTCTAACATCTTCTAAGTTTGTGTGGAATTCTTTTCTGTGTGTCAGATGTTCACCTTGAGAAGCTTGACGTTGAGAAGTAATCAAAGGGGGGTTTAAAAAAGAAAAACATCAGTAATAATGTTGAAAATATGGGGGAGAGGAGAAAATATATAGTATATAAATGATCTAAGTCACAGCGATAATACCTGAATTGTTGATTGTATGGAATGTAATATATTTAACTCTTGTCTTCTTCTTCTTCATCTATGGTGAGAGAGAGAGAGTGAGGTAGAGACAGCCAAGACGGAGACTGCCTAGAATTCTTGGAGGCAGATGAGGAGAAAACTGGATTGAAGGTCGCTGTCAGCAGTGTGTGCAGCTCCTGGATCCAGGCCAGTACGGTTTTGTTCACAAACTCTTTTCCTAACAGATTTCTCATTGTTACTGATACATATATTCGATCTGGGGGTAGTAGAGTGTTTTTGTCTGCTTGGTTATTGCAGAAATTAGGGCTTGGCAACAGACTGACCATTTAAATACTTGTGGCTTAACCATTTCTTTTGGAGTTGGCAAATCTATTCCAGGATTTTTTGCTGGTTGGCTGTGGCTTATAAATAATTTAAACAAGAATACAGGAGAATATTACAATGGCGTCAATGAATATTAAGATTCCAAAGGTGATAACTCTTGATATCATCTATAAGAACAATAAGAAAATGAGAGATTGACAGAAAGATTAGTAGCAGAAGTGGATACACCTTTTTCACATACAGAATCAGTCAAGTGTCCCCCACCATATGAGGAGCAGCTTAAAGCTCAAAAAATTTATCCCCAGCTTCCGATAATAAGTCAGGAAGGAACATATCAAATAAAGAATGAGGATGAGAAGGTTATCGAAGTGGGACAGGCTGAAACAACTATAAAAATGTATCCCAGTTCGAAAAGCAAAACTAAAACAACGCAACAGAAAACTAAGGGTGGATTGAAGATTAGAAGGATGAGATCTGGAGTTGATGTTGATGATCACAGTGATCAGGAAGGAGCTATAGGAGGATATGATCCTAATGTGAGAAGGATATTGGCTAGAGCTGAGAAGAAAGGAAGGAGATAGCAATATCTAAATGTGCAGCACATAAGACAGATGTGTCAAGGGTGACACAAGGGAATAAAGTAGCTGATGAAGCTGCAAAAGCAATTACAGGAGCAGACAAATTGGGTAAAGTTTTACTAGTTACCCATGAAGTTGATTTAGAAGATAAGATCACGCTCAGGGATGTAATTCTAATGCAGGAAGCTGCTCCCGAGATGGACAAACAGTTGTGGCAGGAGCGAGGAACCACTCAGGATCCTACAGGTCTTTGGAGAAATCATGAAGGGTTGATAGTAGCACCTTCAGACCTGTTAGGTTTAATGATTCAGGAAGCACATGGGTTAGCTCATGTTGCAAGGGGGGAAGTCAGAAGAAAGATCACAAAAGAGTATGGTTGTTGGGCACCATATATGTTGGAACAGATTGATTATTTTATAGGCAGGCGTACAATCTGTCTAAAGAATAATGTTCGGAAGGGAGTGAAGGTTTCTCCTGGTTATATACCAACTCCATGCGGGAGTTAATGGTGGACTTTGTTGATATGATCAAACCAGTTGATGGAAAAAGATATATGTTGGTGGTGGTGGATAGATTCTCCAGGGGGCCTGAAGTCTTTCCAACAAAAAGAAAGGATGCTCAGTCTGTTGCCAAGTTTTTATGTAGAGGAGTCACAAGCCGGTGGGGGCTTCCGGATCAAATATCTTCAGACGATGGGAGGGAGTTTGTGGATAGAACTGTGAAATTGATTTTACAAAAACTGGAAATGAAACAACGTCTTGGTTCTGTTTATCATCCACAAAGTCAGGGGATTTGTGAGAAAATGAATGGTATTCTGAAGAACCGTATTGTGAAAATCTGTCAGCATATGGATCTCAACTGGGTAGCAGCACTTCCTTTGGCATTGATGGTGTGTCGTTCAAGTGAGTTGCGTGATCTGCATATGACACCCCATGAGTTGGTCACGGGAAGATGCCAACTCCTTGTCTGCGCAATAACGGAAAGGGTCCGGGTTTGGCACTATTGGAAGATGAGATGAGGGCCTATGTCACATATTTGACTAATCTGCATAAAAAAATAACTATGCATGTTTCTGACAGGCAAAGAAAAGAAGAGGTGCAAGAGAGACTTGATGAGCAAAAAGCACGGTAAAACCAGGAGATAAGGTGTTCGTAAAAGTCTTTAGAAGGAAATGGTATAACGAATGTTGTGAAGGACCATTTGAGGTGGTGCGAAGCACAGGAACTGCAGTACAGGTCAAAGGGTCTCCAACGTGGTATCATTTAACACATTGTGTTAAAGTGCCTAAGGAGGAACCACCACGCTTAGAAAACAGAGAAGTTGAAGGCCAAAGAAGGTTAGAAGGAAATGTGCCAGAGCAGACAGGAACAGAAGAGATTGATGAATATCCTCCAGGACAAATTTTTGACAGGGAGATTGAACATGTGGAAGGGAATGTTGATGATCATTCTCATGTTTCTGATGATGCCAGAGATGACTTGGCAGTTAACCAGGGAAGGAGATTCGAAGAACTTGATTTCCAATATGTCCCCAGGGCTTCAGAACATATTTCAGGAGAATGTGAAGCATCAGAGGTGGCAGAGAGAAGCAAGTTTGTTAGAGGAACATCTAGGAAGCCAGTTAGACAGAGGAGTCCAAGACCGACGAGAAGAAGGACCAAACCAGAGCGATATGGGCACTAGGGTGGAAGTAGCTATAGGAAACTCAGCTAGGCTACCCTGTCAGTGCAAGGCTGGAGAAGGAGATGAAGGAAAATTGAAAGTGGAGTGGAGAGACAATCATGGAAGGATCCTTGATTTGTCAGGCACAGAGATAGAAGGAAAGGATGTATTGGTACATGAAGGAAAGAGGTCAGGTTTGACTGAAGATTGTAGTTTGTATGTGCGAGGGATACAGAGCGAGGATCAGGGAAATTATAGTCGTTCTTTTGCTGATTTAAGTTCAGGAAAAGAAGAGAGAAGACAAGTACAGTGACTGGTGGTGATAGGTGGAAGTGAGAGTTGACGATGATGTCAACTCCTCAGTTGAAGGTTGAGTGGAAAGCGACGATGGTCGCTCATTGAAGGATGGAGTAAGTAGGGGAGAGGAGTTTTTTGGCTCCGAAAGGATTTCAGATGGTCATGAGCATGTGTTAAAAAAGAGGGAGATGAGGTGGAAGGCGTTTGGTTTTGATTCATCAGTCTTAAAAATTGCAGATCCATGGGCAGGGAGGAACCTGTGGTTCCAACAGATAACACACTCAGTAAGGTCAGTGAAGAAATTGAATTGTCCATGTGTGGTGAAAGTACCATCACCAGGAACGTGGCCTTCAATTTTGGAAACAGTACCTGAACCACTATCTACGAAGTGTCAGTCATATGCCCTGTCATGGTTACTTTATCAACAGAATTCAGGAGGAGATTCAATAATGGCTTTGTCTGTGAATTTGTTCAAACCTAGACAAGATTGTGCTTGGTTGAAAAACTTGCCGTATATGAACTTGCTTGATCAACATGAAAATATGATAACAGCGATCCCTGAGTCAATGGAAGTGTCATCTATTAGGGCGAGAGACCAGGAATGTTTATGGGTATATCGGAGTGTGACAACTACATGATGGATTTTGGTAGACATGGTAAAGGAATAGAACGTTTTCCTGATGTGGAATTTACAGGACCACATCAAAAATAGAATATAATTTTGAGGGTTCAGAATCAGATTTTACCTGCAAATGTGACAATAGGCAATTTTAAGGATATCTGGTGGGTGTGTGGTAATAAAGCATATATATTCCTACCATATGGGTGGACAGGATGTTGTTATATGCCGATGTTGAAACTCACATATGAAGTTTTTACTTTGCAGAAGGGGAATGTATCTGATGACACCCCACCTAATACTGTGTTGGGAAATAGGATTAGAAGAGAGAGGACAGTTTCACAATTTCGCACCATTGGAGGATAAGTTTAGAGAGAGAAGTGGGGAATAGGCTTATTTCCATGGTATGGTGTTACATTTTTGGCTGATTGTTATGGGTAGAGTGTCGAGGGTCTTTAGGAAACGACACACAGATACGGCAGGGATAGTGTTCCTCTTTTTATTAAGGAACACAGTGCAAAACAGTGAATCGGTGCAAAAAATATATATATACAAGAGTGACACAAAAAACCCTCAAAAAATCCCAAAGTGGAAAAACAGCCAAATTTCAATATTTACAGTAAATGTCTTTGAAAAAAAAACACAAAAACGGCAATAGGAAGCCAAAATTTCATGAAAACAAAAATCTAGCCAAAGGCAAAAATACAGCAATAATACTCTAATACAAAAAAGAGGGCAACAATATACTGTGCACTTACAGAACCGTTGGAGAGCTGAGAGCATGCACCTGTACCGGACCCCCCAGCCAATGCCCCCTGCTCTCTATATGAAGGCACCTAAACACTCCCTGCAAGTGGCCCGTACCATTCTCCCCCTCTGCATCAGGGGGTTTCATTTAGTATTACTTTCCTATTAAAATTACGGAGTTTTTATTGACTCTACTTTCAAATAAATAATTCCTCGGCTCCCAGGAAATAACTATACACAATTACTTGTCACACAAAAAACTATTGAGCTGTGCCAACTCTTAATCATCAATGTCGAGTCGCAGGGACGCGCACGCATGAGCGCGGCTCCGCATATAGCAGCGGTGATCACCTGTCGCACTCTTTTGACAGAGGAACACGGTGCGCAAGGTAAGCCTGACGACTAATGCTCACATTCATTACTCCTTCCACTGTCACGGAGCTGGCACTCTCCGCGTCCCTCCGGCCCGGGTGCGCATACACACAAAACGCTCTGAAAGAGGGTGATACCCACAACAACAGAGAAACAAACAAAACTGACTGGGAAGGGAATGAATGGAGAGGTTTTGGGCGTTTGCACGTGCGTAATGGCGCACGTAAGAGGGAGCGGTGGTGATGCGTCCAGGCGCATTATCACACTGATCATATTGATAATATTGCATATACTTTGCAGGGATTTGCTAATGAAACAATAAAAGGGTTTGAGTTTCTGTCAAATACTCAGAAAAGCCATAGATTGACTCTGTTGAAACATGAGATGGGATGGGAGATGAGATTATATTTTGGCTAAACAAGGTGGTCTATGTGTGACTTTGAATTTGACAGGAGAAGCATGGTACACTCTGATTCCAGATACCACAGATAACATTACTAATGTCATGGAAGCATAAAGGATGCCTTTAGTCCTTCAAAGGGAGCTGGTTCGTCTGCGATAGCGTGGTGGAAAAATAAATTTGGAGCATTTGGGATGGTTTTAGCTCAAATTTTAGTTACAGTACTCATATTTTTTGTGACTATGTCCTGCTGTTGTCCGTTCATGATGGTCTGTGCTAAAGCTATGATTTTGAAATGGATAGGAATTGTGGTTCCTGAGGCACAGACTCAGATGCCATTGTTGCAGAATGGTATGGATGAAGATGAAGAAGAAGCTATTGAGGGAACATTGGGTAGATAGATATGCTTTTTAAATTTAAAGTTGTAAATATTTCAAGTATTATTTTGTGACTTGGTGATTTTATGTTTAAAATTGAAAGATTTAAGTGGGGAAATGAATAAGATGTTTGTATTTGTGTTTTCGAAAAAGATAGTTTTTTTCTTTTTTCTTCCTTCCTAGAGGAGAAGGATTCTAAACAAGAACAAGGAGATGCAGAGTTCAAAACAATGGAGGACGCTGAGAGTCAACGCTGCAGAGGAAGCTCCAGTGTATCTCATCTTTATGTTTTGAAACTTTTTGACATATGAAATTTGAAATGTGTGTGAATGAAATTTTGTTTTGTATGAAGTACAGATGTTTTGTTTTTTTTTCGAACGTTTAGGGTCAGAGAATGAATATGTAGGGAACGGTCCATTGGAGGGTCCGATGGGTCGACTAGCCCGAATTTGGACATTTTTCATTTTATGAAGTTTATATTTTTGTATTCGTATAAGAAAAATCTATAAAAATTGTAAAAGTTTGAAAATTGATTGGCGTGCTATACTGTATGTGGTCGCCTTAGGCAAAGGGGCCGTGAGAGAATTTTCCTGTCCAAGAGTGTATGATAGTTGCCTGATGGGTTTTTTGCTCTCACACTCCATGAAGAATATGTTAAAATGTATGAAAAGGAAGTGACTATGTAGTCTCGAAGGGGGGAAATATGAATAAATTAACCCTAACCCTGAAGGGTCCAGAACGCTTCAGTGGTGATCAAGAGTCTGTTGGACTGTTCTTGACCAACTGCTCGTTGCTTTTTGCCTTGCAACCGATCACGTTCGCAGCCGAGGCTACTGAGGTAGCATATGTTATCAGTCACCTAGCAGGCCGGGCACGTGCATGGGGAACTGCTGAGTGGGATCGTGGATCTCCTAGCTGTTCCTCTTATGAGAGATTCTCTGCTAAGAAAAGTTTTCAGCTAAATTCTCAGCTAACCAGACAGTAGCTGACTACTCCATAAAGTTCTGGAGCAGGGCTGCCCGTTCTGGCTGGAATATGGCAGCTCAGGTGGAGCAATATCTCACTGGCCTAAGCGATTATATTCTGGGCAAGTTAGTTTCTTACGACATTCCCACCACACTTGATGAGATCATAGAATTGACTGTTGGAATAGATACTCGTATTCAGGCCCATAGATTAGCTCGCAATGCTAACTGGATTCCCTTCCGGGTCAGGGTTAGAATTTCGGGGGAAGCGTCACGCGGTCTCGAACCGGAACCTATGGTCATTGGTCACTCGACTCTTAAACCGGAAGAGAAAGAACGCAGGCGAAGAGTGGGGTTGTGTCTTTACTGTGGGGGTTCTGGGCATTATGCTGCTACATGTCCAGTAAAAGACAGGGCTCGTTTGTAGTGGAACCGACGAGCTGAAGTGTCATAAAACCCTCTGTGACAAACCGGTTAACACTTCATAGTGTTATAGAGTCCACGAAGCTAGCTTTGTTGGTGGATTCTGGGACTGAGGTCTGTTTTATTGACCATGAGCTGGTAATCCAGCTGGGAGTCCACTTAAAACGGCTAAAGGGCGTTGTACCAGCTCGTGCACTGGATGGTCGTTTATTGGCAGAAGTTTCTGAGATTACCGAGATTCTGAGTCTGACTATCTGTGATTTTCACAGAGAATTGATCAGGTTCCACTTTATCTCCTCCCCTGTTGTTCCTCTTATTCTTGGTTACCCCTGGTCGAGAGAACACAATCCCATCCTGAATTGGGAGACAGGGCAAATCAGTGGGTGGGGGGAGGGGTGTAAACGGAGATGCTTTGTCCCTGTCAATTCCAGACCGGAACCTTTCCACGAGGGGGACGTCCGAGGTGTACCAGAGGTGTATAAGGATTACTTTCCAGTCTTCAGCAAATCCAAGGCATCATCACTTCCCCCGCACCGGAGTTATGACTGTGCCATTGACCTGCTGGAGGGAACGAAAAGGACGGCTCACTGAGGCCATGTATCGACAACAGGGGGCTGAATGACATCACTATCAAGAACCGCTAATGGAAGACGGCTTTCAACACTCCCAGCGGATACTATGAGTATTTAGTGATGCCATTTGGACTGACTAACGCTCCAGCTTGTTTCAGTCCTTTATCAATGATGTTCTGCGGGAATATCTCAACCAGTTTGTTTTCTTCTACCTGGATGATATTTTGATCTTTTCTCGTTCCATGGATGATCACGTCAATCATGTCAAAACCATTTTGAAAAAATTGTGGGACAATGTCTTGTGCGTAAAGACAGAGAAGTGTGAATTCCATGTTAAAACTGTCTCTTTTCTGGGAAGTATAATTGATAACGGAGCTGTCCGTATGGATCCTGCAAAAATTGCAGCAGTGAGAGACTGGCCTCATCCATAGGATAGAAAACTGCTCCAGAGATTCTTGGGCTTTGCCAATTTCTACCGACGATTCATCAGGAATTACATTTGGGTGGCTGCACCTCTCACTGCGCTTACTTCCTCCAAGAGGAGGTTTTGCTCAGGAGTCCTGAGGGGGAGACTGCCTTCGTCTCTTTAAAAGATGGTTTTACCTCGGCACCCATCCTAGTTTTGCCTGATATGGATCAGGCAAAACTAGGATGGGTGCCGAGGTTCATGGTGGAAGTGGACGCTTCAGATATCGGAGTAGGAGCAGTTTTGTCGTAGCGGTCCAAGGACAATAAGATGCACCCCTGCGATTTCTTCTTGCAAGAAGGGGGGGGGGGGGGGGGGGGGGGGGGGCTTGTGTGCTTCATTGTGTGGACCGACCTTAAGAACTTGGTTAACTTGGTTAAGAACTTGATTTGAACTTGTTACTTCCAGGCTGGACTACTGCAACTCTTTACTCGCTGGATGGATCCTGTCATGTGCTGCAAACCACTGTGTGAGAGATTTGATTGGTGAAAACACACAGCAACATACTTCTTCAGATGGTCTCCACCGCTCTCATTCTCAGGTACTATGTCCATGGAAAGAGTGTCTAAGGAAGTTATCAGATGTAAAATAGAAGATTTTGATCAACAATTGTTCAACTATGTTCATCAGGGAATGCCTATTCAACATTCAGGATTAATTCATTATAGTTCATTTTGGCTGTCAAAGCATAAAGGCCCCAGTATGCTTCTGCGCCAACATCTGCGCCTTCTGTTCTGCCCAACCA
Organism: Karalla daura; assembly: GCA_029224185.1. Lineage (NCBI taxonomy): Eukaryota > Metazoa > Chordata > Actinopteri > Chaetodontiformes > Leiognathidae > Karalla > Karalla daura. The sequence continues at coordinate 624,712 of CM055198.1, forward strand.
CAGGGGGGCAGTATAAATGTCTCTGACAATGTCTCAAATGTCTCTGACAATCGTAACCATATACAATAAATGATCCATATATATTTATGGTAACTATATTTTGAATTGATTATTTGGGGTGGGGTGCTACTGGGTCAAAAGCGATGTCTGCTACGGTTCCTCTCTCTCTCTTTGTCCCGTGTGAGCGAGTGGCAGGACCACACACAGGACAGCTTGCGCAAAGGGCGAGTCAACTGAAAAACATTTTAATGAATTTAAAATGTCATTAAAGCGTCATTAAAAGCGGACATGTCCAGGCAAAAGTGGATGTTTTGTCCACGTATTTAAACACGGATCTATAGCGCTACCCTGTTTTACATGTACAACCAGCAGTACAGTTGAAGGAGCGTGCATATTGGTCGAAGTCTCTTGCGATGCCTCCATGACAACCAACAACAAACTGTTTTTTTGTGGGGGAGAAATGAGCTCTCCCACGTTACCAATGGGGTTCTTGAGTGCTCGACTCCACCTACTGTTGTGGTGAGTTCAGTAAGGCACATGCGCGACCGTTGTTTGCGAGGTCTCAATTTTTTTCCTGCACAAATCCATCTGTGCCATCTCCGCAGACAGCACAGACATGAGGCACAGACGTCCATCTGCACCATTTTTCGTGGAAGCATACAGGGGCCTTAAGCAAATGCTAATGTCATGAAACAGTTTAGAACTGTATGAAAGCAACTGATACATGTACAAAATCATTTGCAATTTATTCAAAGGAATAAGAAACTGCTACTATGATGTGCAGAAATGACTAAATGTTGTGGAGGTTGGACAAATACTCAAAAATCATCAAAGCGAATAAAGAAAATGAAATCAGACTATCCCTGACAAGTGAGTATGTGTGCATGTGTAGTGTATGTCGCTTAGCACAATATTACTCCAACTTTTTACTACTTAAGCCGCAACATGAGCAGCTGTGGAAGCTATTCAACCTACTCACACATTTCTGTTCGCAATTTACTGACTGTGCGCTTGTGTCTGTGTATGTCTAACACAGTGGGGGCTGGTTTTGAAATTGATGAGGTGGGCTAAAGAAAAATTCTAACATTACATTAGCAAAATTAGCACATATCAGCAGGCTGTTTTAATGTCACAATTTGTTTCTCTTTGCCCAATCAGTAAACCTAGTCTGTTCCTGATTACCTGCTTTCTCTGCCTCTGCTCACTGTCACACCCCTGTTCTGTCTTCCAATCTGGTTTCCTCTGTCCGTTCTGTACCGATCCTGTGGCAACTAGACTGATTAACTGGGTACTCAGGTCCACCTGTGTGTCAGCCTAGTTGCCAGATAGTTTTCGGTGCTCCCAAGACTTTCAAGCACTCTTTTCCTGGGGGAAGTTGCACAAAAGTAGGATTAAGACATCCAGTATGAATGAATGAGCCGAGATCAATGAAGCCAAAACAAGAGTTCAGGCTTAACTGGTTGAGCAAAGACCAAGCCAGAATGAGCAGACACGGATTCTTTAAGTCAGGTGAAACCAATCCTGAATATTCTCACTCACAGCTCCCTCAAATAGACATCACCAACCAATCACAGATTCACTGATTCACCATGGCCAGTACAGCGGCGTACAGAAGACTGTGACATTGAAGAGGAGTTCTACAGGATTGCAGGTAAAAGAATCAATAAATTATGGGACAACTGTTAACAGTCACAGTAGGATACTTGTGTTACAGATGTCATTGGTGCACTGGACTGCACACACATCAGGAAAAATCCCAATCAGGAGCCCACGAGGCAGATTCAGGAAATCCTTTCACAGCATTAATGTTCAGGTGACCATAGCTTTTTGATATTGTCAATTCAGAACCTAGGTTACTAGCTTATTATTATTTAATTATTAATTTTGATAAGGGTACCACCCTGTAAACCAAGGACCAGTCACTAGGTTAACCAAGTCGAATTACCTCTAGCCCTGATCTGAAGGAGGTGAGATCCGGGCACTGACCTGGATTTAGCAATTGTTGTGCAGTTTCAATAATTACACATCTTCTGGTACAATGATCACACTTTAATTACACACTGTTAATTACAATGAGTGCATTAAGGTTACTATTGACCATCAACTATTCTAACGAGGCATGCAATACTAAGCTAAACATAGACTACAACAGACAACACTGCGTTAATCAGACAATAACAATGAACAAACATGATTCTGTGTGTATTTGTATTGGTGTGTGTGCTTGTTTGTACGTGTGTATAGGTGTGTGTGTGTGTGTGTGTGTGCGTGCATGCACGCACGTGCGCACGGGTGGGTGCATGGCCACATGGTCTGTTCAGACACACGGGAAACAAAGGAAAGAAGTGATAGGAAGCTGGTCAGAGATTGATTAACTCAGCCTGGGCTGAGTTCAGGCACAAAGTTCATGTGAACTTCTGTGTGACTTGGCGAAGCGGAGGCAAGGTCCAGACGGCTCGAGCTCCTGATAATCAGCTGATTAGTCGAGGTGGTGGTAAAGATTGAGAGTTGGGGTAAGAGAGTGAGCAGCTGGTTTCTGGGGCATTTATCCCCAGAGAGGCTCATTGCCCCCCGCAGGTATCCTGGCATCTCCAGGATCTTCTACTCTTGAACAGTAAATTGAACGAATCTTGAACGAATCATTTCCTTCATTTTACAGGGGGTGGCACTGTAGCCCTCTTATGGGTGTTGTAAATTCTACCGCAGTTCTCAAACACTACTGAAGACTTAATGATTTGCTTTAGCTGACAAAGTATAATACACCAATGCCACAACCAATTCAAACCATGTGAAAACTTAAGACAGCAAAAACACATCACAATAAAGTGACTTGTGCATCCTCTGTGCCATTGTTTAACAGCGCGACAGTGAGGAGATCCGAGAATGGACGTACTGCAGAGGCAAATGAACGGGTCGTAACAAATGAGCGGATTGCAACAAATAAACGGTTTGGAAGAAATATACGGATCGCAACAAGAACGGGTCTGTGCAGCCCAAGCTTAAATGTGAATGATCCAATGAACAAGCATGAAAAAGACCTGTTCAGGCCCAGCGGCCTGTCAGGTGGGCCTAACTGGTAGAGTAAATGTAATTGTAATGTAACTCATTTTGACAATTAGTGAGACTATTAATTGTTCCCTAAAATGTTGACAGGGTGCATTTTCTGTGTCCAAAATGTGGGGTTATTATTATTATTATTGTTATTGTTATTATTATTCTCAGAAGTATTTATTTGCAAACACACTTTGCACAATACACTATACGTACACATCTACAAAAACTGAAATCCCTTTATTAATTATGACTTTGTGAAAAAATAATTTATGTCAAGTGTCACGTTCCAAATGAATGAATGTCAGATATCAGACATCACTCGTTTCCTGATTTGTCTCTCAGCCTGCACCCCGTAGCGGAGCTACAGCTGTCATGTGACAAAAGAACAATGACCCGAAGACACACTGTTGAGTGAGTCAGGAACAAATCTTTTCTGTTTCTGATTATGCTGCCTGAGTTTATGCAGCTGCCTGCCATGTGGCCAGAGAAGAAACTGCATGAAAATGAATCGCTCACTGAGAGGACTCATTACCCCTGAGTCATTTGAAAGATTGGTTCATACTGAACGAATACTGAACGAATCGCTCACGAACGACAAATCACTAGTTGCAGCAAGAGCTTCTGAGCTGGACTAAGTGTGCCACATGTGTCAGACGCCCCCCACCCCCCCTCCCTCACACACACACACACACACACACACACACACACACACACACACACACACACACACACACACACCCCATTGACAGCAGCTCATCCGCACGCACCTTCACTGGATTTCGCGGCGCATCCACATGCACCTTCCCTGGACTAACAGCGGCGCATCCGCGCACGTAGGCTTCACAGAAATATAAACACACAGAAATATAAACTTCATGCATCATATGGAAAAACATCCTGTTTTTTTTTCCCGGGACAGTTCATGAAAATCCGGGACGATCAGGGAAAACCGGGACAGGTGACAACACTAGACTGTAATTTGTAATTCCACAGGAAAGTATTAATGCAGTACTTTCACTATATGAGTCTCTTTTGGCCATGTAGCAGTCCCAACATAGTCCTTATCTTATGATTTCAGATGATCTGCAATGCTGACTGTCTGATCGGCAATGTTGTTGCTGAACGGCCTAGTTCAGTCCATGACTCCAGGGTCTTTCAGACTTATGAAATCTATCAGCGCCTATCAGAAGATGAGCCACACTTTTACATAATAAGCACTTTTACACGATGGCTGTATCAAGAATGTCACTCTGTTTTTAAGGTTGTAATAATGAGATTTTGTGTTGACAGGGGAATTCTCTGTTGTGTTGCTGGGAGACAGGGTACGCCTGCCAGCCTTTTCTCCTGACAACATACACAAACCACCAGGAAGCACAGCAGGCCGACTGTACAATCATGCCCATGCCATGACCAGGGCCAAAGTTGAAATTACCTTTGGCCTCCTGAAGACACGCTTTCGGTGTCTTCAAAAATTACAGGTCAGCCCTTTGAAGGCATGTGACATTACTGTGGCTTGTGCTGTCCTCCACAATGAGGCCTGCCAGAGGAACAAGAGGGGCTCCACAGTGCCACCAGCCATAGACTGGTACAATCCTGCAATCTTCGCTTGTGATAACAGTGGTCGGCTGCTGAGGGACCAATATGTGTTATGTGTTATGTTAATTATTGTAGTTAATATGCATGCTGTGAATTTCAGTTAAATGTGTCGTGGCAGAGGAATTTGTGTTTTTCTATTTTGTTTTATTTAATTTAAATTGATTTGGCCTTTTATGATTGTGCTGTATACTGTGTGTATAAGAGCTTGCAGGGAAGCTACTGCATCCATTCATTTGTCTGTTCACTTGATGTGTATGGATTTGTCCTGCATTTATTCCAGCGAGCAGACATGCAGGGTGTATTACATACAGACCTTTTGAATGTATTTTTATCCTTCTGTTGTATCATATGCTTTGATTCTGTGCTTTCTACCTTGTCACTGTGACTTAAGTTTTGAAAGGAGTTGGTTTACCTGTTTTATTTTACCCTTATTCAATAAAAGAACATAATGTTATTGTCTGCTGTATTTATTTTTATATGGGATGTGTATTTTATACGGCGGCGTATTAGGACTGCACTGAGGAAGACAGAAAGTAATAGATTCATGAGACTGGCATTCTCTTGCATATTCTTTTAAAGTTCAGATACTCATGACATTGCGATGCTGATGTGCCAAAAGATTAATTCCCTATTCAGCTGTGAAACCTATACTGAACTACAATTCAACAAAAATGACCGTAGCCCTCATTTCACCCCTCACAGCCATATCCAAAGGAACGGCATAGCTGCAGACCCCACCCACCGCCTTTTCATATAATGTGTCTACTATCTGCCTTAAGCCAAGAGCTGTCGAGGAAAATTTTGCTGTGCCTTGCATAATTACAATAAAGATTCCTAATTTGAACTCTCATTTATCCAAAATGATTGAAATTGTTGATCACAAACATTTAAATAATGACATTGGGTCTAGTTATATGTGATAATTATGTAATGGGCAGTGGAATAACTAGTGGTTTCCGTTTGTGGTGACTGCTGACTGAGATAAGGGATAAGATTAAATAGATTGTGAAATTTAGCCTGGTCTGGAGCAGTTTAGCGCCACAGAATAAATCTCCATAGTAACTTATACCATAACATACTACAACTTATAACAATCTTTTGTATGTTATTTAGAATAACTTTCTCATCTTCTCATATGCATAACGTAGGAAGAGCATAGCCCTGCTAACCCATTGATACCAGCCATCACTGGTCTAACACAAATAGAGGCAGATCAAATCTAATTAAAGCAATACAGTCCATCTTTCTGGCTCACCAGATCCCACCTCCCTGAAATAATCTCATAATTCATGTGGAGGATGAGGAGGAGGAGGGAGAGTGGGCAGGCAGAGGAATTTGCTTTTTAGCATCATTCAAAGGACATTTCCAAATTATCACTCAAAATGACAGAGGGAAGCATGGGGGTGTGTGCGGGAAAGGAGGAGAGGAGGTGGGTGATGAGGAGGGGGGTGCTCAGAACAATCACACTCATTCACACCTCTGTCACCATTCCCTTCAACCTCTCATCGTTCCATTCCTCCCCGTCAGAGCCTGCCGATTAATTGCAGTGAAAACATGTCTCATTGAAATCTTTTGAAGCAAATCCTCAGTCTTGGGCCTTTGTTGGTCCACTTCTTGTCAAGATCCATTCAGACATGCCTTTAATGCTCCCTCTCTGACCAAGTTGCAAAGTATGGAGTGAGTGTGCACGAGGAGGGGACAGGAGAATGGACGGACGAACAGTCATGTGGGAAAAGAGGAATGGAAGATATAAACCTTCAGTTCAGACTGACACTGTCTACAACTTTAATCAACTGTATGCTAGACTACCCCTCATTCTCTCTGTGTCTCTGGTTTTCTGCTCTCTGTTGTTTTCTTGCTATCTTTCTCATTCTCTTTCTCTCTCTGCCTTGGCTATTTGTAATGCAAGAGGTGAGCTCAGCATCAATCATTGGCCCCAATGCCCCCCCCCCACCCCCACCCCCCACCCCACCCCTGCCCTCCGAACACACGAACACACACACACACACACACACACACACACACACACACACACACACACACACACACACACACACACACACACACCACACCACACCAGCACCTTGTACTCCACTGCAATAAATATGGAAATGAGCAGGAGCCAGTCACTGGTAATTTCAAGCTTGACTCGCTAATGTTAAAAAAAGGACATAAATGTATTAATTGCCAGCAGCCGGAAGGATCCCATTTTCTGTCAGCATTGATTACAGTGTTGGTGTGAGCAGCATTTCTCTTAAGTCATGATTGGTTGTATGGCATGCATGTAAAAGGAAGATTTATAATGTCAAAAATAGGCAATGTTGCTGGTGTACAATACAGTGAGCCTAATATCTATCATCAGTTGACGTGGGGGCAACAGCCAAATGATCTAATATAATACGTGTAACTTTTTATCGAGAGTGCTGAAATTGTTTTGCTGATGCACTGTGGTTGCAGTCTCATTCTCTGCCTCCATTTTTCCATGTCTTGAAAATGTTGCAAAGCAGCACAGTTGTGTGGTATCATCACCAAAATCTTTTGAAGTGAACCTATTTCACTACCAAAATCTCAACACTATACCTTTACATTCAATATGACAGTCCAATATAAACCACCAATAACACTAGTGCTGTATCAGAACATGTTTGCATCCTAACAATACACAACTCAAGGCTTGATTATGTAAAACAGTCAGGTTACAGGTGGTTTCTCACATGTATTACATTAAAAAATATGTACAGGCCAAAAACTTTCTCTTGCACTTTTACACTTGACTTTTTCAGCTCTATCTGAAGTTACTGTTGCTTTACTTTGTAACATGGTCAGTTGGCAGGCAGGCAGGCAGGCATTTTCTCCCTTAGCTTCCATAAGGTTAAAATATAATCTGAGCTATTCAAAAGCTGGATCATACGCCACCATAGTGAAACTATGAAACTCCATTATGCTACACCATTTCACTATGAAACTCTTTGCAATTTTTCTGCAAGATTCACTCGAGTGCCACTTCCTGATGCGCATACATACACAACTAAAAGAACAGACATGAGAAAAGTTTAAAAGTCAATTTGTTTGCTACATTTGTTTTCCTCTTAGTTCTGCTTCCTTTGCTCTGTGCATATGTGATTTTCCCTAGTTGACCCGCCTTGCTCCAAGTCATTGTATCCCAGTTCAGGGTCTGCATCCTTCAGAGCACACAGCCCCCTGTGGTCACTATGTAGACTTGGGCAGAGTCTGCACCAGGTGGCACTGGCTGTGGACAGTTTGCGTGTGTGTCCACAGCTTAACCAACTCCACCAAAAAGGCACAGGAGATGAACTGGCAGAAAACTGTAAACTGCAAAAAAAAAATGTAAATACAGAATTGTGTACAGGAAAATGTTATGGCACTACAGCACAGATCAATTGCTTAATATAAAGTTTTACATTCCTACTAAGTTTCCTCTTTACCACTATAACTAATACAGCTGATTATATCTCAGGGCAGCATTACCTTGTGATCTCATGATGCGATTTTAGTGCATTACAGTAGAGTCTGTTTTTGTTTATGTTAACCTGTAAGTTACAGTTCACTATGATGAATGTATTCCTTACGCCACAAACACCAAATAGCATAAATGAATCTTTCTTTACTGCTTTTAACGCAGGACAACCTTATTCACAAGTCACCCACAGACTCCAACTACTCACACACATATACACACTACCATATTAATAAAAATAATAAATTGTCATGCATCCAAGATGGTGTCCAAGGAATCTCATCTCCTCATAAATTATGGCTGTAAACTTGCCACCATGCTGCCTAATTAATTCCTGTGCCGTTACACAAAGGAAATGTCAAATGACAAATGGGTGCAGGACTTGAAAGCTGCCAGGTCTGCAAAACATTTTCCACTCCAATTTGTAAGCAATTTCACTGTAAATCTTCAGCCAGGCTTTGACTAGCTACTTAAGAAAACAAGAGTGGAAGAGAGAGAAGCTGTTCGGGCCTTGTGTATGTGTATGTGTGTGTGTTTGTTTTTTCTATGACTTTGAACCACCACACTGTATCCATGTTCTAAAACCAGGATAAACAAAATATTATAAATGGTAAATGGACTGGTCCTTAAATAGCGCTTTTCTGGTCTTCATGTTTTTGTGTATTGGAGAAAGTGCTTTTTTGGAGCCAGGCCTAGTGGATCCAAAAAACTACATCTATTTTTTTATGTACAGTCTATGGTCTGTATACACTCACCGGCCACTTTAGTAGGTACACCTGTCCAACTGCTCGTTAACATTAATTTCTAATCAGCCAATCACATGGCGGCAAATATCCAGTGAGCGGCAGTTCTGTGGGCGGAAATGCCTTGTTGATGCCAGAGGAGAATGGCCAGACTGGTTCGAGCTGGTAGAAAGGCAACAGTGACTCAAATAACCACCCGTTACAACCAAGGTAGGCAGAAGAGCATCTCTGAACTTTGAGGCAGATGGGCTCCAGCGGAGAGTGGTCAGGAATCAGGAGGACGGCTTTTCATGGATGCACATACACGTAAACTTCTGTCAATGTGCAAATTTATTTGCATAGTGCCATAAATACACAAAGCAATTTTTAGTACTTTACAGAGGCAAGGAAATGTATTGTAAATTTAAAAAAGAATTTAACAAGCATAATAGAAACAGTGTAAGACCAAGACAATATATTACTATTACTATTATCCTCCTACAACACCTACTGCTACCTCCCACCTATGACTACTATTATTGCTACTGTTACTGTTATTATATTATACAACCTTGTTATACTTAAATATATTACTATATTATTATTATTTTTTTTTATTATATTGCACTACTTAATCCATGACCTCTATCTTTACCATACTTATTTACATATTTATTTGTTACATGTCTAAATCATTCTCAGTACAAATACCTACATTTTTTAATCTATTTGTCTCTTCATCTGTTTGTGTCCCTTTTTCCATTTTTTTTATTTTTATATTTCTAATGGTATTGGGTACTTTTGTATGTTATTGTATGTTATGTATGTTTGTGTTTAAAAAGAGTGCTGTAAGTGATGGAGATGTCAATTTCCCTCAGGGAACTCCCAAAGGGATTAATAAAGTATCTATCTATCTATCCTACTAAGAATAACTGCATGAACAAGTCGTTCCATGTCTCGTTTAGACAGAAATCCTTTAATGTGTGCAATGTTTTTGAATGATAAAAGGATGATTTAGTGATAGTCTTTATGTGGCTGTTGAAATTCAGGTCTGAGTCTATAACTACACCAAGGTTTCTAGCCTGGTCAGTTTTAATGTCATTGAGTCAAGCTAGCTACTAACCTCAAGAAACTGCAACATTTTGGATACTGCTATCGCTTAGCATTAGCTGTGTGGTTATTATAGATAATCCGTTCTCATCCCAGCCTGCAAAATACTGACTATTTGTCACGCCCCAGTATGTCTCATACTGACAAACTAGGCACCCTTAGCGTCTGTTAATTGGCACTGTAGATTTTTATGCTACACAATATGCTACACTTATTGAAGCTGCACTTCATCCGTACTACCAGAAGCAATCGGAGAGGTGGTGGAATTGCTGTCATATTCTACAGCCTCTATTCATTGCAGCCACCTATGACTGCAAGGAATTCTCCAAGGGAGATTTCCTATCTTTTGAACACTTAGTTATATCTTTACACATTAACACTACAATCTTGTTCATAACTGTCTAAAGATCTCCAAAGTCCAAAAATGATTTATGAAAGAGTTCTCTCAACTTTACTTATCATCTCCACAGGACTCAGCATTACTGCCCCCCTTATTATGGACATAGAGTTCTCAGACCGTTGTTGTATCTTCGCACCACCTATGCAATAGAATAGCTCTTAAATGTTTAAAAGAAACCGCATGATTCATTCTGAAACCTTTCAAAAAATGCTAAATGGGTTGTCTTTCACCTCACTATGAGATGGAGATCCTGTGGAAACATTTGCCACAGAAAATCAAAAACATATATGAAATTGCTGCACCTGTCAAAGTTAGCTGTGTAGGGAAACAAAAAGCTCTCTGGAGAAACAATGCAGGTGTCAGGGAGAGAGAGAGAGGAGAGAGGAGAAAAACAAAACTTAGGGTTCATAATGACATTTATAAAGAAAAACAAGTTAATTAAACAGGCTAGGTAGTCTTTTTTCTCTAAGATCACTGATGAACACATCAGGACCGTCGCTGCCTATACACAGAACTCACTCAGCGCGTAGGGTCCCGCGATCCAATAGGGGCCCCGTTTTGACCGAGAGATGCGCATATGCAGAGCCGCGAGCCCAGCTACCAGATTAACTGTCAGCGCGAGGCAAGAGGAGAGAGAGCCACACGCGGCGTAACTGCGATGATTGACAGTGGTCCGCCCGACCGGTCGCTGGTCAGATGAACACCTCAGGGAGGGGGGGAGGTGCCCTCCGATACCCCCTATCCGCTCGTGCACCCACTTTGGTCAGAAACGGTGCTGGAACACATTAACAATAATAAAGTACTCTTTTCAACTTCCTATAAGAAATGCTGTCCACTGAAAAATGTGAGCAATTTGCCTCATTTTTCACAGAGTCTATTACTGCGGTAACTTACCGAGAGTTTCAGTTAGCTCTCCCTGTGACACAGGCTAGAGTTACCCCTCTTTGTCTAGTTTTAGTTACCTTCCTTTGTGAAACAGAAAACTCTGTTTAGGTTTAGTTAAACAGGTCCCTGGTTCAAAGGATTGCGTCAACGCAGATACACTGCAAACACAAGTCGTGGAAGTGAGGGGTAAGAGCTGAATGACCCGAAACTTCCTTCTCTTGAACTCTGAAAAAACTGAGGTATTGCTCCTAGGCTTAAACACTTAAGGGATTCAGTATCTAGTCTCATATCATTACAAAATAGCTTTGCTTCTGCTTCTAGCACCTCTATAAAGAACCTGGGTGTTAGTTTTCACCGAAACTAGTCATTTAGGTCCCACTTAAAAGACATCTCAAGGACAGCCTACTCTCAGCTCCACAATATTGCAAGAATTATTCATATATTCCCACTGGACATACCAGCGTAGCTAGTCCATGCCTTTGTTACTTCCACTACTGCATGTCTTTACTAGCTGGATGTTCAAACAGGTCCCTGAGAAATTCTTTCGCACTGACCTCCTGTACCACATAGGATTCAGTGCAAAAGCTATTCATGGTCTGGCACCCACTTATATTTCAGACCTGATAAAGCTTTCTCCCCTCTCAGATCCCATAGATGCTGAGGTGGATCCCGGATTCTGCCCTTTGCAATATTCAGTTTATGCTTATTTTGTATTCATTTCATACTCATTATAGTAATTTTATGCTCATTGATGTTAAGCTACTATTTGCATACTCTCATATGATGAACAGTGGTATTCTTAGTTAGGCTAGGTACCCAGGATGAGTATGGATTATGGCATCTGCTTATACACTATATGTGACTTACTGTGCTATATTATATAATGTAATTTCTTGTGCAGCTCATGAGTACTCGACCAGAAGCATTCAGGAAAGATAAGGTGCCCTTGTGAGATAGGCATGGGCCACAAGATAGAGGCGAGACACAACAGGTTGACCCTGGAGCTGCAGAAACTGTGGTGACAAGAGTTTATCGAAGGATGTGCAAGTGTTGTTTATACCCTGTGTGGCAAATAAGTAAGAGAGAGAAAAACTTGAATTAGAAGTGGTTGGAACTGTTGACATGTGAGGACTTTTCACCAGAAAACAGAAGAACCTTCCCCTTAACATCTAGCAGGTTTGAAAATGCCACATCCAGTCAGCCGCATCTCCAGGGCAACGGAGTCAGAGGACGGGAGGAAGGGAATGGAATCAGGTGTGTTGGGACTGCTACACAACCATGTTAAGGACAAACAGAGGGATTCTTAGAGTGAGTTTTTGGAGGGAAAACAAGCAGGTGGAAAAATTCCAGCCGATACCTTCCCCCTTCTTCCTCAATGGAGCCGGGGGTCCAGCAACAGAACCTCCTGCCAGGGCAGTTTGAGCTGCCCCAGCCAATCAACTGAGCTCCTGGCCAAAGCGCATGCACAGGACCCAACATGGCCTCTGAACTGCCCTTTAAACGAAGAAACACACCAGATACTGCTTTCTTTCACCGCTCATCTTGACTTGAGCGGACACCCTTCAAGCTCTCTGCCATGTGATCTGGAAGAGATCACGTCACCTCCACACCTGGACCTTAAGGAGTGACACTGCTCCTCAGCCGGCAGCCCAGCCTTCTTACGGGCCCTAAATAAAGCAGCAACCACAGCTCCATCCCTCTCTCTCTCTCCGTCTCTGTTGTCTCAGGCGTCGCCACAGGTGCCACTTGCCAGAATGAGGGCTTGGATCTCACCTCTATCAGAATGAGACCGATATAACTGATTAGGCTAATTGGTTAACCTGATTATTGGTCACTGGTTCACAGGGTGGTGCCCCAAAATTAATAATAATAAATAGCAATATATATATATATATATATATATATATATATATATATATATATATATATTCCTCCACTAGATCCCAGTAATTGGCACCCTGATTGAGTTGCATTGGAGCCGTCTTACCTCCAGCACTGTAAGGCCAAAAGGGGACCATGTTTGACTTGGTCCCAGATTGGGACCAATCTGGCTGGACTGTCCAAACATTATATTATGTTTGTGGTCATAGTTGCAACAGGTGTAACAACCAATCTGGAGAGAGGAACGCCCTGAGGGAGCAACAGCAGTGGACCCTGCCGTAAGTATTCAAGCAAAGAGGAAGAGGAAGACAGACTTCTTGAACTGATGTCATTCTGTAAAAGCCAAGGAAAGGAGGACTGCTCAGAGCTCTGTATGATTATTCGCTTTTGCTGTACCATTATATTTCAGAATAAATTTGGAAACCTGAGACCAAAAGAAATCTTCTCTTATTGCTTCATTAAAGAACATGCAGGACTGATTGAAAGTCCAACACCCTTGACCTAATGTTGCCACTGGCCTCAAGACTAAAGTAAAAAAAACCCATCAAAGCATAGACCTCAGTATTTTCTTCGTCTTTTTCCTGCCTGCCTGTCCGTCCTGGGTGAGGGTCCCTTCCTCTGTCTCTCACTTTAAGGTTTCTGCAATTTTATTCCCTGTCAGGGTTTTTCTTTATTCCTCAGCGGATGCGAGGATCTCAGAGCAGGGTATGTTTGTTTTGTTACTATTTGTACATATCATTTGCTTGAATCAACTGCTCGAAACCTACAAGCAGCAAGTTTCTCAGGAAAGAGAGGGGCTGGAGCTCTACAAGTGTGGAAGGCAAACATGTCTCCCCTTTGCAGTTAGCTGGTGGTAGTAACAGTGAATCAGTGAGCAAGTCAATGGGTGACAATGACTTGTAACGTTGCACACCCAAAATAGGTGACCACAGGTCTGTAGTTGCATCACTACGTTTATTAATATTTTTAGAATTTTTTTTACTACTATTATTTCTTTAGAACGGCCAAGTTTCTAGTAGCAACACAAGTGTGTGACACAGGGGAAGCAGTTGTGGCTGGGGTGCCGAGGGGGCGGAACCTCGCTCATCCCTCAGATGCACTTTCGGTGAAGAACTGTCAACGGCAGCCTGTGTCGTCTCCTTGCTTTTCTCCACTTGTTTACTGGTTAGTACTGGGTAAAACCCCCATCCTTGCTATAGTGCTTACTGCACTACTGATGCTTGGTTGGACACTTGTTTTTGTATTATTTTGAACTTTTAGTAACAGCTTTATTAGGAAGTTAGCCACTGTACGAAGTGGCTAGCTGTGGTTAATGGTCAACAGCTGTAGCTACAAACTGAAATATCTCAGCCGGCCAGCGGCCGTCCGTTAGTTTACCGGATATTTCTCAGCCGGCTAACGGATGTTTTTTTTTAGCTTACCAGATCTTACGGGATCGTATTGTTACTGTAGCTAACTGCTAATGTTGTATTTTGAGCTACCCGACACTGTTTTTCAGCATTGTTATCGAGTATAGACATATTCGCTCACTGGCTGTATGAAACAGATATTTTAAGAAGGTTGACGAGTATAAATAAGTTAGGACACACTGGTGCTAATGTGAATGTAACAAAGTTTCAAGAGTTAATTAAAGCTGTAAGCAGCTGTGAGTGGGTCTGAGCCTTTGTGCCAGTCGAGGTACAGGCAACCGCAGGGTTAATATATGTGCTACAGGTAAGAAAAATAAAGTTCAACCTGACATTAGCATACATGCTCATTATCAATTTGGCAACAAATAGACTGTCAGAATATATTTTGAAACATGTAACATGTATTTTTGCAGTTACAATTAGTATTAAACTGCAATGAAAATTAAATATAAGCGTGGTTTTGGAAAAGTCAATTATTGAGTCTGTGGATTGTCATCTGTTTGTCACATAGTCACTAGTCATACAAATAGACAGATATAAAGAGACAGATATAAAAAGGTGCAACAGAGACATCTAAATGTGTAACTAGGCCCCATGTAGTCATGAACAAAACTAGACAAAGTTTCTACAGGTTCATGCAGTCAAGTCAACAAACTCCCCCATTGAATTGTCTCAGATTTACTGGAAGATTTCAGGAGGTTCACCCCCCCCTCCTTAAATTTCATTTACCAGCTCCATATAGTGTGGTGAGAAGAAAAGCAAAAAACAAAAAATTAAAATAAAATCAGTTTTTCTCAATTACCTCTGACCTGTTTTGAGTAATGTGTCTTTCTGATCGCTGTATGTATAAAACTTTTAAGGTCGGCCATTCAAAATTTCAAGGTTTAGAATATTTCAAATGTAGTTTTGAAATATGGACTTTTACATGTGCTTGTGGATATCACAGATTCTGGTGGCTTGAATTTGCTTGAAAATTCAACTTCTAATTGTCGTTATAATGGAAATTTACAAAATCTACTCTTCAAAACTTTTGAACATATGTGAAGACCTGTGGAAAGTGCATTTTCAAAGATCGATGTTTGATGTCAAATAACACCTTTTCATACATGTGGTGTATTTTGTATTTTAAAACTGGCTTTGAGAAATGTGAGATGTGGTTCCATCTTTGTCAGATTACTAAAGAACAAACAAAACATGCACACGGTGGTGGGTTCAAGTCAGTCATCAGTAATGTGTGCATGTTGTTTGTGTGAGATGTTCTGAGTAATGTGTACCATGTTAAAATCATAGAAAATATGTGCCCCGAATGGGGGCTCTGTCTCTGTCTCTCCTTGTGTGTGCGAGTAACAGGACCACACACAGGAAATGAAAGTAATAATGAAAGTAATCATAATTAAATGCGTACATGTCTGGGCAAAAGTGGACGTTTTGTCCCAGTATTTAAACATGGACGCATAGCACTTTGTTGTTTCAAATATACATCAAGGAATACAGCTGAAGCAGCAGCGATTTCTAATACGTCCATGACAAACTGCTTCTGAAATATCTTTGGATAGGGTTTGGGCCCTATCATGTCTGAAAGTTTGGCTTATGCTGTCATAAATAGTCCCACACCCTCTGTTCATTTATAGCCTGAAAATTAATGCCTTAATCTTCATATCACTAATGATGTCAAGGTGAGATGATTATCTTACCATGCTTCTGTTTCTGATGTTTCTGACTTGTGTCTCCTCACTGTTTTGTTTAGCAGAGGGATGCCTCCAGTGTTCAGTGCAGAGTTTTATCCAGCTCCCGTGCTAATAGCGCTGCTAACTTTCCATCTGCTTGTTGGTTGAAAAAATACACTATCCAGTCAATCGAACAGAAAACACCAATCTTTGACAACTCCTGACACCATGACTGTCATATATATCCACTCTGCAATTTTTCTTTAACCTGCCAGAAACGACATTCAAAACGCTATTAGCCACTATTAGCCGCTAATGATGAGCATAGTGAGACGATTATCTTACCATGCTTCTGTTTCTGATGTAGAACTCGTGTCTCCTCATGGTTTTGGCATGTAGAGGCTTGCATACGTCTCTGAATCGTAGTTTTAAAGCCTTTGGTTCACCTGTCAGCTAGTGTCATCCACCAAGTTAGCAGTGTTATTAGCACGGGAGTGGACTTTCGTGCTAATGCCGCTGCTAACTTTCCGTCTGCTTGTTGGTTGAAAAAGTAGACCTACCAGTCGTCGAACAGGAAACACCGATTTTTGACAACTCCTGACACCATGTGGTAGCCTGTGCATGAGTTTCACAAATATCCACTCGGCAATTTTTCTTAAAACTGCCAGGAACAATACTCAAAACCCGTCGGTTTTTAGCCACCCAGCTCGGGTTGTGGAGCTACGAGACATGTGATGTCATCATGCGGTGCTTTTAAGTTGGCAAAAAAAATTGGAAATACCACTTTTGTTTTACAGGGCCCCTCTTTTGATCTAAAATTAATGTATTTCTGTTTAGTTTTGACCATGGGTTTTTGTGCATCTGGACAAAGTCTATAAGAATCCAAAGTTTCATCTTTCTACTCATTTGAAAATTTCTAGTTTGCGCAGTCGAAACATTTAGCCATGCCCATTGACTAGGCCATGGCCTGGTTGTTCAGGCATACAAATACGATACAAATAGCCAAACTTCGTCATGCGATAGTGGCCAAGCTGTTTGAGAAAATCAAATTCCGTACAAGCCAACTGGGTTAACCCCCTCGGAGGAGATGTTTTTGAAATTTGTCAATTTTATTAAAAATGGCTGCCTTCCTGTCGCGTTATGGTCATCATGTCAAAAGACTTTTTTGTGTATGCCTTTATAATGCATTTCTATACTCATTTTCGTTTACCTACGACAAAATTGAAAAAAAAAACCTCATTGACAAGGTTTCAAGGTGGTGCTATAGCGCAATTTTGCCCCATGCACTTTGAACAACTTCTAAATATAAACTTTTTCACCAATCCCAGTGTGCATGCAGAAAGTGGCATTTAGACACATTGTTTTCAGCATTGTTTTCAGCACAGAGACATTTAGCAACACCCATGAACAAGGCCATTACCGAGCTGTTCAGGCATACACTCACCGGCCACTTTATTAGGTACACCATGCTAGTAACGGGTTGGACCCCCTTTTGCCTTCAGAACTGCCTCAATTCTTCATGGCATAGATTCAACAAGGTGCTGGAGGCATTCCTCAGAGAGTTTGGTCCATATTGACATGATGGCATCACACAGTTGGCACAGATTTGTCGGCTGCACATCCATGATGCGAATCTCCCGTTCCAGCACATCCCAAAGATGCTCTATTGGATTGAGATCTGGAGACTGTGGAAGCCATTTGAGTACAGTGAACTCATTGTCATGTTCAAGAAACCAGTCTGAGATGATTCCAGCTTTATGACATGGTGCCTTATCCTGCTGAAAGTAGCCATCAGAAGTTGGGTACATTGTGGTCATAAAGGGATGGTCAGCAACAATACTCAGGTAGGCTGTGGCGTTGCAACGATGCTCAATTGGCACCAAGGGGCCCAAAGAGTGCCAAGAAAATATTCCCCACACCATTACACCACCACCACCAGCCTGAACTGTTGATACAAGGCAGGATGGATCCATGCTTTCATGTTGTTGACGCCAAATTCTGACCCTACCATCCGAATGTCGCAGCAGAAATCGATACTCATCAGACCAGGCAACGTTTTTCCAATCTTCTATTGTCCAATTTCGATGAGCTTGTGCAAACTGTAGCCTCAGTTTCCTGTTCTTAGCTGAAAGGAGTGGCACCCGGCGTGGTCTTCTGCTGCTGTAGCCCATCTGGCTCAAAGTTTGACATACTGTGCGTTCAGAGATGCTCTTCTGCCTACCTTGGTTGTAACAGGTGGTTATTTGAGTCATTGTTGCCTTTCTATCAGCTCGAACCAGTCTGGCCATTCTCCTCTGACCTCTGGCATCAACAAGGCATTTCCGCCCACAGAACTGCCGCTCACTGGATATTTGTTCTTTTTCGGACCATTCTCTGTAAACCCTAGACATGGTTGTGCATGAAAATCCCAGTAGATCAGCAGTTTCTGAAATACTCAGACCAGCCCTTCTGGCACCAACAACCATGCCACGTTCAAAGTCACTCAAATCACCTTTCTTCCCCATACTGATGCTCGGTTTGAACTGCAGGAGATTGTCTTGACCATGTCTACATGCCTAAATGCGCTGAGTTGCCGCCATGTGATTGGCTGATTAGAAATTAAGTGTTAACGAGCAGTTGGACAGGTGTACCTAATAAAGTGGCTGGTGAGTGTATAATGCAATTATGTCCAGCAATTTTGAAGCTTCTATGACAAAGTGTTTGCCCAGAATAGCATTTTGAGATATTGATGATGAATAACCAAACTTTGTCATGCGCTAGTGGCCAAAATTCTGTACATAAATTTTCTCAGCTTGGTCCATAGATGATTTGTACCAAATTTGAAGCTTTGGGTTAACCCCCTCAGAGGAGATGTTTTTGAAATTCAAAAATTCAAATCAAAATGGCCGACTTCCTGTATGGTTACGCCCATCATGTCAAGTGACTTTTTTGTATATCTCTTTAGGATGTATTTGCAATTTTTACTTGCCTACAACAGAGTTAAAATTGGTCAAAATTTCTGGGGGGCACTGCTTTTACTTTTTGGTCCCCCATGGGCTATGCCCCTATCATGTGTCAGAGCTCTCTGTCCTCAATCAGTGTACCAATTTTCATGATGATTGGAGTTCCTTAAAGCCGTCACAAAGCCACTCGTAATACATGGTGAGGGATAGCTATTCATGCCCGCCACACGGATACCATTGGGTGTTAGCCTCACTCCCTTTGAAATGGAGCTTCACCAACTTGTTCTGCATGTATTACAAGTGGAATGTAGTTGATGTGGTCAATTATGTAGGATTACTGCATTTAAGTGTAAAACGTGATTACTTCCTTTCACCACTGGGGAGTGCCGTGAGTAAGGTAGGAAGTTAATATATCAGGCTATTCAGGAAGAAGCCATCATGTCCAGCAAGTTTCAAGGTGCCATGATCAAGTATGTGGGTGTGAGAGCCGTGAAAAAGTGTGAAAAAAAATCACCAAACGAGTGGTGGTCACCATGGTCTCTGGATGATCTGTACCTTATTTGAATTCAATCAGGTTAAAGCCAAAGGAACATTCTTCTAAAAGAGACAACAAACAAGTAATGGTTGGCTTCCTGTTGTGTTGAGGGCGGGGCTTCAACCCACAAAGTTTCATGCATTTAGGCAATACTCAGAAGTGGGGCTCGCAATTTGAAATTTTCAAGGTGGCACTGTTGCGCAATTTTGTCCTGTGCATTTTGAACGGCTTTAAAATATGAAATTTCTAGCCGATCCCAATGTGTGTGCCGAAAATAGCCAGTTTTCAAGAATGTTGAGGCCCCCAAAAATGCATTCCCCCTTCTCCTCCTTCACTTCCTCCTCTCTATTCTTTTTCTATGATTGTGCAGGACTAACATAAGGACCAGAGACCTCGTGTCCCTTGAGTCTTTGTGCTTTTTCCCCTCCCTGGCTCCATAGATGCTGAGTTCGATCCAGGACTCCATCCCTCAACCCCTTCCTGCTGTAGTGCATACAGCAGGAAGGGGTTGAGGGATGGAGTTTCTGCTCTGGACTCATTTGTCCTCTGAGCTATAAGTTGTCAGCCATCAATACTTGTATCTCTGTATATGGTCTTTCTTCCAGCCGCCTGTCTGTCCTGGGTGAGGATCCCCTTCTCTCAACCGGAAGTTTCTTCCTTTTTTTCCCTGTCAGGGTTTTTTGGGAGTTGTTCCTCAGCCTTTGCAAGGGTCTAAGGACAGGGCGTTACAATGTAAATATTGTAAATATTGCACTTTGTAAAGTGCCTTGAGATATAGGGTGCGTCCCAATTCTTACCCCTTCGTCTTTCCCCTACCCCTTGGTTTTGCACGTTCACGCGTGACCAAGGGGTGTCCCGATTCTCAACTCGACCAAGACGAAGGGGTAAGATTAAGGGCCCTTTAAACCCCCTTAAAACCAAGTAAGCTCCGGACCACCCTCAAACCAAGGGGTACGCATTGAGACCGGCATCAGGATGGCTTTAACCCATCAACCGCTAAAAGGAGTCCCATAAATGTAAGTTTTTAAGCAGTTTATCATGATTTACAATTATGATGCTCATGTTTTACGTTACACTTGAACTGCCATTGCGGTTAACTGTGAAGTAATGTGTGTTTAGCTGACTTTATCGTTGTCACGAAACTTTCATGTTAACAAGCTAGTTATTTGTCGAGCTGAGGCATCTGATAATCCATAACACGGCTCTTTTTATGAGTGCGCCAGATAGCGCTTGACTGTTTTTTTTTATTGTTAGACCGGTATGATTACGTGATTTCACGTTACTACGTAATTCACCGTGTTGTCCTTTATCTTAAGGGACGCCAGACTCGGCATCTCATAAGATACCGGAGCAAACAGTTCATGAAATCCAAAGTAGCGTCCAAGCAACTGTGGGAGTGAGTATTCGTAAATGCATTGTTCAATCATAACTGTCGTGCTGCCAATGCGAGCTGCTGCCTGTGTGGCTTGGTTGTAAGTAATCATTAAAAAGAAATCCATACCATTCAATTTTTTTATTTAACTCCAGCATTTACGAGTGCAAACATTTGTCAGTGTTGTGTAAGAAAGTTTTTCATAGATAATATGTATTACATATGATATGACCCTTCCTGCTGTAGTCAACCACTTCTAAAAAGAAGCATCCTGAAGAAAACCTTCTGTTCAAACATCTACCTGTTTGTGCCACAGAGGTGCCAAAGAGTCTCTGCAGCCAGGCTTGGCTCTATTATAATTTCATCACTTGACTGTAGCTTCTTGAGTTCTGTTCCCCTTTCCCTCACATAGTTCCCTCGCTCACATAGTGGCTGCAAAGTTCTGTCTGATGATCATCTCACAGAGCTAGGTTTTATGCACAAACATCAAGCAGTGAGACAGAGCCAAAAGGTGGGAGAGCACAGGAGACAGACCTGAATTCACAAGTAACAATAGGGCCAGGCCTGGCTGCAGAGACATTTTGGCACCTCTGCAGCATGAACAAAAGATAGATGTGTGAGCAGAAAGGAGGCATTCTTTTAAATGTTTGTGTTGTGGTCTGAATGCTGAATGTTTATACTGTTGGTTGTGATGAAATATATGTATATTTCATATTCAGTGCTACAGCTCAGCAATAAATGTGCTACATAAAAGCTGTTCTAGATGTGCAAATGTTGCAGAAACCCTACACTACTGTGAAGACAATATACATAGAACAAAACAAACAGTATTTACGATTGCTATGAAAGCAAACAACACAATATCTATGTACTGTTGGGGGGAATTGAACATAGGACCTCCAGTTGATTTCCATATGACTGCAGCCTTTTCATCAAACCACAAGCGTAAGATGGACACGTTTGCATCTACCCTGCAGTACATAGGTGAACAATCCACCTAAAGGAACAAAAAAATAAATTCAAACCCCACATCACTTACCCACAATTAAACAACTACATAAATACACTGTATTTCAGAGGTAACATAGGTGACATAAACATTAGCAAGCGGCTCAGCTGGCTACATGTCCAGCTGTGCTGTTTGCTAATGTTTACCATGTTACGTAGGTAAATATCATGACAAACATACCGTCATTGATTCCGTGAGTAGTCTTCTTCTCTGACGTCTTCATCTGATCGCTGACAAGCGCATAAACATTTAAAAAGTGCAGGAAACCGACATCAGAGGACAGCATCTTCCTTTGTTTGTAGCCTCCGTGGACGCAGCCAACCAACGGCAAGGGATGATGATGCAAATGGGCCGCGACGGATGATGACGGAGCGAGGGGTGTCCCATTCCTCTCTCTCTCTCGCTCAAAATTGAGGGTTGAGACAAAGACGAAGACTAAGGGCTAAAGGGAAGGGGAAGGGGAAGGGGAAGGGGTAAGGGGAAGAATTGGGACGCAGCCATAGTCTGTTATGAACTGGCACTTAAAATAAATAAAGTTCAGTTGAACTGTGTGTCTTTTCACCCAGGGCCCATGAATGGATAGCAGGATGGATCAGTGGTCTGTGAAAAACCACACCATGCTGCATGCTGAAGTTGCATGCAGTGCATCTGCTCTCAGGCACCTCCTTCTTTTCTGAAGGGAAAACATGTCCGCATACTGTCAGACAACCTTGTATCATATCAGCCATCATGGTGCGACCAAATCAGCATGAATGCTGATGGTGTCAAAGGATCTCTTGAAATCTCTCCTGTCCAATCAACCTATTGGCAATATATCTATCAGCAGAGCAGAACCACCTGGAAGACTTCCTTCCCATCAAAAGCCTCCATCTGGGTGCAGAGGTGGACCTTAGACCAGAGCAGAGGTGGACCTCTTTGGTTCAGAGGATTTGCTTTGGTTCTCCAAGTTTAAATCAACCAACCCTCTAGGCCAGGGTGCTCAAAATCATCTATATGACTTCCCCATATGTTCACTGATTTGCAGAAGGATACTGTTCTCACAAGGGGATTCTGAAGGAGAGCTATCCTTGGATGACACCAGAAGATATAGTTCCTCTTGGGTCATACAGGGTGTGGTTGGTTTAAATACTCAGACCATTAGAACCATATATATCTGGAACTTTTGTTTTACTATTTAGGTAAAGCAATTCATCACACTCATTTTGATATACCTTCTCTATGAGATTGTCTGCATTATCTCAACAAGTAACAATACATGTGTGAAAAGAATACCAAAACATTTACATGCAAAACAGCAGCACGTTGAAGTGGAACAGTGGCCATTTGTCTTTGTGGCCTCCTCGCATGCTTAAGCTTAATGAATTATTTCTTTGAAATAATTCTACTCCATTATAAACTTTGGCAAGGATAAAAAATAGAAATTGCTGTATAACTAATTATTTCCAGCTATTGTTTCTAATTATATGCATGGTTACCCCTACTATGCAAAGATGAGTGCTGTTTTACTGATGTAGACAGACTTGGTGAGCCCTGTCCGCATCCGCAAGTAACATGATGCTGAGTAACACAATATGAAGAGGAGGAAAATTTCAGTTGTTCAGTCTACAAGTCTACAATGCAGTAATTGGTTGTGTTTGCAAGCTCAGATGTGTTTACAAGACTTTTTTTTCCAAATTTCCGTTCTAATTCAACTGAATGGAACACAAAATTGCAATGTCACTGTTACTGTAACTGCTTGGACCATGAGAACTCCGCATGAACTTATATCAGATTTTAAAAACCACAAGCCAAAATCAAGACCACAAAAAAGACTTTAAACCATGTCCTATCTTCTAACCATGATTAATGACTGCCAACTGTCATGCATGCATATAGAACAGAGCCATACATCATGCAATAATTACAGCTGGCAAATACTGACAAGAATACTGACGCAATGCCACAGCATGGACCTTATACCACCATTGGAATGTTTTAATATCGAAGTACACATGTTGGGAAAATATGCAATGTGTACATTTTTGGCAAAACACATAGGATGGTGAAGTTTATGTGAGCATGAATGCATATACACAGAATCACGCACTTCTATTCTGGTATAATCCGTCATCTTGCCTATGGTTTTAATTCCTGTTAACTGCATGGTTGCATGCCACTGCATCATTCATACAAATGGAATTGAATAACAGACCTGCTTGGCTGGGCTTTCACTGTCCTGATTTAATTGGAAGCATTTTTTTTTTCATGAAAATATTCAAGACAGTTTTTGCTCATCTGAAAGACAATGGTTGTTCAAGTACAAGTCAGTTTCCATAATCTGCATCTATATAATATATTGATAGTATGTATAGAGACAAATGTCTCTTGACAGCTTA
Organism: Karalla daura; assembly: GCA_029224185.1. NCBI lineage: Eukaryota > Metazoa > Chordata > Actinopteri > Chaetodontiformes > Leiognathidae > Karalla > Karalla daura. The sequence continues at coordinate 649,147 of CM055198.1, forward strand.
ATACTGAGTTGAAAATCAACTGTACGGTCTGTTTTTTTTTTATATTATTGGATTTGTGCAAATAAAGTAAAGTAACATAAGCAGCTTGAAGCCCCACATATCTATTACTGTTTCCATGCATTCTGGATGACTGGGATGTCTTATTATGTATAATGTATTATCTACCAAGCTGCCTGTGCTGGTCAGGAATAATCAAATTATGTTACCCTAGAATTGTTGAAATACTCCCGAACAAGGTTCCTTGCTCAGGGACACCTCAGTTACAATTGGCTTGTTGTCCCTGTTCTGTCATTATACTCAGTTAACCTCAATGCAAACCGACTTGCAACCTTGGAAGCAAGAACCCACCTGAGAGGAAGATTGCGTGTGACAGCTGTTGGTAACACTATTTCAGTGAAAACTCTCAGCATTCACTGTGAGAAGGTCATCAACAAGGAGAGGATGAACATCAAGGAGGACATTTAGAGCCTGGGTCACACCAGTCAGAGGGGACATCTTAACTAACTACTAAAATGACTTCAGCAGGGAAGTCTCTGCTCACTTTAATGGGCTCAAAGAAGCTGCTCATAGTTCAAAAATATTAAGGGTGTATTGAAAATAATAAACAAACATTCTTTCTGTTTCTTATGTGATAATGTCATAATTCTTAAGTATATAACGAAAAGTTAATTGTCAATTGGGTTGTTTGGAGTGGTGGTTTCCTGTTGCACATAGGGAGATGGCAGAGGATACACCTTGGACAAGGTCGCTAGCCCATTGTAGTCACCCTAACTATGTGTGTTTTTGTACTGTGGGGGGAGCCAGAGCACCCAGAGAAAACTTGCATGTTCATAGAGAGAACATGCAAAGTTCACATGTAAAAGCCCTTTGGTCCGACTGGAATTTCGAACTGGGGATCTTCTTGCTGTGAGGAACTAACACTAAAACTTACCTGAAGTACACCTTTCCTTGATTTACAAAAAGTGAACTTCAAAGGAACAATTATTTTACTGGTGCTTTACTACCACTTTATTAACAGCATTACTGAATCTGTGAAGGAAAGGTTTGCAATCTAACTCACCAAGAATGGCATTGTTGTGACTTTAATTTGGTATCTGGATGGTAACTGGTAAATCAGGGTGCCATTTTCACAATGGACACAATTCACTGAAACTATTAACCTGATGCTCAAATAAGAAACATAATTTCTTTATTACTTCCCTCTACATAGCATACTTGCCCGTTCTCATCACTGTATATATACACAGAGCACTCAATACTCAGTACTGAGTACACATAGTAACAATTTAGGGACCAAATGAATGCATGTGTAATATCGACTCTCCATCAAAGTGAATTAATTGTCGGTTAGCTTTAAACTGATAAAGTATGTCTTCAGTTTTAGTTGCAAATATCCCTATAATCCAGGTATTTCCCTCTCAGGATAAGCATGGGATTGCTTCAATTAGCAGCACTGCCATGTGCATTGAGTAGAGTAACATGGAAATGAGCACCTGGAGCTGAACTTACAATGTGTGTGGGTGATAAGAGTCTTCTATGCTTGTACATTTAACCACTTGCTTAAACATACTCAGATAATGTCTCAGTAGAAAATACTAAACTGGGGGAAAATAAGAAAAATCAATTTGTCTAGGAGGTTCTATAAGCCTTTTACGATTCTGGAAATGAGCTGTTGGTGTTTTTGCTTTGGGGTTTCCTTGTTCTAATACAAATGGGTTGCATCTAACAATGAATTGCTAAATTTTGTTGTTTCTAAATACAGAAGCCGAAACACAAAGCCTTATGAAGTTAAAAATGCATCGCAACAACCATTTTTTTTACCATCATTGAATCAAATAGGGTAGCAAGTCTGAGAGAGGAAAAGAGTTAATTTTTGTTAGATAAACTGGGATGACCAATGATCTGTGAATTTTAATTTTAGTTTTGTTTTAATTAGTTCTAGTGCTAGTTTTAGTTTTTCATACTTTGTCAGGTGCATGATTCAAATGATCAGAATAAGTATTGTGAAATAAATCTCAAAAGACACCATGGTAGTAAATGAGAATAAACAATAAGTAAATAAATAGACAGTGAAATGCTGTATGGTGCCTTCAGCTCACAAAAAAGTGCTTGAGTGAAATAAATTCATATCAATCTGACATTGAAGACGAAAATGAAGGGGTTTTATCCAATTACAATACGTTAGTTTTGTAGTATACAGTATACAGTTTCCGTGTTCATGTTTTTTCTTTTTTAGTTTAGTTTAGTTTCTAGTTTAGTTTTCACAAACGATAACCTTGCTCTTAAAGCCTCATGCTGTTGCACAAACTTCTTTCAGTGACAAGCTTCATCAAGTGTGTGTTTTTTTTGTTTGGGTTTAGCAGCAGCACAGTCATTTCATAGTTCATATTTATTTATGTGTGTTATTTTGAAAATGGCATTCAAATGTTCTTAATTTCTATTTTAAATAATGTCATTCCAACCTTTTTGAAAAACTTTTGATCAATTACTTTGTCATGAAATCAAGCGTTACATTACAACAAACTTTGTTGGAAAATATCCCTCCATATGATTTGCCCATGTTAGGTGGTGCTAAAATGATGCTTTTCATGACCGCTGCCACCTCCATCTAGCATCAGTAATTTACAGGAATCTCTTTAACACCTCCTATAGGTCTTTCAGTGGAAAAAATATATGAATTTAACATATACATAGGTTGCTGACATGTGCATTGCCAGTTTTGAATGCAAGTGAAAAATTGATGTTGAGCGATATAGAGTAGCACCAGACGGTGCCAACAGGTGATGTGCATTACCTTGAGCAGGAGGGTTCTGCAGTAGTATCAGTGGCGCCTGTTTACCAACCATCTGGTTAGAAGTGGTGCATGGTAAGGCACTTTCACATATCCTTAAGGACACAAAAAGACGATAACTGCCCCTGCAACAGCCTGTCCACGTTGCTGTTGTTTCACAAGAAATACCACATTAACTAATGTGGGTTTTTTTCTCAACAATTACTCATACACTCGTGCACAACCAGATAGAATCTTATGTCTGCAACCAAATGACCAACTGAACCGAAAGAGTAGCTCAGTGCAGGGGCAAGGAGACACAGTGATATAAAGATTTTGGGAGCATGTTTCCTATTGTTTTAAAGTGTATGAACCTTGTGAACGAGAATGCAGCGATTCATTAAAGAGCTATTTCAGATAAAATGCAATGTGCAAACAATGAGATCACTTATCCATGAAATCAACACAGTAACTCGACAACTGCAAGCAGATTTTGTATTTCATTTTGTATTCCAAGTAATACCACATATGGAAATTGCCAGTACACAAACAACTCATTGAGAGAACCCTTGCCCTGAGGAAAAAAACACAGCAGTTGGCCTCCAATATGTGAATGACAAATGAATATCACTCAGTGGGTCAGATGGTGTAGACACACTCCATGCTCTGTGCTAATCAGGCCAGCCTACAGACCTCACATACCACTAGGACATCCTGCAGGGGGAAATAAGTGCTTTCCACTTTGCTAAATGAGTATGTTTTCCTCCCTGGGTATATGCATATTTGTTGTTATATGAGCAATTTCTTTATGTAAATTGTGCTACAATGGGCTACATACCAATTATGAGAAGAACAATTTGTTTTCTACTGATTCTGACTGGGAAATTGAAGGTCTATTTATGATTTTTCAAATCAGTTCAATTAAAAAATCACATGGCAAATGGCTAATTCTCTGCAGGTTATGGCTCAAAACATAAAAGCACTACAAAACATGACCACAACCACATTTGAACCCATGATGCGCAAAATCAAATAAAACAGTTATAAAAGCATGTGCAGTTTGTCCCAAAATTAGAAAACCTATCGTGCAGGAGCAAGCTAAGGGGCAGAAATTAACCAGGATGTAGATATTAAAAGTAAAACAGAATGCAAGATAGCCACTGCATTGAGAGAGGACAATTAGTAACCCATACCTAAAATGCCTAAACCTAAATCTGCAGGCGCATTTGGTAACTACAATGGCTGTTCCAGTGGTATGTCATTTTTTTTGTTGTCAGTTATATTAAAACAAATCTGTTTCTCACCCACTTGTGATTGTATCAGCATCATTCTTAAGCTCAGATCCTTGGGTCCTCTACCAGGGGCCTAGGAGTTTGAGGGTTCTACGCAGTATCTTGGCTATTCTGAGAATTGTGCACTTCTGGACTGAGGCTATAGATGTTCTTGGGATCTGTTAGAGCCACAGGGACCACACTCACCCTGAATTTCTACATCTATTCATCTATCGATTCCTTCAACTTTTCCGTGTTCCTTCCTTCTGATGTTGGAATCAGCTGGTGTGTGTGTGTCTGTGTGTGTATACATATATGTATATATATATATATATATATATATATATATATATATATACACATTACAAGAAATGCACTTAGGACTTGTGACAGTACACAATTTGGTTTTAAGGGTGGCTTAAGGCCTCAACTAAATATGACTGCCTCCAGAAATGTAAATAAATAAAGTACTATCTCTTATGTTATGTTATCTTAGCTATAGTAGGATATGTTTCAACAAATGAAATATAAATAAAGCTGTCACAACAATTGTTTGGTTTACAAAATGTAAAAAAATATTTACCAAGACACAAAAAGCTATAAAAATGTTCTCAGTCTACCTGGAGATAAACCTTGATGTGTGTGATGTGTGTGTGTGCGCGTGCACAGCTAGCGATCTAGTTTGTGTGTTTATGTGCATAGCTAGCTAACTAGATAGATAGATAGATAGATAGATAGATAGATAGATAGATAGATAGATAGATAGATAGATAGATAGATAGATAGATAGATAGATAGATAGATAGATAGATAGATAGATAGATAGATAGATAGATAGATAGATAGATAGATAGATAGATAGATAGATAGATAGATAGATAGATTCTTCATATATTTCATATGATAATATATCATTAGTGCCTGGGAGATATTCTTAATACTTACTTCAGAGGAAACCAACTGCCTTCTGGACGAACTGGACTACAATATTCTTCCCCCAACATTACCCCAATAGGAGAAAGGGGGTTAGTGCCTTGGACCAGTGGGGCCTTTATGACATATCTAGCAGTTCCAGAAACTGTATCTTGATGATAGACATTGATTTTCTCTAATTTTAAAAAGAACTGGTCACCTTCCAACACGGCTTGGTAAGAAAATTGTGCTGTATACTTGATCTCCAATCATAGAGGAGAATGAGATCGCATTCTGGTTGAGATTTTTAGAAAATCCTCAACCGAGTTAACCATGATTTTTAGGAAATAAATACTACACTGTTTGTAAGATATTGTTCACAGACATTTCTTGAATATTGGATTGTCCACATCAGACTGACTAGTCATGGATTTTTATTGTATTAATCAACCAAAACCATTGGTTTTAAAAAATGATTTTGAAAATGCTAACCATGTTTAAAAACTTGAGAAGGGCATTTTTGACTTTTTGACTTTGAATCATAACTATATTTTATCTCAATGCATCATTCATTATCATGTTTCCCTTTTCCAGATCAAAAGAAAAAAAATGTAATACAACATATGATGATAACATGATAGGTTTCACTCACCTGCTGTTGGTCCAAGCAAAGACATCTCTGCTCTTTCTGGATCGCCAAAGATTATATTTTTGCAAGTAAGGGACAAAGCGTGGAATGGTGATATACTTCTCTGTAAGACTACTGTGCATGACTGGTCATTTATTCTGCAGTTGTAGAAGTCGAATATGAACAGAGACTATTTCCCTGAATCTCAGCCGTGCTGTTTTAAGATGGAAACATGTTGGCATGGACATATTCTAAATAAATAGCTTGTCAGCATAGGTCCGCTTATCAGGCTTCTACACAACTGTGTATCACCGACTTGCTGAGTATTGAGCCAGGGAAATGTAGCTCAGCGATCAACCAGCCCGCTCCATTGATTAACAGCACTTTCTCATTCCTGGCCAAGAAATTGGCTTCCCTCTACATGTATCGTTTGTTTGAGAGGAAACAAGGAGGAGTGATGCCATGTATGTGACCACAAGCCATTTAGAGAGAGGGTAAATTCCCAGCTGAGCCACTCTGCATTTAAACCTAGCAGCCAAATGCTTCTCATATGGAGGGGAGCTCTAAAAATAAGCCCTCTTATTTTGAATTTAAGTATCTCACTGTTTGCCTGCTGGGAATGCTCTTCCTCTTGGCTCACTTTTTTAGCCTGTTGTACCCTAAAGTAAACCATTTTGCAACACCACCCTCCCTCATATAAACGTTTATCCCAATCACACTGACACATCACAGATCCCAGTGAGTATGTGGAGTGTTCAAATGACCTGACGAAGATAATTAACATGCCATTTAAAACCTCTTCACTGTTATTAAGGCTGTTTCATTTTTAGGCAACAAGGTCAGTTTACAGCAGCAGCTGATAAGTGATCAATAGGAAATTTGCCCTGGGGGATGGTCAGTTGCCAGTGCATAGTGTAACCAAAGGCGGGGGGGGGGGGGGGGGGGGGGGGGGGGATTTCAGCCTGGAGGCACAGTAGAGACCTGTGCCCCCCCCCCCACCTTTTACCCCACCTCCCCAAGCTTGGTTAACTCTCAAGACCATGATTAATTCATGGTGGATTACAGTCTAGAGGCAGGGAAGAAAACTAGGATTGCAAATACTAAGTGCACATGAAGGGTTCCGGAGATAAAAGTTACCCCAGTTTCATGGCACAATCCCAAAGCCTGACTCTCATTTCTACAAGGAGGGATCTTTTTTTTCAGTTATCGTTCAAAAGCTCTAGTGTTCAGGCTTCTCGATTATCATCACCATGATATTCATGAAATAAGCTGGAAGAGGTCCCTCCTACAGTAGCTCTCAGATCGTAGTGCTACCAATGAAATGCAGAGCATACTAAGAGCGGCGTAATAAAAACATAACAAGAAGGATCGTTGCAGTCATGGCAATTTCATCATTGTCCTTCACAGTTGCACAGCCAACTGCTTATGATTAGTTGATGACCTCAAGTGATGATACCAAGGATTCAGGCCACAGCCAAAGTGGTTGGGGGTGGGGGTCTGAATTCATAAAGTGTGAATACACTCCCCCTTGTGTCGGTTGCAGTAAAGCCAGTCTTCTAAATGAAAAGGAAAGCAGATAAATCAGTAGAAGTTTTTTTTCCGTTTGTTGTTCAAACCCTTGCTTTATAACATCTATGAATTGCTCTAACAGCCACCATGATCTAGTGCATTGCTGTGGTGAGGAAAGAGGAAATCATTTGTTGACAGTTTCAAGAGCAACATTACAAAACTCATACTGCAAAACATGGTATTATAGCTTCTCTCAACAATTGGGCATCACGTTTCTCATGATAGCTGTTTCAATTTCGCCTTTGAACTTTACTCAGAATAAACAAATTTTTACCCGTTATCATGTCTGTAAAGGGCAATTATGTTAGGCTCAGACTGACTATAAAATGTATACAGATTAGACAAAACGCATTCATCATGAAATGAGTGACACTGGCTCGGCTTTACAGTAAACTACACTCATGTCATGACATACATAATACACTGTGGTGACAGGGTATACTGTAAGATAGCTGTTTCAAAGAAAATATGTTAATATTTTCTAGTTTTATTCGAAAAACATTTTCTCAACATGTTATATTTATACAGTGAATGGTCAATATATGCATTGGAGGTCACATAAGCATAGCTTTATTGGAACAGTAAAAGACATACCATGAGAGCTTGATATCTAAAGAAATGTTGCAGCTAAACCAACATTTTTTAATTGTTTGGATTTTTTCCTTGAAAGACACAAAAATAAAACCTAGGTGTGTTTATATTAACAATTTAATGAATGTATTGTCAGCAGACTAAAAAATTAAGAAGTCAATTATTCCTCTCAACACTTACAGTTTGTCTCAATACATTCTGCAGATGATGGTGCAAAGCACTTTAAAAGTATCTGTGCAAATAAAAATAATTTGGTAAATGTCTACTTCTGTTTTTATTATTTTTAAAAACTTTTTGTAAACAACATCTTGTACAAACTAGCACAGTGAACCACAATCCCCGCATGTTTTTTTTTCTTTATTTTTTGTTATCTCTAAAATATAAATAAAATCAATACAAAAGTTTGGTTGGTTGCTTGGAACATTTTTATATTGATCAAGATATTCTAAAACATGGTTTTTCGAGACTTCTGGACTCCTGATTTAAATAGATTACGTAAACAGTTGACTGTTATAAGTTCCATTAAAAACCCCAGTAGATTTTTAGAAGGACTTCATTTCAACATTTCAAGTTCATTTCCATTTTAAATAAAGGGTTTGCAATCCATGGAGGGTTTTTATTTTTTGCCTTTTGAAGGGAGCCATCTTCAGATTTGGTGGAAATTCATAAAACCAAGACAAGAGGAAACAAAAAAGAAAATAAATAGTCCTGACAGAATAAACATTTCTTCTGTTCTTCAGGAACATAGTGTCCAAAGGGTCAAATGTCAATATGGCAGAGCCTTGAGAGGCAAAGAGGTCTGAGAAGCATCCGAATAAATATAAGGGACAAGTGTAGTGGCTCCAACACAGTCTGGTGCCTTTCAACAGTCAGCACACAAGCAACATCCACTCCTTTATTCTCTCCCTATAAAGCTATTGAAGTGTTTGACAGTAGCTAATTATGTTTTTGTTATGGGGACATATTATACGAGGATTTAAAAGGGCTTTTTCTTATCCACCCGATGAGTGTTAGGGGGTTTGAGGGTTTTCACAATGCTGGGCCACTGACAGGAGTCAGCGGAGGTGACAGGAGCTCTAGCAGCCAAAGAAAAGAAATGGAGGAGTGGGTGGACTATTCAGCAGTCTTACCCAGTTTATTTCTTCAAGTTCAGTTTTGAGAGGGAAGGAGGGATGGCAAAAAAGCAATAATAACACCTAAACATGATACTGGAAACATGTTTTGGAGTATTATTAATTATGCTTTCCAAACAAAACAGACTCATAAAATCAGATGGCAAAATAAATAAATAAATAAATGTGAAAATACAAAAAATGTGACAATGCATTGCCCTAACCCTGTTGATATCAAAGTCCCTGCCCTTGTTGCCAAGCCCCAACACCACCAGCCCTCACGGCCCACTGCTACCGCACCTTGCCCATAAAGTCAGTTATGAGAAAAAGCTACCACACAGTGGCCTCATTTATTTCTGAGGGCGGGTGGGACAGATGGTTGTTGTATGCACTGCCATTCAACGACAGTGAGGTAAAGGGTGGACTGGGACCAAACACTTCAGAGGAGATGCTATGCAGTGGCCCTGGGATGCCAGGCTCTGGACTGGGAGACTCCCCAGGGTGGTGGGACATGATATCTGAGAAGCGCTGCACGTCGCTAGAGGGGTGGTGGCCTGGCAGGGGGTGGTCCATACCTCCAAGTGGAGTGCCTGTAGGGCCTGAGGAGGGCACAAAAGGGAGATCGACTGGGGTCTGGGCCTGTGAAGATGGAGGGCCCTGGGGAAAGAAGTCATAGTTCCCTCCTGGGCCGTAGTACTCACTTTGATAATCTGCAGATTCAAGTAAAGACGAGGAAAAAAAATCAACTTAAGCTTGACAAACAATGATGTTCAGAAATAATTCCTGAGACATTGAATATACATAGCTTGATTTGTATAAAAAGGAGACAGAGGCCCACACTGCACAACATTAGTCACAGAGAACGTTACACTTAAATCAAAACTGCAGTTGGGTGGGGTGAACAATGTGGCCACAAATTAATTAAAATGCAGGCCATTTCATCAGCATTTCTACTGACTGAGACCCATTTTTTTTCAATTCAGCAGAATATTGTTAGCCTTTTTTTGCCAAAGCAAGTTAGCCTTTTTTGTTAAAGCAAAAAAGGACAAAGGCTCAGAAATAAATTAAATTCCCATTTGACTTAACTGTACAAATCAGTTCATAGGTTTTTAAAGTAAATCATGTGCAAGTACGAATCACTTAAAAAAATAAACAAAAACAAAAGTAAGTACCTCATTGCTGAATATCCAAACCTGTCATAACAGTCAAACTCTTTTAATGGTACATTAATTTGGTATAATAATAATAAAATAATAAAAAGTATGAACATATGAAATGCAAAGGGGTTATAACACATATCTTCCCTTGATGCAGTGGATTTACATAGCTAGCGAAGTGCCAATGAAACACTTCAGAACAGATACAACAGATAAATATGATCATGTTTGAGAATCGTTCCATGGTAGTGGAAAAACAAGACAGACCAAGCGAACTGAGGGAATGTACAAAACAGAACTATGAAAAAAAAAAAAACTACATGATTTTATGTGTGTGTAATTCAAAGCACTAATCCTTCAATAATAGTCGAAACGTTCCAGACTGTGCCAATTAAAGAATAACAAACCTGGGGTATAAAATAACTGTTACATATTTTTTGCGGCCATGGTCCGAACCGTGTACACACCTCCATAGTACGAGAAGGGACCGTTGGAGATGAGCTCCCCGGGCTCCAGTCGGTCTACTAGTGTGCGCATCCGCCGCGGGCTGCGGAAAAAAACGCGTGTCTGCGAGCGCCCAGTGCGCTCAACTGCTTCATGCGCCTCTCTTTCGACCGTCGGTTCTGGAACCAGACCTTCAGAGCGAACGAGAGAAAGAAAGACACACACATAGGTCATATTATATTATCATCAGCAAACAGAGCTAACGCCATTTTGATGGCAGGTCAATACTCGGTGCTGTGAAAAAAGAGGTGTGAAGGTGATAAGAGAGTCGACTGCGGCTGCTTAAGTGTCTGAATAAATATGTAAACACACAAACACAAACAGGCGCGCCGACGGAATGTGCAAATATACCTCACAGAGCAAATTCCCCACATACAAAGCAGGTGTATTTAGGTGTCCTATTTACCTTGACCCATTCTTTCTTATTACAGTAAATAACCAGATGGGATTGTGGTGTGCAGGATGAGCCGCTGCGCTGAATTGGCAGACTAAACCAGCGAGAGAAAGGGAGGACTGCGCCCAGATCATAGTTTACAAGAACGGGAGTCACATGTAACCTCCCTAATGATCCTTGAACCCTCCATTTACTCCGACTGGATGCTGCAGCAGCGGGGGCTTCACAACTCCAATTAATACTTAATGGGCGGGTTGTTACTGAGATATTACCGGGCTCCTGGAGGTTATCATTTCCTAATCTGTGGGCCGGTTTCCTCTAATTACGTACGTCCCCCCCCCCCCCCCCCCCTTATGCTCACACACTGAATACACCGTCTTTACCACTTTCACTTGATGGCAATTAATCTGTAGTGATAAATATTTTATTTCACATTCGTTCCGACTTGCAGCCTTATCCGCATAAGGAAACGTATTTAGGAAATATATAAATAGATGACCTGATTTATGGTAAGCCTACAAATGCAGGGTCGCTCTAATTTATTATGTTTACGCGAACTACGTTTACTTCTCTGGTTTACAATACGATTCCTCATGAAAGCGGATCTATATGTAATCGATCAGGTCTTTGCTGCGCCAGAGAATAGTCCGCTACTACTACTACTCCTACTAATACTTGTATTAGTACTACTAATAAGAATAATCATCATCATCATACCAAGAATCATAATAATAACACAACAGTTTCTGTTGCTGTTATTATAATTTGAGAATATGATTTCTGTGGTCCTGCTGTAGTTAAGGCTTATGGTGAGCCTTGTAGCTGGAGTCCTCTGTCTCCACTTGGCTGGAAAAGCTCCCAGCATGGCTTAACGTGGTAGCCAAACGTGACGGCAGCGCTGCGCCAGGACTCCCAGTGCTTCCAGGGCTCCCAGCGCCAGTTGGCCACTTTGCCCCCACGCCAGCGCCAAGAATCAAAAATACCCGTATAAATGCCCCGTTTCCCAAACGCAACCGAGCAGCGGGCCAATTTGCGGCTAAATGAAATCAAAGTGACCCCCACGCAGGGTGTGTGTGTGTGTGTGTGTGTGTGTGTGTGTGTGTGTGTGTGTGTGTGTGTGTGTGTGTGTGTGTGTGTGTGTGTGTGTGTGTGTGTGTGTGAGTAGTGGGGAGGGGGGGCCTATAGTTACATTCATATAATTATAGATAACATGCATCTTCACCCTGGGTTGAAGATGCAGATGAGATGGCGAAGTGAGAGACAGCAAATAACAATCGTGAAATATACTGTTTAAAACATATCACTTCGGTAAGTAATGTAACATAATATGTCACAATATGTGAAAGCCTACATTCTGCAATATGTGGTGAAAAACATTTTAGAAGTAACCATCACACCGAGCTTAGTCACATGAGAGGGCAGTTGGCTGTAGGACAGTAAAACCCGGTCAAATATGTCAATGAGACATCATTTTGACTTTGAACAGATTCACACAAAAAAACATATGGCTCAGCCACCTTCTGTGGGAGTCGAGGATAAAAACCTGATAGTCGCGTTTCTACTGATACGTAGTCGTATCTCTAGCTGTAATTTGTGAACGCAGTTCTGCCCAATTCCCAGGGGAGAATGGCGGAGAAATTCATAGCACCTACCTGGATGACCCGCATGTTGAGTCCGGTCTCTTGGGCCAGCTGCTCTCGGATGTGACGGGTGGGTTTGGGGGTGGCAGCAAAGGCCGCCTTCAGGGTCTCCAATTGCTTGGCCTTGATGGTGGTGCGGGGGCCGCGCCTCTTGCCCCCCAGGTTCTGGTCGTCGTTCTCGTTGTTTACCGTTTCCTTGTCGGACAGCGCTGCTATCTCGGTGTCCTTAAGCACAACATCATCTTGCAGCTGGTCTTGGGAATCCGGGGACAGACTGGGGTCGCTGCAGGCCGTCACTGCACATAGATACACATGCAAACTGGAATAAGCAGACTATTCAAACAACATGAATAATTGCAGGAAAATCGGGAGCTATTTTAAATTATATTTAGAATAGCGGATGCTTCAAGGTCGGTGAAATATGCCCCCATGTCAGGGACGCAAACCACATACTTTTATTAATTGTTCATTGATCAAATCGACCCACCCACCGACCCACACACACACACACACCATCACCACCACCATCCCCCAACACACTCACAAACATACAGGGCAGCCGTCGTACCTGAGAGCAGGTTGGTGTCCTTCACACTGGCGTTGCTCAGATAATCGTCTTTGCAAACGAATTTGTTCTCGTCTATGATGTAGAGTTCCTCCCCGGTTGACAGCTGCTTGTTGCACATCATGCAGGTGAAGCAGTTGAGGTGGAACACTTTGCTCCTGGCTCTCCGGACCAGGTCGTTGGGAGAGATGCCCTGCGAGCAACCGCCACATTTGGTCCCGAAACGCCTGTCGGAGGCGGGAGGAGAGGGGGCACAGGGGGATCGGTTCAGTCCTCTTTTACACACATGTCCAAGAAGCTTTAGAACAGAAAACAAATCAAAGGACATCGAGGTTTGGTGACATGATGGAGGCTTTTGGAGAGACTGGCTGTCAATTCCATTAGCGTTTGTAAAAAAAATAAAGCTGAGTTAATTACGTGCAGTGTGAAGTTACGTTTGTGAGCAAGGGAGAAAAAGTATCTCAGACTCTTAAATTGAACCATTTTCACACCCCATCCTAATCTTTATGGCAACATTTGAATTATATCTCACATGGAAAATACGAACGTTTTCTTCATTTATGAGGACAAAACACATTTTGAAAGTGCAACTGAGCATAATGACAACGCTACAATATGATTATCACTATGATGAGCAACAATATAAATAACAATAATAATAATAATTTAACTTCTGGCGGCCACTCTAGAGTATACTTCCTTCTTCCCTTATGTACACGGATATGGGAATCCACAATCATTGAACTACTAAACGGAAAATAATAATAATATATTTTTTTCACGTATTACTTGGGTAGTACTTGGGTGGACATTTCTGAGCTACACACAATTCTCTAATACTATAAATACAGCAAGTATTTCTACCACTGGTGCTAATGCCATTACTGCCAATAGTGAGATTGAAAAAAGAAGCAGGGGGAGTTTAAGAATGGATTCAAAGCTCTAATTTATTTATCGTGCAGCTAATCCTTATCATGTTTTAGAGAAATTTAATGAAGCCCTGATAATGCTGCTAGTCCTTCAGTTGTTTTATATTTACTTTTTCAGACACTTTTCCCTGTATCTGCACACAATATCGGACCGACTGCTGTTTATGAAATGTGCTACTGAATACGCGTTTTATCCCTTGTTTGCAAACCCTGTGTCTTGGACGTATTTATGGGGCTATATGAAAGTAAATACAGAAAGCGTTCCGGAGCATCAGCCCTCGGGCCTGCCTTGCTATCTGACAATGTGTATTCAGGGGTACACTGCTCGCTGACAGCACGGCTGTGATTGTCTTGTCTGCGCACTCGATCTTTTCAGCTAGTTTACTATTCAAATCCACTTATCACGTCCTACTCAGCTGGTCTGAGTAAATAGGCATGGACCCGGCCCCTATGGTCCGGCTGTGATCCTGTCCTCCCCCCGGTGCCTGCTGAGATACACCCCAAGTGTCATTTCCTCTATTCCCTCCTCTCTCCCCGCTGAGAGCTGCTGCACGCGTTTAATGTCTTGTGGCCCTTTTTGTTGCTGCTTTGCATAAGAATTTAAATTAACAAGCTTTTAATTACCTCCTTCTATTAAAAATCGTATCGCCTGCAGGAGAAGACAGGTCGCATTCACTCAGCCCTGCTGCAAATTGTTTGTCTTTTTTTCTTTCCAGTCTTTCTCTAGAGAGCAGAGGGCACAGGCTGCTAAAGAATGAACTGTTATTATTTCTCTTGGTTGATAATGACTAAAATCCAAAATCCAAATTGAACCAGCAGAACGGTTATGTACTATTTTCGTTAAATTTTGAATGATCCTTGAAAGATTCGTGCAAAAACTTGAGCCATGGTACAAAACAGCCCCTATTTCACGTGGAATTTTAAGTGTCTATAGGCTGTATAATGAGTCCGTGGAATGTCCGGCTGTTTCACAAAAAGTAACATCATTTTACATGAGAAATACGATACAAACTGTAAATGCAAATATCATCCTCAGGCTTACCTAAAAAAATCATTCTTGCAGTACAGTCTGCCCTCACGCGAGAAACATTTCTCTGTCAGATTACACTTGCACTCGCAGCACTGCACGCACTTGACGTGCCAAGCTCTGTCCAGCACGTTGAGCAGAAAGCGGTCCAGGATAGGCCTCTCGCAGCCGGCACAGTGGACCATGGCTTTGGCTGGCCAGCAATCCCGCAAACGGAACGCGCGCGCACACACACACACACACACACACACACACACACACACACACACACACACACACACACACACACACACTCAACAGCACAGTCCTTGCATTGACGGAGTATCTGTTTCCCCCCTCCCTAATTGCCCTGGAGCGCCCGGGTTAGTCAGTCGATCAAGTCCCAGCGAGATCTCTCCCTGCAGGCGCAGAAGCTCCAAAAAGACGGGGAGGACAAGGCTGGAGGTCGCCCCCTCTCTCTGTCAGGTTAGACACCCCAAAGGAGGAAAATAACTCATACACCAGTCCGCTCCTTGATCCGGGACTAAAATATAGAATAAAAACAATCAGTTTTCTGCAAGAGCGGCTTACGAGAAATGAGCGACGAGGTACGGCGGGTCCTGGCTCACCGGCAGAGAGCGGCTGGAGGAGACAGCGCTAACAGAGCGCTTTCAGGACAGAGTTGTCACTCGAGACGAGCATGCCTATGAATAATTCGGGGTACTTTGACATGGCAGCGTATCCACTGTTCAAAATCCTTTGGCGAAAAATCAAGATAATGGACTCCCCCAGAAAAGCAAAATATAGGAAAAGAAAGCGTGCTTCTCCTTTGACCCGGTCCGTTGATCCTGTGCCGACGGGGGATACTGGGATGCACTGCTTGAAGGCTCCGTTGGTGATCTTTGTGTTTGTTGGGATGGTCCTCAGTCTCCAGTAGTGTATGTATGCTGGGATGCTGGCTTTCCAGTATACTGTCCTGCTTCTCCAGCTCCAGCCCAGCCTTATTTCCAGTCTCCTGACGTCAGGCCGCGGCCTGACCAATCAGCTCCGCACCGTGCCAGCCTGCATCAGCCGCCCATCAGACCCAGCCAGGGATCTGCCTGCTATTTATGCCACACGCTCAAGACACCAATTGTTAAGAATTTCCCTGCAAACTGTCACCTGTGAGTGAATGTGCCGGAGAGCGGAGGGAGATGCAACCGTCCTGCACTCTGCCTGCCGGGCACGGAAGGGAATCCTGAGCAAAGAAGTGAAGTACGAGCGGACATTGCTCGACGCGCTCCCTATTTGGTAATGTGGAGTTACTTTGCACTACTTGGAGCATGTTTATTCTGTGATTATAGAAGAATTGTTCTTCATTTGCTAAGCACATTTAGGTCTGGGTTAACGTACATACTGTTGCAGTTGTTTTGCACCTAAAAGCATCGTACTCGGAGCTCATATTTAATGAGACTCCACAACAGAAAGCGGCACAACTTCGATGCCATGGTTTGTTTTACGGGCCTGCATCTTTCTTTGCGGCGGATGTAGTGTGTTCACTTTACCTCACCGCCGTGTTCTTGCCGCATTTGTGTGCACTTTCTGTGATCCTTCTTTTTTCCTCTTTTTCTTTTTTGATTTGATGGAGAAGGGGTGAGCGAGCCAGGGAACTCTGATCCACACGCTGCGGAGCATTCAACGCTGTTGGACATATTCAATATTTGTTTTTGCCCGAGAAGTAGTTTAGTCAAAGTGCTCACTGTAAGGCTGGACCCATATGGATTCATATGGATTTATACCAAATGTATCTGCTTCCAGCCTCCTCATACATGTGCGGCTTCTTTAGCAGTGCCTCCCCGGCTCCCAGTCCATGTCCAAAAGCCAGCTGTCACCCGGCGTCTGGGGAGTTCCCCACCGGAGACAAATGTTAGTGGGAATAAAGAAGGAGAGATAAGGCTTCAACACATTCACTTTGTCACCTCTCCATCTCACCTCTTCTCTTCATCCTTCTCATCCTGTCTCTTCTTCTTCCTTCCTTCTTACCCATTCCCTATTTTCAGTTTTTCTGTTCATGGTCATTTTTCTCTCTTATTTCATTTTATTTTGCATTGCTTTATTTTATTTTTATTTCATTTAGAGTACATAATTTAAACAAGCCGGATTTAGAATGAAATAGAGAGTGGAAGCCAGCCCACAGCGGGTGATTCATCCACCAATAAAAAGAAATCAAAATATGGGCTAGAGGCTTACAAATATCTGCGCTGCCCTTCAGGCAAAGGCAATGTTACTTATTGAACTGGTTTTACCCATATCAGTTTAATCCTTCAACAGCGGTAGATTTGATTCTTACGCATATTCCCAGTCTGATGGTAGAAGTTATAAGTAGGGATGTGTGCGTAATTTTGAGAAAACAAAACGTCCTGCCTATTTTTGTCGATTTGTAATTTCACGGCGATCAGAGGCAGGTTTGATGGCAGAGGCTTCACAACGACCTGCTGACTGCAAATGTACATTTTAATGGCACCAAGGTTAGGTGCACGTTCTAGTCCAGAAGACACAAGGGAAGACCGGCAGGAATGTATATGCTGTGGAACAGCCCAGGAGATGTGGGCTTTATGAAGTGCGGACAAATGAACTGGTACACAGTGAGATAATTCATTTGAAAAAATGAATCAGAGGATGCATGCTGTCATTAATTCTAATCATGAGACGTTTGTTTGTCTTCTCTTTCTCCTCCAGACTCAGTTAGCAGACAGGCGTACGTGCGTGTCTGTGTGTGAGGAGCAGTTGATGAGATGGGTACTGAAACAGAGGTGGAGACGCTGTTTTCTCCTATTTCACGGGCTTGAGGCAGGATGAGGCCGGGCCTGTGCGGCGCTGAGGTCTGGGGTTCTGCTCCACCGCTCCACAGCAGTATCTTTTGTAGGATTCTGTGTGTGTGTGTGTTTATATATATATATATATATATATATATATATATATATATATATATATATATATATATAGAGAGAGAGAGAGAGAGAGAGAGAGAGAGAGAGAATCCTGTGTGTGTGAGAATGTGTGTGTGTGTGTAAGGTAAAGGCTATATGAAGCATTTATCACTCTGACCTCTTTATGCGGTAACTTTAGAGGGGAAAATGGTCCATTTCTGTTTACCCACCCTAGATGATAGATGGAATTCAAAGCCTTGCTGAAGAAATGTTTTAATTTCACGACTTTACCTTAATTGTAATTATTTTGGGATACAAGTGATCTAAGTGAAATTGGGAGCAAAATTATGAGCAGTAACCAGTGTTAGAAAGTTTCAAGGTAAAATCAGATGAAATGTGGTGTTGGTGACTTCTCCGCCCACACAAATCAGTTGTGATAACGTGGAAACAGGGCTGTCTACGCAGCACTTGTCCTGACAGCAGTACACAGCAAACGCACAATGATGGGTGGGGGGTGGTCTGCAGTCTGCTGCCCCTGCCCCTGCCCACTCAGTCAATCACGGCATTATCACGCACTCCCAGGACCGATACTCCCCCCATCCGTCCATCCTTCCACCCAATAATGGAACCGCCCACCGACCCACGTGAAGGAGAAGCAGTTAACGCAAAGCGCACACATGCTCAGGCTGTGCCCCTCCAGCTCCCCTGCCCCCAGACAAACATATGCCGATGAGAGCGAGGCATGGATTATTGAGCCAGCAGCAACTCTGCACAAACATTTTTTAGACTTTCAAACTCGGCCCCTTTCGGACTCGGCCGCGCAGAGAGAAATTCAATGGGATTTATAGATCACCTCCCTACAGCTGTCTTCTGTGTCAACCCCTCTCTCTCGCTCTCTCCCTCTCTCTCTTACACACACACACACACACACACACACACACACACACACACACACACACACACACACACACACACACACACACACACACACACACACACACACACACACACACAGGGTCTGTTTCCCGTGTGTGTTTCTCTGCACCTGGCCGCTCCGTGTCCAACAGTTAAATTGGACCCGGCAGAGTTGGAAACTAGCAGAGAGCAACGCACATTTATTGCATAATTTATTCCGGTACTAACAGAGTTGAGCCAAATAAACAATTCTAATCACCGTTATCATTATTATCTTAAGTGTCAGTATGGTATGCTCTTCAAGCCATTTATTGCCAGCATTATGTTAAAAAAAGATGCAGAAGGCATCACAGAACACCAAATATTTTACGGCAACAGGAAATAATGAAAGCGGTGTTTTGGTATTCTTTCAATGCAAGGACGGAGTATATATAAACTAAATAATGTTTTAATAGATAGACAACAAAAGTTCGGATTAAAAATACACCAAAGCAGTGAACAACAGCGTATTGTCCCTGCTATATCTGCCTCGGCCTAGGCCAGGTGGAAGCACATCTCCAGCTCTAGCGCTAAACAAAGCCCAGTTTGTCCATCGGGCATGTGCGCACACTGGAGGAGACCATGAGATGCAGCATGTGCTCCGGCTCCCGCTTCAGATTAATTTCACTCGGCGCTTCTACTGTAGCTGGGGTGAAAGGGCTGAGATCACTAATGACTATAATATCATGTGTAGCGATAACCACTCCCTCTAAGATATTATCGCCCGGTGGCCCGGGCTCTGGGGAGATAGCCGCTACTTCGCAGTAAGTACTGCGCAAGTAAAGAAAAGGCCTACAAACAGGCAGAGATTAGTGCTGACTGCGGCTAATACCTGTATTAAAACATATAGTAGAGGCCGACCAGGCCGCGGCAGAACACCGCCGCTGTCTGATTTATTCTCTTATTAAAAACAAGGTGGTATAGATAGAGCATGGGGTCGTGTCAAGTGTCCATTTCAGAGAGGGGACAGAATTAATAACAAAACAAAAAATGTTTAATTTTCGTCATTATATGTATGCACGGGGTTCTTAAATGAAAGCAGCATGCAAAACACTCTTCGAGAAGTGTTGCAAAAATTCATCTTCTGTGATCAAAATTGTAGGCATAGATTCTGAATTATAATTAAAAGCACGCGAAATTATTGCAGTAATATACTGACTAATCAGTTCACGTCTCACGTCCATTATCATTAGTTTCGTTTTTTTTTCTTTTTTCTTTTTTCATGAGGCAGGTCTGTAGCACTGAATTGCCTAAAATGATGATGTGAATGGTATGTGAATGATGTCATGGTGTGAAGCGGTTGATTTTATTCTATACCTGAAATTAGAAGCGAACCCAGAAATAAGCACTCATTTAAGAAAATGATATGATGATGGTGTATAGTGTAGTTGTAGCGCAACGGCCTACAGATCTGTATGAATTGCACTGGGATGAAACGCATCCATTCATCCACTATCTCACTCACTTCGCCAGTGGTGTGGCCGGTGGCTGCTGTGGTCTCTATCCAGTTCTATCGGGCAGGAAATGCCTCCTGTCTCACAAGTCATTCACTGAAACGTAGGGGCAATTTAAAGGTTCCAGTCGACCTTAACGTATGCTTTTGGATAGTGGGCGGAAACCAGAGTATCCGGAGAAAATCCACACGGGGAACACTGGGACGCGGGAAACACGGGGACACGGGGACAACATGCCAGCTCCACACAGAAAGGGTCGGATAAAGCGAGCGACCTTTTCACTACGGGTCGACAGCACAACCACTGACCACTGTGTTGTCGCTGAGACAGTTGCTGCTCTGAAAAACAGCAAACACTGGGTCATAGATGTTTGTATGAATCTGGACATTTTTGTACCTCTTCTCGAAAAAAATAAGATTAAAAACCAGACAAGCATGAAAAATACGTTTAGTTATTTGAAAGTGAATGCCGCAACATTTGCAAAGCCAGTTAAGCTAGAAATCGGTGCATATCTATCGATATTCACTGATCAATAACTAACAGCTCAGTTCTCCACAACGCCATAAAGGTTATGTATGCGCTCGTGCGTCTACGCGTGTCTTCATTGGGGTTTTTGTGAGCGCAAAAATCAAAGGCGTTTTGACAGTAAAGCCCGCATCAAAGCAGCGGCTTTATATTTATATCCAATAGATCAGGAGGCAGACAAAGCTTTATTTCCGCCAGGAGAGAGATATTTTACCTCAGCCTTACGGTTTTATGTTGGAGAGGTGTCAGCCCGTGGAAATGGATGGTTAATGCACAGCGTAGCCCGCCCGGGCGTGCCGCACATCACATGGGGCTGCAGGAAGAGCGGCAGGGATTTAGGGTCCCTGGGGCCCGGCACAGGGGGCTGCATACCGGCCTGCCTTCGCCGTCACACTCACACTGAACAAAGGCTACCCACACTCGGAGCTGCTAGACCAGTGCATGATTTTGTCATGATTAGTGATAGGTAATAGTCCTGAGACCCCCTTCCCCCTCCCACCACCCTTCTTGCAGATTAGTCGGCCCTCCACACCAGTTTTGAATACATTTGTATATTTTTAAACATATCGAATTACTTCATATAAAAGAAACCAGGACATGAGGCACTGAGGTAAAAATAAAATATAGTAAGTGAAGATCACAGTTAGATGAATTTGATTAATTTGTTAAAAAGTTGCCCTTCCTTGTTTTTTCCTAAATCAAAAATATGAATATGCTGAACATGCTGTGATAATATGTCTCGCAGCATGTTCAGTCACAAAATGTGCTTAATTCTTAATGGTCTAACTGCGATATATGGAGTACCTGCTCTATCCACTGAGTGAAAATGCAGGACAGGATATTACACTTATCAATGCGAATATCAAAAATCAAAGTTTTGGAGCAGCAATGCAAGGATGTAAGGAACAGCTTGTACAAAGAAACCTCCTGGAATCAGCCTTGAAATCTTCACATATACCAATCAGCTCCCCTTCATAATGAATGCAGTTTCCTCAAAATATGCTGCAAAGAGTTAACAAGATTTACAATGCTGCTCAAAACACAGAAGATCCCTGTCATATTTTCTCTTTTGTTAAATGGAAATCTTAAGAAGTAATTGGAATTTACTGCATACCTGAATAACTGCATATAAATAAGCACACATTTTATCGAGGGATTCACAGACTCTGTTTAGTCATATAGAAATGGCTGCATACATTAGAATACACAGCAAATTATCTTGTTTTGCTGAGGTTTTGCTACATGCCTGTGATGCTGTCCAAATTACAGGGGATTCAAACAAGCGTTTTCAATTTATTAAACCTATATGGGCAACATTTCTTCTTAATGGGACACTTTATTTCCGGGAAGGGATGATCGGGTGTTGGTTGAAACCATGGCAGTGTGTAAATCTGACAATGTTCATCTCATTGAAAGGCAAGCTGCTCCTCCTTCTCTCAGAACTGTTTCAGTGGATGGAGAAGAAAGAGAAGGAAGATGATTCAGGTGTCGCAAGGCATCCAACCCTGTTACCCCTCAAGCAGCCTAATGGCAAAACTAGCTCATTGACTTTGACCGTGTGTCCCAGACAAATTCCTCAATTTTTAACACCTTTATGAGCCTGCATGTGCTTACTGAATTTGGTGAAGGAGGACACAAATCCTCCGGATGGGATTGGCAGTCATGCCCCTGGTCTCTTAGCCCGACACTCTTGGGATGTAAAGTGGCCGTATACACAGCAGCCCCCGGTCGAGAGGGCTCAGCGGATTTGGAGATAATGACATTGTCACCTCTATTAAGATTCATATTAACTATTTCACTGCTTGACCCTATTTCCCTTTGTCCTAGCCCCCGAGTCAAAAGCGACAAAGCCTCACCATGCCTGTGGTAATAATCAGAGCTGGCCAAACAGTTTGCTGGTGCATCATATCTGTGGTAGCAAGAGAGGTTCTATAATGTGAAGGCTACAGTGGCAATACATCCCAGCTTGTTGGATACAAAACCCCTTAACATTTATAAGAAGTAGTTGGGTGCAAACGGATATCCATATCTGAATCTGAAATTTTTTAGTATGAGAACACATACTCTCTAAGAAATATGTTTTGCATTTTTCACTGACTAAAAGACATCTATACAAAGTGACTCATACACACACACATACACACACAAACACACACACACACAGCAACCAATCCCTAGATGCCTCCCTGCTGGCTTACAGAGTTGAGACGGTGGGAGGGAGGCCAAATTGTTTGTCTCTAACCGCGTCAAGGTTCTGCAGCAGGTATGTGACCATGAGAACAACTGTTCTCTGTCTGGCTTCTGGCTGATGGCTCCATCAGGTTAGAGCAACAGGGAGCCTCATGCTGGATGAAGGTTGAAGGTGTTTGTGTCTGTATGTGTGTCTGTATGTGTGTCTTTGGGGGGGGGGGGGGGGGGGCGCTTTTAAGGAGAGATGGGATTACCTTTCTATGAGGTGAGAATCATGCTGTGTACAGAGTGAGCAGTGAAATGCAGTATCAGCAAGTTGTTGTCGCCAGCCATGCAACAAAACAATATGTGATGTGGATAAAAAAAGTTGCAAATTACAATGGAGACAGACGCAAACTCATGGAGAAAACTACATCCTATCACTGGATGATTGTATAATCTTTATGTGATGTTTCCCAGAGGAAGGATCTGAGTGCTGACAGACTAGCTACAGCAGAAGGAGGAAGTAGGAAATTAAAAATCTGGAATCTTTGGATAAATTGGAGGCATTAAAACATACAAATGTAAATGTATTAGTACTGAAAGCTCCCACAGTGACAGCATCCCACATTCTTCCTTGAAGTTACCACAAATAAAAACTTCAAATAACTAGTATGTGATAGCAATAGTAAGTTCGTAAGTAAAACATATGATATATAAGTAATAATAACAGAAACACTTTGGAGCGGGTACAGTGTCGTGGAATGTAAAAGTTTTCCCTTGTGCTGTATTCTGTGGAAAGTCACAATGGACCCCCGATTTAATAACTCAAGTTTACTATGAAATACTAAGACTGACTGTTAGATACAGACTCAATCAGCAACATGTCCTTAGATAATGTATAAGTCATTTTATGTTAATCCCACAGTTCCTGTTAATTATTGACAGGTTACATATATACTTTAACAGGTATTATTTGCACACCCAAATGCAGCAAAACACAGCTGAGTGTCATTGAACAGATGTTATTAACCAATAGTTATACTGTAGTTCAGAAGATGGTGGATGTGGGTGAGAGTTCGTGAGCTGATTCAGAGGGGCAGCATGTGGCAGAAAATGGTGGCGATCAGGCTCGAGAGCTAGGGGGTATGAGGAAACATACCACTCAATAAATACTCAATATTAATGCCTCTGTAATCTTTTCCAAAACAAAAAGAAAAAGCATGATAACACTAAAAAGAATGTTTTTTCTACATTGCCTATAAATGTTTATTGTCTATGAAGTGTGCCTAAAATTCAAGCATGACTAAAATGGAGGTTCAGGTTACTTTATTTATACCTGTAGGTGATTTGTTTTGTGGCAAGATGATGTCATTTATTCAAAACAAACAACTGACAAGACAGTGTAATATGATAGTAAAGAGATAATAAGATAATAAAAAGACTGAGCAATAAAAAAACTGCACAGGTATTAACTAAATAGGACACAAAAAATCATAACTGCTGTGGTGCAACAAGTGAAATTCTCAATAGTGTAAAAAATTCAATTCTTGAGGAAAAAATTCAGATATTTTCCAAACGTCATCCACCATGACTCTATTTTTTTAATGAACACTGAAAATGAATTTAGCGAAAGTTTGCAAGTATATGTTTAAAATACAGTCAAAACAGTCAAACATTTTAATGAACTATAGGCTCTACAACATAAACACAAACCATCCATGGTTTGTGTAGGACAGTCTCAAGATGCTCTTGTTGTAAATCCACGTCCGGATTTGACGCTCCGGGTTCTGCATTGACTCTCATGCAGACCCCGGCTCGGCTGGACGGGACGCTGCCATTACCCTCCAGATGTTTAAGAATCATGCTGAGAAGAGTGAGCTTGGCATCCTTTACTCCTCTATTAGGCCTGTAAACAAACTGCATGGATCTAATGCATGTTCAGTCTGCCTAAAGATCTTAGACCATACCAATTTCTCAAAAGAAAAAAGAAAATAAAAATAATAAAGGGTTTTTATACAACTGGGTATGGGAACAAGCACAACTATAGCTTATTTCTTTAGCTTTATTTTTTATTTGCTTTAAAAAGCAAAACAGAATTATAAGGTGCCAATAATAGCCATATATTATTGCAATTTCATCTACGTTTGTACAGTTATTGATATGTATTTAATTGTGTTGCCATCTCCACTAATGTGTCTCACTGAACTCTCCATCAATTAAACAAGGTTTTCCAGATTTTTCTTCTATGGTAATGTGGATAGAGTCATTTTGCTGCTGCATGATGCGCCCTCCTCCTGACTTACTATGCCTCAGGATGAGTTGAAAAGGTGAGGAGGTCACAACCTTCCTCTGGGATGTTTTACGATGACTCGCCAGGAAGGTCTGATTTGTGTCCGTTGAAGCATGCAGCTGGTGTCTTCACACTTGGTCAGGGAGCATGAAAGAGAGATCGAGAAAGTGTGCAGAAAAAGAGTGTTGGTGATGGGAGGTGGGGTGGGGGGGCTGTTTGTTAGAGGTATGGGTGTTGCAGGGTAGAGGAGGGTGGGCTATAAATTAGCTGGTTTGGCAGAGTGATGGTCAGTGGTGGTTTCAGAGAACAGCACCCACCTTGACCCTTGCTTAGGATGTCCAGCTGAGCCCCAAGGGTGGGGGAAATGGAGGATCAGGGGGATGGTGATTACTAAATCTCCTCAGTTACAGTAGGAGTAAACATCTGAATAGGAACGCTTGAAAAAAAATCCATTAGGACCATGAGTTATTTATATTTGACTCAGAAACATACATTTAACTTTTTATTTAAGGTTGTTTACATTAGCAACAATGCAGTGTTAAAAAGTTTTTCAACAACACTGAAACTACAGCGTGACAAAAATGATCATTATGGATGCATCACCCCAAACAAAGATACATTTGTAACATTGTTGGTTTCTACCTGCTTTCAGTTAAAAGCCTCTATTACTTACTAACTATACTTTTATTTTCTTGCGACAATCTTAATTTTAAATTTATAGTTATAGTTTTGAGAAAGAATATACAGAAACCGTGCAGCAAAATATGCATAGATGTATATTAAATGTTATTCTTAGCATAAGAATGAGGGAAAGCACATTTACTAGGTCCTCCTAAGTTGTAAATTAATTAATAGCACTTAAAATCTGTATGACATCATGTGTCAAGTTTTCTACCATGTTGTATTTTGAGAGCAAACACCTATGTGCAAATTATTGATATGTTTGAGTACTGGCTAAGGGGTGACTAACTTAACGGGTATATAAGTTTAGTAAACATTTGTAGATCTCATTATTTTTAATAAAATTACTACATTATATAATGGGATATATTTAAGACCACATGGCAACACAGTGGTTAGTGCTGACGGCTGAATGAGAGAGTGAATGGTGTGTTTGGCAACTGGTGACTTGTCCAGAGTGTAATGAATGCCTTCACTGCATGTAAGATAGAGATAGACACCAGGAAAACCCCATGACAGCAGTGGGTATGAATTTGCCAAAGATTGTTTGATAGACACATTCACTGAAAGATGCATATATATACAGTACAAACAAAACTGCAGTAAGAAACAATTGAAATTACGAATTCAAAAAATATTAAATGTAAAAAATAACTAAAATATTTTCAAATAAATGATCTGCATTATACATTTTTATGTATGATGGCAACATGTTGCCATATACGTAAATTAATCTGTGAGAGACTTCAGAGACATCTTAACAACATAGGCACATATAAGAAAATATGACTTGTAACAGTGAAGGGTAAGGGAATCGGGAATAGGAACAACATGGTCAAGCAGCCATCTGGTCCTACAGCCACATAAGGCACTGGTCAACACACCCACCTGACCCGCTAAGGGTGATGAAGCTGTGACGGTATGGGGTGTGGGGTAAGGGTGGTGATAGCATGTCAGTGTTTGTGCATATTGAAGTATGGCAGGACAGTCGTTATGTTGCTTCCCAATCATGTGCCTCAGTCCGCAGGATAACAAAGTGATAACACAGCCAGCAGCCATGGAGACAACCTTGATCAGGTCCCAGACAGTCAACAATCCGCCAGTGCCTGCATGCACAGTACAGTACTTTAAATCAGAATTTATTAAAGTTTGTCGTCACTCTCCTCTGTCTATGTGTTACTGTTGTTTTTGTTGTAGAATTGTGAAATGTGTTGTTGTTGCTGTTGTCATTACTGTTACTGATGTCACTGTCCCACTCTCCTTTCTATCTGCTTTCTGTCTCCTGGTCCTGTCCAGTTCATTCAGTCCATCCAGTAATGCTACAGATGGTATCTCTAAAATACAAAAAAAAAATCAAGAAAGCCTTTTTTTCTGTCTGTGAAACAGGTGAAGAATATTAAACTGCAATTAAACTGCAATCTGATTCTGATTCTGATTCTGAATTCTTGTAGAATTCAATATGCTTAGCACTACAAAGACTCTATTCCTAACGTGTTGAAGAGGACAGGCTTAAAAAAACAACAACTCTACTGTAAAAATTGATGATATCAGCACCTCTCTCTATCTCTCTCAATCTTTCTCTCTTCCTCCCTGTCTCTATCTGACACACACATGCACTTACACCAGCATCTTTTCCTTTTCCCCCCATATCTATTCTTAAACTGCTAAGGAAAGGGCTGCTTGACTGTTCTTTTGAGCTCTCAGATGTGCGTCGATCTTACATGGATGCCAACCCTGACCTGGTTCAACTTGGGGCTAAGTATGCAGGGAAGGGGATGGAGATTCAGTGTGTACATGGGGATGTGCACTGCTCTCCCATCATGTTGGTCCTTATGAAATATAAGGTGTCAACTTTTTTAGCTCCCACAATACAAAAGTGATTGTCCACATTTGAGTTTGATAGATTTGTGTCAGCTGGAATAAGGGCTTTTTTTTAGACCACATTAACCAGCATGTCCACCATTCGTTTCTGGGGAGAATCCACATACCTGTTACAGACATATTGACAGGCTTGTCCAGAAAACCTTAGGTGATGCCATAAATTCTTAATTGCACTTTACAGTGAATCATTTAGTATTAGTTAGCATTAGTATAACTTAGTAACTTAAACTAGTATAACTTCCTAAAATGGTGTAATAAGAAGCCTAAACTCAGTTTTAAATCCAGTTAAATGAGGACCATCTGCTGTAAATACTGTGTTAGTTGATTAGTTATTCTTACCATACATTCTGTAACACTGCAGCCTGCACAGCGAGACACAACTCAAACACTCAACACACACAAATACAGCACAAAGTCAACCACACAATAAATTCATAGGGGAGCCACCAATGGTAATAAACAGTAAATACAAGGTAACTTTGTCACCATGTATTGTAATAAATTTATTGTGCTGCTAAATAATATCTCAGCCTCTATTTAGAATGAATGAACAAAAAAGCAAGCAAAAGAAAGAGTCTGGTGCAGTGCAGATATGAGCTGAAGTAGTGTAATTATAAAGAGATGGGACTAGGGGAGGTTCAGTTGCACAAGATGAGAAATCAAATTTCAGTATAATGCCATTTAAAACCTGTGATCCAGAAATTGTATTTGAACTCAGATTATCAGAATCATCATCCCATGAATGCTTAAGATCCTTCCCTGTGCTTGTGTGGATATGTGAAAATGTGAGGAAATATGAGTAAATGTGCCACAGTGGGCTGGGGGTATTTAGTGTTCACTAAGTTCACAAGTTAGAAGCTTTTTTCAGTGATGTAAAGAAATGATGAAATCCATTTAAAGTTGAATAAAGGGGTAGAATAGGAAAGAGTAAAACAAAGTTTTGAATACAGCACAGGGAAGAAAAACAAAATGAATCAATAGAAAAAATGAGGGCATTGGAACTCAACTAAGCAGAACTTCTATCCTTGGCTTATCTCCAGTTTTTTATATTTTTGCATTTTGTTTGCTTCTATAGCATGCCTTGGACAGTGTGTGTACTGTAGGTGTATTGCGAAGCCAGACGTAGGCTAGTTTCAGGACTGATAAATTGTGCGTTTTGAAAGTTAACATATGTTGGATGCTGTTGGATGTTAAATGTTGAATTATTTTTTCACATTGAACATCTTTCTCCATTCAAAAGCAGTGTAAGTATTTTGCTTTTTTGTTGAAGATAATTACGTTTATTTATGGCTCAGAAGCTCAACAATGATGTTAGTTATGATCAAGGAAGATGCTCCATTATTCAGATGCATACAGTGGACAAGACTTGATGATTGAAATTGCTAACTACAAAAAAGACGGTACACCATCTTTGACATTGATCAAAGACAATGGAACTTGTGGTGGACCTGAAGAGTAACAAGATGCCAGTTACCTCTGTTCTCATATAAGGGAGCATTGTGGACATTATACAGGATTAAAAGCACCTTAGTATCCACACTGACAATAGACAGTTCTAGGCATCAATGCCCTCCACCGGAAGGACAAGAGCTCTACGTGATTCTTGAGGTTGCTGAGGTCTTTCAACATCTCCCAGATGTTTCTTTGTTGCCTTGATGTTTGATGAGTGTGGTAGCCAGTGCTGTACTTTATGCTGTTGCATGCTGGGGCAGTAGTATGAGGATGGCAGGTGACAGAGACTCAACAAACTGATCTGAAAAGTCAGTGATGTCGTGGGGTTGGAGTTTCATTCCATGACGGTGGAGTCAGAAAAATAATTCCCACCTGTGGTCAGACTGTTTAACTCCTCTATCTGAGTATCATTTAATTGGGGTCCAAGCTGCGAAGCTGCGGGAACCCATTGTTTTACTTCATTTTCTTCTTCTTCTTCTTCTTCTTCTTCTTCTTCTTCTTACTATTATTATCATTGGGGTCCAAGCAGCGAAGCTGCGGGAACCCATTGTTTTACTTCATTTTCTTCGTCTTCTTCTTCTTATTCCGCTTTCTTCCCGAATGGAAGTCTTTGGCAACCTAATGAACCACATGGTGTCACTCAATACCGTGTAGTGCCACCAACAGATCAAAGTTCTAGGTATGGTTCAAAAAGAACATTTGTGCACAAACCGTTTGAACCGTTTGTCCAATTTCTAAAAACAAGGTACCGTTGGAATCCTTGGACCATTCCAATTTCAACGCACCCTATGACATCAGAATGCGCCATGACAGATCTTCCGCCATTTTGGATTTTGTTGAAAGCTTCATCGCTCGCGAACTTTGTTTGATTCGCACAAAACTTGTCACACATTACATTGAGACCAATCCACACAAATTGGCCACTACAGCCAATCGAAATCAGTGGCGAAGTCGCCATTTTGTATATCTCTCATCTAAATCTCTTGCTTGTAACTTTCGACCTGTATACCCGATCCTCAAAAATCAGTCACCATTGCAATCCTTGGATCATGCCAAGCTTAATGGACCCTATGATGTCAATCATGCCATATTTTATCGGGCGTAATATTGGAATTTGTTGATAACCAATTAACATTTTCAGAGGCAGCAAAATTTGTCCGATTCGCACGAAAATCCGCTTAGATGATCTCCTGACTGATCTGGACAAAAGTCACGTAGTGGCTTTCTCAAGTTTGAATCCGTTTGCCCGCTACAGCCAATCGAAATTGGCGGGAAAGGCGCCAAACATTATGCCAACTCATATCTGGGGAATGCTTTGGTGCAATGAAACCAAAATTTGTCACATCCTACATGACCCTTTCCTGAGTCAGCATGGTCAGTTGGGTGTCATTCTGCCACTAGGGGGCGATGTCATCAGCAAAATTGCATTTTTGTTTGTAACTTTTGACCCGTATGCCCGATCCTCAAAAACCAGTCACCATTGCAATCCTTGGATCATGCTGAGCTCAAAGGACCCACGATGTCAACCCTGCCATATTTCAATCGGGCTCCATATTGGAATATGCTGAAAGCCAATTAACATTGCCACTGGCCGCAAAATTTGTCTGATGCATGAAGATCGGTTCAGACTGATCCAGACTGATCTATACAAAAGTTACTCAGTGGCTTTTTCAAATTTGAATCTGTTTGCCTGCTATAGCTAATTGAAATTGGCAGGAATTTTTCCCACATTTCAAGACCCTTTCCTGAGTCTGCAGAATCAATTTAAAGTCATTCACCACAAGGGGTCGCTGTAATTAAACGACTTTTGGCCTAATTTACTAAAGCTTTGCGTGTATAAAAATGTGTGCAAGCTCTCTGTCACCCGCAAAAAAATGTGCAAGCTGATTTACTAACGGTGCGCACAGTGTATTGCGTCTTCTAAGTGAGGAAAACAGCACACGCTCCCCATTTAGTACCTTGGCCATAATACATATGCAATATGGGGCATTACAGCTTGTGCGTGCAAAGTCCTGGGAGGAGAATATGCAGATTGGAAATATTAGCACACGCAAAACGATTTATCAAACCCGGAAACGATTGCGGTGACTATTTTTGCAGTTAAATTTAACACGTCTGAAAGGAAGGTGCAAAACATCCCAGTTTGACAGACAATGGCTGCAGAAAACAAATTTTGATTCTGAATTATTTTCTGTGAGCTGTTTACGGTGCGTTTTATTTTCATTCAAAAAAAAGAAAGGATACAGGGAAATAAGATGTTACGTGTGGCGGACGTGATTAAACATTCTTTTCAATATGTCAATATGACATCTCTGTGGCTCTGTTTTCTTGGTTGTTTTTTTCACTAAACACATAATTAACAGCACTATTACGCAGCGTGGGCACTGGTCCTGCGCTCTCCAGTCCTCCATCTCCATCTCTCTCCTGCCTACTCCAGTGCCCCCAGTCCCCACAGTCCCTCCAGTCCCTCCAGTCCCTCAGCTCTTAGGCTGATGGAAGAACCGGCCCCTGCCTGCACCGTAGCTTCCACTCCTCCAGTCAGTGACTGTGTGGCCATCGCTGATCCAGACACGGCGCTGACCAGCTACCCGGTGTGCGAGCGCACGACCCATAATGGGCGCTGCTTGCACCTCTTGCGCAATCGCCCGTGATCGAGAGCAGCAAATTTTTTACATTCTCCTGCCAGGTGCGTTTGTTTACCTCAGCTACAAGGACTTCCAACTCCAGAGAATCATATTTATTCTTGCTCTTTCCTCTGCACTCGCTATGAAGGAAAGGCTGACAGCGGCCAAAACCCCTCATTTGCCCTTGCCCCACATTGCTTCATGTGTCACTCTTTGCGCTTTGATTTTTTTTTACCAATATACAGTCTATGGTTTGACGTACGACCTACTTGGACCCCATATTGACCCTTGCAGCTATATTTCATATTATTATTATCATATTACATTATTGATTTTTAAAAACAATTTTCAAAGCTTTTATTAAAAGTAATACATTATTTTTTAGGAGCCTTGCAGCCTAACCTGACCATGCACCTATTACTTTGGTGCATGGTCTTCTTCTCCTGAGATAATCCAACTTTCTCATGTGTGAAAAATTATTCAGATTTTGATGTCTAGTCCCATGCCAGATCGCCTCAGCTGCAAAAAGAAGTCAATAGTCCCAATGGGAGGGGCCACAGGAAGCGAGGTAAGTTCAACATTTAAAAAATTCACAACAAATCAACATGTGCAAAAGATTTGCAACTTTCTCCAAAATGTAGCCCCAATACCGAATGAACCTTTGAATATTTAAAACCAATGTAAATTTCGGTGCTGTCTGTTAGGTCATGTGATGTGACATGTGATGTGCCAATTTGCTCAGTGACATAGAGGATAGTTCTTGGCATATGAAAAATCTGCCTGATCTGTCCAGTTACATGCCAGATCTGCTCAACTATAAACATAAGACAGTGGTCCTGATGGTCATGCTACAGAAGGCATCTAAATGTCAAAACTTTGAAAATTAAGTAATTAAGTGCTTCAGCTTTGGAATTTTCATTTTGCCTAAAATTACATTTGTTTATCTACACCTGTCTGTCAGGAGCACCTGTGATGTAAAAAAAATCCCCTGGGAATCAATTAAGTAATTCTGATTCTGAATTGGATGAAGACAACATAAAAAAGAAAGTGAAATTTTTGGTTTGGTTCTGAATAGTGTCCTGAGTAGTAACCCCAGCATTAATTGACTAATCCATTCACCTCATGCCTTCCTTCTGCAGACTCTCTTCCTCTTTTACTTTGTTCAACAGAGGAGACCCTCTGCTTGAATGAAGAAGCATCAGTTCTTGACACCATGGGGAAAAGTCTGGGTTCTACCGTAACCCATAGTGTTACCACTGAGCTTCAGCCCAACAGTCAAGTTCTTTCTTCTTTACTGTTGCAACTGTTCACTGGACTCATCTAGTTGTGGTATTGATCCAGTAAAATTAAGCATTTCATCTATCTATCTTACCCAGTTTTCTACCCAATAGTCTGTTGCTTCAGTATACATGGGGCAAATGCAGTGACTACACTCTGAACCAGTCACCAGTCCATTTCAGTGTACATTCACACACATGCATGTAAGACTGAATCAGTGAAGTGTAGATATGCAAACAACCGACAAAGATACCCCATGCACGGCCGCACAGACACGCACGCATGCACGCACAGACACGCACGCACGCACGCACGCACGCACGCACGCACGCACGCACGCACGCACGCACGCACGCACGCACGCACGCGCCTGGATGACCAAGTGTACTATGCCAAAGTGCACCTCTCCCAACCATGCCATGCCAGGGCTCATAATTGAGCCATATAGTTACACTCACACAAGGTTTACAATCTGGATTTTGGGGGGCAAACATGCTTGGGCATGGTACTATTGCCAAACTTTAGTGCACCCAGAAAGACAGAGAGAGAAAGGAAAAGAAAGAAACGGATGCAGCACTTGGTGTCACTTCAACACATGTAATTCATATCTTACATCTATATCATATTATTGTATATATTATATTATATATTCAACTCTATTCTGAGTTGTCCATGCAGTTTAGACCTCCTTCGAAAGTGACTTGTGAAAGCAGCCAGGACAAAATGAAAGTGTGAAATTTTTCAATATTCAACCATGCTACATACTGTTGTCCTGGTGTGAAAGAACCCTATATCCAGTGTTTAATTGTCACATAATTTTAGTGTGAAACAACTGGCTTACACAACATTTCTACAATTCATTAATTCAGACTTGCTGTCACAAATGCCCTCAGTGCTTAAGATTTATTGACATATTGATCTCTTCTGACTGGTCATTTTATCACTCATAACATTTTCTGAGCAGTGCACTGTTCACCTTGCTGGCAGTTTGAAGCAGTTACATCTACATCATATCAAAGAGTCACGTGAATGGACCCAAATACAGCCCCCATATTACACTGGATGCGTTACAGCTGCGACGCACTGCAGTACGATTGTAACGTTCTGTCCAGCATCTCACATTCCACCAGGTGTGTTGCGGCAGCCATGGAACCCCATGATCCACAGACTGTATAAAGGAAACAGCAAACAATAGTTTACTTTGCCTCTCTCACGCTTTATCTTGTGGTTTCCTACTTCAATAATGATTTTCTCCTCTAGCTGTTGGACTTCTGACCTGGTGCCACCGGTAATGACGTTTACAGTTGTGCTATATGATCTGCATATTGTATTTTATTTTAAAAGTTGACAGAAATTATGTGCTGATATTGAGTGTAACTTCCAGTCTGGTGTGATCTACTCAGTTGAGATTGATGTGGTACCTGAAAACAATAGACTTACTAGCTATACAGCACACTGCGTGGGGGCTAGCTACAGTTTAGCGCATCTGGGACATTGTTGAGACGTGCCCAGTGAGAGTACTCTCACTGGTTATAATGAGAGCTATTTGCTGCAGTTACTGCATCGCAGCTGTAAGGTGCTGCACACACATCCAGCATACAGTCTAATCTTTAGACCTTAGCTGCAAAATGTTACCATACTTGACTAACAACTGGAACAAAACCTTCAACTTTGACATTTGAAGTTTCTAGGTGTACATAATAAAGTTGATGTACAGCATCAATGTAGGGCTGAAACATACAAATACCAAAAAAGGTAAATAAATTCTTGCAGTTATTAGTATTGTTCCATAACATCAGGGGAGCCTTCTTAGCAGCTTCTCTTGGTATCCCATGGATGAATGTCTGACAACCATATCCTTCTTCTCAGGGAGAGTGAAAAAGATGTGAAAAGGTAAATATAGCAAGAAGTGATAAATGGACTTTTGCTGCCCAACAAGTCTTCAAGTCTACTGTCTTTTCTGTGTTTTAAGGAGCATTCAGAGGGGTGAACAATAGGCCACACCTCAATCCCATGTCAAAGGAGCTGACAATATAGCTGAAGTAGCTCTCAGTGGAGTCTACAGGTGCGCTACATTGTCTTTTCTGTGTGACTCACTTCCCAAAGCCAAAACACTGAATTCTGGCAGGAATGCAGCTGTTATGTATGTTCCAAAGTCCAAATATATGTCATTTGTTATGGACGCAGATCTGTTAATAAGAATATCTAGACAGTTCTAAGCCTTGCTAGATAGAATGGGATTGACTTCAGTGTGGCGCTATGTTCAGGTTCATTTTCCACTGCACCTTTAAACATCCATCCACCCATCTATTATGTCACCAACCTTGTACCTTAATGGTGGGGATTTGCTGGAGCCTAAAACACCTAACCACAAAAAAACAATGGATGAAGATGGGGAACACACTGTGGAAAGGTTTCCAGTCTCTCACAGGGCACGCATTATTCACTTTCACTCTGGTTCAAATCCTGGTTTGAACAATTTCTGTGTGCTGATTGTATGTTCTCCATGTATTAGGATAGGTTTTCCACAGGTTCCCAAGTTTCCTCCCCTAGGTACACCTACGTGTTATTGTGAGACTGAATGATGTGGGTACCCTGGACTGGCAACCTACTGAGTGTGCCTTTTACTTTGAGTTTCTCTATGTGTGTAAACTGAAGGTCCCTTGGATGGTCTGTTTGAAACATTCATTAGCTGTAGTTCCCCTCATCTGCAGACTTTCTTGCTCTTAGCTGGTCTTATCCAGGTGTCAAAAGGTACCTTTAGTATTCTTATAAAAGACAGAGAAATATGACCCACAAAAACAGAGTCAAATGTTCACAAATATTGTGTACTTTATTTCCTATATACATTACAATGTGTATAACATATGGGTTTTGACATAGATGTTTTAGAATGCAGCTGTGCTGTACTTATAAGCCTGTCCTATCCAAAATAGTAATAGAATGAATAAAATAAAATAGAATAACCTTAATGCCATTGAATAATGATTACTTAATGAAATTAGTAGGACAAAAATGTGCAATCATCCACATAGCACAACAATATAATAATAATAGATATAAATGAATAGTAAGTGTGCAAAACAAGTGAAATATCATAAGGCACAGAGTGCTTTAGGCACTTTTTAAAAGTTAATGTCTGTTGTCAAAAGTCTGCTGTAAAAGCTGTATTTTTCTAACATTTTATACTGCTAAATTTTCAGCCAGAACACAGAAAATTGAAGAGGCTCTCACTAGGGTGTGAGTGGTCTGACAGGACTTACCTAGTCTGAGTAATACTTATGAGTTTGGTGCCAATGAGCCAACACTTAATTTTTTGTCAAAAAGTCTTCCACCAGACAAAGAGGGAAGAATCCTGTATAATAACCATACGTAACCACAAATAACATAATTTCATGTACACCAGCTTTTTATTATGTGCACCCTCCTTGGACAGGCCTCTGCCCAAGAAAGGACATAAATACATATAAAGAGACAAGGGAGGTTTCTGCATCATAATGCTGCTATAAGATAAGTAAAAAGTATTTGATAAAATTATAAGTAATATGATTAACTCCTTCAAATGCAAAAAAATATTATTTTTAATTTGAATGCCAAAATGTAATATGTAATGAACCTGCAAAATAACTGTTAATGCACTTCATATAATGACTGTATTAGTAATAGAGACTTTCTTTATAGATTTTTTTTTGGCTTGCTGTAAACTGAATTATATATTTCACACTGCAAACCAATATATTGGCACTTTGTGAAAAATACATTGCAACACCTTTGTGACAACAAGATGGAACCAGATGCCAAGCCCATAAGCTTGAGAGCTGAACTCCGAAGAGGAGACACACAATGTGGATGTGGAGGTGAGCGAAAGGGTAATTAAGAGTGTGAAATCCAACCTTGGATAAGTTAGATTAATCTTGGACAAGTTCATGGTCGTTCTTCATCTCCATCTCTAATGCCTTCTCTTTCACCTTTTACTGTCTGTTCTATTGCACTGCTCCCCCTTTCTCTTTCCTGTCTTACCTTCCTTTCTTTCCATCCCTATACCTTTCATTTTGTCTGTCATTCCATCTCTTACTCACTCCACCTCCATCTCAGCATTGTTCCTCACACCCCAGCCCTCTGCAAAGAAGAAAATGAGAAAAGCATATCCTTCAGCCTCTTATGGCATCCGTGTTTACCAACCCACAATGTTGCTCTAAGATTTGTTCAGCTCCAAGATCATTCCTTGTGTGCATGTATCCATCCATCCCCCACCCTCCACCCTCCCTTATCACCCAACAAAGCAGTGGGTGCTGTATTTTCAGCTGCAAACACTCCTGCAACGTTATCCCCATCTCATTCATAGAGAGACAGACAGACCAACAGAGAGAGATAAATTGAGACAGGGGGAGAGAGAGAGAGAGTTAGAGATGACTGTCAATGCTGCATCCCCACAAACTCAAGATTAGGCACCACTGAGTGGGGAGGGATTTACACAAGACATATTCCTTTACCTGGATGACTGGTGGTGGGGTTTAGGTGAAGGTGACAACAGACAGAAATAACACAAAAATAAACATAATCTGCATCTATTCATCATTAAAGAACAGCATGGAAAGTTGTGAATGGGTTCTTCATTTATATCTTTCCAATGCTGGATAGATAATTGAAGTCTGGGGATTATCAAAGAGGATTCACATGGGGGAAAGTTATAATACACAGTTAGAGTGAAAGGATGTGTGTTATGGCTGCCAAACACTCTAGCCAGTGCTTAAGGTCTCTTCAGGAGCTAAGCATAGAGAGCAGACAATGCTATATTGCAGTTCTCTGCAGACTTCACTCATTCAGGCAGACCTGAAATCCAGATATAAGAAAAAAAAAGAGGGAACACAGCAGCCACATCTACCTAATGCATACTTAGTACATCTGCGCTTACTATTTGAAGATGTTAATTAAAGCTGATTTTTATTGTTATAACCAATGTCTTTGCATATCTAGTTACCTCCTTAAATAGTAATTTTGTCCCATTGATATCGGTCTCTAAAGTAGAGTGCGAATGCTGGAAATTGCTCAGAAAGGCAAAATTTGGCCAAAATCTGTCTGCAATTGTGTAGTGAGCATCACACATTACAGTGTCGTAATGAACAGTGGCACTAGCTATGGAGATGAAATCTGTGTTTGCACTACACTATCGTCCATTCTATCTTCTATAATTCTATCTTCTGTTCTTTTTTTGACCATTAAGTTGACCACGATAGGATACCATTTCATTCAGGATCCAGCCTCAAGCTGATGCAAAAACTGCATTTAAAACTACAAAGTAAAGTAAGTTAAGTAGTCTTTGAACAGCTTTTGTAGCAGTATTGATTTACTGTCATCTGAAAATAATTCAACACACAGTCATTAATATTTAAACAGCGGGCAACACAAGTACATTCCCAGAGTACATTCCACAGTGAATATGTCCAAATTGTGACCAGTTGTGTCATTTTACAGCCTTGGTGTCATGTGTCTAGTCAGGGTTACAAGGTACCAGGTGAGAATAGGGAGCAGG
Organism: Karalla daura; assembly: GCA_029224185.1. Taxonomy (NCBI): domain Eukaryota; kingdom Metazoa; phylum Chordata; class Actinopteri; order Chaetodontiformes; family Leiognathidae; genus Karalla; species Karalla daura. Next base: position 687,948 of record CM055198.1, read on the forward strand.
GCTACTTTGGTATTTTCGATAAAATTCTCTCATACAGTATTGACACTGGATATTTTACATGGCATCTCATGGCAAAGAACTCATAGGATCTGAAAAATAGAATTGTTTGTCTTCACAAAGATTGTCTAAGCTATAACAAGATTATTGACATACTAAAACTGAGTTACAGCACAGTGGCCAAGATCATACTACATTTTCCAGGACAGGTTCCACTTGGAAGGGGTTAGTTCCACTCGACAGGGTCAGTTGAGTTGATACCAGCATTGCTGCAGAGGTTGGAGAAGTGGGCGGTCAGCCTGCATGCGCTCAGACCATATACCACACTGCATCAAATTGGTCTACATGGCCGCCATCCAAGGAGGAAGCCTTTTCTGAAACTGATGCACAAGAAATCCTGCAAACAATTTGCTATAGAAAAGCCATCCAAGAACAGGGATTACTAGAACCATGCCCTGTGGTCTGATGAGACCAAGATAAACTTGTATTGTTCAGATGGTGTTCAGTGTGTGTGTGTGTGTGTGTGTGTGTGTGTGTGTGTGTGGTGAGGAGCACCAATAGAACTGTGTCTTGCCCACGGCCAAGCATGGTGGTTGTAGAATCAAGGTCTGGGGCTGCATGAGTGGTTCCAGCACTGGGGAGCTGCAGTTCATCGAGGGAATCATGTATTCCAACATGTACTGCGACATTCTGAAGCAGAGCATAATCCCCTGCCTTCGGAACCTGGGCAGTTTTCCAAGACGATAATGCCCCCATACATCTCCAAGGTGAAAACTGCCTCACGGTTTAAAGCTCAAAATAAAAGTGACCAGCCAGGTGTGTCTTTAGACGTAAAACCAACTGAGTCATCCTCAAGTGGAAATCGAAGAAGTACAAGCTGCCTGACATCCACCCACTGCATGGTGTCACGATGGAGGAATGGAAGAGGATTCCATTGGCACTTTGAGCACAATTTGGAAATGTGCTCAAAATGTCAGGTATATTCATTTGTAGTGCTAGATGTTTGGACATTAAAGGCTATGTATGTATGTAAGTTATTTTGAGAAAGTTACTGTTATCTATACTGCTATACAAGTTGTTCACTAACTTCTTTAAATTATATCAAGGTTTCATTTCTCTAGTGTTGTCCCATGGAAAATGTGACCATTTGGGGTCAAATAGGACATCTGCAGAAACTTTTTGTTATAAATATTTTATCGTATATTTTTTAGTATCTATACTTTTGGTATGTAGATATGCCAGGGATGCTTGAATGACTTCTGTTTATTTTGTAGCTTCTCCCTTGTTTACATCTTCTCATTTCCTGGCAGTTTTCCCTATGTGAGATTACTCTCTACACTCAGCACGGCTGGTGGTTTCTTAGACCAAAACAAAATGTGCTGTTGACTGAATTTCAATTAATACACCTCTGGGATTTTCCTCACTTGATGGAAGGTCTATAAATCAAATTAGTTAGGCAGCTCACTCAACTCACTAAAAATAGATGTTTAGGCTGTGTGTGGGAAAAACATGTAGCGAAGAGAAAAGGCTCTACATGAGAATTTGAGCTAGAGATTTTTTAAATCTGATTTGCTATAACCTAACCTGAAGTTTTTGTATGAGAACATATACACATATTACATATATATATATATATATATATATATATATATATATATATATATATATATATATATATATATATATATATATATATATATATATATATATATATATACGCAACACACCCTGATGAAAGACAACACAGACCCACTTCATGTCCGGCAACATAAGGGAAGCTGGGCAATAGCCTGCATATCCACACTGTTTGTTTTGGATTCAGTGCTGTCTCATTTACACGTGTTAATTGCAGCTAATTGATTTTAATTAGATGAACAGCAAACCCTCTGGGATCACTCATACCTTTAATTTGAAGTAAATATCATCAATTAACATATGCTAATTCTAAACCAATTAACATTGATTAAGAGATGCCAGCAACAACAAGGGAAAACTACCAACTATCAAAAATTACTAATGACTCAGCAAGCAGCGAGGCAAGAGAGAACACACATGTTGGTCGTCAGGGAGCACCGGCTAGGGTCCCGGCACAACTGGCAACCTCTGCCCAAGGTCCCACCACCCTGCATGAGGTCATGCTGTGACAACTGCCATGGCTACCAGGCCCTCTTGGCTACAGCCCCTCACTATACCTAGAGCGTCTGCCATGTATCAGACTCACTGTGCCCACCATCTGCCAGTGTCACTGTTCCCACAATGTCTGCCATAGCCCTGCCCACCATGCTCGCAAACACCAAACCCACTACAATCACTATTCAGACCCCATCCAGTGTCTCCATACTGTCTGTGTCCAACGCACCCACCATGTTTGATCCACTACCCACGGTGTTTACTCTCTGTGCCAAACCCAACTTGCCATACTTGTCGAGGTGATGCTGCCATACTTCCACATGTACCTATTGTGCATGCTCTGTGGTACACCTGCACAGGAAGCATCCCTGCTGGCACTGCAGACAGAGGGTATGTGTCTGCCAGGTGATTGAACAGAAGAGATTAGAGATCTTACTGCTAAGACAGGGAGCAGAGACACAGAGGGGGAGGCAGAGGACAGGGAGAGGGAGAGGGAGAGAGAGAAAAATAGACAGATTGAGACTGAAGGAGTATGGACAATGGTTAAGAGGGTGAGATGCAAATGAGAATTAGAGGCTGTAGCAGCATGCAAGAAAGGGACATACACTGACAGTGATCTTGTGATTGTGATAGATGAAAAATTTGGAAGCCATTTTAATTTTGAAAAGCAAATTCAGTTTACTTTGGCAAATATAAGGGTGAGTGTGGCTTTGCAGTTTTAGACCATGACAAACAATCAAATGAAATAGGCTTTTGGAAACAGGTATTTAAAGAATAGTAAATTGAATTTTCTCGAGCACTCATTTAAACTGTACAGGAAACTTCCCAAAAAACCTATTGAGTAGATTTAAACAAATTCTGGAAGTATGTACTTGGATATTAGAAATTTCTCCTGACTCTTTTAACCTCCCCTTTATGAACTATTCAATTTCCAAAATGACACACTAAAGTCCCAGGTATACCTCCGTGAAAATCAGCGTGCGATGTTGTGTGGCAATTCAGGGTGTCGCACTGCCTGTTGTTTGAAGGCAAGAATTTGAGCCCCCGTGACAAATGGCACATTGGTCGCGCATGCACCCTACTGAACTTGTCACACCAGTAAGTTGAGTCCAGCACTCAAAACCCTGTTGACAACATGGAAGAGCTCTTTTGGCCACAAAGAAGCAGTAGTGTTTACATCAACCAATATGGACACTGCTTCACGTATACTCCTTGTTGCCATGTCGAAGACCAAAATGCTGTGGATCTATGTTTTTAAATATGGTGACAAAACATCCACTTTTGTCTGGACATGTTCTCTTTATCTGAAGCTCAAATTCATTAAAATGTTCAGTTTTCAGTTGACTGGTGCTTAGCACAAGCTGTCCTATGTGTGGCCCTGCAATTTGCACGCATGGGGGCTGGGGACTGAGGCCCAGAGATTTTGACCCAGTAGCGCTGCCAAATAATCAAAATCAAAATATGGTCACCATATGTATATTTATATCCCAGAATGCGAAGTGTCGGGGATATTATGGTTTTGGCTCAAATGCCACCGCTGCTGCAGCGCCTGCTGCAGCGCCTGCTGCAGCGCCTGCTGCAGCGCCTGCTGCAGCGCCTGCTGCAGCGCCTGCTGCAGCGCCTGCTGCAGCGCCTGCTGCAGCGCCTGCTGCAGCGTCCACCACCACCACATGTTTTTCGTGTTAACACGAAAACTTGAACACCATTTGGATTTGAATTTTGATGTTTGGCAGACAGATTCATCACTCATAGAGGAAGAATTGATTCGATTTCACACATTTTGGATTGTCCGTTGGGCCACAAGGGGCAGCACTTTGGTTGAAAAATTACATTTGTGCTTATAACTCAAACAGCATTTGGATTTGAATGTTGATGGTTGGCAGACAGATTCATCACTCATAGAGGAAGAACTGATTCGATTTCCACGCATCTCAGATTGTTGGTTTGGCCAGAAGGGGCAGCACTGTAGTTGAAAAATTACATTTGTGCTTATACCTCCAGGTTAATTGGTGTCAAACTTGATGCAAAGCCTTAAGACTGCTTAAACCACAGTATTAAGACTGCTTGCTATGTCCAAAAGCAGTTGATTAATTAAGAAAGTCATAGCTTCTCATGAATCAGTTTGTTAAAATATGTTTTATGCATACATGTTTCTGATGTGTGCATTATCACCAACAAACCTTAAACTAGACCTATGCATTCAGCACTGAATGCAATGGATATATCCCCGAACGCCCCAAGGCAAGACTGAATAATCTGTGTTGCTTCATTTGCATCAAGTTTGACATCAATCAGCCAAACAGTTCTGGAGATATGAACACAATTATTCAACCAAAGTGCTGCCCCTTGTGGCCAAACACGTGAAAGTTGCACCAGTTCTGCATCGATAAGTGATGAATCTGTCTGCCAAATATCAAAATTCAAATCCAAAAGGTGCTCAAGTTATAAGGACAAATGTAATTTTTCCACCGTAGTGTTGTCCCTTGCGGCCAAACCTACGATCTGAAATGTGTGAAAACAAGTCAGTTCTTCCCCTATGAGAGATGAATCTGTCTGCCAAATATCAACATTCAAATCCAAATGGTGTTTGAGTTATCGCACACGAAAAACATGCGGTGTCAGACGCGGCGGCGGATGCGTCAGCGGTCGGGCCAAAACCAGAATATCCATGACACTTTGCATTCGGGGATGTAATGAGACAACTTCAACTTAGTTTGGCTCCACATGCAGAAGAGAATGTGAAGATCCTCCATCTCCAAATTTCAGAAGATGATACCTTGAATAAGTTGTTACAATAAATAGGAATAGAAACTAATCTATGATTGATACTTCAAGATGCAACTGCATGCAGCATGTAAGTGTTGAATATGTAATCTACTGCATTGTCCTCATAGAGAAGTTTTACATTGTATGAAGATGAGTGAGCTTAAATGACCACATTCAAACTATAGTAAATAAAGAGCCACATCAAGCACGGACATATTCGACATATTTATTTGGCACATATGGCACTGAGGAAAAGTTGAGTGATCAAAATCACCAGTAAGGTAAACAGTTGTGTCACTCTCACCTCTATGTATGTGTATCCATATATTCATGCAAGAATAATTTGTAGGTTGAGCAAGCAGGGGCCTGTGTGTGTGTGTGTAAGAGTCCTGTGTGAGTTAATCCCTGTAGGTGTGGGCACTGCCACCTTGCTGGTTGCCAGACTGCCCACCGAACCATCTGACACACATTCACACCTCAGCTACCATGCCCATGAGCACATGCAGCCAACACAGCCAGCTTCTTACCCTGCATATGTGTCTGTGTGTTTAACTTGGAATTAGAAGAACATACAGGTTTGGTGGATATTCACAACCCTAACCCTTTTTTATACTTAGAGGGTCATGTAGTCATCATTTTGATTACTGCGCTGTCTACTTTACTGTTGTGTCTATTCAAACTTCCCTGTTGTAGGACAAACAAAGGCATATTCTATTTGAGTCAAACTTGGATTATTAGAGCCATCTATTAACCTGTGTAGTTTGTACCCAACAACATCACAGAGGTACTGGTGACTATATCCAGCACATTGAAGGAGGTGACCCAGTCCAAGACCCAGACCCAGGGAGACTACCCACTGAAATGTTGTGCACACAACATGCAAACTCCACCCCTACTGGCAGGTGCAAACAACCTTTCCACTGTGAGGCAGTATTGCTATTTACCACATCACTATCCAGTAACTATAGTTTCAAATCAGGTTAGTGAGAACATTGTGAAATCCATTTTTCAAATTAACTTTAGACAGCAGCCAATACCAGTAAGAACACATGCACCTATGAACCTTCAGTGTTGAGCTGTTCTGACCTCAGCTTTTTGCTCAGCTGGGACATATCAAGGACTTTAAGCTTTATGCTATATTAAAACACCCTGATCAGTTTTATCCATCAGCACAGCTCTGCTTCAAACAAAATGTGCAGGTTTGGTGGTCCTTTAGGAATCAGCACACCCAATCAGACATTCTTGGAAACACTGCTTTGTTGCAAGAAAAATAGGTGCCTCACGCAACCTTTGCTGTCAATCTCTGCTGTCTTCTACTAATCAGTGGCTCACTACCTGCACACTATTTGTCACACAAGATTAGACAAGTTAATAGAGTTATGCAACTGCGAAAGTGCATGCTCTGCATATTTGAGATCCTGAGTTCAATCCTCAATGTAATATTGCAAGTTTCCCAAAGGCCTAGCAAAGCACTATGCTAACAAATTATCCACACAAAATTCACAACCATTTCATACAATAGCTGATCAGTGTTCTCTAGGAAAAGAGAGGGTTAGCTTTTAGTTTGTCTTATGAATTAAATATTAAATCTCTAACACACTCATTGAATTTGGCTCATGTGTGTAGAGTTCCTGGGGAGGAGTTGGAGTTTGTTAGACCTGCTCAAGGGCACATCATGAGTTAAATCCTCCTGGTATCAAAGGCAATGCAGTTACAAGGCCAGTTTTCTAATCTATTGGTCATGGCAGCCCCATTTTGAGACAGTCTGAAAGTAAGCTGAGCTTTACTTGTTTTTATTTTTTACAAAACTATTTTGTTATTTGCCTTGTTTACAACAGAAACCATGTCTTGTCAGATCATCTCAAGTATACCAGGTTTTAAGCCTTCACAACACTCACTGCAACAGCACCCACACACAGGTGCATGACTAAGGATTTTTCAAAATCAACCTGTGTATATATGTGTGTTTGTTAGATAATGTACAAAACTTGCCTACAATATATGCCTATGCATACACATTCTGCACACTTTACACACTATAGCAAACAGCAGCACCAGGGGTAAATATAGGCATAGTGACAAATATTGCTCAGTTTCTATTACTGGGACATAATTCTATTTCTATACTATTTCTATTATCAGGGACAGAATATGGGCTTCATTCCATAGAAGTCATATCCCTAGTAATTGTATTAATAACCATAGTTTCCTTTCTTCACCTGCTCTTTAACTTTGCATTGACAATTCTGCTCTGAAGTCTTCACCCTAAAAATGATGACTTGTGCAAACAAAGTCTCAGTCTTACGCAGTGTAAATAGACAACATTAGTAATACCAACACACATGCAAATGTGTGGATGAGAGACTATGAAACAAAAACCACCAGAGAGGGTGAGGGACAGCACCAGGCAGACTAGGAGAGAGGGGACACTGCTGTTGTCAGGCTTCATGAATATTAAGCAGGAGATGCTGAAGATGGAGGCTTTCTCTCTCTCTGTGTGTGCGTGTGTGTGTCTGTTCATGTGTGTTCATGTTCAAAAACAGTTCCTTGGAGGGTATTACTTGAGTGCTTGCTTTCGTTGTCTTTCCATTCTGTTTGTACATAGTATAACACATTTCTTAAAATCGTATTATTGCTTTTGCATATGTCTCTAATGCATTTTACTGCGGATGTATTTGTGAGTAACGGTCAGCAATGCCCCTTCCAACATTGTTTTTTCTGGCACCTCTTGTGTCTGGTATTGCCTGTGAAGACCCCCTGACAGCGTGTGTGTGTGTGTGTCTGTATGTCTGTGCATGTCTGTGTGTGTATCTTGTGAGAGGTGTGTGCGGTGGAGTGGTTGTAATAATGAAAATATGACTTGCTGGTCCACATGCTAGTTAAGGTTACCTGTTTGGTCATGTGCTCTGCAGCATTTTGTCATAGCATACTTGACAAAACAAAGACAACTCACTTTTATGGTCCTCTGTTACATTTGATATTCAGGAACAAGTTGGAGCTCTGGCTGCAAGGACCCGATAACACCCACCCCCACCCCTTTCTCTTGGGTGTTGGGTTAAGGTGGTGGTGGGGGCTTTACTCCAGACAGACCCTGCCATTTGAATGCAAAGCCTCAGCTGCCGCAAATCCTCCCCCCTCCCATGCCCCTCCACTGCCACCACCACACTTCTATTATTTAATTTGATTTCACTGCTATTTTTGGATGGACAGGCTAAGCCTTCTAAGGATCTTCACTGGAGATATGTCATAAAAACCCAACCACCTCTCCATGCAGTCATTATCATAAAAATAAAAAAAATCTTTCCAGAGAAAATGAATCAATAAATGAATAAATGAATTAATTAATAGTTGCATAAATACATTGTTAAAATTTTGTTAAATCTCCAGTACTAAAATTAAAATTAAAATCATTTGCTTAGAATGGAGTCCTAAACACATGATTCCCTGTATTTGCAACTTATAGGACGAGTCTGTGCAGGATGGATTGATGAATGGATGATGGCTGAATGACCTAAAGGTGTCAGAGGAGCTTATTTGGACAGTTTTTTTTTCCATTTTTGGTCCAAAAATGAGATTCATTACAAAGCTTAGGGCTGACCTCTGCCATGCAGCAGGAAGCAGCAAGTTGAAGAAGGAATGTGATGCAATGTTTTCAAATTCAAAGCAAATAATTGTTCAACCTGAGGAGTTATTCAAAATAAGCATGTAAGTTTGAGGATAGTGCTGTCACTTCAAAGCAAGAATGAGTTTGCATGTTCTCCTTGTGTGTGCCTGGCTTTCCTCTGGGTACTCCTTCCACAGTCCAAAAGCATGCATGTTTAGGTTGATTGGAAACTATAAAATTGCTATAAGATGCAAAAGGTGTGAAAGTGAATGTTGTGTATGTGTGACCTGTGAAGGGTGTATTTCCTTATGTCACCCTGTATATGCTGCAGATAGGCATTATAGAGCTCTGTGACATCACTGGGTATTAAGTGGATAGGATGATGGCCGGATGCATAGTAAATCAAACATACAACAAAATAACTGAATGTTTGATTAAGGAAAGGTTTGTTCAAATTCAATTTCAATTCAATTTTTCAAGAAACAAAAATTAAATGAACTTGAAAACTTGAAAACAAAACACAACAAAGCAGATATGTTAGTGTGCCTGTGTGTGAATGAGTGAGTCAGAATTACCTTATTGATCTGCAGGGGAAATTGCTTTGGTGATCCCCGGGGGGAAATTGCTTACCTCCTGATAGACAGGCTATATAGTAAACAGGCAATATAATAAAATACAATAAAATAAATACAACAACAACAACAATAATAATTATAATAATAAAAGGTCACTCGGATAGAGGAGTGTAGCAGTCTGATGGCCACAGTCAGGAATGATTTCCTCTTGTGCACTTTGGGGAATGAGTCTTTGGTTGAAGGTGCTCTTGCGTCTGACCAGTACATCATCAAGCAGGTGAGAATTGTCTAGGATGCTGCTTAACTTTGGCAGCATCCCTCTCTCTGACACCACAGTCAGGGAGTAAAACACCAACCCAATGACATCACTGACTTAAGTTTGTTGAGTCTGTTGGCACCTGCCACCCTCAAGCTACTGTCCCAACATGCAACAGCATAGAGGACAGCACTGGCTACCACAGACTCATAAAACATCCTCAACAAAATCTGCCAGATGCTGAATGAGAGGCATTAAATTAAATCACTCTTTGAGGCGTTTTATCTAGTTCAGTCTTTCATCAGTTTACGGGACATCTCATATCCAATGTGGTGGACGCACAGACTTAATACAGCAATGATTGAGGCTGCTTAGTGAGGATTGTATGTATGTATGTCTATAGGTCACCAGGACACTGTGTGGGTATGAAGTATGAACTGGGTTCAGGCTAAGTTATGGGTTTCCAAAGACTTGCATAGGTACAAAGTCTGGAAGGCTTGCTTTTTAATTTTCAGTACAATAGAGCAGTAAAATGTGTTAAGGATCTGCAGTTTGTATATCAAAGTAAGACAGAGATATCATATATGATCCATTTATGAGTCTAAGCATCCATTTCTCCCCTGAGAGTGATAGGTGAGCACAGACCTGATGCTGATGTATTGAGAGCCATACTGCTTATTGTATCTGAGACTGTGTAATCTCAGCTTCTATTTGCAAGGTGTTTATTTTGTCAACGAGTTGAGTGTTTGCCCAGCTGGCACAGATACCAGCTCTGGCAGTGTTAAAACACCACCTCCCCTAGGGGGCAGAGGGATCTAGGGCCTTGCAAAGGGGGTGGAGGGTTAGATGTTTTTGTTGGGAGGAGTTACAAGAGCTAAATAAAGAGAGTGAGGAGCCTGTCCTTCCTTCATCCTCCCCTTTCTCATCACATCATCTTCACCATTCTTCCACAGCCTTCACCAGAGAGCATGTGTGGGGCTATGGCGTGGCTGAGCCAAACTGCATAAGATGCCAATGTAAAAGCTGCCACCACCACCATCAAGGCCCCCAGCTTCCCCAAGCTAAAGTGGGTCAGCTTTGCCCCCACATAATCCCTATTGATTGCCTCTTGCTTTGTCTGCCAATTCCCAACATTGGATTTGTCTCACTCAATGATGCGCTCCACTCCACTTCTCCCACATTAATCCATACTGTTATTACTTTTCAATACCAGTGCTAATTATTGCCCCCTACCTGCAATTCCAACCCCACTCTGACATTACCACACACACTGTTTTGGATGTAAAACAACAACATATGAATAAATTAGCCAGGAGACACAGACAAGGTGCCAAGATTGACAATAATGAAGCTAAATCCATTCTTTAGCTGCTGACACATCAGCTTGTGGTTACAAAGTGAGTATGAAATGCAGCATGGGATAAAGTGTTGGGGAGGAATTGGGTTGACTTTGTGTCATTGCAGATGGGCTTTCCTTGAGAGAAAACTTTAACACATGCAGAAGCATGTTTTTTATGTTTTTACATGGAAAATTACACAGAAGAGCTAAATGCACTGCAACCTCCAAACCTTTACTACAAAATAGTTTGGGAATGTAACGTGCAAGGAATCCTAATAACTTGTTCATTGACAAGTTTATTTACCACATCTTTTATTGAAGAAAAAAATGCACTTATAGCAGTTTAGTCACTATCAAAACTCCAGTTTCACCTTATTTGTTAGTATCTCTTATAGTTTTCTATATCAAAAAGATGACAATTTAATAATGATTAATAATAAAAAGACATATTTCAGGAAAAGACAAAAGATTGATTGTGGTCCGTCTGTTGAACTATTACAAATTTTCCAACTATCATACTGCTACAATTCTTTACAAACAATAAATTAGCAAAGTTATGCAAACCTCTACATAGCATCAATAATTCTTCAAATATAGGATGAATAAAATGCACTTTAACCATCAAAAATAAAATTACTTTCACATAGCTCAGGAGGAGTCAACCTACCAATACTCCTCTGAACGCAGCCAGCTACTGAGCAGTGGTGTCCCCCTCTGAAGTATGCATCGACTTATTTAAACATTCAAAATATGTTTTTGTAACTCAGATAATTAAAGTAAATAAATAAATAATTGTGATAAATTAAATAAAAGTGATAAATTGACCTTAACAGGAGTAAATTCAGGACTGATTTTTTTCTTTTGAAACAATCAATGAAACAGCAAATGGAAACCTTAATGATGCTTCTACCTCCAAGACCATTTAATATTGTTTTGTCATTCCCCTATGAGTCTCATTCAGAGAAGACAGGTAAACTGTATGGAAAGTTTGTATGAAATTTAATATGCTTTAATCTAAATCCAATGTAAATCCATCCATGGCATTAGTCATGCAGAGCTAGGTGATACACTAGAAAAATGAAAAAAAATACAAATGAAAGGTTCAAGCAATCTTCTTTAGTTAAACATCTAAATATAAACATCTCTCTAACAAGAGGGTTTTATACATCTCCAGAACCAGTTTTCTAGACGTCTCTGATTGGTGGATCAAAAACTTGTAGGGTCCAAAATAATTCTTTATTTGCCATCGACTTGAAATCTGAAAAAAAGAGGAAAAAAAAGACAAATAACAGACTTATCCTTGGGGAAAAGGTTTTTCAACCAAGTATAATGCAATATTATGTCACATTATTGTATCATTACAATGTCACAGCTGCTGCTGTACAGATTAAGTGTAAAGAAAATATAAGCAGTAAGTTAATTAGATTGTTTTCAGTACAGAATGGCTTATTGGTTAAGTACATTTATATTCTTTTTTTTTTATTCCAACTTTTTAAAATCAATTAGGTGCCATTCTTGGCCAACTTTACAGACACATTTGACTAAATGCCTTGGCGTTTCATATTGTCCTTGCTTATGTGTGAACATGATCAAATATATACTCATAGTAAATATGTTTCAACACTTAGCTATACTCAGCTCATAGTCATCATGTATGAATTATGAAGCATTACATAATATAATATATAGACATGATTAAGATCATTGAAATAAAATATATGAAACTTAACATTTTTATTTTGTCATTCTACTGTATTGATTTTTTTTTCTCTCATTTAACAGTGCATTTCTTCCTTCCTCTGAGCACTTCAGGTTGCCCTCACCTCACAGACCCATTAATCATGGTGTAAATAAGGGGCAGCCAATGTGGTACCCACAGGCACCTGGTCACCTGCAGGGCCCTGGAGCTTGGGCTAGATTTTTCAAATTTCTACATTATCACCGCCTTATTTACCAGCAGGCATATAAAAGTGACTGACTAGGGGGGTGGTGGGTCACCCCGTTGGGTGCATGGCACGCTGCAGGGGGGGCAGGCGGGCGGGCGATGGTTGTGCTGGATTATGGGACCCCAGTCTCTCTTTGCTGCTGGGGGTGGCGGACCTAACCTGTGGGCCCGCAGCCCTCGGATCCTCCGGGTTCTGGTGTCGAGCGCTGGTGGGGGGCTCGTGCCCCGGCCGCCCGGCCGGCTTCACTGCGGGGCTGGTGAACAGAACACTGTGCCATAATGTTACATTGGGTTGAGTATTGTCATTGTCATTGATTTTGGTTCCATCCAGCGGGCTACTGAGCTGCCGCGCCTTATGGCTGTCACTTTTTGCTGTCTGTAGTTGTCTGTTGCTGCTGTCCCTCTCTCTCCCCATCTCCTCTCTCCGCAGCAGCTGAGATGTCACCACCAACCCAGTGCAGGGACAGGCGGCGGTAAGAATGGGAACGGCAGTCTATGTTGTCCCACTGCTGCTGTGATAAAGGGAACTCTGCTGTTGCCCGGCGTGACTGCAGCTGCCCCTGCTGATGCTGTTGTAATTTCTGTCGCGTTGCCGTCTTTTATCTGCAATTGTCTGCAATTGTCTGTCTTTTGTCTCCTTTTGTCTCTGTAATCTCCCTCTTTTTCGCCCCCCTTCCTTCCCCCTCTTTCCTGCGCACCCCTTCTCCCTCTACAGTCTATACTGTCACTCATTAAAATAACAATAATTATATATATTAAAAAAAAGGCTCTGATAATGATTTGAATCAAGGCATGTTTGTGAAAGTGGACATACAATCCATGTAATCAGCGGTCTTCAACCAACGATGAATCAGAGCGGAGAAAAAAAAAAAGTGACTGACTTTGATCATGTGATGACTCCCATGGTGAGGATAATAAATGGCATCCACTCCAAAGCCAAATACCACAGGATAATTAAAGTGCTTCTCACCTGAATATTGTCACCTGTTCCTGCAGAAACAAATCCAGCGGTTCAGGGGGAGGGTTTTTCAGACTTTTGCAGCATATTTTGTCACTTTTGGGTGATATCAAAGATGCAAGCTGCAATGCTGACTGACCACTGTCCTTGCACTTTCGATTGAGTGTTGCTGACATGATAAGGGCTGTAAATGCATTTATAAGTTAAAATGAAATGAAATGCAGTATTTGCTGACCTCCCTCTAAGACATTTACAGACAAAGAGATGCTAGTTTTCAGTGAAACACCATGAAAATGCTAAACTGACATTGCACAAATATATGAATTTAACATGAAATTTTAGTAGGAATTTTGCAGGATTTTTTTTTTCAATTCCAATCCATCCCTGAAAGACGCAAGCCCTGAACCCTCCCATATTTCAGCAATGTCAGCCTTAATTGAGTGTGAGTGTGTGAGGGCTCCGGATATGAGTGGATATGTTGTTGACACTGACTTTCGATTTACTATTTTTTTTACTATTTTACTACTACTAGCACACCCAACGTGTGTAAGGAATAGATTCTCTGATCAGCCAATCTTAATCCAAGAGGTAGTTTTAAAATAATTTAAACAGACTGACAGACAGGCAATATGGGAAAACGGCACAACAGCCGCAATGAGTTGCAGCTGTGTTCATGTTGCTGTTTTTTATTTTAATTTTAATTTTTTCCAGTATTTTGATTGGCATCCAATGTATATGACTTCAATACACTATGAACTATGGGTTATTTGCTCACGGTAAGTCTGCATCCATGCTCCAGACTTGATGAAGGGGGGCATTGAGGGCACATTTACTGACTTGATGACCTGAAAATGTAACAGCCCCCACACACCCACTGACTCCACACGAGCAGGCATTTCAGTCAGTGAGACCGTAAGGGATCGGTTTGGAATTCACCCTGTGTCTTTCGTGTGTCTTGTGCCAGTGTGAATTTGGTGTTAAGTGTGCTTTGTGCTTCTTGTGCTTTTTGAGTTTCTTGTTTTCATGATGTTCTAGTGCTTTGTGATTTCCCTGTTTGATAGATTTGTGTTACCTTATGTTATCCAATCCTTGTTCCTCTTAGTTTTATTCAGCCTATCAGACTGTGACACAATATCCAGGAGCACAGAAAAAGGTCAACCCGAGAATACGGAAGAAAATGTCAACGTCATAGAAACTGATTCAAAAGCAACACAGACACCTGAGATATTTGTTACACTGAGTTTTATTCACATTCCAGGCCCCACACAAGATGGCGGTGACACTCTGACTCTGCATGGCAGACACTGGTAAGAGTGAGGGGAGGGGGCTCTGGGACAGAAATGGGTCCAGGCCCAGAGATGTGGCCACAGCACAAGCACCAGGAACAGGAGAGATGGCTTGGAATGCTGGGGTACTAATGAGACAGAGGACAGAAGGACAGAGGACAGACAGCTGGTTAGGTTGCCAGGAAGAGGACGAGACGTGGACACGCCCAAGAGGCCCAGTGGTGAAAACAAACTAGCAATGAGTGTAAAAACAAACAACTTTAAATAGACAGGAGTGAGTGTTACAGAGAGATCAGCCCTATGTTCCCATAGCCCAAATGATCTCACTCCCATCCTCTAAATGTCGAAGATTCTTCTAAAAATTAGGCCCGTGTTCCTGCATTTTCAGGACATTTTCACAATTACATCTTGTGTTTCACCTCCTTTAATTTAAGCCGTATCGCTCACAAGATTTTTGAAAACGCTTTATAGTAAATGAATGTATGAATGAATAAATGGGTAATTTCACTTTGATGATCAGCAGCAGAAATCGTCACAACTTCAATCCTTACAAGAAAAATAGGCCAACTGAAAAGGGTTTCATCGGAAATGGAGTTTATAGATGAAAACCCTTGTTTTCACTTCCTTAATGAAATGCAAATGTGGGAACATAGGCCCCAATTTTGCAAAATATTTTTGAAATGTGGGGCCACTGGGCTGTGGGAACAAAGGGTTATGAGTACATAAGCACACTCCTGACAGAAGAGGGAAGATGCAGAGGATCACAGGTGATGGAAAAATAGCTAGACAGAAAATGGGTGATGATGAACAATAGAACAGGAAATGTGAAGACATGTGACCTGTTAATGTTTGTGATGCTACACTATGATAATGTAGTGGTTAACAGAGAGGTACTGAAGACAAGCAAATGCAAACATAAAAAACAGGTTTATTAGGTTTATTTATCAGGTTTAGGTATTTGGTTTATTTATTTATCAGGTTTATTTATTAGTCCAAAATTTTAATCCAAATTAATCCAAATTTTGACCTGAATGGATGAAATGAATGGGAAAGACAAGCAAATTCAAAAAAATCACCCTCAAACAAACATTCGCTGTAAAGCCATATGTTGTCGTAGAAACTTCATTCAAACTTCAAAACGCAGGAAAACTTCTCTTCTCAGCCGTTGCCTGATCGCATGTTGATAAATTGTTTGTTTTTCATCCAGGCCCTCTCAAAAACATGTGGGTTTGGCATTTTCAATGCAGCTTGATTTTGCCTGATTGACGTCAAGTTAGGTACAGATCATCCAGACAATGTGACCAACACTCGTCAAAAGAATTTCTGTGATTGTGATTGAAAGTTCAGAAAAGCTTTTCTCTATGTCGAGAGGTTTAGCCGTATGGTAGCATGGTAGTAGAGAAACTGTTCATTATCACAAAATCACAATGATGCTGCTCAGCCCAGAAGAGATTCCATTTCAAAATGTGTTAAAAAAAAGAGTCTTGGGATGGCCCATGAAGTTTATTAACCCTGCGGTTGCTAAAACCACAAATGCGAGGACCCGCTCACAGCTGCTTAATTCTGGTCAGTAGAAACCTGGATTACTTTGTATGCACAATCTATATGCTCTCACATCACTGCTGGCAATGCTTCTGTTCCACTGATGACACACATAAATGTGAGATATCTTTACTATCCAGTTATCCATTCTCTGGAATTCCAGCTTCTCTCCATCTGAGCAAGGTGACAGTAAATCCCTCATCACACCAACTAATTACTAAAAAAGCAATGCCTTCAATAACCTTCATGCCCACCTTGAAATTTACATATCCACTGTGAACAGTTCCCAGTTACAGTAGGTAGAACTTTAAATGTATCATGGGTTTACATATTAAAAACATTTTGGACTTTTTTTTTCTCATCTAAAACATTAAAAGCGGGGCTTGTTGGTGCACCACACAATGATCAAAAGGAAGATCATTATCTTATCTCTAAATATTTAGATCATCTCTTTCTGACAACACAACAGCCAGAAAACTAGCACTGTGTGTTAGATGTCTGTGCACTGTTTTGAATAGAATAGAATAGAACAGAATAGAATCGAATATATTTCATTTATCCTACAACAGAAATTCCCACCTAGAGTGTTACAACACTGCTGCGGGGGCCTTCCAAGCGAGTTGAATTTGTATCATAATTCTGAAAGTACGCGAGACTGTGGGATCCCATGATCCCATGATTATGAACAGCATAAAAGAAAAACAAACAATAGTTTACTTTGCCTCTCAGGTGTGAAAGAGCACTTTTTTGTGGTTTTCTACTTCAACAATAAGGCTTTCCTTGTCCATGGAAAATCAACAATGTGACCTGCGCATATGACTTCTGACCTGGTGCCACCAGTTATGATGCACGGAGTAGATATAATACAATATGATAAAAGACATTTGACCTGCTAATTCTAATACAACTTAAATACCCTCTGAGCAGCAACAAAAAGTAAGAGAGAGCTGAAGATCCATTTCACGGGGTGAGAATATTTAAAGGCAGTTAAAACGTCTGTAAACATGGATTTTACAGGTTTACAGACTGACAAATTTACAAACACACACACAAACATACAGGCTGAATGTGAGTGAGTACACTTTGTCAGTCACACAGTCTTTGACCGGCTTGGCCTCCATCAGATAACAAGCTACCTTTAATGGCAGGCAACACAGAAAGAGACAGCCTACAACTGCCATTGTCTTATCACCAGCCCTGTACTGCACTCGCCACCGCCAGCATGCACACACTTGTACACGCACAATCTCTCTCTCCCTCTCTCTCTCTCACTCACACAACCACACTCTTACACAGGTCACTCAACCTAAGAGCTCCACCTTATTTGCTGTGACAAAGTTTGTGCTTGACCCACTCCAATGACAGATTGAATATGATAATGTAGAAGCTTTGCTGATTTATTTCTTACATCATGATTTACCGATATGTAAAAGACCACTTGCCCCAACCCTTAAGATAGAACAGAGCATCACACTGACATAAACAAAATTTATGACACTCCCTGCGTGAGGGAGTTATGAACTGTTGTTATGACAATTAAACATATGTTTTGAGCAGTTGTGAAGAAAAATCTATCAGCATCACAAATGGTCATATATTTATGCATATGTTGTGGTGTGGTGAATTGTAATTTGGAGACTAGGTGTTCGATGTTGAATGTTGTGGTGGTGGATATTGTTAATGTGTTTTGTAGAGTGTGTGTGTGTGTGTGTGTGTGTGTGTGTGTGTGTGTGTGTGTGTGTGTGTTGGGGGAGTCCAGGTGCACTGGAGCAGATAGCTCAGCTCTATGCATACTAAAATCACAATTGCCACTGGCAGCAAAGATAGAGCTGGAGGTAGAGGGGGTGGGGGAGATGCATGGGTGATGGTGGAAGGACGGATGCAGGAAAGAGGAGAGGGAGGGAGTGACATAGCTCCCCAGGGAGCGCTGTCTTTATCGGATCCTCTCGGCTCAGTTTATCTGATTAGACATGAACAGGAAAATAGAGGTAGAGAGAGTGAGAGAGACTGGTGCAGTACATAGCGAGAGAACTGAAAATTTCTCAAGAAATCAACCGCAACTTTTAAAATGCTTTCCATTCCTGTAAAAGGTCTGTATAAGGCAAAGCAAACTGAGTGCTGCTGTAAATTCATATAGAGAACATGCTTTTAAGGCCATGACTCAACAAGGTGGATACAAATGAATGACCTCGCTGACAAGGTGAGAAATAAATCATTAATTCTCTTGAATAATAACACTTATAAGAAGAGAGAAGCAAATAGAATTAAAGCTGCAAGCAGCTATGAATGGGTCCTCAGATTTGCGTCTGTTGGGGTTCTGGCAACCGCAGGGCTAATGCACTTCGTAAGCCATCCCAAAACTCATCTCTTTTTAACACATTTTGAAGAGGAATCTCTTCTGGGCTGAGCAGCATCCCTGTGATTCTGTGATCATGAACAGTCTCTCTACTATGGCTACAATACGGCTAAACCTCTTGAAATAGAGAAAAGCTTTTCTGAACTTTCAATCACAATGCCATTTAGGTAATGCTTACACAATATGAAGTTGATGGGATGAAATCTCTAGGCGGATTGAATTCTAAGTGATTTATGGAAATAGCAACATTTGACCATTGCAATTAAAATAGCCAACTTCTTGTCCAGTTCTGACCATCACTGCATAAGACTTTTTTGTGCATGTGGACGAACAATTTTCGTTCCAGACGCACAAGCCTACAAATTCATCTTTCTACTCCACAAAAAGCTTCATTTGTGCTTTGTTTGTGCACATTTGTGCTGTAAGAATTGACGTTTGTGCTGCAGCCGTTTTTGAGTTATTAAATATTATTTTATGAGTCATCTAGAGCTCACCCCGCCCCCCATTTACTCCAAATAGACCTGAAATGGTACAGTTCGTTTGTGCTGCTACGGTTTTATAGATATTACACAATTTTATTTCGATGATGACGTCACCACCAAAAACGGTCTCATGCTGGTGTTACCCTCATCTTGCTGTATGTGCTTTATGTCCCACAAATAAAAGTGTCCTGACGGAAACAAAACAAGACAAACCTCATAAAACGTGCAGGTGATATTCTTTGATTCTCAGAACCATTAAGGTGTGCCGTTTTAAGTGCCCCCTTTAAGAGCACAGGTTTCACGGATCTTCTGCAAAATCAAACTTCTGGCCAATGTAAGTAAAATGTGTAAAAAACAGAAATTACAATTTAAAATGAAAAACATTGCCTTCTGCATCACCAAAAGTCTATGAGCAATGTCAAAAATGCAAAATGACTTAATATCTTCGTCTCCAGCCAGCTAGCTAGCTAACATTGTCACATTATACCAGTGTAATTCAGCAACTCCACAAACCTAGAGGAGGAAATTTTTTAATTGCAAAAATAATACTTTAAGTTCAAGGTTCTTATTTGCCATTTGTAACCAACATTCATTTTGTAACCAACGTTTAGTCCAATGAATCGTAATCACCAGCAGTAGACAGAGGTGTGATTTTTGCAGTTCTCTGTTCATCAAGGCCATTGTCCAAAATGACAAAATCGCCACTCCAAATGCCAGGGTGTGGACAGATCTAAGTCAGCAGCTGGGAAACACGATCTCTGCAAAGGCTCTGTACACCTTATCAAAGCTAACAGACACAACATCTGGTCAGCTTTGAGATTCAGTCATCATAAAACTGATCCTGAAAGTAGTGATGACAGACTCTGAATCTGTTCCCCATTCCCCTGAACAGTCATTTCAGCTTCAAGTTCCTTTTGACAAGAGGAGAGGATATACTCCAGAAAAGGCCGAATACAAGGACAAGTCTTCTCGAACACAAAAAAGGGAATATTCAGTTTTGAAGCCTGGCACCTGGACCCACATCATTAATGAGCAAATCTGGAAAGCTGTTAAAATTCCTTGCACATTTGTTTTTAAGAGTCAAGGTCTATCCATCAGTCACAAATTTAAAAATTTTATTGAAATCACAGGATGCTGTAATGAGTGTCATGGCCTTCTTGACATAAATTGTGACAGAGAGCCCGAAATCAACAGCCCAGTGGTGTTCAACTGTTCTCTTAAGAACAGGGATGACTCATTACACACTGGCAGCTCAAAGCGTTTTATGTCTGGACAGTTGCGTGCGCAGGTAGCCAAAGAACTCTGTGAGGGCAGGATGGAACCACATGTATGGCGGGCATCACAGGCAGAAAAGCTGATGGACTTTGGAGATCCTGAGCCAAGCCATCTACCATTGATTTTCTCTCTGCAGCAACTGAAGTACAGTGCTCCACACAGTGGTAGCATTAAAGACATTGGACTGGACAAGTTTATCTGTCACTACTGGAGTCAAACACAAATGCATGTGTACAAGACCTTATCCAAGAAATCTCACTCAACAGTATATTTTGATGCAACTGGTTCAGTCGTTTAAAGACCGGTGAGACTAAATGGCTCATCTGGCCACATCTTCTTATATCAGGGTGTAATGAAAGGGCTTAACAGCTCCAGTGTTCCAGCGGTGCAAATTCTGTCAGAGAAACACATTAATGCTATCACACAGTGGTTGACAGAATGGATTCATGCTGGTGCACCTGTCCCGAAAGAAGCTGTAAGTGATTTTTCTCTGGCCATTCTTGGAGCTCTGGTCAAGGCTTTTACCCCGCATCCCGATCTTAAGACCTACATCAATGAATCCTTTCAAGTCTTGCTTGAACATGCACAACTGCCCCCTTGCTTTATCAGGGTAGATGTTGCACACTGCATCAAGATGATCTGCCGGTGAGACTGCCTGAAAAGTAAAACACATCGTGTTAAAGATTTATTTGTGAGGTCAATAGCACAGCTTCTCAAATCACAATCTGTCCTGGTGAGTCACTGTCGGAGGCATTCTCTCCCCGTTGTCTTATTTACACACTTTTATTTTGTTCAAAACCACAATATGTTGATATTTGGTATGATGCAACGTGTTAGTGAAACCTCTGATTAAGTTTATATTGGTTAACAATTTGTCAATTTAACACCAGACTGAGTTATTCATGTTGTTAGCTTTTTTTTTTTAGCTTTATGCTAACAGGGCCGGTTTTCCCTTCGTTTCCCTCTTTGTTTATGCTGACTTTATGAGGTTGTGCTTGGCATGTTGTAACTGTGAAGTAGCTATGTGGTCCTGTTGGGATGATTTATTGTGGTTATATGAAGTTTTTTTGTAGAACGGTGGAGAGTTGCAGTGTGGCTCTGTGTGTGACAACGGTGGGCTTTTTTTCTAAAGGTATGTTAGTTGACAATCTTGAGATTTTCCACTATGAAAAATGAGCTAATATGGGTCTTTTTAACTGGAAGATGTGTGGGAAATATTCAATGTATTTAATGTTGTATTTCATGCTGTCTTAAACTGCTATATTGTTTACTGCTATATTGTAGACATTTTCTGTCAATGTCACTTTGATTAAGGTCAAGTTGTCATAATAGGGACATTCCAAATAAATTTAATGCCAAGTTGTCATGACAAAGACATTTTCTGTCAATGTCACTTTGATTAATGCCAAGTTGTCATAATCAAGACAACCCAAAAAATGTCATCCTGTCATTACAAAAACCGAATGACACTTAATGACAGCAGTCATAAACATAAATGACATTGACATAATGTTTATGACAAGTTCATGACTGTGTCATATGACAGTTATGACAGTGTCGTGTCACTATTATGACGGTACCTTCAAGTAAAGTGTTACCAAAAAATCTTTATGGCTATTGGTCAGAATTTCAAGGAGGCGCTACCTTTGCATTTTAACCCCCCATGGACCATGCCTCTATCAAGTGTCAGAGCTGTCTGTCCTCAATCAGTGTACCAATTTTCATGATATGAGTTCCTTAAAGCCATCACAAAGCCACTCGTAATACATGGCGAGGTATCACTGTTTGTGCCCACCACACGGATAGGGGTCAATTATGTAGGATTACTACATGTAAGCGTAAAACCTGATTACTTCATGCCACCACTAGGGAGTGCCATGAGTGAGGCTAGAACTTAATATATCAGGCTATTCAGCATTGAGCCCTCATCATGTCCACCAAGTTTCAAGGTCCCATGATCAAGTATGTGGGCGTGACAGCCGCTTAAATTGAAATAGCGTGAAAAAGAAATCACCAAATTTTGACATATCATAGCAACCATGCCCTTTGACCTACAGAAATTCTTTTGACGAGTGTTGGTCACCATGGTCTCTGGGTGATCTGTACCTAATTTGAAGTCAATCGGACAAAATCCCTAGGAACAGCTCCTTCTAAAAGAAAAAACAAACAAGTAGAAACCGCCAAATTCCTTTTGGGTTGAGGGCGGGGCTTCAAGAGGATTTCTTGTGCGCCTCAGTAAGTTCTATGAATACACCAAGTTTCAAGCATTTAGGCAAAACTAAGAAGTGGAGCTTGCAATTTGAATTTTTTAAGGTGACGCTTTTGCAAAATTTTGCCCCATACAATTTGAACAACTTTAAAATATGACATTTTTCGCCGATCCCAATGAGCATGCCAAAAATGGTGCATTTTCAAGCATTTTCAGGCCCCCAAAACAGCGACTACTTTTTCCTAAGAATCATAATAATAATAATAATAAAAATAGCTGCAAGCAGCATTACGGGGTCCAAGCAGGTCGTACGTCAAAACCGTAGTCTGTATATTGGTAAAAAATTAAAGCATAAAGAGTGACACATGAAGCAATGTGGGGTAAGGCACAAAGTTGTGTAATTACAGCGACCCATTGCCCCGTAATGGCTGAATGGGTCAAAAATTACAAGCAAGAGATATAGATGAAATATAGACAAAATGACTTTGCCGCTGATTTAGATTGGTTGTAGTGGCCAAACGGATTTGATGATCAAAACAGTTATAAGTAACTTTTGTGTGGATTGGTCTCAATCAATGTGTGGCCTCGGAGGACTTTGGCCAAGAAGATTGCTAAGCCAGGCCTCCAACGCAACCAATAAACTACAGTGCATACACATATTGCCCTTGCTAAAGGTGGCAGGGCAGCAGCTAAATATGTG
Source organism: Karalla daura (assembly GCA_029224185.1). Classification (NCBI taxonomy): domain Eukaryota; kingdom Metazoa; phylum Chordata; class Actinopteri; order Chaetodontiformes; family Leiognathidae; genus Karalla; species Karalla daura. The sequence continues at coordinate 711,368 of CM055198.1, forward strand.
GCACACTGAACAGAAGAGAGGGACAGAAGAAGCAGAATGGGAGGCCATTGCTCCCCCGACCTGAAAATAGGACGGAGTGCTCGAGTGGCACTCACAAGATGTTGAAATGGTCGGAAATCAAGGAAAAGACACTAAGAATAGAAGTGGAGATATAGTAACAGCAGATGCAGTGCTGTCAGCACCCAGCAGGAAGTCACGTTTTGGTCCTTTCTTTGGTGAAATTTAGAGTTGTGACGTTCACGATCGAACCGAATCTTTTGAATGGCTCTTTAACATGAATGATGGGAATCAAGTTGTGTTTGGTTGGGAGCTGTTCTTTTTTCTCGTTCTTTTTTATTTCCCTCTGAAGGTGGAGCAAGCCACTTGAATAAAGTCAATACACATCCTTTGTAAATTCAGGTAAGATGACGATTATACACTCATCGACCACTTTATTAGGTACACCTGCTCAACTATTCATTAACAAAAATAGCTAATCACATGGCAAGACAACCCTATTGAAGCTCATACATCATCAGCATGGGGAAGAAATGTGATTAAAGTGACTTTGAACATGGCAGGGTTGTTGCTGCCAGATGGACTTGTCAGAGTATTTCATTAACAGTTGATCTACTGGAATTTTCAGGCACAACCATTTTTAGGTGGTAGAAAATAGTACACAAAATAGAAAATACCCAGTGAGGGACAGATCCTTGGGTCAAAATGTCAAAATGTAAAAATGTTTCATGCCAGGGAATGTACAAATGTGTTCAAGATATTAGAACGACAACAGTGACTAAAAATCTTTCCAGCGCCTTCTTGAATCTGTGTCATCAATGCCAATCTAATTAGGCAGATCTGAGGGCAAAAGTGGATGTAACCTGGTACCAGCAAGGTGTACTGAATAAATAATTACAACGATGCATGGCTGGTGAGTGAATAATTCATGGAGCAAAAGTAGACCTCAGTGATTCAGGGAAGCTTTTATTTAGAGTCCTGAGGAAGCCCGATTATGTGAACATCTGAGTGGGACAGAAAATTTTGAGTTCGGACAACAAGAATGTTGACAAGGCAGGTATACAGAACTGGGCTAGGGAAAGGTTTTGTGATGCCGTGGTTTTGACCTTTAATCTGTTTTGTTTGTTTGTATCTTGTAAGTCTCTCTCTTTCTCTCTCTCTTTATATTTTTCATGTACAGGTGACATTTTGCTTAATGAGAACTATATTTCACATGGAAATGGTACAATATCATGCTTGCTGGTGATGTGGCGACAAGCCATCAATGTCTGTGACAAAATCCAAACAGATTTCTTCAGGAATATGATTTTTGGTGGTTACAGTGCACATTTGGAAATGGTCCAAATCCAATTAACAAAGAAAGTATGAACCCACATGAGGCACATGAACCTAAAATGGAAATGAATGTTTGCAAGGCAATCTCAAATTGGCTTAGAGGAGAACATAAATGTACAAAGGATTCCAAAAAGATGACAAAACCAGAAGGAAAAAAAAACATGATCTAGAAATTAGACTTGTGCATGTCAAGATGCAAACATAATACACAACCTTTTTATGTTTTTCCATGTGGCAAGGTTTGATTTTGTGTATGAATAAATGTGATTAAAAAAAATCAAAATACAGGGCAAAAGTGAGACTTCATCCTTATATTTACTCTCCATTTTCCATTCGTGTTCAGTCTGGTCTCATCATATACGGCCTTAAGGAGAAGGTGTGTGTATGTGTATGTGTATGTGTATGTGTATGTGTGTCTTTGTACACATGCACAAGCATGTGTCTGTATAGGTGTCTATTTGAGGGAATGATAGGGTCTTGAGGTCTCATGAATGAGTCTGTGTAAAAGAGCAGAAGGAAGAAGTCTGCAACCCCCAAACCCCCCACCCCACCCTGTGTGCCTGGGACATTCTCGTCAGTGAGAGGGCCCAGGGGACAGCCTGGCTTCCTCAGCCTCCTCATGATGATTGATGCTGGCGGGCCCCACACGCCCCAGCCGCCCAGCTAAATTAAAAGCCTATTTTGTAAAGTTGTAAAGAGAACAGAATGGTTGGAGGGTTGGTGTGTGTGTGTGTGTGTGCGTGTGTGTGTGTGTGTGTGTGTGGGTGGGTCACAGCCGGGGCACTATCCAGTGTCTTTAGTATCATCAACCCCTCAGAGGATCGCCAGAAGGGGGTCTGCTCCATGTCTGATGCTCTCTCTGTCTCTCATTCTGTTTCTTTCACATGTGCACATAGACACACAGGCAAGGCAGGGAGAGAGAGAATGTGAGAGGGAGATCATTAACCACATGTACAGAATTCAGAATTTATTTTCAATCTTTTGTTTATTGAATGTATACACTGTATAAATTGTTGAATGACAAGGAAATATATATTTATCAAACATTAAGTGATTGCCATTAACAGAAATATATTGTGTTTTTTTCATAATTTCTCTACTTTTAAAAATATTTTTAATAAATGTAGTAATTCTCTTTTTTGATTATTTTTTAAAATATGTATGTACTTTTAGGGTATATAGGGTGTAATGTTAGGGTATACAGTGCCCGGCACACCCCCTTTGAAAAGTAACATTTGAAACAATATGTCCATGAAAACAACAAATATTTCCAACATTTTTGCAGACTAAGTTTAATATAACATCTGCGAAGCATACAACACAAATGTTTGCTTAATAATATCACTTAACTTCCATATTTTTCAGTTTTACTCAAATTAGGGGGGAGCAAAAATGAGTACACCCCCAACAAAGCTGCTGCAACCAGTCTTTTGTATGGCCTACATGATTTTTAATGATTTCACCTAGTCTTCTGGGCATGGAATTAACATGTTGGCAACATTTTGCAAATCAATCTTTTTCCTTTCTTCAACAGTGACCTCTTTTAGAGACTGGATGCTGCATGGAGAGTGATGCTCCACTTGTCACTTCAGAATTCCCCGTAGTTGTTCGATTGGGTTCGGATCAGGTGACATGCTTGGCCACTGAATCACTCTCACCCTGTTCCTCTTCAGAAAGCCAACAGTGACCTTAGATGTGTGTTCAGGATCATTGTCATGTTGGAAAAGTGCACCATGACCAAGTGCACAGAGTGATGGTAGCATTTTCTTTTTCAGTATAGAGCAATAAATCTCTGAATTCATCAATGAAATGCAGCACCTCCACACCAGCAGCACTTATGCAGCCCCACATTAGGACACTGCCACCACTGTGCTTCACTGTAGGCACCATGCATTTTTCTTTGTATTCCTTGCCTTTGCGAAACCATATTGTTTTGAAGCCATCAGTAACAAAAACATTAATTTTGGTCTCATCACTCCACAGCACAGAGTCCCAGAAGCCTTCTTCTTTTTCTACATGGGCCCTGGCAAACTCTAGGTGGGCTTGTTTGTGCCTGGGCTTTAGGAGAGGCTTTTTTGGCGGACGGCATCCATCCATCCGTGTATGGCGTACTGTGTCACGGGAAACAGTCATCCCTATTTGGCTTTCTACTTCTTTAGCTAAGTGTAATGAACTTGTGTGGCTATTTTCTTCAACCGTTCTATCAGAAGATATCTATCGATCAGGAGACACTCCTGTCAAGGTGTTAACTTCCCTGGATGGCCAGAACGTCTCTTTGAGATGGTCACAGTTCCATTTTTCTTAAATCTTTGTACCAATTTTGTTACAGTATTCTGACTAATAAGTAAAGCTTGGCTGATCTTCCTGTACCCTTAACCTTTCTGGTATAAGGAAATAACTTTCTTTCTCAGGTCTCGTGACATATCTCTTCCATGTGGTGCCATTTCTGACAGCAGGAAATGGGGATGGATATTCTTAGAGTATCACCCTCTTAAAGGTATCTGCTGGACACCTGTTTAATGGATAATCAGACTCACCTGTGGTTGAAGTCTTGGTAATCTGGTCTTGATCATTTGTAGTTGTAGTAATTTTGCTTTTCCCTGAGACTTTCAGTGGGGTGTACTCATGTTTGCTCCCCCCTTATTTGAGTAAAACAAAAAAAAATGTAATCTAAGTTATGAAATGAGCCAAACATTTACGTTGTATGCAGCACAGATGTTCTATGAAACTTACTGCAAATATTCAGGAAATATTTTCTGTTTTCATTGATATATTGTTTAAAATATTTCTTTTTAACGGGGGTGTACTCATTTATGCTGGGCACTGTAGCTGTTCCTCGGTGGTAGGTATTTCAGACAAAATGAAAGTTCAAAAGCTGTAGCACACATGGTTAATTTGTGATAAATTTTCTGTCATGAACTGTGTTTGTTGGCAATAAAAGGCCTAGTATTGATGTACCTTTGGTTCATTGTCAAAACCCTGTTCTGTCAACCAGTACTGTCTTCTGCTTTCCTTTTATTTTTAAAGGTATCTTTTGGGGCATTTTGCCTTTATTTGGATAGGACAGCTGGAGAGAGACATGAAATGAATGGGGAGAGAGACATGGGGAGGATAGGGAAATGAACCTGGGTTGCCCAGGTTCATGGTACGGCGCCTTAACCCACTACGCCATGGCAACCCCAATGTCTTCTGCTTTCCTTTTTCCCTTCCTGTTGCACCTAGGCTGATTATCTTAGTATCTAGCCTTACCCGTTTCTCAGCCTAGTTGCCACATCCTTTTTGGACACCGTTTTGCTCTCGCGCTGCCCCTTGGCACCAACCTGCTTTTGCCCCTGGATTTCTCTCAATCTGACTCCCAGTAATCTGACTGGCGCTCGCTTTCTGACAACCCTTTCTCTCCTGTCCTCCAAGTTGACCAGATTTATGTTAGGTTCTGTTGTGTCTTTGCCCCGGTACCTGGTCTGCCTTCTGCATTTGGACCATTTTTTTCTTTTTCCAGTTTTTCTCTTCCCCCTGGTACAGACTATGTTCGTAATCCTACCCAGAGTTCGCATAAGCGGAGCCTGTGACAGTTGAACGTAGGAGTATAGGGTGTGAGCCCCAACTCGTGAAGCCCGTAGCTAGCTGGTGGCTAGCAGCTAACAAGCAGCTACCGACACCTTAGACTATAAACACTTACTATCAGCAGTGACTACGTTCTACTACGTTTGTAAGCCTACCCAGTGTTCGTATCAACGGACCCTCGGGTAGTAGAACGTGTGTGACTGAACTGATCTCTGCAAACCAAGCTTGCTACAGCTGTTAGGCAGCTAACAGTCGTTAGCTAATCGCTAAAAACAGCTCCACTCCCACAATGGAGCCACTCACCTCTCCACCGGGATACGCCAGGTGCCTTAAGCTGTCCCAGACATCACTGAACCTGAAGGACGCATATCCATTCTCCACCAGCTCCGTGATGATGAAGATTTCATCGATTCCCTGGTTAAAGTTGGAGCTGCTACAAGTTCTACTAAAAGAGAACTGGACTCAACCGTCCCGCTCGTTGCTGCTGAGGCCCCAGCCTGCCTGGAAGTGTCCTCCTCCAGCTTCTTCCTCCTCCTCCATCCCCACTGCAATTAAGAGCTCCACTCCCTCCCTCCCTCCCTCCCTCTCTGGTCTCCAGATTCCCCGGGACCCCTGGATTCCAATGGTTGGCCGTGGCAGATGCACCAGGAACCTGTCCTCACGCTCTCGGCCTCCCCCCGCTGAAATTACCCTCTCCAACCGATTTACCCTTCTCTCACCTCCCCACAGGTTGACAACCCGACCCACTGCACTGCGCCGCACCTCCATACCCCACTTTACACCTGTGCCCCAGCGTGTCTCCCCCCCACCTGGACCCGTCGCAGAGCAGTCCCCTGTACCACTGCCCATCTCTTCCTCTCTCATCTCGGTCATTCCTGGACCCGAACAGCCAGCTCGGCACTCTGGGAGTCGCATTACCGCCACCACCGCTGGACGGAAACCCCCGGAAACTTCGCCAAAAATATTAAGAATACATTTGAAGCTGTTGCACCAGCCAAAATTAGCCGGGTAGGGAAACAAAAAGCTCCATGGAGAAACAACACAGATGTCAAGGAGTCAAAGCGAAAGTGCCACCAAGCAGAAAGGCAGTGGAGAAAAACAAAACTTAGGGTTCACAATGACATCTATAAAGACAAACTTACCGAATACAATAGGGTAATTAAGCTGGCCAGACAGTCGTTTTTCTCTAGGATCATATATGAAAACATTACTAATAATAAAGTACTCTTTTCAACTGTGGACAAATTTATAAATCCTCCATCCACTATCCCATCAGAAATGCAGTCTACCGAAAAATAAAAACAATTTGCTTCATTTTTTAATGACAAAATCATCGCTATTAGACAAGGTATTAGCACAGTTAGATCTAAAATAAAACCTGCACTTCCTTGCAAAAAATCATCTTGTGCCTTGGTTCACTTTGACTACCTTGATTCAACAGAGTTAGGAAACATAGTTACTCAGCTCAGGTCCTCCACCTGCTGCCTGGACCCCTTACCAACCAAATTATTTAAAACAGTCTTCAATTGAGCTCTTAAATATCATAAACTGGTCTCTTCAATCAGGTGTTTTCCCTACATCACTTAAGACAGCTATCATCAAACCACTCTTAAAAAAGAATAATATGGATCCATGTGTCATCGCTAATTGCAGGCCTATTTCAAACCTTCCATTCCTTAGCAAAATACTTGAAAAGGTAGTCTACATTCAGTGAAAAAAACTCTCTAACTTCAAAGTCACTTTTAGACAAATTTCAGTCTGGTTTTTGCCCCCACCATAGCACGCAGACAGCACTCATTAAAGTAGTCAATGATCTGCACATAAATACAGATTCAAAAATATGATCCATTCTTGTATTACTTGACCTTAGTGCTGCTTTTGACACAGTGGATCATGATATACTACTGGAGAAGCTTGAGATGTGGGTCAGCCTTTCTGGCTCAGTTTTATGCTGGCTTAATTCTTATCTACAGGGGAGGCAGTGTATCATCTTTGTATCAATTGAAGAATCTGTATCACAGATGAAGGAAGTGACTTGTGGGGTCCCGCAAGGACAATTCTCGGCCCACTTCTATTTAATCTCTACATGCTCCCACTCTCTGAAGTCATAGGCAGACATAAAATAAATTACTATAACTATGCAGATGACACACAACTCTACATCTCTCTACTTCCTGATGACCTGTCTCCCATACAGTCCCTCCTCCATAGCACTAAGGACATCAACCAATGGATGACAGACAACTTTTTACAGCTTAATAATGATAAAACACAAATACTTGTCTTTGGTGCTCAGGCTCATAGAAACAAAATTGAAACTCACCTAAAATCCCTTCCCCTTAGCTGCAGGAAGGAAGCAAAAAATCTAGGTGTGATAATTGATAGCAATCTGGACTTTAAAAATCATATCAACTACATTACTGGATCAGCATTTTACCATCTGAAAAATAAATAGATAAAATAAATCTAAATTAAGAGGCTTCCTGTCAACCTCAGAGAAGCTGATTCACGCATTCATCTCAAGCAGATTATAGATTACTGCAATGGCCTGTTCACTGGACTCCCAAAATCAAGTATACATAGACTGCAACTAATTCAAAATGCAGCAGCACGTGTTCTCACCAAAACTAGGAGATCTCACCACATCACACCAGTCCTTAAATCACTGCACTGGCTACCTGTAAAAACCAGGATTGACTTTAAAATCCTGCTCCAGGTCTACAAAGCTCACAGTTAAACAGGCCACATCAGTAACTATGTACAGAGGCAGCTAAAAACATACCTTTTTTCAACTGTGTATCAATAAATTCCATCTAGCCCTTCGCTTAGTGTCATTGTGCTGTGATGTCCTTTGCGTTGCCCTGATTGCATGGGACTAACATGTCACTCCAGGGTCTCCCGTCAACGGAGTGCAGTGTACTGTTTCTTTTGCCCGTCTGTCTTGTCGGTCTTGTTGCCTCTTGTAAACTATGTGCTGTAACTGTTACGTTTATTTGTCTGTTATGACTGTGTATGCATGCTATCCTTAACATGCCACCTGCTGCCTACCTGTCTCTCTGGCATATCTGTGCACGACTGGATGCTATTTACTTGTCTGTCTGCCATGCTTGTCTCTGCCTCCTCACCTGTGTATCTGTCCTCTGTCTGTTATGTGTACTTTGTAAAATATAAACTGTTCTGTTTGTGTCCCCCTGCTGTTCCTGGGTGAGGATCCCCCCCCTTTGTCTGTCACCCTGAGGTTTCTTCCTTTTTTCCCTCGATGGGTTTTCTTGGGAGTTGTTCCTCAGCCTTTGCTAGGGCATATAAGGCAGGGGTGTTTATCTTTGTGCAGTAACCACTGTAAACCACATTGAGTTTGCCTTGTTCATGAAATGTGCTCTATAAATAAAGATTGATTGATTGATTGATAAACCGACGGTCTGAAGTCAGCCATTTTGATTTGAATTTTTGAATTTTAAAAACATCTCCTCCAATCGGGTCAACCCATTTGGCTTCAAATTTGATACAAATATATGGACCAAGCTGAGAAAATTTACAGGGCAGGCACTTCATCATAAACGTTCAAAATTGCTAAACATGATTGCATTGTAGCAGCCAGGTAAAGGCCTTGTCAATGGGCATTGCTAAATATCTCTATAGCGCCACCTTGAAATTTTCAAAAACCCCTCTCCATTAAGCTTTTTGGGGAGTAGGAAGTTGAAAATTCAGAAATTCAGAAACCTACATGAAGTCGGCCATTTTGATTTCGATGGTCAAATGTGTCTGTTTCCATAAATCACTTGTCACTCAAGTCCACCAAGAGATTTCATCCCGTCACCTTCATATTGTGTAAGCATCACCTAAATGGCATTGTAATTGAATGTTCAAAAAAGCTTTCCACTTTGTCAAGAGGTTTAGCCATACGGTAGCAATAGTAGAGAGACTGTTCATTACCACAGAATCACAGGGATGCTGCTCATTCTAGAAGATATTCCTCTTCAAAATGTGTTAAAAAAGAGAAGAATCTTGGGTGGCCTATGAAGTTCATTAACCCTGCGGTTGCCAGAACCCTGATGGGTGTTAATGCGAGGACCCGCTCACAGCTGCATGCAGCTTTAAGTATTAGTATCATTATTAGGTTCAAGCAAAGTTGCAAATAACCTATTGCATCTGTACTGTTTCTTTTTTATTATTATTATTAGGGACAGAGCAACGAAGTTGTGAGAACCACATTAAAACTATTTCTTTTTATTCTTCTTATTATTATGATTCTTGGGAAAAAGTAGTTGCTTTTTTGGGGGCCTGAACATGCTTGAAAATGCTTCATTTTTGGCATGCACATTGGGATTTGCCAACAATTTAATATTTTGAAGTTGTTCTTTTTTCTTTTTTTTTTCGCTCGGATTAATCGTTGGTTAAACACAGGTGATTGCATGGATTGTGTGTCCACTTTCACAAACATGCCTTAATTCAAATCATTATCGGAGCTTTTTTTTGTTAAGTATAGTTAATTTTATTAATGTATGTCAATGTGAACCGGAGAGGGAGAAGGGGTGCGCAGGAAGGAGGGGGCAAGGAGAGCAAGTAAGAGGGAGAGATAAAAGGAGACAAAAGACACAAAAAAACAATGACAGACAAAGGCGGCAACACAACAGACATGACAGCAGCATCAGCAGGAGCAGCTGCAGTCACGTCTGGCCACAGCTGAGTTCCTTCTGTAGCAGCGACAGTGGGAGCGAGAGCAACAGAAATTGTTGTTCCCATTCTCACTGCCGCCAGTAGCTGTATTGGCTTAGCGGCAACGTCTCAGCAGCTGCAGAGAGGAGAGGGGGAAAGAGAGGGACAGCGGCAACAGACAGCAGCAGAGAGCAACAAGTGACAGCTATGAGCTGCGACGGTTCTGTAGCATACTGCATGGAACCAAAATCAATGACAATGACCAGCAATGACAACACTTAACCTAACATAACATTGTGACACAATGTTGTGTTTGCGTTTGTGTGTGTGTGTGTGCGTGAGTGGGTGTGTGTAGCAGGTGGGTGAGAGGTCCCTTATGTACGTGGTTACACCTGTGTGCATGCCTTGATGCAGAACCCCAGAGGGATTCAGGGCCACCACGCCCAGAGGGCCTCACAACTATCTTCTTACCCCAGGCCACCTCGCCCCCCAACTACCCATCCCCAAAACCCCTGCCGTCCCATCCAGACCCAGGCATCCCGCGAGCGGAGGGCGCAGACAGGGGAGCCAGAGCGCCACTTCGTATCTCCCACCCCCAGCCCCAGACCCAGTGGAACTGCCACTGAGGGGGCAGCCGCCGCCCCCGCTAGGGCATCAATCATCAATCAATCAATCTTTATTTGTAGAGCACATTTCATGCACAAGGCAAACTCAATGTGGTTTACAGTGGTTACTGCACAAAGATGAACACCCCTGCCTTATATGCCCTCGCAAAGGCTGAGGAACACCTCCAAAGAAAACCCATCGAGGGAAAAAAGGAAGAAACCTCAGGTTGACAGACAGAGGGGAACCTCACCCAGGACCAGCAGGGGGGCAAAAACAGAGCAGTTTATAGTTTATAGAGTATACATCCATTTAGGATGGGCAGACATGCACAGATATGACAGACAGACAGGTAGGCAGCAGGTTGCACATTTAGGATGGGCATGCATACACAGTCATGACAAACAAACAAACGTAACAGTTACAGCACATAGGTTACAAGTAACAAGACCGACAAGACAGATGGGCAAAAGGAACAGCATACCGCACCCCGTTGACCACGGGGGTCCCTGGGGTGACATATTAGTCCCATGTAGCCAGGGCAAGACAAAGAGCATCACAGCACCATGACACTAAGAGAAGGGCTAGGTGGAATTTATTGATACACAGTTGAAAAAAGGTATGTTTTTAGCTGATTCTTGAACATAGTTACTGATGTGGCTTGTTTAACTGTGTCAGGCCTCCCTCTGCCTCGTGTTACTCCAAGGGATGATTAACCTATCACTGATTGTGGATCTGAGCGGTCTCAGCGGGGTGTAGTTTACTAGCATGTCTGTTAAGTACTGGGGTGCGAGGCCATATAAACCTTTGTAGACCAGGAGCAGGATTTTAAAGTCAATCCTGGTTTTTACAGGTAGCCAGTGCAGTGATTTAAGGACTGGTGTGATGTGATGAGATCTCCTAGTTTTGGTGAGAACACGTGCTGCTGCATTTTGAATTGCAGTCTATGTATACTTGATTTTGGGAGTCCAGTGAACAGGCCATTGCAGTAATCTATAATCTGCTTGAGATGAATGCGTGAATCAGCTTCTCTGAGTGTGCGGTTGACAGGAAGCCTCTTAATTTAGATTTATTTTATCTATTTATTTTTCAGATGGTAGAATGCTGATCCAGTAATGTCATTGATATGATTTTTAAAGTCCAGATTACTATCAATTATCACACCTAGATTTTTTGCTTGCATTTTACAGCTAAGGGAAAGGGATTTTAGGTGAGTTTCAGTTTTATTACTATGAGCCTGAGCACCAAAGACAAGTATTTGTGTTTTATCATTATTGAGCCGTAAAAAGTTGTCTGTCATCCATTGGTTGATGTCCTCAATGCAATGGAGGAGGGACTGTATGGGAGACAGGTCATCAGGAAGTAGAGAGATGTAAAGCTGTGTGTCATCTGCATAGTCATGATAATTTATTTTATGTCTGCCTATGACTTCAGAGAGTGCGAGCATGTAGATATTAAATAGAAGTAGGCCGAGAATTGATCCTTGTGGGACCCCACAAGTCACTTCCTTCATTTGTGATATAGATTCTCCAATCGATACAAAGAACTGCCTCCCCTGTAGATAAGATTTAAGCCAGCATAAAACTGAGCCAGAAAGGCCGACCCACATCTCAAGCCTCTCCAGTAGTGTTTCATAATCTACTGTGTCAAAAGCAGCACTAAGGTCAAGTTGTACAAGAATGGATAATTTTTTTGAATCTGTATTTATGTGCAGATCATTGACTACTTTATTGAGTGCTGTCTGCGTGCTATGGTGGGGGCAAAAACCAGGCAGAAATTTGTCTTAAAGTGAGTTTGAAGTTTTTTCACTGAATGTAAACTCTTGTGTAAAATGTAAATGTAAAATCTTTTCAAGTATTTTGCTAAGGAATGGAAGGTTTGAAAGAGGCCTGTAATTAGCGATAACACATGGATCCATATTGGTGGATTGTGGTTTAATGATGGCTGTCTTAAGTGATGTAGGGAAAACACCTGATTGAAGAGATCAGTTTATGATATTTTGATATTTAATAGCTCTGGTGCTAAACAGTTGAAGACTGTTTTAAAGAATTTGGTTTATGGTCATCATGTCAAGGGACTTTTTTGTGTATCGCTTTAGGATGCATTTTCATACCAATTTTTTTTTGCCCTCAACAAAGTAAAAAAATATCCTTAAGGGGGTTGCTCAAAATTCCACTATCAAGTGTCAGAGCTGTCTGTCCTGAATCAGTGTAGCAATTTTCATGATGTTTTGAGTTCCTTAAAGTCGTCACAAAGCCACTCGTAATGCATGGCAAGGGATCGCTATTTGTGCCGCCACACGGATACCATTGGTGTTAGCCTAACTGCATTTGTAATTTAGCTTTACCAACTTGTTATATATTACAAGTGGAATGAAATTGATGTGGTTAATTAAGTAGGAGTACTACCAGTAAGTGTAAAATCTGATCACTTCCTGTTACCACGCGGGAGCGCCATGAGTGAGGTAGGAAGTTAATATATCAGGCTTTTCAGGATGGAGCCTTCATCATGTCCAGCAAGTTTCAAGGTGCCGTGATCAAGTATGTGGGCGTGAGAGCCGTTCAAAGTGAAAGAGTGAAAAAAAAATCACCAAATCTTGACACATTGTAACAACCATGGCCTTTGACCTACAGAAATTCTTTTGGCAAGTGTTGGTCACCATGGTCTCTGGATGATCTGTACCTACTTTGAAGTTAATCAGGCAAAAGCCCTTTTAAAATTTCTAGGTGGCGTTATTGTGCAATTTTGCCCCGTGCATTTTGAATGAGTTCAAAATATGAAATTCTTGGCCAGTACCAATGGCATGCCGAAAATGGTCTGTTTTCAAGAATGTTGAGGCCCCCAAAAATGCGTTTTTTGCAGCCTAAAAAGAATAATAACAATAATAATTCCAGCACGCTGAAATTTCGAGAGTGCTCCGAAACATGTACCCACCATCGAGTCACTCGCTGCCCCAACCCCATACTTGTGCCTGGACTGCCCAACACTGTGTATTTGCGCTCCCTGCTACTCAGAGAAACCCCTGGTGTGACCCTGTCAGCTGTATGATAGGAAAGTAGTTGGTGTGCCTGAAGTGTCTGTGTGTCTGTATGAGGTCATCAGTCCAGCAGAACACTGTCAGCAGGAGAGACACCTGAGCAGGGAATTCACCAAATGAGCTTTGAGAAGGTGCTGGTGAAAAACGATACAAACGATCAACATGCAACTCGGTACACAAACAGACCACAGGTTTCTTGAATTTTTGAAATTAAAATGAAGTTTCTACCACAAAGTATGGCGATGTAGCACATTTTTGTTTGAAGCGTTCCGATTTTCCCATTCATTCTTATGGGAAAAAGTGAAATTGCCCAAGTGCTAAACATTTGGCTCTACAGAGACAACGCTTGGACCTATCTGGAATATGAGCTCACTGTCACGCAGGGGAGAGTCTGAGGAACGCCCTGATGCGATTTGGTGTGTCTACTATGAAAACTGAGGCCACAGTCGCGAGTAGAAGTGTAAAGTTTAACTTTGATTGCAGTGATTGGAAAATGAATGGCCGGCATCGCACGAGAGAGCACAAATTTGCTTACAAAATTGGAAAAAAGAATTTGCCTACTGCTTACGGTTTGGCTGGGAGCAGCGTGAAAAGAGCAAAATGAGGGATGATTTTTCAGCCATCCCGCACTCTGACAGTTGGTCTCTCCCCACTCAACTTTTCAAAAAACGCCAAACCCACATGTTTTTGAGAGGGCCTGGATGAAAAATGCAACACAAGGCATCAACACGCTGTCTGGTACGGGCAGAGACGAAAAGTCTTCCTGCGTTTTGAAGTTTCTACGTCAACGTATGGCTTCGCAGTGAATGTTTGTTTGAGGGCTTTGAGGTTTTTCCCATTCATTTCTTATGGGATTTTTTGCTCTTTCTGAGCAAATCTGTACATAAAATTTTCTCAGCTTGGTCCAAAGATGATTTGTACCAAATTTGAAGCCAATTGGGTAAACCCCCTCGGGTAAGGTGTTTTTAAAATTCAAAAATTAAAATCAAAATGGCTGACATCCTGTTGGGTCACGGTCTAATGTTAAGAGATCTTTTTGTATATCTCTTCAGGGTGTAACTGCATACCAATTTTTATTTGCCTATGACAACATTTTAAAAAATCCTTATGAAGATTGGTCAATATTTCTAGGTGGTGCTACCTTTGCATTTTGCCCCCACATGGGATGTGCTCCTATCGTGTCAGAGCTCTCTGTCCTCAATCAGTGTACCAATTTTCATGATAATAGGAGTTTTTTAAGTCCGTCAAAAAGCCACTCATAATACATGATGAGGTATCGCTATTCATGCCCGCCACACCGATACAATTGGTGGTAGCGTCACTGCATTTGTCATGTCGCTTCACCATTTTGTTCTGCATGTACTACAAGTGGATTGAAGTTGATGTGGTCAATTATGTAAGAGTACTATATGTAAATGTGAAACCTGATTACTTCCTGTCATCACTAGGGAGCACCATGAGTGAGGTAGGATGATAATATATCAGGCTTCAGAACATTCAGAATGGAGCCCTCATCATGTCCAGCAAGTTTCAAGGTGCCATGATCAAGTATATGGGCGTGAGAGCCATTTAAAGTGAAAGAGCGTAAAAGAAAAATATTTGACACATTTGACACACCATGCCCTTTGACCTAGAGAAATTCTTTTGACGAGTGTTGGTCACCATGGTTTCTGGATGATATGTACCTAATTTGAAGTCAATCAGGTAAAATCCCTTGGAACAGCTCCTCCTGAAATAACACATACATGTTGTATTGTTAAATAAGAGAAAATAAGTAAGGAGCAGCTCAGATCAGCTCCTCCTCCTCTGTCACAGAGCAGCAAATGAATGTATGAACGAGTGAACAGCTGAGGTAGTGGAAGTCAATGGCGCAAACATCTGCGTGATTGGTGGATACGGGGACTCACCTGCTGGGGCTTAAGCCAATAGCCGCCGCACATGCACAATAAGAGCCATCTGAGACGCTGTGTCTGCATGTTAAACTGTCGGGTCTGCGGTCATGCCACTGTAGTGCTGGGCGGTTCAGGACTCATCCGGGTTAATCACCCGGATCCTTTAAATGACTCATGAGTCATGAATCCGAGGTCTCCATTGAACCGGATCCGCCGGGTCCTAACCGATAGTAATGAGTGGATCCACTGGTTAAACACACCCGGGTCTGTAACAGATCCCGGTGCATTAATACGGATCCGGCGAGACCTGAGTCCTAAACCGCTAACCGACACTAACCCGGATCCATGCAGATCCGGCGAATCCTGAGTCCTGATCCGCTAACCGACACTAACTCGGATCCGTGCGGATCCGGCGAATCCTGAGTCCTGATCCGCTAACCGACACTATCCCGGATCCGTATGGATCCGGCGAATCCTGAGTCCTGATCCGCTAACCGACACTAACCCAGATCCGTGCGGATCCGGCGAATCCTGAGTCTCTAACCGTAACCGACAGTAATGAGTGGATCCACCGGTTAAACACACCCGGATCTGTAAGGAGAGGGGATTCAGAGTCATACCAGGCATAGCGCATGCACACACTTGAGTTCAATAAATTCGTTATATATACGACCTGTGGAAAATAAACTGTTTCAAAACGAAATGAAGTCCACAAGAGTTATTCCTATAGCTGCAGCTCGACAACCCCTTTTCGGTGGGAAAACCGAACAGTTATTAACCAAAGTGCACCACCAAACTATCTTGTTGACCTGTTGAGAGGAAGAGGAAGAGGAAAAGCCCTCTGTTAAGTTCCACTTCTTCACAAAAACAAAATGGAGTCAGCTGAGATCACTGCCCTGAGAGGAAAACGTGCCTCTGCACAAGCAGTATTCACAAAAAGAGCTAACAAGCTCAGTCCCACTGTCGATATCCTGGAAAAAGGAGTACTCAGTGAGGAAATCTGTGCTCTTAGTAGTGACTTTAGCAGAGTGCATGACTTTGGCCTGGAGCTCTTGGAGGCCTTAGCTGAGGTGAGCGGTGTTGAAGAAGAAGAAGCAAGGGTAAAAGCAAAAAGCAGAGCAATGCCTGTCTACCTAGACCGAAACCATCCATCTGGCCAGAGAAACCCTTTGGACCGAGTTTGCTCAGCCAGAAGTTAAAATGTATGCTGAAGCCACAGAAGAAAAGTGTCAAGAGGTGGAACTCATCTATGCTCAAGAATTGCCAGAGCAGGATTTTGAAGCTCTACGTGAATGCCTGCTGGAAATGATCCATGAGCTCGAACAGTCATTAGAAAGAAAGCTGCCCAGTTCATTAAAGGAGAGATGGATTGAGCATAAAGCAGAGCTGCAAAATGAATTCAGCCCATACAACCACTTTGACTGTCTGCAGCAATTCCTCCAGAGACAGGAGACTGTGCTAGAGGAGTTGGACCAATTAGATGAGAGCTGCAGAGAAGGGAACACCTCAATGAAACCATCAGTGGAAAAGACAGAAAAGAGGGCATTCTTCAAAGTCACCTCAGGCCGAAGAGGGCAGCAGTCAAGGTCACAGGCAGGAACATGCACAGCTTGCTCTGAAAAGACCCACGCCGGGAGGCTTTTTGCATGCACCACATTCAGAGGTACGGATCTTCAGGCCAATAAAACTCATCCCAACTCGCACGGGCTGTGCTATCAGTGTCTTGGCTCTCATTTACTCAGTTCCTGTAGCAACAAAAGATTCATCTGCACCAAAGCAGACTGCCAGACTGATGAGCCTCACCACTACCTACTCTGTCCCCAAGCTATGCCCCTGGAAAATACCAAGAAGATGAGTAGCAAAGGCTTCGCTCTCACCAATCAGCAAGAAGAACTATTGGCAAAGGTTGCTCCTGAATTGAGGGAGGAATTCAGAAAAGCCTTTTCTAATAAAACCTGGAAATGGACTGGTGGAGTATCCTGTAGTGATGATGTTGCTGAAAGTCACAACTCAGGCCAGCTTATAGGCACTCTGATAGACCTCGCCTCCGACATGAATTACATTACTCATGGCGTGGCTCAGAGGCTCGGTCTGAATGGTGAGAGCATTCGACTGATAGTCCATGGTGTCGGAGGAATGACCAAGACGGTCGGAACAAAGAGGTACTCCCTCCAACTGAAAGTGAAGACTATCCAAGGAACAGTGGTAGAACACAAGCTGCTTTGCTACGGGCTGGAGAGCATAGCTGAAGTCAGCCATCCAGTCACCCCACAACAGCTCCAGAAAATATTCCCTGATGTTAGCTTATCAGAGCTAGCCTGTCCTGAGACCATTGACCTTCTCATAAGTCACAGGGAAGGTCAACTGGTTCCACAACCATTCAGGAGGAAGGGCGATCTCATCCTCTGGGATAGCCCACTTGGCAAAACAATTGGCGGCACCCACCCTGACCTTTTTGTGTCTGTTGACCTGACGCTGCACCAGTCTGAAACGCACCTTGGTCGAACCATGAGGGCATCATCAAAGCTCTACAGAGAGGTCCGCGAAGATTGTGCATCAGCAACCCTCACTAACACTG
The DNA here is from genome assembly GCA_029224185.1 of Karalla daura. Lineage (NCBI taxonomy): Eukaryota > Metazoa > Chordata > Actinopteri > Chaetodontiformes > Leiognathidae > Karalla > Karalla daura. Next base: position 729,030 of record CM055198.1, read on the forward strand.
CTGCCACAAATAAAGAAGTGCTTGAGTGGTTTAAGTGGGACAGCATCAGAGCGGCATGTAATCCAAAATGTGGGGGCTGCAAGTGCGGCAAATGTTCCCCAGGTGGCAAAGAGATGACCCTTGGAGAAGAAAGAGACCTGGAGAAAATAAAAAGCTGTCTGTCATATGTCCTGGCGGGTAAACACAGTGACGCTCCACACTGGGATACAGCTTACCGCTGGAAAGCCGATCCAGCAATTCTGCCAAATAACCGCCAAGCAGTGGAAGCAACATTCTGGAACACTGAGGCGCGGCTGGGAAGAGAACCCGTGTGGAAAGCAGCGTATGGAGAGCAGATCCATGACATGGTGTCAAGAGGTGTTGCTGTCAAGTTCACCAGCAAACAGATAAAAGACTGGAAGAGCCCTATATGGTATATCAGCCATCTGGTCGCACCCAATCCTAACTCCAGTTACACGCCAGTGAGAATAGTCTGGAATAGTACCCAGGAGTTCAGAGGGATGAGTCTAAACAACCTGCTTCACAAAGGCCCTGATTTACTCAACCCTATTCATGGCGTCCTCCTGAGATTCAGAAGTGGATTGTATGCGGCCCTCGGTGACATCAAGAAAATGTATAACTCGGTGTGGCTGAAGGACAAAGAAGTACACCTCCACCGATTCCTCTGGAGAGATGACCCCAACGAAGAAATCAGTGAGTTTGCAGTCGTCAGGGTCAATATTGGCGACAAACCGGCCGGATGCATTGCTCAGGTTGCCATGAGGGAGACGGCCAACTTACCCCAGTTCTCATCTATGATCGCAAAGCGCCGCATTCTGACAGAGGACTGCTATGTTGATGACATATCGACCTCCCATGTCTCCAAGCTCTAATTAAAATGACCAAAGGGATTGAAAAAATCCTAAAAGCAGGGGGCTTCTCACTCAAACCCTGGGTCCTGACTGATCAAAGTGGGAGGAGTGAGGAATGTGACAGCTCCAGCAATGGCAGGTCAATAGAGCCCAAGACCCTGATACTCCCAAATCAGATGCGGGATGAAGAAAATAAGGCGCTTGGACTCAACTATGAGCCTGAAACTGATAAACTCCGTCTGCTGACATCGGTGAACTTTTGCAAAAGAATAGGAAAGATGAGAACCGGGTTGGACCTAAAAGAAAAAGAAGTCAGGGCAAACACCCCGGATCCTTTCACCCGAAGAATGCTACTGAGTCAGTTTGCAGGGTTTTACGACCCTATTGGCCTGGCCTCACCAGTCAAGCAAAGAGGAGTGATGCTTGTGAGGGAGTCCTTTCAGGAGGCAGGGAAAGGTCGACCTGCCAAAAACACCTGGGATTAGCCTCTCTCTTTGCATCTCCGGGAGGCGGCAATAACCCTATTTGAGCAGTGTGTAAGACTTGGTCAGGTGAGATTTGACAGGAGCCTTACACCCCATGGAGCCACAGGCCGTCCAATGGGAATAAAATTCTCTGATGTCAGCGAAGTTTCCTACGGAGCTGTTCTTTACCTTCGCTGGGAGACAGCACAAGATGGCGTCGTTGTAAAGCTGGTTGAGTCAAAGGCTAAACTTACACCACTAGATCAGAAAGGCGACATTTTTTGCTAATCGCATAGGAGAAATCCAAAAAGCCGGACCTGTTGACCACTGGAGGTGGTCGAAGGGAAGGAAAACATCGCTGACCTCATCACAAGGGGCGCACCCCCTGAAGACCTTGCTGAAGGCACAGCCTGGCAGGAAGGTCCCACATTCCTCAAACTCCCCGTTGAGGATTGGCCCGTGAAAACTGCCAAGGAAGTAATCGCCTATGTCTTTGAAGAAATTGGAGGACTCCGAAGAAAGGCTTTCTCAGCAATGGCTGAAATGGCTGGAGATCAGTCCTGGAAATGGTCAACAATTGTGGCACTTGAGCAGCTGATAGAACCCAAAAGATTCAGCTCCCTGACTTGCTTATGTGGGGCTGTGGGCTGGCTGAAGAGAGCAGAAGACACTTGGCTGGGCAAGTGTACCCTGACCCCAGGCCGCTCAAAGTGGGAGGCGAGACCATATCTGTCAGCAGAAGAAAGACTGACTGCATTCAAGTTCTTGGCTCTTGAAGCTCAAGAAGGTGTTGAGTTTCGTCACACTGCTCTCGATCGCCTGGTCATTCAGCAGGAAGAAAAAACAGGTCTCTTCGTTTGCGGAGGGAGGATTCAATGTTGGAACGAGGATCTATTAACAGTTCCCTTAATCCCCTACAATGCATGGCTTGCAACTCCTCTGGTCAGAGAGGCCCATGAAGAAAATCATGAAGGTATTGCCTCAACCCTCCTACGAACGCGAAGAAAAGCTTGGATCCTTCAAGGAAGAAAACTGGTGAAGAAAACTTAACAATTGTGTCCCATGCGCAAAACAGAGAGCCAAATTGTGCAAACAAATAATGAGTGACTTGCCTCCTGAACGCACCCTCAGATCCAGCCCTATTGAGTTCACTACCCTTGACCTGTTTGGCCCTTTTGAGGTAAAGGACACTGTGAAAAGGAGAACATCAAAGAAAGTGTGGGGTATTGTCTACTGCTGTATGGCCTCCAGAGCAGTCCATGCAGACCTCACTGATGATCAGTCTGCAGAAAGCTCACTCCAGGCTTTCCCGCTTTGTTGCCCTCAGGGGGCATCCAAGAAAGCTATGGTGCGATCGAGGGACGAACTTTATTGGTGCTAAACCTGCCCTGCAACAGCTTCATAAGCATCTGGATTGCCTGCAGACAGTGTCCATGGAGAATGTGGCTGCCAAGAATGGGACTGAGTGGAAGTGGGAGTTTCATCCTGCAGATGCACCCCATAGGAATGGAGCTGCAGAAGCCGCTGTGAAGCTTCTGAAGAGGGCACTCACCAACCTTGGTGGAACTACAAGCTCTCTCACCTGGGGAGAACTGCAGACTGTTCTATCAGGCAGCGAACTTGACAAATGAGCGGCCAATAGATGCCAGAGCTCAAGAACAGGAGAACTCGGTTGAGTATCTTACGCCAAACTCTCTAATCCTGGGTCAAGCATCGCCTGGAGGAGATACCTGTGGTCTCAATCTGGAGACTCATTCTTGGCACCGACTATGAGCCATTCAAATTGGCGTGGATCACTTCTGGGCAAAGTGGCGAGAACTTGCCGGCCCAAACCTGTTCGTTCGACAAAAGTGGCACCGGTCGGAGAGAAATGTTCAAGTCGGTGACCTTGTCTGGATAGCTGACCCAAACGCCTTAAGAGGTCAGTTTCGTCTGGGCCGAATCCTGACAGTTTACCCTGACAGCAAAGGGATCGTCCGGGAAGCGGATATTGCAACTTGTGCTGCCGTTCCCGTTTCCCAGGCAGGTAGCCACAAGATGGGCAGCCCTCCATTGCCCACGACAGTCATCAGGAGAGATGTAAGAAGGCTTGTGATCCTTCTTCCAGTAGAGGATCAAAAACCTCCTGTGTCAATTTGATCCATTTTCTTTGGGTCAAGTTGTCATTGTCTATGCTGGCTGGTGGTGTACGCCGAACGCTGCCACCATGCTCAGTACACTCCTTCAGGCTGGTGGTGTATGCTGAACGCTGCCACCATGCCCTTATATTACACGACATGAAGAATGAAGACTAACAAACATGTACACGCTTACTACATTCCACATACTTGGGTTGGAAACGACACACCTGCCATGGTGTGTGCGTGACTATGGGCATTGAACTGTTGGGCACTCGGTTCAAGAAGGAAAAATAAAGTGTGAAAAAAAAAAAAATATATATATATATATATAGTGAAATATGGTGCAAGTTAAATGTTTGTGACCTCTTTGAATCATGTAATTAATCAGTCAAGTGGGAGGTGTATTGTTAAATAAGTGAAAATAAGTAAGGAGCAGCTCAGATCAGCTCGTCCTCTTCTGTCACAGAGCAGCAAATGAATGTATGAACAAGTAAACAGCTGAGGCAGTAGGAGGAACCATGACAGTGTGAACGGGGAAGTCAATGGCGCAAACATCTGTGTGAATGATGGATACAAGGACTCACCTGCTGGTGCGTAAGCCAATAGCCACCGTACATACGTAATAAGAGCCATTTGAGATGCCGTGTCAGCATGTCAAACTGTCAGGTCTGCAGTCATGTCTCAGATGAGTGATCTCCATATTTATTCAGTCACGCTACAGGCTTCACTGACGGTTCACTCTCATTTTTTACATAGGTTATTCCACTGCTTTCTCCACTGCAAGATTCTCTGTCTGTTTTAGCTTGTTTCTGATTGCGGTTTTGCTTGAAGCCCGCAAATTTAGTGTTTGTAGCGCTTAGCAGTCTGCCTCACTGCAGCGCAATGCATTCTGGGAGGTTAAGTTTTTAGACTGTCTTCCAGCGCCTATTGTCTGTTGTCTGCTGCTAGCTAAAGAAGCTATTGCTAAAGTAGTCATTGTTTGCTGCATAAATTACTGAATTATTTAAATGACCAATACATTTATTTGCATTTTAATGGGTTTGTGCAGGTAGAGAGAGTAAGCTGCAAATTGCTGTTTGTTATTTAATGTAATAAAATATAGTGCACTGTTTGACCAACTGTTTTTGCTGCTCATTGCTTACTGCTTTTCCTGGCCTTGTGGCTTGTATGATTTCAGGTTAATAACCTAAAAGACCTGTGGAAAATAAACTATTTCAAAACGAAATAAAGTCCACAAGAGTTATTCCTATAGCTGCAGCTCGACAACCCCTTTTCGGTGGGAAAACCGAACATGTCAAAATGGCCGACTTCCTGTTGGGTCCTGTTACCCTAATAAAAAGAAACACAGCAGATTTAAGAGGGTTCTCGCAACTTTGTTGCTCGGACCCTCATCATAATAAAAAAGACATACAGCAGATACAACAGGTTTCTTGCAACTTCGCTGCTCAGACCCTAAAAAGAAACAGTACAGATTATTTTTATTGTTGTAATTTAGGTTAAGATCAAGAAGTGTTTGTATTAATTAGCCAATTTGGAACATATGTGAGTGTCCATGCATACATGATTGTGTGTGTTTATATGTCTGCATGTATGTCTGCACCTCTGCATGCGTGTGTCATGTTCAATTGACATAATGTTAAATTGAGCCACAAACAAAAAATGCGCAAAGAAAGCATAAAGAAAAAAAAAATTGTAGCATTGTAGTATTATACAAAGTGTGACTGAATAAAAGTTCATATTTCAAAAAGTATTCTGACAGTGTATTTGCTGACAGATTAGCAATGAATATGAATTTTAGTTCTTAAAAGTACAATGTATCTGTAAAGATACTGAAGTAAATATAAGAGACTGCATGTAGAGCATTACTATAGAGAGGGTTCATTGAATCACAGATATTGCTACTCAGTCCAGAACAGAATCCTCTACAAAGTAGGCTAAAAAAGAGGAGACTTGGGATAACCTAGGACCTTTATTAACCCTGAAGTTGGTATTCCAGGTTTTCCATGTATGGGAACCCTGCTTTAACTGACAACAAACCTGCCCTACCGTGCTTGTGCACAGCACTGCTAACGTTCCAAGAGAAATAAGTTGATAAAACAAGCTCATAACTTACCAGGTAACCCAACCTCCTGACTGACTGCAGCCCAACCCTCTTCTTCTTTGTTTCAGCCCCGATAAAACACTGCAGCAGTGTTGTACAGGACCACACAGCAATAATAAGTTTCTCCTTCAAATTTATGCCTTCCTGCTTACGTCAGTTAAGTGATGTTGGGATAAACTCGTCTCTGATTGGATGATGTGGTGCGATGTTGCCTAAAAAGTTTTTCCAATGTCATTTGCGCTGCTCGCGACACTCAATTTGCATCACTTGTTTCATTTGCACCGTGCCACACGCTGGAGCCACGCCGCCCGCTTTGAAATCTTGTGTCATTGGCTAATTTCATTGGTTTTGAATGTAGTGTGACGAAAAACGCAGAAAGAGCAGAATGGGAAGCAACAGACAATCTGACGGGCGGATATTCCAGGCACGAGATTCAACAATGATCAAAATTCTTTGCACAAGAATAATGCTGGCCAAGCCACAGGGAGTAAACATAATGGCTAAGGTACTGGTGAACATAGAAAGTGAGACAGAAGAGACAGAAAACAGCATGCTGAGACGAGTGCCAGACCATCTATGGCCAAAACAGTATCTCCTTTTATCTGGCCTGATAAAAGTGAGTGTGTTGATAGAAACTCATGGTCCATGCAACACTGCTATATTTCCAGTCAATGATAACCAATCTCCACGCACTAAAGGCAGGCATGGGGTTCCGCAAAGACCTGTGCTCAGCCCATTTCTTTTCTCTTTATATGTGCTCTCTCTAGGTGATATCATCAGGAGTCATTCGATAGATTTCCACTGTTATGCCGATGACACTCAATTATATCTATCTATCAAGCCAGGTGAGCACAATCGTCTACAGCAGCTTCAATCCTGCCTTGATGACATTAGGCCTGGATGACTAATAATTTCCTCCTTCTGAACTCCTGAAAAACCAGAGTTGCTGCTCATAGGTCCAAAACACCTACATGACATTATATCTGACGCCATAGCACTACAAAATAGATTTGCTACTCCTTCTGCCACCACTGTAAAGAACCTAGATGTTAGCTTTGATCAAAACCTGTCTTTTAGCTCCCACGTAAAATGACTGCATACTTCGTCCTCTGCAATATCGCAAAAATTAGGGACCTACTCCCTCTCCATGCAGCAGAACAGTTGGTCGATGCCTTTGTTACGTTCAGGCTGGACTACTGCAACTCTTTACTGGCTGGAAGCTCCAATAGGTTGCTGAGAACTCTACAGCTCAATCCGAACATGGCAGCTCATGTCCTGACTAAAACTAGAAAGAGAGATCATATCACTCCTGTTCTGGCCTCCTTGCACTTGCTTCTTGTACCATTCAGGATTCAGTTCGACTCTTTCTCCTTGTCTATAAAGGTCTTCATGGTTTGCCCCACTAGGACACATCATTCTCTTTGGAGCCAGAACCTTCAGCTACCAAGGCCCTCTCCTGTGGAACCATCTACCAGTTTCAGTCCAGGAGTTCAGGACACCCTCTCCACCTTCAAGAGTAGATTAAAAACCCACCTTTTTGACAGAGCCTACAGATATACCATAAATCCTGGATAAGCTGCTATAGGTTGAGTCTGCCGGGGGTCCCTGGCACATTAAGCTCTATCTTCTCCACTCTCTCCGTGGGTGTGAAGTGGGTTCACGTTCCCTCAAGCTTCTCACTCTCTTCTTGGCCTCTCCCCATCTGTCCTCCACCTCCTCGTCCTCCTCCTCGACTTCTTCCTCTCCTTTCCTATTCCGTGACTATGCAGGACTCACATATGGACCGGGGACTGCATGTCTGTGCCTTTTTTCCCTCCCAGAATCCACATCCCGCTGCGGTTCTTCCCGCTTTCTACCATGGACTGATTTAACTTCTGATTTATCCATATTCTAAACTGTGTAACCATCAGTACTGTTTTGCTTGTGCCCTCCTGCCCGTCCTGGGTTAGGATCCCCTCCTCTGTCTCTCACCCTGAGGTTTCTCGGCCTTTCTTTTCCCTGTCAGGGTTTTTTTCTTGGGAGTTGTTCCTCAGCCTTTGCAAGGGTCTAAGGACAGGGGTTTTTCACTCTGTACATATTGTTGCTCTCTTTGTAAAGTGCCTTGAGATAACGGCTGTTATGAAATGGCATTTAAAACAAATAAAGTTGAGTTGAGTTGAAGTCATTAACGTCAACGTGAATAACAATTTTGTGTCTGTATTTACACTTAGCCTTAGCCAGCAGCTTCAATTTAGATTCAACATCTCCCGCTCTGGCCCCCGCTAACCTACCAGTTAACCTTAACAAGAGGTTTACCCTCGGTGGGTGTGTCACAGAGCTGGGAGAACCTTCTGGATATGAGAAGTGGTAAATGGGCCTCGGTGGACTTTGGCTGAGAACTATTCTTCCATCTAAAGCTGCGTTTACACCAAAAAGCGGAAGACGCGAAAAATTGTGTCTGCTTTGTGAGTGGCGTCCCCTGACCGTTGATTTCAAAATCACGTCATTCACGCTTGAACTCTAGACACTCTAGACACTCCGCCCACTCTCATTTCACATGGATCATGACAGAGACAACCACCATTGCAGTGCTTTATTTGTTGTACACATCCCAGAAACGGTGGAAAACCACCCGCCACCGCGGGTTCATGACGTCCTCCGGAGGCGCGCTGAACTGGGGAAGTTTCACGTGTTCTCCAGTTGCCCAGTTCAAGAGCCTGTTAACTTGGATCAGTACCAGAATCTCCTGCCTGGACAACAACTGCATGCGCTCCATCTCAGCTGCCGAGCGCCTGACTATCTGTCTGAGGTGAATTACTGTTTATGATAATATAATTTGTCTGCTAATTATTGCAAAATTAAAATAAAAATATGAGTATTCTGATACTGCTAACTTAGCTGATTGCATAGGTGGATGCAGGTTCCCACTCATCCTTGAAAACCTGGAAAATGATTGACCAGTTTTCAGTAGCCAGTAGCACTGAGAAGCATCCAAATGCTTTTTTGGAAACTCCAAATATGCAGCAATGTTCTTTTTGGACAGCAATGCCAGCAAATCCGTGCCCTTCTCCCATGTATCCCATTCTTGTTCAGTGTCTTTTTTATAGTAGATGTGTCAACAGAGATGTTTGCATGTTTCAATGATTTCTTCAAGTCTTTAGCAGATACTCTTGGATTCTTTTTTACCTCATTGATGATGACTCGCTGTGCCTTTGGAGTAATTTTCTTAGGGCGGCCACTCCTTGGCAGAGCTGCAACTGGTTCCAAACTGTCTCCATTTTCACACAATTTCTATAACTGTAGACATATGAACATCAAGTGTCTTAGAGATGGTTTTGTAACCTTTTTTAGCTTCATATAAATCAACTATTTTGTGTCTTAGGTCTTATCACAGCTTCTTTGTGTGAGGCATGGTGCATAGAATATGTCTCTCATGAAAGTACAACCATTAACTGGTTTCCCAGTGGGGTGGGTAGCTTCACGACACACCTCAGTGATTGGACTTCAGGTTGGCTTACACCTGAGTCAAATTGTCTAATCATCTAATTACCATAATTAGCTCCTGAAGAAGCCTTAGCCAAGGGTGTACTTACTTATTTCTTCCTGGCCTGTCAATGTTTATGTCTTATGGCCAATAAAATTGTAATTGTTTGAGTTGTTTTAGTTCAAGCCGACACGTATGTTCATTCTTTAGATTGTTGGAAAGATCAGACCATATAATGTGAGAAATCTTTACTTTTTGGGAGCGGTTCCATGGCAGCACAGCATAAAGTGCACAAGCACCCCACAGACAGGTCTTTTAGGAGCCACCCAAATAAAAGTATAAAGCTATGTTCCTGTAATATAACTACAATTTATGTATGTAAGTGTAACCCACCTTAGGGTTCAGTTACTAAAGCCATGACCTGGGTGGACCTTTGAATAAATATATAGATAGGAATAAATACAATTACATAGATATAATAAATAGAGTTTACAAGTATTTAGTTCTTATTTTTCATGATCTTTTTCTCTTAATTTGACATTCAGTCATCTCCTAAGTGACAGAGCTATCTCCTAGGTTTGAATCAAATTGATCTTACTTGATTGAATATTTTCTTCTTCCTTGAATTGTACTTTCTTTCTACTTTTCTTTAAAACTTACCTTTTTGAATCGTTTTTTTTATCAAGTAATGTTTTTGTCCTTTCCACTTCTTTTTTTTGTTTTGTTTTTGACATCTTGAGTTCCGGTGAGTGAAATTAACTGTTGAAAACCAATAGGAGATAATCATCACTTTGTTGTTCTTTTTAGTGCTGTAATCATATTATTTTTATGTATGTCATTGAAATAAGATAGGCGTGTCTTTTATGTATGTTACTGAAATGAGATTTGATTTACATATATAACTGAATAAGATAACTGACTCCCTCCTTTAGGAGTCAGTTAGGAGACGTAATGGTTAGAGATACGCACACACTAGCCTGTGTGTAAATGTGTGAGTGAGAATGACACTTTTCTTTCTTTGTTGAAATGTAATGTTCTTAAATTGCTGTGCACAGTTTGTTTTGTTTTTATTTGACAGATTTTTTGGTGGCGAGCTAGCACCCTGGATCCTGAACTGATTCAACCCTCCTTTGAACCTGATTTTCTAGACCAACCTCACCTGCAAAACTGATTAACCCCAACCTACCTCCCTGGATGTAGCTAAGCCCACATCTACTATAAAAGGACTATTTCTTTTCTTTGATTTTATTTGATACTCTATGGTTTGAAGAGCTCTAATTTTCTTTTTAATCAGTCTTGTATGTATTATTATTATTATTATGTTATTATTCAAAATTATTCAAAATCTTGAATATTGTTTTAATAAATATCTATTGTCTTTTTTCTCATTTATATGCGTCATTGTCAATTTACTTCGCCCCTTTTTAAGGCGAATCTAGAACTGGCCTAATGCAGTCTTGAATCAATTTAGAAGCACCTCCTTTTACATTCATTTAATCGTTAAGGTGAAGCAGAGGGGTGCTACTTAAGCATGTACCAGTTATTGTTCATGTCATGTTTTATCATACTGACCTGACATTACCCCATATCAAACGTTTTCTTTGCTGTCAGAAACCAGCCAGTCATGCATTTGGAAGATTAACAAGAGGAACAGTTGTCAATATGAAATATTTGTTTATACAAAAATGAATGCAAATATAATAATGACAATATAAACTATAGGATAACTATATACCAGTATATAAACATATTATAAACTGCATTTTTACAATATGTTATACTGACAGAAGACTTGTCACGTAAGGACATAGTAACTTAAAATGGTATATAACTTTATTTCAAATTACTCAATTGTTACAATAAATCATTTATTTTATTGTTAAGGGCTTTCACCGTAACAAGTGGGTGCAAAATGAAATTGTGAAAAAGTGTCCTGATGTTCACAGCTCAGTAAAGCCCATAACATATGTTTTTACCCTGCTTTAACATCATGCTTTAACATCATGAAAACCATTGCTAACGTTTCAAGAGAAATAGAGTAAGCTTCTGGAGCATCGCATAGGCGGGTTAGCTCAGAGGCTAGAGGGGGTTAACATCCCAGATGAGCAGGCCTCGGGCACTATTTTGGAACCAGTGGCTTTACTGGTGATCAGGAATCAGTCGGTCCCTTTCTTACTAATTGTTCATCTTTGTTTGCGCTTCAGCCAGTTACGTTTGCCTCTGAGGCTACCAAGGTGCCTTACGTAATTAGCCATTTAGCGGGACAGCACGAGCATGGGTAACAGCTAAGTGGGACTGCAAGTCATCCGTTTGGTTTGATTCGTCCTTCTTCATCTCCTGCAGGAGCTGGTTTCTTTTTCATGAAGAAGGACGGTTCTCTCAGACCATGCATTGACTACCGTGGTTTAAACGACATTACCTTCAAGAACAGGTATCCTCTGTCACTGATGGCGTCAGCCTTTGACTCTCTCCAAGGAGCCACTCTTTTTACTAAGTTGGACTTACATAATGCTTATAACTTTGTCCGGATTTGTGAGGGGGACGAGTGGAAGACGGCATTTAAATACACCCTGCGGACATTATGAATATCTTGTAATGCCCTTCGGGCTGACTAATGCTCCCGGTGTGTTTCAATCATTGATAAATGATGTTTTTAGGGACTTTTTTAATCGTTTTGTGTTCCTCTACTTGGACAATATTCTGATCTTCTCTCGGACTCATGAGGAGCATGTCAATTACATGCAGCAGGTGCTTCAGAATTTTTGGGACACCTCGCTATTCGTTAAAGCAGAGAAGTGCGAGTTTCATGTCAGATCTGTCTCGTTTCTGGGAAATATTATTGAGCAAGGGGCAGTCTGTATGGCTCCTGCAAAGGTGTCAGTGAATGGCCTCGTCCCACAGACAGAAAGCAGCTCCAGAGATTTTTGGGGATTGCAAACTTCTACAGATTGTTTATCTGTAATTACAGTCAGGTAGCGGCTCCTCTCTCTGCGTTGACTTTGTCAAAGAGAAAGTTTCATTGGTTGCAGGAGGCGGAGCCAGCTTTCTGTGAGTTGAAGGCGAGGTTCGCATCTGCTCCATTCTCAATCTGCCTGATCTGATGCTCCAGTTCATTGTTGAGGTCGATGCTTCAAACGTAGGAGTAGGAGCCATTCTCTCTCAGCGTTCAAAGGATGATAACACGCTCCACCCTTGTGCCTTCTTTTCTTCTCTCACTATATTGGCAATCGGGAGCAGTTAGCGGCAAAATTAGCACTAGAGAAGTGGAGGCATTGGCTAGAGAGTACAAGGGAGCCTTTTTTAGTGTGGACCAATCACAAGAACTTAGAGTACTTGCAGTCAGCCAAGAGGCTTAATGCTCGACAGGCCCATTGGTCACTTTTTTTTGATCGGTTTCTTTTTGTGTTGTCCTACCAACCTGGTTCTAGAAACACTAAACCTGATGCTCTCTCCAGAGCATTTGAGCAGGAGGAGAATTCTCCCTTCTTCACTGGTGGTGAGTGCTGTTACCTGGGGGGTGGAACAGAAGGTTCCTCAGGCTCTGGTCCTGAGTTCCTGTCCTGAGGGTAGACTGTTCGTTCCTCCTGAACTTCGGGCAGAGATATGGGGCATGAATCCAAGTTATTTTGTCATCCAGGTTCTCTGCGATCTATTTTGGCTGTGTCACAGAGGTTTTGGTGGCCATCTTTACATAAGGATGTTTATGACTATGTGGCTGCATATCATGTCTGTAGTCAACAAAAGACATCAAATCAGGCTTCAGCGGGGTTGCTGCATCCACTTCCTGTTTCCTGTCATCCTTGGTCCATGTTTCCTTGGACTTTGTAACTGGGTTACTGTTATTAAAGGGCAATACAGCTGTGATGACTATTGTTGATAGATTCGACAAATGTAGCCATTTCTCTTAAGGCCCTTCCTTCTGCCAAGGGGACAGTGGAACTGTTGGTTCATCATGGGGTTCGCCTTCAAGGCATTCCGCAGGACATTGTTTCTGAACGGTCATCCCCAGTCCAACGGTCAGGCCGAGAGAATGAACCAGGAGTTGGAAAAGTTTCTGCGCTGTCTGTTCTTCTAATCCAGCTACCTGGTCTTCTCTTTTAGATTGGGTAGAGTATGCTCACAATTCTGAGGTCTTCATCTTCTACTGGCGTATCCCCTTTTTCAATGCTCACAAGGTTTCCAGCCTCCTCTGCTCCAGGTCCAGGAGGAGGCAGCTGAGTCAACTTCGGTCCGTTCCTTCCTTCGCTGTTGTCAAAGGGTGTGGAGGGCGGTATGGGCCAGACTCCAACAAAATCAGGCTCAGCAGGCGATGGCAGCCAATACCTGGCGTTCTCCAGTCCCTGTCTACCAGAAGGGGCAGATGATCCGGTTGTCTTCTCGGGACCTGCTCCTGAAAGTTGAGTCTCATAAGTTGGCTCCCAAGTCCAAGACCATTGCCAGTAGATCAGGGGTTCAGGGGTTCCTCTCCTGCTCCTCTTGTCTTGTTGTGCTTTCTCCCTTGATTGGCTGGCAGCTGGCTCATCAGCCAGCTATTTAAGCTCACCTGTGTGAGGAGCCAGTTGCCAGACCATGCCTGCATCTTGCCTGCAACCTCTGTGCTTGCTGTTCAGCTCGGGTTGTGCTTCGTTCCTGTCCTGACTATTCTGATTCCTGTCTGGGTTGGTTTCCCATTCGACCAGGTTTTGTTTCTGATTTGGCTTTTGGTTTTGTTCTGTTCTTGTTTTTTCTTGGTTAGTTTGGGTTCTAGGTTTTTCCCCGTTAAACCTTGTTTTTTCTTTGTTTGTTCTTTAGATTATATAGATCTGTTTTTTCCCTGCGGAGGCCTTTAGCCCCAGGTGATTTTTTGTTTGCTTTCTTTTCCATATTAGTTAGGTTTACCTGCAGAGGCCGATAGCCCCAGGTTATTTCTGTTGTTTAGTTAAGAGAGGTTCTCGTGTTATTTTGTTCCAGTGGCGGCCAGGATTATTTTGTGTTGATACATTGTTTAATAAATTGTGAAACTTCTGTCTCTGGTCTGAGTGTGCTCTTGGGTTAGGGTCTTCCTCCGTGGAACCTGATATACACTCACCGGCCACTTTATTAGGTACACCTGTCCAACTGCTCGTTAACACTTAATTTCTAATCAGCCAATCACATGGCGGCAACTCAATGCATTTAGGCATGTAGACATGGTCAAGACAATCTTCTGCAGTTCAAACCGAGCATGTATGGGGAAGGAAGGTGATTTGAGTGACTTGGCACTCACGTGGCATGGTTGTTGGTGCCAGAAGGGCTGGTCTGAGTATTTCAGAAACTGCTGATCTACTGGGATTTTCATGCACAACCATCTCTAGGGTTTACAGAGAATGGTCCGAAAAAGAGAAAATATCCAGTGAGCGGCAATTCTATGGGCGGAAATGCCTTGTTGATGCCAGAGGTCAGAGGAGAATGGCCAGACTGGTTCGAGCTGATAGAAAGGCAACAGGGACTCAAATAACCACCCGTTACAACCAAGGTAGGCAGAAGAGCATCTCTGAACGCACAGTATGTCAAACTTTGAGCCAGATGGGCTACAGCAGCAGAAGACCACGCCGGGTGCCACTCCTTTCAGCTAAGAACAGGAAACTGAGGCTACAATTTGCACAAGCTCATCGAAATTGGAAAATAGAAAATTGGAAAAACGTTGCCTGGTCTGATGAGTCTCGATTTCTGCTGCGACATTCGGATGGTAGGGTCAGAATTTGGCGTCAACAACATGAAAGCATGGATCCATCCTGCCTTGTATCAACGGTTCAGGTGTAATGGTGTGGGGAATATTTTCTTGGCACTCTTTGGGCCCCTTGGTGCCAATTGAGCATCGTTGCAATGCCACAGCCTACCTGAGTATTGTTGCTGACCATGTGCATCCCTTTATGACCACAATGTACCCAACTTCTGATGGCTACTTTCAGCAGGATAATGCGCCATGTCATAAAGCTGGAATCATCTCAGACTGGTTTCTTGAACATGACAATGAGTTCACTGTACTCAAATGGCCTCCACAGTCACCAAATCTCAATCCAATAGAGCATCTTTGGGATGTGGTGGAACGGGAGATTCGCATCGTGGATGTGCAGCCGACAAATCTGCGCCAACTGTGTGATGCCATCATGTCAATATGGACCAAACTCTCTGAGGAATGCTTCCAGCACCTTGTTGAATCTTTTCCACCAAGAATTGAGGCAGTTCTGAAGTCAAAAGGGGGTCCAACCCATTACTAGCATGGTGTACCTAATAAAGTGGCCGGTGAATGTACATACCATACCAGTGAAATGTGAAATGTGAAGAAGCTCATTACACTGCACACGCCTTACACTGGTTATAAATAGCTAAGATGGAGTGAGAGGCAGAGTGTGTATTGCAAGTGGTGGTGAGAAAAGTGTTTTTAAAAGATCCAAGCACGCTTTATTGTAGCTATATATGTGACATATCTAATAAATAAATATAATAAATAAAAACAAATACATAAATACAATACAATACAATACATAAATAATGTATTCAGGTGATTTTTATTTTTCAATTCATTAATCAAGGTGAATCCCTTTTTTAGTACATTTTGAGGAGGAATTTCTTCTGGGCTGAGCAGTGTCCCTGTGATTCAGATAATGAACTCTCTACTTAGGCCACCATATGGCTACAACCCTTGATACAGAGACAATCCTTTCTGAACTTTTGATCACAATGCCATTAAGGTGATACAATATGTTGAGTAGTTGATGGGATGAAATCTCTAGGCGGACTTGGGTGACAAGTGAAGTATCAAGATGGTAACACTTGAACAATGCAATCATGTTCAGCAATTTTGAAATTTTATGACGAATAACCAAACTTTGTCATGCGCTTGTGGCCACGCCCTTTGACTTAAAACAATTCTGTATATGAAATTTTCTCAGCCTGGTCCATTTGAAGTAAATCTGGCAAAATCTCAAGGAACAGCTCCTTCAGACAGGTAAAACATACAAGTCAAAATGGCTGACTTCCTGTCGGGTTGAGGGCGTGGCTTCAAGAGGATATTTTGTGCGTCTCAGTATATTCTATAAACCCACCTAGTTCCATTCATTCAACGAAACATTCTTCATTCAAGAAGTAGGGCTTGCTTTTTCAAATTCTTTTGGTGGCGCTCTTGCACAATTTTGCCCTATGCATTTTGAACAACTTTTAAATATGCAATTTTTTGACAATCTCCTTGTGCATGCTGAAAATAGTGCATTTTCAAGCATGTTCAAGGCCTGTTCAAGGCCCCAAAAAACTGACTACTTTTTGCAGAGAATCATAATAATAATTAAAGCTGCAAGCAGCTCTGAGCGGGTCCGAGCCTTTGCAACCGTCGGCGGTTGTGAACCGCACGGTTAATATAGGTACTGTCAAAATACGTGTTGAAACATGAAACTTTATTATTGCAGTCACACTTAGTATAATACTGCAATGAAAATGAAATATTGTGCCTGGTTAAGCAAAAATCATAATTATTGAGTCACTGTGGACTTTCATTTGCCTTTCACATGGCCACTAGATGGAGTTGATCAGGTTCAGAGATAGATAGATAAATGGATAGATAGTTGGGCTGAACAAAATTTTGTGATATGATAAAACAATTTTATAATCGCAAAGGCAGTTTTGTGTATCTCTTTATGATGCATTTACATCCTCATTTTCGTTTGCCTACGACAAAGTTGAAAAAAAATCATTATTGACCAGATTTCAAGGTGGCGCTATACTGCAATTTTACCCCGTAAAAAAAATAAAAAAATTTTCGCCAATCCCAATGAGCATGTCGAAAATTGTGCATTTTCAAGCATGTTCAGCCCCCCCAAAAAGCAACTGCGTATTTCAGAGAATCAGAATAATAAAAAGAAACAGGAGAGTTTTAATAGGGTTCTCGCAACTTCGTTGCTCGGACCCTAATAACTAAGCCATTACCTGGCTGTTCAGGCATACAATGCAATTATGTTCAGCAATTTTGAAATCCTTATGATGAAGTGCCTGTCCGGAAGAGCATTTTGCAATATTGATGACGAATGACCAAACTTTCCTAATGCGTTAGTTGCCACGCCATTTGACCTCCATAAATCCACCAAGTTTCATGCATTTGAGTGAAACTAAGAGGTGGGGCTTGCCATTTGAAATTTTCTAGGTGGCGCTGTAGCGCAATTCTGTTACGTGCATTTTGAACAACTTTAAAACATGAACATTTTCACCGAATCTCAATGTGCATACCGAAAATGGTGCGTTTTCAATCATGTTAATAATAATAATAATAGAAAGAAACAGGAGAGTTTTAATAGGGTTCTGTGAAATTGCTGAGCAAATTTCAGTGTATTAAATAAAGCTACGTTTTCTCAAATCTCTGTCTCCATGTTGTGGTGTGGGTCTTGGGATTTCTAGCCTCATGGAGTGGTGGAGTGTCGGCGACACAGGTGATAGAGGAGACAGGAGGAAGGTCAAATGACCTGGAAGGAGAGGAAGGTTAGAACTTCAAAATAAATGGCTCCAGAAAAAAAATGCTCCAAGTTTTCAGCCACCTAAATAAGTTGGAGGCAAATATTGTCTTACTACAGGAGACCCACATATCAAAGTTCGCCGAACACACACTTAGATCACCACTATTCCCCCATACTGCTACAACTCAAAACAGAGGGGTATGGCCATCTTGGTCAGTAGGAAAGTGCATTTTTCTCTTCTAAACACTACTGTAGATCCGGAAGGGCCTATGAAGATAGTTGGGTGTCCCTCTGGGGGCGGAGGCCCTGACTCCCTCTGGGTGCACTAGAGACCAGCACCCCTTGTGGCACTCCCACCCACCACACTCACAGTATCCCCAACACACACTAGGGCATGGGGGTTGTGGGGGCCGTGGGGGGCAATGGTCTCCCAGCCCCCCTGATTTTAATAGCACATCAGACAAACTCATGGCACACAGCACTCGGCCTTGGAGGAGGGGATACAGGGCGGGGGAGAACTGGCCCACTGACCCAACCCCCCTCCAAATTTAATTCCACTTTTAGACACTGAAGGTTAAGCCCAGGAGGTGATGCAGAGTAGTGTTGTACAGCCCCATCTCCTTCCTGATCTGGGGCACCCCCTGTACCACTAGGTGGTATGCACGGGGGGAGGGCTCAGGATCGGGTGCAGGGGTTGGCAGGCAGACTGCGAGGCACCCAGGGAGGATAAGTCAGTGGTTGGGGGGGATGCCCAGTGGGACTCGCTGCTCGGGGGGCTGGCTCCATCCTTACTTGGTGCAGAGTGTCGCTGGGGCCTGGTGGCTCGGCCTGTGCTGGCCCTTGCCAGTGTGCCGCCCGATTCGGCAGGGGCTGAGTGCCTTGGGTGTCAGGGGTGGGTGCTGCCCTGTACACCCTGGGAAGGGGGGTATGGGTGCCGAGTCACCTTGTCGGGTGCGTGGCACGCCGCAGGGGGGGCAGGCGGGCGAGCGATGGTTGTACTGGATTATGGGACCCCGGTTTGTATTTGCTTCTGGGGGTGGCAGACCTAACCTGTGGGCCTGCTGCCCTAGAGCCTCGTGCCTGGGCCGCCCAGCTGGCTTCACCGTAGGGTTGGTGCTCATGATTGGGCCGGAGACACCCAACCCCCCCCACCTGGTTCTGCGGGGCCGTGGGCTCCACCGTGCCCTGGCCTGGTCGTGCCCTGGTCACTGCTGCCTTGGACTGTGCCCGGGGCGGTCATGGCACCCACCTTTGTCGAGGTGTGACGTTTTTAATTCCTGTTCCTTCCCACTGAAGCCCAGTGACAAACCTCTCATCGATGCAGTTCTGCATGAAGGCATGCGCACAGGTGTGACCACGCACATGAGGGACCTCTCACTCACCTGCAACACACACTCACACGCACACATACACACATAACCAACAACACAACAACACAACAACAACACTGTGCCGCAATGTTACATTAGGTTGAGTATTGTCATCGCTTGTCATTGTCATTGATTTTGGTTCCATCCAGTATGCTACAAAGCTGTCACAGCTCATGGCTGTCATTTGTTGCTGTCTGTTGCTGCTGTCCCTCTCTTTCCCCCTCTCCTCTCCACAGCGGCTGAGACGTTGCCGCTGACCCAATACAGCAACTGGCGGCAGTGAGAATGGGAACAACAATTTCTGTTGCTCTCACTCCCACTGTTGCCACTATAAAACGAACTCAGCTGTTGAGTTAGGCTTCTGGTCAAGCCTGACGACCAGTGTTGATGCCCCTGAGCCTGTCTGGGGACACCGCAGCCACACACCAAATGAGGCTGTGCGCTTTGAAATATCCCTCTTCCATGCCCCTGTACATGCCAAACACCAGACCTGCAAATACTGCAGAAAGAAAGGTAACATTGTGAGGTCAAATGTGAT
Source organism: Karalla daura (assembly GCA_029224185.1). NCBI lineage: Eukaryota > Metazoa > Chordata > Actinopteri > Chaetodontiformes > Leiognathidae > Karalla > Karalla daura. The sequence goes on from CM055198.1 coordinate 748,399, forward strand.
CTGCAGGGTATGCAAGGTCCACCTTTGTATGAATAGTGAGCGCAACTGCTTTGTTTGGTACCACGAATGAACAGGTGGTGTTGAAAGTTTGAAACTACTGTGTATGTTTAGTAAGTACTATAATTAATGTTATACTGTTATAGAGTACATGAATATGTATTGTGTATGTTGTACTGTATGTTATACAGTGTTTTAAGTTGTACTGTGTGTTTTACTATTATACAGTACAGAAAGTTGTAATACGTATGTTATACGTGTTCTAATATGAGCATATAATATGTACTGTTATGCAATTGATTTAGAAAGGAGTTGTTACATTCAAAAAGTGATGTTCTAATATGAAATATACATGTGCCTTTTATATAGGTGTTTTTATTGTACATTTTACATATACATGTACTTTTTTTTTACACCTTGTAGGGCAAGGAACCAAATATGGTAACTTTGTTTGCTTTGGTTTTCTGCAAGACAGTGTAATTTTTGAAAATGTTGAAAACAGAAATAAACTCTGGTGCCCCCCAATAACACTCTAAAGTTGATTTTTTGAATTTCATTGTATTTCAATGAGAGTTTCAATGAATGGGGATATAGACAAGTCACTATCCTCATTTGACCCCATTGACCTGCATCAGCTGACTACTATCATCTCCTCCTCTAAATCATCAACCTGCCTCCTTGACCCAATTCCTACCAAGTTGTGAAAGGAAGTGCTGCCTTTAATCGCCACCTCCTTACTTGACATCATCAATCTGTCCCTAACAACATGTTAACTTCCTCTTAAGTTCAAAGTTGCAATAATCAAACCCCTCCTTAAGAAACCGTCCCTTGATCCAGGAACTTTAGCAAACTACAGGCTGATCTCCAATCTTATCTTCATCTCAAAAATACTTGCCAACCAGCTCTGTGAACACCTTAATAACAATAGTTTATTTGAATCCTTCCAGTCTGGTTTTAGAATGAATCATAGCACTGAGACTGCACTGGTTAAAGTAACTAATTAATCTTAATGACGTCTGACCATGGTCTTATTTCAGTGCTTGTCTTGTTAGATCTTAGTGCTGCTTTTGTTACAGTTGACCGCCAGATCTTACTAAGGAGACTGGAATATCAACTTGGAATCAGAGGCACTGCCTTTGACTGGTTCCGGTCCTATCTTTCAGACCGATATCAGTTTGTTTGTGTCAACGATAACCAATCTCCACGTATTAAAGTTAGCCACGGGATTCCACAAGGATATGTGCTTGGTCCAGTTCTCTTCTCTTTATATATGCTCCCTCTAGGTCAGGGGTTTTCAAAGTGTGGGGTAGTGAGCCTCCCCTAAGAGAACTCAAAAGCATGCCGCCCCCCCACCCCATTATTATTACTATTATTACTGTTATTGTTGTTGCTCTGTATGTTCCACATAGGCTAAAAAAAGGTTTTAAACAATAAATGTTAGACACATCTTTATTTTTGCAATCATCTTAAACATGTTAAACATATTTTTAAAACATTTCAATCTTCTTTAACTGTGAATGTGCATACATATCTTTTTTTCTAACATTTAAACATCTGTATATTAACATATATTAACATATATATATTTTTAAACACATTTTATCATGCAGAAATCCTTTCCATGACGGCAATAAACCGATTGCCAATCTTGCCACCTTATTTTGCTCACCTCTGTTTTAGTGGGAACAATGAGTCTGTGTCTTTGATGCGCACAGGCGGTTGATGCGGGGCTGCATTGTGGAAACGAATAAACGCAGATCATCCTCTACCTGCAGCCGTGACCGGTACTTGCTTTTAATCATTGTCAATGCGGAAAACCCGCACTCACACAAGTACGTGGAGGTGAAGGGGAGGAACACCTTCACAGCCTTTTTGGTGAGGAGGGGGAACTCGGTCTCCACAGACAGCCAGAAGTGTGCAAGTGACACCTCACTCATCTTTTGTTTCAAGTCCATATTAGAGTTCAGATCAACAAGAGCCTCCTCCTCCTGCATGGTCAGTCCATCACGGGGTATCGGTGGGGAAGAAAACGGATTTCTCACCCACTGATTTGCCAAGGTCTCCTCTCCGAAATAGTCTCCAAACTGCTCACCCAACCCCTTCAAATGTGCAATGATCAACTGTTGCACACAGTCCAGTTGCAGTCGTGTCTTCTCCACAACATCCTCCAAGGTTGGGAACATTTCCACCGAGCCCCGTTCAAGACGAGCACACCACAGATCTAACTTTTTTCTGAATGCAGTGACTTTATCATGTGCCAAAAAGACATGGCACTCTTTGCCTTGGAGAGAGGTGTTCAGTGTGTTTATCCGGTCGAAGATATCAGACAGATAGGCCAGCTTTGCAACCCACTTTGCGTCCTCCATAAGCTTCACCAGTGGGGAGTTGATTTCAGTGAGGAACATGAGGACTTCCTCGCGCAGATCACACAAGCGGGTGAGGACCTTGCCCCGAGACAGCCACCGGACCTCGGAGTGCAGGAGCAGCTGATGGAAGTGAGCGCCCATCTCATTGCAGAGGGTGGAGAAGAGACGGGCATTCGTGGCGCGTGATTTAATTAGGTTGACAATTTTTACTGCCTCATCCAGGACTGCGCGCAGCTCTGTGGGCATCCTCTTGGTCGCCAAAGCCTGCCGATGGATGATGCAGTGCGACCAAACAGCAGCGGGCGCAACCGCTTGCACCTGTTTCACCAGACCGCTGTGGCGACCCGTCATTGCCCTTGCACCATCCGTACATATTCCACAACAGCGGCTCCAGTCAATATGATTTTCTTGAATGAAGTCATTCAAAGCCTTGAAAATTTCTGCAGCTGTGGTGCGAGCTAGCAGAGGATGGCAAAATAGAAACTCCTCCTGGACACCAAGCTCTTTAATAAAGCGTACATACACCATTAACTGTGCACAGTCAGCAACATCAGTGGACTCGTCCAGTTGAATGGAGAAGCAAGGGCTTTCATGGATAGCGTCCAGCACCTGTTGCTTCACATCAGCTGCCATGTCAGAGATGCGGCGCTGGATGGTGTTGTCAGACATCGGGATGGCATCCAGCTTGGCAGCGGTAGCCTCGCCCAGTAGTGCCGAACACATATCTTTGGCGGCAGGGAGGAGCAACGTCTCACCAATGTTGTGAGGTTTCCCCGCCTTCGCAATGCGTAAGGCTACACGGTAAGATGCTTCAGTTGCTCTTGTGTTTACAGTGCCAAACGCCTCAATGACTTTTTTCTGGGACCGCAACTCATGAAGTTTTCGTTCAAAAAACTCCCACGGCTTGGTCTTTAAACTTTGGTGTTTGGTCTCAATATGACGCCGGAGTTTGCATGGTCGCATACTGTCATTAGCTAGCACGTCTTTACATATGACGCACTGCGGCAGCGGAGCATCATCGGGACCAATGCATGAAAACCCAAACTTTAAAGAATCTGGGTCATACTTCCTCCGCTTTCGACTCACCCCAGCCTCTGTGCGATCTCTCACTTCAACTTGGGAAACTAAAAATCGATCCATCATCTCTTATCTCAATCTCTCGCTCTCTCGCTTACTTCTTCTCTCGCCGCGCCTCCCCTGAAGCCCTCTGGCGCCCCCCAGGGGAGGCGCGCCTCACACTTTGAAAACCACTGCTCTAGGTGATATCATCAGGAGTCTTTCTATAGATTTCCACTGTTACGCTGACGACACTCAATTATATTTATCTATCAAGCCAGGTGAGCACAACCGTCTGCAGCAGCTTCAGTCCTGCGTTGATGACATTATGGCCTGGATTACTAATAATTTCCTCCTTCTAAACTCTGAAAAAACAGAGTTACTACTCATGGGTCCAAAACACCTACGTGACTCTATATCTGATGCCATAGCACTACAAAGTCGTTTTGCTACTCCTTCTGCCACCACTGTAAAGAACCTAGGTGTTAGCTTTGATCAAGACCTGTCTTTTAGCTCCCACGTAAAGTTTATCTCACGGATTGCCTACTTCCACCTCCGCAATATTGCAAAAATAAAACACCTACTCCCACTCCATGCAGCAGAACAGCTGGTCCATGCCTTTGTTACTTCCAGGCTGGACTACTGCAACTCTTTACTGGCTGGAAGCTCCAATAGGTTGCTGAGAACACTGCAGCTCATTCAGAACGCGGCAGCTCGTGTCATAACTAAAACTAGAAAGAGAGATCATATCTCTCCAGTTCTGGCCTCATTGCACTGGCTTCCTGTACCTTTCAGGATCCAGTTCAAAATTCTTCTCCTTGTTTATAAAGGTCTTCATGGTCTGGCACCCTCTTATATCTCAGAGCTGATAAAACCCTGTTGCCCCACTAGGACACTTTGTTCCCTGAATGCAGGCCTACTTGTGGTTCCAAGAATCTCTAAGTCTAGACTTGGAGCCAGAGCCTTCAGCTACCGAGGCCCTCTGCTGTGGAACCATCTACCAGTTTCAGTCCAGGAGGCAGACACTCTCTCTACCTTCAAGAGTAGGTTAAAAACCCTCCTTTTTGACAGAGCCTACAGATAAATCCAAGATAAGCTGCTATAGGTTGAGTCTGCTGGGGGTCCCCAGCACATTGAGCTCTATCTTCTCTGCTCTCTCTGTGGGTGTGAATCAGGTTCAGGTTCCCTCTAGCTTCTCACTCTCATCTTGGTCTCTCCCCGTCTGTTCTCCACCTCCTTCTCCTCCTCTTCCTCCCTCTTCTCCTCCATCACTTCTTCCTCTCCTTTCCAACTTCAAGACTATGCAGGACTAACATATGGACCGGGGACTGCATGTCCCCGGAGTGTCTGACACACTGACAGGGTATTTCAGGTTAGTCTGACTGTTGGACTTTTAGCGAAAGAGAAGCAGAGGAGAACTTTCCATACCTGAGGAGGCATGCTCTGAGGATTCTAGTCCTCTTTGGATTGACCTATGTACAGCATGTGAATAGACGTTCTCAGTGATGAAGCTCAATAAGTCCAAACGCAGATCACTTTGTGGAAATTAACAAGTTAAGAATAAATGCACTGATTCAGTTATTGTTTTTGTTTTCTTATTTGACCTATACACCACAATTTCATATAGCCTATGAATACATGTTATTATATTGATTATTTATGAATATTTGACATTTATAAATATTAAGAATCTGAAATAGCAGAGGAGTGGCCTGTGCTGACATGGAAATTATATATTTTTTCCTTCTTCGAGGATAAATACAGAAGTATTTAACAAACCAAGAAACATTTAATGAATGGGAAGCTAAAATTAAAATATATGCACAATTACACATGAGTTCAAGCACAAGCACTTCAAGTGCATCTACACAATCTTTACACAGTTAACACAGTTTGCAATACTGATTAAACTGAAGTTGAGTCTTCTCGTCTCAGACCCAGATTCACGCTCATATGTTTGTCATCTGTAAACACACGGTTGCATGTACACATCATGTCTACACTTCCGGAGAGATTGTGCTCTCCAAAGAGGCATCCATCTCTGGTGTCTTTTGTGATGGGAGGAGCAGCCAAGGTCAACGGCTGAAACAACTCTCTTTTGTGTGCCTTATAAAGGGGTTGTATTTGTGTGTGTGTTTGTGTGTGTGTGTGTGTGTGTGTGTGTGTGTGTGTGTGTAAAGGGGGTGTATTTGTGTGTGTGTGTGTGCTCCATTTAGTGATTCAGAAACTGGATCCTTGGACTATTAATTGGCTTGACAATGACAAAGGAAATGGATATGCTATTAATCTAATGGAGTCACACTCATATTAGCCCAAAGACAAATGAACAATATTTTTCCACTTGATTATTGGTCTGTAAACAGCATGTGCTATGATGTCATTATGATATTGTACGGTTCACAGTATACATGTGTATTTATTGGTTTTATATGTTTAAATGCCAATGCAAATCACAGAAGCTGAATGCCAGTTGATGAGTGGGAAGGCATGAAATTTGGGACGTAGGACGAAGCGTTTCTCCTCCTCCAAAATTAAGTATTATAAATATGACATGAAATTATGATAAGCACACACACATCCTTAGCTGTAAGATGGAAACAAAAAATGTAGGTGTGATAATTGATAGTAATCTGGACTTCAAAAGTCATCTCAACTACATTACAAGATCAGCATTCTACCATCTGAAATATATCTAAATCATTCATATTGAACAGAATGGCTACGTTAAAGGACTGTATTTGTGCTCACCTTAGGAGTGGCTATGTAAAGCAGTGATACTTCTGAAATAACTGCTGACCAGGGTGGTGAATGTTCATACAACAGACTTACATATGCAATAAACATATTTATTCACATATACATATAGATCCATATCGTAATCACATACACACTCACTTACTCTCACTCACTCACTTACGCTTACTCACCACTACTCCTGCCCACCCCAGCCCAGGCTCACCAACTCCCACCTATGCTAACCTGTAGCCTCTGCGGCTAGTGAAAGTCTGCTGCTTGCTGAGTACTCCAATGGCGAGCTATGGAGGTGGCCGCCTCTTCTACCGTGCCACAGGAGAGTCTGGTGTAGGGTGAAAGGGGGGGTGGGGGGGGCTGCAGTGCAGTCTGGTGACTGGATTGACGAGGGAGGAATCAGGAAAAATCCGATGACACATTTGTCCAGTATAATCCAACGCAAAGATGACCTGCAGCGGACTAGCTCTCTCTGCCGCCACGGTAGTCCAATTCGAGGAGGGTGGGATGGTGCTCTCTGGGCTCTGCCCCTCCTTTCCTCTCAGTAACTCCTTGTGAGTAGGTGAACAACAGCCCAGTTGCATTGCCGTTGTTTCACGTGGACAATACATTAAAATTATGGGCGACATCGACCCACAAAATATACTGACTGGCAGGCAGAAACTGATAGGAAGCCGCTAATCATACACGCACATGTTGCTCTCTCAGCGTTAACTTTCTCACTCACTGCACACAAACTGCTAGCCGCTAGTGCCCGCCCCCTGCTGTCCCTGATTCGTCACTGATCTCCCAAACAATGCCAACACATATTGGATGAACACAGACTTAACTCACACCCTCTCATTTACCAGCACTCACAAGCACTCACTAGCGATAAGCATGTCTAGAACTATGACACTATAGAAATTAAAAATGGGAACTAAACCAACTGAACTGTTGCCCAACTCTAATTCCGCATGGGCTTTCATAGCACCCTCAATGTGTTGCGTCTCGGATCAGTCCCGAATGAAAATTTATTTCTGGTATCTTCTTTTAGTGAGTGTCAAGTGTCAGTGTCATGGAGACGCTTTCTGTTTTCCTGTTCCATATTTACTCTCTCAAAACAGAGACGCAGGAATCGCCATTAAACTAGCACTAAAAACTGCTGTTCATGTTTACTAATGTGATCTTTTGTCACTAAATAAACATATATGTCATGGTTACACGTCCATCAAGATGGATTTCCGCATGGGGTTGATTTGTCTGTGTTTTTGACATTTCTTTATATGAATTGCTTATAAACTTTAACCCTAGGCTTTGGTGTTTTTTCGTAGTCATATATAATGTAAATGATATTTAGATGGTCTCTAATAACCAGCATTTAGCGTCACATGACCGGACATTGTGACAAAAATTCTGTGGGAAATACTTTTCGCAGTCGAGATTTCGTTATTTTGCCTTGGTGAGGTGACTTGTCTGCAATGTGAACACTGCTAATGCAGGGACAAAAAGTGCTCCGAAAGAGCAAAAAATCCCATAAGAAATGAATGGGGAAATTAAAAAAAATCACCCTCAAATAAATATTCACTGTAAAGCCACACATTCATGCAGAAATTTCATTCAAACTTCAAAACACAGGAAAACTTGTCCTCTCTACCTGTACTCAACAGCATGTTGATCCAGACCCTCTCAAAAACGTGTGAGTTTGGCATTTTCAATGCAGCTACAGTGGGGAGAGACCAATTGTGAATGTGGGATCGTTGAAAATCAGCTCTCATTTTTCTTTTTTCACACTACTCCCAGCCACACTGTAAGCAGTAGGCAAATTCTTTTTTCCACTTTTGTATGAAAATTTGTGCTCTCTCATGCGATGCAGGCCATAAACCTGTGTGCCTAATAAAATTTAAACAGCGAGCCTCAGAGCCAGCCTAGCGCAGCCTCTTTTCTCTATAAGTCCCCATTCATTTTCCCACCACTGCGATCAAAGTTACACTTCTACTCATGACTATGGCCTCAAATTTCATAGTAAACACACCAAATCACATCAGGGCGTTGCTGAGACTCCGCTGCGTGACGGTGTGGTTATATTCCAGATTCAGGTTCAAACGTTGTTTCCCTAGAGCCAAGTGTTTAGCACTTAGGCAATTATGCTTTTTCCCCATAAGAATGAATGGGAAAAACAGAACACCACAAACAAACATCCACTACGTTGCCATACTTTGACTTAGAAACTTCATTTTAATTTTAAAAAATGAAAGAAACTTGCTGTCTGTCTGTACCGAGTTGCATGTTGATAGGTTATATCGTATTTCAGCAGCTCTTTCTCAAGGAGCATGTGGTCAAGTGCCGCATGTCCGCTCTTCTACTGACAGGGAGCCTCCTGCTGCAGCAGGCTCACAGATTACCTCACCGACACACAAACACTTCATGCAGACACACACACTCACTCAGTCTCTCTCATACAGACACTCAAAGAATGGTGTCTTGTGCGCAATCCAAAGGCAGACAAAGTGCTGCAAACTAGGGGCACACAACTCCGGGTACACATCCTGGAGCACTCTCAACATTTCAGCACGCTTGAATTTTCCAGTTGTAATTATAGCTCCGGGAGGGAGCACTATTGTTCTTCTGCATGTATGTTCTTCTACTTCTTATAGCGAAATCTCGGTCAGTCGTATCTCGAAAACGCTTCATCGCACACACACAAATGACACATCAAAACGTGCAATATTACAAGAGACAGACTCAAAGTAGCTTGGCCCTAGTGTATTTAATATATGCCTAAATCTTACAAAATAAATACAGGAAAAAATTTCTAACATTATTCTATGCAGTCCACTAGCAGCATTATTTACACTGGAGCCCTGTGGGAACAAATCTTTCAGTCCATACCATTACTCCTGTATAGACTGGGCAAAGTTAGTGCCTCGGGCCAGTGGGAAGAGGTAAAGAAGAGAGGGATAGGAGGTTTAGGGGTAGGGTTAAGGACCTGGTACTAGGAGAATGGAAAAAAAAAAAAAAAAAAAAAAAAAAAAAAATCACTGGAGCAAAAGGATACCAGGAAAAAACTAGAATCTGTGGTCGAGCCAACTGGAGTCAAAAGAAAAACCAAAAGCGCTGTGGCAAAAGGCCAATAGAAGACAGAGAAAAAAATGCAAAGGCAAAAAAATTCAAGCAGGAAAACTGAGGAGACTGCAGCAGCAGGCAGGAGGCTGGGGCATGGAGGTTTGTCAAAAAACTGGCAAAAGAGAGCTGCAGGCAGGCCCTTAAATACTGGCTGAGATGATGATGAGATGGGTTGCAGGTGTGGAGAGTGGACAGGTGGTAATCAGTGCTGCAGGCTGAGGCTGCTGCTGCAGAAGTGCCCTCAGGGTGCCTGAAAGAAAAACAAAAACAACAAAACCATGCGCCCTCTGCAGGCCATAGACCGAATCACGATACTTTCCAATTATGTATTTGCTATTGCCCTTAGGCAAAGGTGAATTTTCATTTTGCTCAAAGCCAAGGGGATGTCAGGTATATGTTCTCAGGCCCTTTTGAAGAACCCAGATGGATGAAATCAGTCATTTCTTAATGGGAAGTTAGTTACAAGATGTGTTCAAGATATTGATGGGGACTCTTATATTTGACTTTTAAGACTTTTATATTTGGACCAGTTTGGTCCAGATGTCCATCCATCCATCCATCCACCCATCCATCCATTCATGATCCATTATCTTATTGACTTCATACCCACTCATGTTGCTGGGGTCGACTGATGCCTATGTCCAGCTCACATAAGGCAAAGGGAGGGAGTAGACCCTGGAGAGGTCATCAGTCCATCACAGTTTTCCATCACAATAATCTACTGATTAGTTTATGGAACTGCTGTTAACAATTTGATCTTTTCATTTTATGGAATTTTGAAAACTGGAATGTATGGTTATGCTTTCCTATGTCTGTCATTATATTAAACATGCTCTAGTAATAAAACAACAATAAGGTTGCAGGCCTTGCAGGCCAATATCTGCATTTCTACAAAGAAAAATAACCAGTAAAAAACAAAACAGTTCCAATTTAAATAACCTGCCTATCATTCCAGTATGTTGGATTTCTGAAGTTTATGAGACGCACTTGGAGGCACTTCTACGGCAGCTGCTTATGCTGCACCCCAGGACTGCCCTGAATCTCTCCTTCAAGACAAATATTTAATTGTTTTATTGGTGTTTGACTGGTGATTTACCTTGAATTATGTTTCTTCTGTTTCCTTCTCTTGGGTCCTGATGAAGGTTTAACTTTTTTTTTCCTTTGGTTTCCTAAATTGTTGAGTTATTATATGTTTGGTTGGGGTGCAACTCCCTTTATTTAATTGTTTCTTTTTGTCTGTTTTCAGCGTCAGAGGCCGGTGGGGGTGGCGGTGACTGGCGGGGTCCCTTCACTGGTTGTGCCGCGCTTTCGGTGGTGGTGATTTCCAAGTGTGTGAGTGGATGATTTAGTGTTTTATTTTTGATTTCTTTAATTTGGGCAGGCGCCACAGTACATTCGTTCACTAACCCCTAGCCTCTGCCCTTCCTACTTTCTCCTTTTGTTTTGTGTGTGTGTGTGATTAAAGCTGGTTTTATGGGTTTTTTTACTTGACTTATGAGCAAAATAAAATTACATTTTGATACTATGAACCTTGTCTCAGCAAGTCAATAGAACAAACCTGTGTGTCTTGTAACTGACCAATAATTTCCCTGGGTGAAATTCCCAGGGTGGCGACGTCGTGCAACAATTTTAAATTGATTTAAGTTTCATCTTTACACTTCTCCGCCACACATGCAATGTTCCTTTAGAAGGGGTGGAGACAATTTAATTTCTACATTAAATTATATTGATGTGCACAAGTTTGTGTTAAATCTACTGTGACTTAACAATTTTGTTGATGTGTATGCTGCAAACTGACATTTGCATTTGGACCTAAATCCTATGCGAGGCAAGAAGAATGAAAACCTGTCACCTGCTACTTGATAACCTGATGAAGAGTTATCAAGTAGCTATAAAAAATAATAATGCAATCATATACTAAAATAGCCAACTATATTTGTAAATAGTTATCTGGTTGAGCTCCTAATTTGTAGAATGAAAATATTGCGATGTAATCACAACCTCAGTGCAGTTTAAAAATTAAGTGCATGGGTATATGAGGAAATACATGTTATATCTCTTTTGAATGGATGAAAGTGATCACCTAAATTTAATTTTGAAAATTACCTCTGAAATTACCTCTGAAAATAATTTGTACAATTTCTGAAACACATGTTGCTGGTTTTGATAAATAAAAACACATTTGACACTTTCCCAGGAGTTTCTTAATTGATACTGTTAAATGATGAAACTCTGTACTGCTTCTACCAGTGCTCCTTGATCTTATGTCGCCCTTCAACCTATCTGTTATATTTGAATGTGAGCAATGTATCCTGAAATGGATACCCATGTTTAAGTGTGTGTAAAGCATGATAAGAGAGAATGGAATCTGATAGGGCATGATAAAAAACCTGGGTAATGTCAAGGTGGATTTTATGTTCCTCCCGAGTAGCCTGTAAGGGGATGTTATCTCTAGACTGGGGAGCCATGTTTCCCCCTCCAGGGAATCTCCCCAGTAATATCACAATCCTCACCCAGTAATGATACTGGGCATACCCCACTCCACCCACATACCCACACACACAGACACACACACACAGCTCCATCTACCCCAACTCCCCAAGACACTCATTCCTATTTATATTTTTGGGTTGGTGGGTGGCTTGGGGGTGGGAGTAAATCATAATGAGCCATTTTCAGCCAGCTGCTTTTGTCAGAAAGCAACTTTTTCTCTTGACATATAGGTTGTTCTCTCAAGTATTATCTATATTGTTGTATTTTATTATCTTTGGGCTCAAATCCATATAGCACATGATAGTGGATCCTTCGTAAGTACAGTGTAATCTCAATTTACGAACCTCCTATTATATGAATCATTCAGAATCTGAATTGGGCTGTCTCATTTAATGAAAAATTATTCAAATTCCGAAAAGAAAATTGTGCTGGCTGACAGCGGCCCTCCTAGTCCTTTTTACATCTATAAACAGTTGTATATTTTAATATTATATTAAAACAGTTGTATATTTACACTTCATACGACTGTTTTCAAGGGGAGGGATACATATTTATATTTCCATATTTTCATAATATGAAAATTCTAAAATAATAATATAAATATATAATATAAAATATATAAAAACCCTTCCAGAACGAATTAATTTCATATCTCGAGGTTCCACTGTATTAGAATTGTCCTATCTTGGATGGAATCTTTATCGAAAGAGGAGTAATGCTTTTTCTCACAAAATGAAAAAAAGATGTGATTCTGTGAGCCTGACATGAGCATGGCACCTTTTAAGGCAACCCAATCTTACAGAAAAACGTACCCTGGATACGTTGGTCCACAGTGCAAAACCTAGGGGAGTTACAATAATGGCCCTTAAACTGTGTAACTGTTACGTTTTTTCTGCCTAATGTTTTCCTACGGCGTTGCATCCAAGTCACATGACTTTCAAGATCTGGGCTGTGAAAACAAAAAACATGGTGGACATTTCACACGTTTTTAACAGAAAAGTCAGTATTTTGAGTGAGTTTCTGCATCAAAATGCATTTTGATTACATTTTTAGCAAGAAATATATATTTTATTTTCATAATATTTACTCAGAGAATGTACATAAACACTTGCTTGCTCGCTTTTGCAAAGATTTTTGTGATCTTGTCAGGATAATATGAATGTAATGCAATGTTTTGGACACTGCTTACGCTTAGCATTAGCTGTGTGGTGATCGTAGATCACCCGTTCTCATCCCAGCGTGTAAAATACCGACTATTTGTCACGCCCCTGTACGTCTCATACTGACAAACAACGAGGCACCCTTAATGTCTGTTAATCGGCGCTGATTCTGAGTTCACTTATGGAAACTGCTTGTGGCCCTCTCTCAATTACAATACACACTCATGTGATCCGCCATTTTGTTTGTAGTTTTAATGTGCCTGAGTCAGCTTTTAATAGGCTAAGGTAACAGTAAACTCATAACAGAATGAAAAAAAACAATAAACTCTAAATGTGCAGAATAGACCGAATAAAGTGACGTTGGAGATGAATAAATATAGCGCCTTTGTTTACATTAAATTATTGAATATTGATTATCATAATTATAATTATTATCATGCTCTCCGTCTGACAGAGAGCGAGATAGAACGAGAGAGAGAGAGGCCTTATACCCACCTTCTCATGAAAAACACATATGTCATAGTTATACATATTTCTTTGACTATTGACTTGGTAGATGAGAACTTCTTACCCCTGATGAGAAGACTGAAAGATTGATGAGAAGAATAAATTCTTGGAAGCCTATATATTTTCTTTCCGTAAACCTTCTAGAATGTCATTCTCATAGCTTCAAAGTCTATGCAGGGCTGGATTTTGGCATAGGCAATATAGGCAGTCGCTGTGGGTGCAATCTGCTGGAGGGATGCCATCATGTCACCCTTAGACCTGTATTCAAATTGTGTGTGGCCATCTCAGACACTTCCAAATGTAGTAGGGGTCTGAAACTCAGCATGCTGGATGCTCTTGACCTACGTATGAACATAGTAAAATTTCAAAGTATTGAAGAAGAGGGCCTGGTTCCAAAATGAGGTCTTATAAAAAATATAGCCAACTAGACCATCAGATTCTGGAAGCCATTCTGGAAGAGATCTCTTTCTCTGAATCTAAAATCTCACTATGTTGTAGGGGGGCCCTGGATGAGTGGATATATGCTGGTTTGGTCCTGATCAGAGTCATACTTTTCAAAGGGCGGGGCTTTGAACATTTGCCATTTCCCGACTTTGAAGGCTCGCCACGGTCGCAAAAATAGACCAAATGGCCTGAAACACAATTTGCCGATCCCATGGGGGACCTGAAACCGACCCTTAGAACCCTGCCTCCTTAGACTCTTTAGGAAGCAAAGTTGCTCTATGAAGGTGCTATCAACATGGAGGCAGCAGGTCCTAATACGAGACTTTCTGACAAGCAACATAGTCCAAAACGAGGAGGAAACTTCAAGGGAAAGGTATTTTTCTCTCCCCTCCTCCTTTCCGACTCAGGCACATTAAAAGTACAAATAAAATGGTGGAGCACATGAGTGCGTATTGTAATTGAGATCAAAATATAGTTTATTTCTGGGTAAAGCTTTTCATGGTTTTCAGGGTTAAGAAATCCTCTTTCCGGTCAATATTCAAAGAAATATGTATAACCATGACATATATGTTAATTAAATGTGACACGGTACATTATAAAATAAACATTTACATTTATTAGTACTAGTGTAAGAGTGGACGCTGCATAGCCGGCTTGTCATGTGTGGTGCAGCTGTGACATCATGAAAAAGGGTGGTGCAGTCGCTGCTGGGAGTTGGTGTTTTCTCAGAGTGAAAGCGAAATAAACCATAATAAACGGTTAAGGGGTTATCTCTTCAAGAGTTTCAGTTCCTGAGTTTTCGTCAGTCATAAGAGCAGTTGTAGAAGCCCTACACCTCGAATGCTTCAGTAGTTTAGTGACGATTCCTGTCTCAATCTGCAAATAGTAAACACTGGCTCCGTGTCGCAGACTGAGTCGCAGACAGCGACTATGTGTCTTTGCCCCGAGCGGCACGGAATTATTAGTGATACTTCAGTGACTGATATGTTTGTATTGAGAAATGTTGTTGATGTAATAAAAGAAATCACTTAAAGTCGGGAAAAAGTGAGAAAAACACTTCCGGGCAGAGGATCCTCGGTTCGACGTGACCTGGTTATTATTGACATGAATGGACGGTTGGAGCCTCTGCTCTTAGCGTCTCCGACTGTCACAAGCAGTTTCCATAAGAGATAACTCAGAATCGACAGCGCCGATCAACAGACGTTAAGTGTTGTAGTGTTGTTTGTCAGTGTAGCAGCCCTTGGATCCAAAAGAGAGTCTCAACAGATGCTTAAGGTTTCTTTATTTAAAATTAATTGGGTCAGTCCAGTCCATACGCCTTACAGCACCGTGAAAACTACATCAAATACAAACATTTCAAAATTCATTTTTTAAGTGAATAAACAAAACAATCAATCAAACACAATGAGTTGTAGACATACATGAATACAAATCACAGATTTTATTGAATATACAAACAAACCTCGCTGCGCTCACTAAGGACTGCAAAATTACAAAAAATACCTCTTCCTCTGTTAAAACAGGACGTCCACACGTACAATTTGTTATACAAATCAAACAAAGATCTAAAAGCTCACTAAAGAGCACCTAAAATCATTCACACCTGGGCTGAACCCTGAAAGACCCTGAAACATAAGGACTGGTGAGTACAGACTCACTGCACATGCTTAGTGAGCAACCCAATACACATGCCTTTATATAGTTTAATCAGTTAAAACATTTCTGTAACAGGTTAGGTCCCTCTCCTCTCGGTGAAACTGTGTGTTCTGCACAGCACCTATCGAAGTCAATGATCATTTCAATAAATATAGTCAGAAATATTCAATAAAAAACAACTATATTTTTTTTAAGTGCAAAATGTAATGTGCTTAAGTGTATTATGCAAATGTTCAATAAAGTGCTGTTGCTCTGGCACAAAGTGCTTGTGCAGTAATCAAAGTGCCATGTGCCATGTGCAAACCAGGTGATGATGTACTTTTCTTCACAGATTCTGTTTTGAGATTTGTGTTATTCACAATTTAATATCACATTGTCATCACCACAGCTCATGCTTAATAATTCTTTGCCATCTATTTACTAACCAGATAATTGTTTTAATCCAGGGTAATGGGAATATTATAGACAGTATGGATGATATTATGGAGAAGGAATGGACTCCCTTCTACAACCACAATAGCGTCCACCCGCAGTTGACCAGGATCTACTGTACTTTTCACAAACATCCAGCAAACAAACATCCTTCTACAACCACAATAGTGTCCATACCCAGTAGACCAGGATCTGCTGTGCTTTTTACAAACATCCAGCATGTAACTTCTGTGTCATGTGACTGAGTCCTGGTTAAACAACCCCATGACTCATCGCCCCCTACTCTCGGCCTAAATCCCCTTCCCACATCTGGCGTTTAAAAACTTAAACAGACCTTGTTCTTTTTCATACTGTGGCTTCATGAGAGTACATATAAGATTCTGATTTATGGACGTTCATTGTAATAATCCCAATGAGGCACATATTGATTGTTACTTACATAGCAAACTCGGCATACCTAAATTAACACCATAAAGTGTTAATTTAACTAATTTTGGAGAATTCCTACGTTGAAACTAATTTAGTGTTACCTATTGACTCTTTTAAGAGCGAAAAAATTAACTCTTCTTTAACACCAACCAGTGATACTTCCTCTCAACACTAGGGAGTAGTGTTAAATTAGTAGTGTTAACTTTTACTTTCTGGATTATTTTAAAAATAAACATGACTGAAATATTGGGCCTGAACGTCAGCGAGCGCCTGGTGGCCGGGTCTGTCACGGGGCCTGGCCGGGCACAGCCCGAAACGGATACGTGATGATTCCATCCTCTCCGCCGCCCCGTGGACCCTCCACCTGCAGGGCGAATGACTGGGGTTGGGTGCAAAGTGTACTCGTGGGCAGGGCCCCCGATGGACCAATCCCAGGGCAACAAATCTGGCTCTGGGTACATGGAATGTCACCTTGCTGGGGGGGAAGGAGCCTGAGCTTGTGCGGGAGGTGGAGCGGTACCGACAAGAGATAGTCGGGCTCACCTCCACACATAGTATGGGCTCTGGAACCCAGCTCCTTGCGAGAGGCTGGACTCTTTACTACTCTGGAGTTGGAGTTCTCCCCGCGGAACGAGAGGGTCGCGTCCCTCCGCCTTTGGGTACCAACAACCATGCCACATTCAACCACGGTGGTTAACCCTAACCGGCCATGGTGAGTGTATTTACACTCACCGGCCACTTTATTAGGTACACCTGTCCAACTGCTCGTTAACACTTAATTTCTAATCAGCCAATCACATGGTGGCAACTCAGTGCATTTAGGCATGTAGACATGGTCAAGACAATCTCCTGCAGTTCAAACCGAGCATCAGGGGAAGAAAGGTGATTTGAGTGACTTTGAACGTGGCATGGTTGTTGGTGCCAGAAGGGCTGGCCTGAGTATTTAAGAATCTGCTGATCTACTGGGATTTTCACGCACAACCATCTCTAGGGTTTACAGAGAATGGTCCGAAAAAGAAAAAATATCCAGTGAGCAGCGGTTCTGTGGGCGGAAATGCCTTGTTGATGCCAGAGGTCAGAGGAGAATGGCCAGACTGGTTCGAGCTGATAGAAAGGCAGAAAGGCAACAATAACCACCCGTTACAACCAAGGTAGGCAGAAGAGCATCTCTGAACGCACAGTACGTCGACCTTTGAGGCAGATGGGCTACACCAGCAGAAGACCACGCCGGGTGCCACTCCTTTCAACTAAGAACAGGAAACTGAGGCTACAATTTGCACAAGCTCATCGAAATTGGAAAATAGAAGATTGGAAAAACGTTGCCTGGTCTGATGAGTCTCGATTTCTGCTGCGACATTCGGATGGTAGGGTCAGAATTTGGCGTCAACAACATGAGAGCACTGATCCATCCTGCCTTGTATCAACGGTTCAGGCTGGTGGTGGTGGTGTAATGGTGTGGGGAATATTTTCTTGGCACTCTTTGGGCCCCTTGGTACCAATTGAGCAACGTTGCAACGCCACAGCCTACCTGAGTATTGTTGCTGACCATGTCCCTTTATGACCACAATGTACCCAACTTCTGATGGCTACTTTCAGCAGGATAATGCATCATGTCATAAAGCTGGAATCATCTCAGACTGGTTTCTTGAACATGACAATGAGTTCACTGTACTCAAATAGCCTCCACAGTCACCAGATCTCAATCCAATAGAGCATCTTTGGGATGTGGTGGAACGGGAGATTCGCATCATGGATGTGCAGTCGACAAATCTGCACCAACTGTGTGATGCCATCATGTCAATATGGACCAAACTCTCTGAGGAATGCTTCCAGCACCTTGTTGAATCTATGCCACGAAGAATTGAGGCAGTTCTGAATGCAAAAGGGGGTCCAACCCGTTACTAGCATGGTGTACCTAATAAAGTGGCCGGTGAATGTATACGTATATGTCAATATAGTCATCCATTGATTCTCTCTCCGGAGCTGACGGGGAATACAGCCTACCACATGGCGGTGCTGTTCCCTCTCAAAGATAAATGGCACAGTCATAAGCCCGGTGTGGTGGAAGTGACGTCGCCTTGGACTTGCTGAAGACCGGAAAGTAGTACCTGTAGACTTCTGGTACAGCTTTCACGTCCTCCTCGTTGAATGGTTCCAGGCAGCAACCAGTGGACACGACACACCTCCACTTACAACTTTCCCCCCCAAATCTTGACCTGCCCTGTCTCCCAATCCAAGACAGGATTATGCTCACTTAGCCAGGGATAACCCAATATGAGAGGAACAGCAGGCGAAGAAATGACATGAAACCTGATGGATTTGCTATGATTACCACTGATAGTCGGAGTCAACACTTCAGTGTTCTCAAAAATCTCAGCTAAAAGATGACTGTCCGACGCACGGGCTGGGGCAGTGCCCTCTAGTCGCTCAAGACGACCACCAAGCTGGGTCACCAACTCTCGGTCTATGAAGCTAGCTTCAGCTCCTGAATCCACCAGTAATGCCAACTCCAGCTTCATGAATACAGACTCAACACTACCGTGAAGAAGCAAACGATTAGATATGGGAGGTTTTTTAACATTCCGGCTTATCGGCCCCCCCTGAACTACCGAATGAACCCAGTCCTTTACTGGACACGAGGCAGTGTAGTGTCCAGCACCCCCACAATAGAAACAAAGTCCAGCCCTTCGTCTATGTTCTATGTCTTATGTTCTTCCAGTTTTAGTGTTGCTTGACCTAAAAACATTGGTTCTGGTTCCGGTTCAAGGCTGACTTCCGCTTCCTCCGGAACTCTAGTTCCAACCCTGAAGTGCGTCCAGTTAGCTCTGCGATCTAACTTACGAGCCTGAACCCTGGAGTCTGTCCTGACAGTTAGCTCAATAAATTCGTCCAGTGAGGAAGGAACCTCATGTGATGATGAACTCGTCCAGAATATAACTGCTCAGACCCGTTAAGTATTGCTCAACCTGCGCAGCCTTATTCCAGCCGCAGTGAGCAGCCTTGGTCCGGAACTCAATGGAGTAGTCTGCTACAGTCTAATTAGCCTGCTTTAAGCGAGTAAGCCCACTAATTAAACCGCCAGCACTGGTCTCAAATCTGAAAACCTTACGTATTTCGGGAGAGAAGCTCTCAAAAGTGGCACAACTAGGAGACCTCCAGTCCAACTTAGTAGTTCCCCACAAATGTGCTCAACCTGCTAAGTGGCTAATGACATAGGCTACCTTAGTAGCCTCAAATACAAACGTGACCGGTTGCAGGGCAAACAACAACGAACAGTTAGTTATAAATGGCCCCACGGATTCCTGGTCACCGCTGAAGCGCTCTGGACCCTCAAGGTGGGTTTCACAGACAGGAGGCCGAGCAACTTCAGGGTTATCCACCGCTCCCCTAGCCTGATCTTCCGGTAGCCCTAAACCCCGGGTCTATGAGCAAATGCGCTAATGCACTGCTCAAGCAACTCAAACCTATTGAGAGTGGCTGGGTCACACATGGCCAGACCATACTGTAAGGTACTGGCTGGAAGACCCAAAAGCAACAACAAAAAAGGTCAAGGAGACAAAAAGCCTTTATTAAAGATCAACAAAAACCCTGGGTCCCACAGTCGGACTAAAGAAACACAAAACACACTGACTACACTGAAACAAATGAGCCTTGGACCCTCTGGTCTCCGCAGTACAAAAACCTAACTGATCACTAACAAAAATGAGCCTGGGACCCTAAGGTCTCAAATAACAGAAAAACACAAAACATCCTAAGCACTAA
This sequence comes from Karalla daura, assembly GCA_029224185.1. NCBI lineage: Eukaryota > Metazoa > Chordata > Actinopteri > Chaetodontiformes > Leiognathidae > Karalla > Karalla daura. The sequence goes on from CM055198.1 coordinate 768,554, forward strand.
CTAGAACAGAAAAACAAGGTTTTACAGGGAAACAACCAAGAACCCACTGAGCTGACTCAAAGAAAACAAAAACTCAACTCTAAACTAGAAAGTAACAAAGGAAAAGAAACAAAGAAAAAAAAAAAGGACAGGAGCAGGAACAAGGCACGGAGTGTAGAAGAGTGAGTATGTATACCTGGCTGATGAGCCAGCTGCCAACCTATCGGAAGGGAAACCCTATCATTGGCTTGTAAGCCAATAAGAAGAGCGCAGGAACAAGAAACAGGCATGCATGCAGGATAAACAGGCAGACATGCAGGCAGGATCATGACACTGTTGATGTTCCTGAACTGGGCAAGAGTAAATTAAAATATCATCCAAGTAAAAAAATACATCATATACAATCAAAGATTAATTTCCAGCTTTATAATGAAATTAATGTACTTCACCTCCATCTAACAAAACTGACACAGGTCCAAGCGAAATTATGGACTTAAAATTGAACAATGCATTCAACAAACATGAAACAAAATGATGACAGAACTTGTGCCCATAACAACCAGGAGTCAAATCAAATAAGTCTTTATCTTTAGTCATCAAAAACAAATTGCTCTGGACATTTTTTCCACTTTGAAACACTCTCGTGGCTCGAGTGAGACACTGTCAAAATAAAAGCATCGGTGTTCCTTGTTATAACTTTCAAAATGAATTTCTTACCAAGAAACTCAACAAAATAAACACGCCCGAATATAACAAGACAGAGGAAGATCAACATTGCACTGAAGGTCATTTACACTACTACCAACTCATAACGGTCTTCATCACAATATGGGACGAAAAACATGAATGATTTCGAAACAGATGTGACCTTTACTCTCTAAAGCTTAAGTTTGTCAAAATGTCCATGCACTCTTCATACTTTTAAGGATATGGTTGTTGGGTTAAGAGGAGGGTAAAACAGTCTCTTGGTGCAGAATCGACTTCTGCACTGGACATTCAATGGTGGATGGTTTGCAAAAGCGCTGACCCTCCCTAATATCTGGTCTCCAAAACAAACCCTCACTCATCTCATGAGTCCAACTTTGTCAACTGCTTCTGTGCCCTTCAGATTAAACAATTCCCCAACACCATGAAAACACCCCTGTTGCTCCACCAAACACCCCTATATAACTCCAGTGGTCCAATCCCTCTGTTTCCCCACAGGAGCCTGGAAGTGTGTGCGGTCATGCTGGTGAGTTTACTGGGAATTTGTGCTCTTGTTCAATGCTAAAAATGTAATAAACCTGATCTGAACGGACAATGTGTTAATGTGTGTTCTTTAAGTGCGGCAATGGTAACCAGATATGAACCAGAGATATGAAAATGGGGATGATGAAATTTGTAATAGATGTGTGATACCAACTTGTGCTAAACAGATGATGGTAGGCCTTTCCATGCACCTGTAGCTATGGCAAATGGTGAAGTGTGAAATGTAAAAACCAGTAAACCAGAGACAGAAAACGGATGAAATGCAATAGGTCAGCCTAGTTTTAAAATGCCGGCAAATGGTTGCCTGGGTGCTGTGTGCTTGAGTGAGTGTGTGAGTGAGTGAACGGGTGAATGAGTGAGTGAGTGAGTGGGCCCCAAGCCTCACTCCGTAACAAGGAGGCTTGAAAGACTAAACTGTTCTTGCGTTTCAGTATTTAATGCCTGAATCTTTTTTGCTTCAGGATCTCCAATCTGTACTTCAGTATGAGTATCTCACTTGCATTGAACCCCTAAAGCAATGGTTCTCAGTTATTTTCGGTTAGGTCCACCTTAGGAAGAAGAAAACATTGCAGGCCCCCCAGTCTACACCACGACTATAATTTGTATCATTTGTCTAAAAATTGTTAGTACATAAAAAAGGAAAAAATGCATATAGATCGACTTGCAACAAGAAATAACTTTATTAACATTGTTAATAAGTACATTAAAGTGCCTGAAAAAAGATATCTTAGGTAACTTTAACACTCCTGTCTTCTGTAAACATTTTTTAATAACTGATTTGATACCATTTGATACTGGAAAATAAAATAAAGTAAAGATAAATAACAAATTAATAATTATCTCAGGATCACTTGAACCTACAAACCAAAAACAATTTGGCACCAACTATAGTGGATTTCTGCGAGGCCAGAATCATAATCTGATCACACCGTGGCAGTATTACATCTGCATGACAAACTGGCAACCCTAATAGACAGAGAGGACCCTCACATATATTCAGATTTTTTTTCTGATTTTTTTTAAAATCAGAATGGGGGAATCAGGATTAATGGCTACAATGAGCACGTTTTGCAGCGCACAGCTTTTCAAAGCGGGGCTTGAAGCATGATACTGTAACTCTTAGCTACTGCTCAATCTTTAGCTGGGAACTGTACTTGCTATTCAGTGCAGCAACAGCAGAAAAGCCTCAGAAAAGTCTCATAGAGATATGATGTTGCAAAAGGAAGAAGAATGCTCATAGCCTTCTGCCCTATGAGCGGATACTGCCTCTCTACACTCAGCCAGAATTCACTGAGTTTCTGTGATGTGGACTTCAGTCTCAATGTGGAGTCTGACGTCATGTCAATGAATTGATCCTCCTCTGCAGAACTGAAACTTGTTGGAGCTGGTGCATTAAAAGGGTCTCTCAACCATTCATACTGGGAACTGTTCTCAGGGATATACTTTTTAAAGTATTCCAACAATGAGGAAATATGCTGCTTAATTTGCGGCATCACTGAGGTGGCATCATAGTAGCATCAATAAATTCCTGCGGGGTTATCATCTGTTGAAACGTATTTTCATTGTTGAGATGAGGTGGGATGTATTTTCTACATCCGGTTTGACACAAAGGTGTGAAAATGACGTGCCTCATTGTTGATATACAGTATCCCAAAACTACTTTGGAATGGCAACTATTGACAGCATGCCACATCGTGTTGCTGGCTGGTCTTTTAGGTGAACACGGAATCTGAAGGTGTCTGATTCAACGTACTAGTGGATTCCTAAGGCTCTCTCCAAAGTCACCTCCTTGAAGGCCAGGTCAAGAGCCCTCTACTCAGCAGCCTTCTCCTCAGCAGCATGCTCAGCAGCGGGTATGCTCTCTAGCAAATTTGTTGTTAGACATAAACATGTGCAGCCTTAGACCACCCATGGCACAGTTTCTGGGTGTCCTGTGTCAGCTGAATTGCATCATCTACATTTGCTATGCTAGTAAAACCATCGTCAACATAGAAATCATTCTTTTTTTTTTGTGGATGCTTCAAGCTACGAGGACAACTAGTATCCTTTAGGGGAGGGCAGAAACATTGCGAGTCCGATCTCCAGGAGAAGAACAATTGTCGAGTGACTTCCATAGGGTCAGAAGGGAAGAGTGGAGTGGAGAATTCCTTCCCCTTGAAATTTCATCCTGGTTTTTGACTATGTTGCTCATCAGAGGGTTGTCTTTTGTGATCCGTTGCCTTGTGCTTATAATATCACAACAGAGATAATTAGATTGCCCAAGGGTCTACAAAGGCGTGGCTTGGGGTATTTGCTCCAGGTCCCCTTGCCAATGAAGAAGATATTCATTAAAATAAAGTAAAGCAGCCAACATGTGTTAAACAGTGTTAAAAAGTATCAGTAGTGGTATCTATCTCCGACTGGCAGCCACACTGGGAGAAACTCACTGAATAATGAGCAGGAGGGAGGAAAACAATGGGCAAACTAGACCCCCTTAGAACAAACTATGACAGGTATCAATGACACTGGGCTTATATTCACTTTGTTTCAGATCTATAATAAGTAAATCTTTGAACAACTAATCAACTAAGCAACTAATCTTTTTCTGTCATCAAGTAACCACCCTTCTGTCTTGACTTTGTTTCAGTTACTGTGTGCACATAGAAAATAAAAAACCTCCCCGCTATGTTCATTTACTATCAAGAAACATTTTTACCATCAGGTAATGTTTTAAATGTAGAATGGTACATTATCACTGACTTCGTTCTGAAAAGAAAAAGACCACATGTCACCGGTAAACCCCCACCCTGCCACCCAGCCCCACATTTAAATGACTCTGCACCTTGCTGATTGTTAGCCTCTCATTTATATATATTTATTGGGCCATCTGATTTCCATTTACCTCTTTTAAAAGACTGTTAGAGAAGGCCTTCCAACCTCTCAATCTGCATTGCACTGCTTCAATGATATACCCTTACAGTGGCTCACGAAAGACCACATTCTTTGACAGAAACACCACCTTTAAACAAATAAAAGCTGCAATAGAAGCAGCCATGTTGCTGGGATTTGATATAAGAGCCTGAAAACATAAACACAGACCAATGTCACAAGCACTGTCACAAGTGAGTGTGCAGTTCCAGCCTACTTTGGGCAAGTAAACAATTCCACTTCATTAAATACTGCTGAAATGAATACCAATTAATGAAACAAATTATTGCATTTATATGCTGAATGATGCCTCCTGTCTGCCTATGTGGCCTTTCCTCCATATACCCACAGGTCTGCCTATCATCATAAACTGCATGTTGATGTCACTGAAGAAGTGTTCATGCATAATTGTATGCTTGTGACATTGTTGGAGAATCAGTATAGTGCATACATCACTGTGTCTTAATTATTCATGATGTTGCAAGAGTACCACTTAGGTAAAGGATTAACCTTTTGTTTTGGACTGCTGTCTCACTCACACACACACACACACACACACACACACACACACACACACACGCACGCACACAAGACAAACAAGTTGAAATACAAACTTATTCTTCAAAAGGTGTACATCTTTCTATGTGTAGCATGCTGTACCATTTTGTACTTGCTTTTTTTTATCTCTGCTGTTCAGTTAAATCTGTAGTCTCCTCAGACAAACCTTTGGCAGGGAGCCATTTGCAAGACCGAGCATGGAGGGAGAGTGCAAATTGAGAAGAAAAAAAAATGGGGGAGAAGGCAAAAGGAGAAAAAAAATGGAGAGATGGAGGAAAGCATGGAGGATAGTTAGCAGAAAATAGAAGGGTGAAACAAAATGAAATGAGTGAAGTGAATTCATGCTTAGCCCAACAACATGAGCAAATTTTGCTGTCAAGGTGAAGGGTGGCAGTCGCTTACCAGGGGAGACCTTGCCACTGTGTAGTACAGGGCATACGCAGATGGTGGAAAATTGGCGGCTGCACTTGAACCATACGGAGCACATGAACATGGGGGAGTTTGTAAAGATCCTAGGCATTGGGGGTGAGCTGATGACCAGACCCTGCTGAGTCTGGCACAAGCACATAGCACTGATACTGGCACTGATGAGGGGTAACTTCTCTTGGATGGGCCCAGAACTAAACTGGCTTTTCAAACAAGACAACAGGAGCCTGTCTACATTAATGTCTTACAGTAATAGCTTCAGGCTTTCCCCCTCTTTTTAACATTAGCCAGCAAATTTAGTCAGTTGATGGCTATACCTTACATGTATGTGTACAACTGCTCCTTGTCTTCTGACGCTGTATTTGTTAATTAGTCTCAGCAACAACAATGGTGCCTCACAGAAATATGGTTAGTTGAGTTAGTTGGTTAGTTGAGTTGGCAAATATGTTAGTCTGAATGAGACTTCTCACATCTCTGGATAAGGAGGTGGAGTGGCAGTCACCTTTGATCATAGGTTTAATTTTTTTTCAATTTCTCTATTAGCTAATATAAATTACCACCAAGCCCCAACCCTCCGTCACGTCACCCATTGGTTTACAAAGGACACTTTATGAGTTTGACTTGCGGGGGCTGCCATTCCTTGTAATGGAGCAGAGAACCATAGAGTGGGGGTGGAGAAAAATGAATAATATAACTTCTGTCATCCTCAACACACCCACTGATCCATACGATCCATACTCGCTATCAGAGAATAACAGGGCCATATGAATGAGGTAAACACAGTCTATTTGTCCGATTAAAATTGCTGAATAAGTATTTCATGATCGAAAATGGCATTTTTTGACTGGGTGTGTATTGGAGAGAGTGTTTTTTGGAGCCAGGCCTAGCGGATCTCTGTGGTAATGCAAGTAAAGTCATCTGGACAAAGGAATTGACAGTGAGGATTCTTCTCTTGCACTTCTCTAGTGCATTTAACACCATCCTGCCCCCCTGAGACTGAGGCTGAACTGCTGTCACCTCAATGATGCAAGGACCACAAGAAAAGTGCAATGCATTTCTAGCGCATCTGATGTCAGCCTTTGATATTCATAGTGACCTGACCAGACCTGACCCCATACGCATTTAATTGCATGTATGTAATGTAATGTAATGTATGTAATGCATGTAGGTCATCCCCTCAACATTGTCAGCACCGGCCAGGAGGGGTTGAAGGCTGGAAGAAGAGAAAATAGTGGGAGGCGTCGAGATTGGAAGAAGGAATATCCTGAGAAACTGAGGAAGCCAGCTGAATCAAACTGAGGGGAAAGCGAACTGCAAAGGGATGGACTCAGGACCCTGCACCCTGCACCTATTCAGTCAGACAAAACATATTCTTGAGAATATTCTTCCAGAATAAGATTTTATGATTTCAGATTATACAATAAAATTGTATAAATCAGGTGCTATAAAATCAGAGCTATGAACTGATGTCTTGCAACAGCAGCAAAAGAAAAGTGGAAGGACATGTGTAACAACAGGATGTAATGGTGATCCAACAACAGAAAATTGTTGCAAGGAACCTCTTGTATCTGCTATGTTTCTTTTTAGGATCCAAGGAACGAAGTTGAGAGAACCCTATTAAAACTCTAATGTTTCTTTTTATTAGGGTATAAGCAATTAAAACTCTCCTGTTTCTGTCCTGTTTTTAATAGGGTCCGAGCAACAAAGTTACTCTCCTGTTAATTTTTATCGTTATTATTATTATAATTATGAGGGTCTGAACAAAGAAGTTGCAAGGTACCAATTGTATCTGCTCTGTTTCTCTTTATTATTATTAGGGTCCGAGCAACGAAGTTGCAAGCAGCCTATTGTAACTGCACTGTTTCTTTTTTACTAGGGTCCGAGCAACGAAGTTGCGAGAACCCTCTTAAATCTGCTGTGTTTCTTTTTAGGGTCCGAGCAACAAAGTTGCGAGAACCCTCTTAAATCTGTAGTGTTTCTTTTTATTATTATAAGGGTCCGAGCAACGAAGTTGCTCAGAAATAAACTCGCCTGTTTATTATGATTATTATTATTATTATTATGATTATGATTCTCGGGAAAAAGTAGTTGCTTTTGGGGGCCTGAACATGCTTGAAAACACACCATTTTCGGCATGCACATTTGGATCAGCGAAATTTCAATATTGTTCAATATGCACAGGGCAAAATTGGGAAAAACCGCCACCTAGAAAATTAGAAAAGGCAAGCCCCACTTCTGAGTCTCGCCTAAATGGATGAAACTAGGGTTGATAGAACATCCTGAGGTGCACAAAAAATCCTCTTGAAGCCCTGCCCTCAACCCAACAGGACTTGTATGTTTTCCCTTTTGGAGGGAGGTGTTCGTAGGACTTTTGCCTGACTGACTTCAAATCAGGTACAGATCATCCACAGGCAATGGTGACCAACACTAATCAAAAGAATTTCTGTAGGTCAAAGGGCGTGGTTGCTGTGATGTGTCAAAAGTTGGTGGGGTTTTATTTTCACGCCCACATGCTTGATGATGCACCTGCTGGACAGGATGAGCTCTCCATCCTGAATAGCCTAATATATTAACTTCCTATCTCACTCACGGTGCTCCCTCTTGGTGACAGGAAGTATCCAGGTTTTATGCTTACATGTAGTACTACTACATAATTGACCCCATCAACTTCATTCCACTTGTAATACGTGCAGAATAAGCCGGTGAAGCTACATTACAAAGGCAGTGAGGCTACCACCAATGGTATCCATGTAGCGGGCATGAATAGCGTTCCCTCGCCATGTATTACGACTGGCTTTGTGACGGCTTTAAGGAACTCCTATCATCATGAAAATTGGTACACTGATTGAGGACAGAGAGCTCGGACACTTGATAGGAGCATAGCCCATGGGGAGCCCTAAAGCAAAAAAAAGCGCACCCTAGAAATGTTGACCAATCCCCATAAGCATTTTTTTGTCATAGGCAAATAAAAATTCGTATGTAGATACATCCTAAAGAGATATACAAAAAAGTCACTTGACATGATGACCTTAACCCGACGGGAAGTCGGCCATTTTGATTTGAATTTCTGAATTTTAAAAACATCCCCTCTGAGGCAGTTAACCCAATAGGCTTCAAATTTGGTATAATCTATAGACCAGGCTGGGAAAAATTTTTGTACAGAATTTTTTAAGTCAAAGGGCGTGGCCACTAGCGCATGGCAAAATTTGGTTATTCATCATCAATATTACAAAATGCTCTTCCGGGCAGGTACTTCATAGAAGCTTCAAAATTGCTGGACATAATTGCATTGTTTGCCTAAACAGCCAAGTAATGGCCTTGTCAATGGGTGTTACAAAATGTCACCACCTTGAAATATTAAAAAACCTGTCCCCACGGAGCTTTTTGTGGAGAAGAATTATGAAAATTTGTAGTTTTAAACAGTTTACCAAGGACCAGGACCACGAAAGGCACACAGGCGAGGACCTGCTCATAACTGCTTGCACCTTTAATTATTAGGGTCCGAGCAACAAAGTAACGAACCCTCTTAAATCCGCTGTGTTTTTTTTTATTTATTACTATTACTATTATTATTATTATGATTCTCCGGAATACGTTTCGCTTTTTTGGGGGCCTGAACATGTTTGAAAACGCATTTTGATTTGAATTTTCAAATTTCAAAAAGATCTCCTCCGAGTGGGTTAACCCAATTGGCTTCAAATGTGGCACAGATCATTTAAAGACCAAGCTGAAAAAATTTTGTCTACGGAATTTGATTTTCTCAAACGGCTTGGCCAGTAGCGCATGACAAAGTTTGGCCATTTGTCATCAAAATTTTGAAATGGCCTTGTGGGCAGGTGCTTCATTGTAGAAAATTCAAAATTGCTGGACATAATAGCATTGTATGCCTGGACGGCCAAGTAATTGCATAGTCAATGTGCGTGGCTAAATGTTTCGACTTCGTCTACTAGAAATGTTCAAATGACTCTCCACATAAGGGTTTTTATGGAGTAGAAGGATGAAATTTTGTATTTTTATAGACTTTGTCCATGACGCACAAAAAAGTCTCTTGCACCAATGGTCAAAACTTAACAGAAATACATTAATTTTAGATCAAAATCTCTTCATGGGGGCGCTGTAAAATAAAGCATGGAAATTCCCCGATGTCTTTGAACGTAGCACAGTCACATGACACTTGTCAACACGTCCAATGCGGCTAACAGCCGAGTGCTTCTCAGTGTCTTTTCTGGCAGTTTTTAGAAAATCTGTCGAGTGCATCTATGTGGCAGTAATGCATAGGCTTCCACATGGTGTCAGAAGTTGTCATAGATCCAGATCATGTGTTAGATCGACTTAAAGTCATATTTTTGCTCCTTGGAAGGATACGGAAAGTTAGCGCGTCGCCATTCTGGGAGGGGCATAGACATATAATGAGTATACGCCGCAGCTAGCGCTACTGGCTATTGGCGCAGACAAGCTGTGGGGCTGCCATCAGAGTCACCTGCTCATCTCTGTTTTCTGTTTGACAGATGCAGTGATAATATTCACGTTGCAGTAATATTCACGTTGTTTAAAGAATTTAAAAATGAAGAAACATCTGAAAGCATTTATATGCATGTATACATAGGTACATAAAAAGGAATATCTACCACCTATTTAGATAGATCACATATTGCTACGATAAAGGGAGCTTGGATCCTTTAAAAACACTGCTTTGTCCACCACTTGCAATATATATTTATTGTTTTACCACACTGTTAATACTGTTTATCATTAATTTCTGATGTATATATTTTATATATGTAATATTTCTAATATTTAATGTAATATTTCTAAATTTTATATATGTAATATTTCTATTGGTCATTATTGATCTTGCACTTCTGGAAACGTTTCCCCGAGGGAGCATCCCAAAGGGATTAATAAAAGAAAGTTTAAAGTCTAAAGTCAACTCTTGCGCATGCAAAGAATAAAACATGTTCATATATTAGCTTTAGCCTAGCCAGCTAGTAGTTTGTCTGTTCAAGAAAATGAAATTGCTGTTAGTCGCCAGCAAAACTGTCAAGTGTATTTATGTGCAGAGCATCCACAAACATTGACAGACTGTCAAAAGTTGTCATGTTTCACGTGTATTTTCTCCTTTCTGTACTGATCAGAGAAGCTAATTAGCTCAAATGACAGACCCAGATGTTATCTGTCTGCTGTCAGTCACTTAGATTCAGTTATTTCATTGGTCACTGTCAAACTCATGAGCCAATCATAGCAGATTATCTGTGTAAGAGGCAGGAACGGCATCATTTACGGAGATGCTATCACAACAAGGAGCCCTGCTGCGAAGAAGTGCGAGGCGAAGAGCTGAGGTTTACAGGTTGACTACTCGTGCTCCTATATTAAACTGCTGTGTTACTTGCAAAAGGTAAATATGGTATGTATGTCTGGGTATGTGTGCTGTCGGTTATTGTGTGAAGAGACTGTAGTGTTATGCTTTTAGCGACGTGCTAGCTAGTGTGTGCTTTAAAGCATTAAGCTTTTTCCAGAGCTAAAATGAGCTAATTCCACCCGAAATAGTGTTTGATTTCAAGGCTGAATGTACGATAATTTGCATTTAGGGACGTGGACATGCGATCTCTAGACCAAGATCCGCTCCCTGGTTTACTCCAGAAACTCGCCACCTAAAGCAGCTAGCACGTAAGTTAGAGAGGAAATGGCGTTCAACCAAAAACACTAGTATTTTTCTTACCTGGAAAGATAGCCTGAAGACTTACAGGCTGGCTCTGTGTAATGCCAGAGCCAGATACTACTCCTCTCTAATTGAGGAAAATAAGCATAACCCTAGGTTTCTGTTCAGCACTGTGGCCAGGCTGACTCAGAGTCATAACTCCACTGAGCAGTGTGTCCCGACACATCTCAGCAATGGTGAATTTATGGACTACTTTAACAACAAAATTACAAATATTAGACAAACAATTACGACCCACTCAGCATGCATGGCGACTAATCTACCCCCTGTTGCAGCCTTTCAGATCACAGATGGGGAAATAACGAGGTCACTATCTTCATTTGACCCCATTGACCTGCATCATCTGTCCACTATCATCTCCTCCTCTAAATCTTCGACCTGCCTCCTTGACCCGATTCCGACCAAGTTGTTAAAGGAAGTGCTGCCTTTAATCGCCACCTCCTTACTTGACATCATCAACCTGTCCATAACAACAGGTTACGTTCCTCTTACGTTCAAAGTCGGAATAATCAAACCCTTCTTTAAGAGACCGTCCCTTGATCCAGGAACTTTAGCAAATTACAGACCGATCTCTAATCTCATCTTCATCTCAAAAATCATTGAGAAAATCATTGCCAACCAGCTCTGTGAACACCTTAATAACAATAGTTTATTTGAATCCTTCCAGTCTGGTTTTAGAATGAATCATAGCACTGAGACTGCGCTGGTTAAAGTCACCAATGACCTCTTAATGGCATCTGACCAGGGTCTCATTTCTGTGCTTGTCTTGTTAGATCTCAGTGCTGCTTTTGATACGGTTGACCACCAGATCTTACTGAGGACACTGGAATATCAACTCGCGACCAGAGGCACTGCTTTAGACTGGTTCGGGTCCTATCTTTCAGACCGATATTAGTTTGTTTGTGTCAACGATAACCAATCGCCACGTACTAAAGTCAGCCACGGGGTTCCGCAAGGATCTGTGCTTGGTCCAGTTCTTTTCTCTGTATATATGCTCCCTCTAGGTGATATCATCAGGAGTCACTCTATAGATTTCCACTGTTATGCTGACGACACTCACTTATATCTATCTATCAAGCCGGGTGAGCTCAACCGTCTACAGCAGCTTCAGTCCTGCCTTGATGACATTAAGGCCTGGATGACTAATAATTTCCTCCTTCTGAACTCTGAAAAAACAGAGTTGCTGCTCATAGGTCCTAAACACCTACGCGATTCAATATCTGATGCCATAGCATTACAAGGTAGTTTTGCGACTCCTTCTGCCACCACTGTAAAGAACCTAGGTGTTAGTTTTGATCAAGACCTGTCTTTTAGCTCCCACATAAAATCGATCTCACGGACTGCCTACTTCCACCTCCACAATATTTCAAAAATAAGACACCTGCCCATGCAGCAGAACAGCTGGTCCATGCCTTTGTTATTTCCAGGCTGGACTACTGCAACCCTCTACTGGCTGGATGCTCCAATAGGTCGCTGAGAACTCTGCAGCTCATTCAGAACACGGCAGCTCGTGTCCTGACTAAAACTAGAAAGAGAGATCACATCTCTCCTTTTCTGGCCTCATTGCACTGGCTTCCTGTACCTTTCAGGATCCAGTTCAAATCCTCCTCCTTGTTTATAAAGGTCTTCATGGTCTGGCACCCTCTTATATCTCAGACCTGATAAACCCCTATTGCCCCACTAGGACACTTCGTTCTCTGAATACAGGCCTACTGTTGGTTCCACGAATCTATAAGTCTAGACTTGGAGCCAGAGCCTTCAGCTACCAAGGCCCTCTGTTATGGAACCATCTACCAGTTTCAGTCCGGGAGGCAGACACCCTCTCTACCTTTAAGAGTAGGTTAAAAACCCTCCTTTTTGACAGAGCCTACAGATAAATCCAAGATAAGCTGCTATAGGTTGAGTCTGCTGGGGGTCCCCGGCACATTGAGCTCTATCTTCTCTGCCTTCTCTGTGGGTGTGAATCAGGTTCAGGTTCCCTCTAGCTTTTCTCTCTCCTCTTGGCCTCTCCCCGTCTGTTTTCCATCCCCTCGTCTTCCTCCCCCTCCTCCCCCTCTCCTTTTTTATCTTTCAATTTTTATTAATTTTTATTTTTTATTCTTATTTTAATTTTTATTAATACTTTATTTTTTAATTCTTAATTTTCTTTTTATTCTTATTTTTATTCTTATTTTTATTTTTCATTTTATTTTTATTATTTTTATTTTTCCCTCCCGGCTTCCATCAACGCTGAGCTGGATGCAGGACCACCTCTACCCGGCTCATCTCACTGCGGTTCCTCCTGCCTGCTATTATGGACTGATTCAATTCAATTCATTGATTTATTTATATCCTGAACTGTTAGCCATCAATAATGTTTTGCTTGGGCCCACCTGTCCGTCCTGGGTGAGGATCCCCTCCTCTGTCTCTCACCCTGAGGTTTCTCCCCTTTTTTCAGGGTTTTTCTTGGGAGTTGTTCCTCAGCCTTTGCGAGGGTCTAAGGACAGGGGTTTTTTTCACTATGTACACATTGTTGCTCTCCTTGTAAAGTGCTCTGAGATAACAGCTGTTATGATATGGCACTTAAAACAAATAAAAGTTGAAGTTGAAGTTGAGGTGGACAGTGGGACCGGGAGGACTTTTTCCAGACTGACAGTTCTTCTCGTTTTTTTTCCTTGGTTGTTTTGCTGCTTGGGCCTGTTGACTGAGAAGTCATCGCCATGTTCATTGCTGCATCCCATCTGCCATCTTTGATATCATTCACTCAGATTTACAAAACCAGGAGTTTAGTGAGTACTGTCAGATCGTGCCTATAGTGTGTGTGTGTGTGTGTGTGTGTGTGTGTGTGTGTGTGTTAGTTAAGCCTTCAACGGCTGCAACATTTGCCACTGCACCGTTCGCTTACGTCTGTGGGCCCACATTGGAAAAATATTTAAAGTCAGTTATGGTAAAAGAAAAGGTAAATTTCAATAGAAGGTACAAGTTTTTTTTTTGGAAACCGGTAATTGTTTTACCTATATTGCTGAGTTCTGTCACTTTATATTTAACAAGAAGGGGGAACTAATACCTGTTTCATTTTTTATTTCCATTATTATAAATATATACCTAGGAGGGGGTTGTCTTTCAACAAAAACAGTTGTGGTGGTCATCATTACAATTATCAATTATCTATATATGAATTTACTTGTAACCTTAATGCAACAAGCCAAGCTCCAGTCTTATTGTGTCTAGTTTTGTTCATAAGTACATGGACCTGGCTCACACACATAGTATATATATTCCCTTTTTGTTCTCTTTATTCACTTTCTAGTTAATCATTCACAAAAGTAAGAAAAAGGTGACATTTAATGCTGCTTTCATAATTTATAGGATTGTTGGTCATATTTTTGTGTTGAATCAATGTAATAAGATGTAACAGCTCTTCTCTGATAGATCTCTGATAGCCCCACTATCTATCTATCTATCTATCTATCTATCTATCTATCTATCTATCTATCTATCTATCTATCTATCTATCTATCTATCTATCTGTCTGTCTGTCTGTCTGTCTGTCTGTCTGTCTGTCTGTCTGTCTGTCTGTCTATCTATCTATCTATCTGTCTACAAGGGCTGAATGAGTTTTAAGGACCTCATTTATTTTTCAACAAACTCAAGCAATGAATCAGTCTTTCATAATAAACAACAGATTTATTTAAAGCACAAATTACAAAGTAAACAAATCTCTTCAACATTTCTATCTTGTGCACTTCTTAAACACTGACACTGAACCGAAAAAAAACACAGCATCCAATTGGTCACACCCTTTTCAACATGATTTCATCAGCATGTCACGTCACCAGATCACGGGACAATCAAATCACTGCCTTTAGGATTATAAAATTGTTTTATCATATCACGATATTTTCAAAAATATTTATGTATATATGTTCCATTTTTATTCTGTCTATATCTGTCTGTCTGTGCATCTGGTGCATCTTTAATGCTGTTGGTCATGTTTTTGTGTTGAATTAATGTAATAAGATGTAACAGCTCTTCTCTTATAGATCTTTGATAGATAGCCCCACTATCTATCTATCTATCTATCTATCTAGAAGGGCTGAATGATTTTGGAAAATAATGGAATTGCGATGTTTTTTTCATCAATATTGTAATTGCAAATTAATATGCAATTACCTTTTCAAGGGCCTCCTCATGTATTTTCAACAAACTCAAACAATGAATCAGTCTTTCATAACAGATTTATTTAAAGCAAATAAATAAATAAATAGATAGATGAAGCAGCGTTTGATTGATCACATCCTCTTCAACATGATTTCGTGGGCATGTCACGTCACCAGATCCTGGCTATTTGCCTGGCTATGTTGGTTTCACCGACACACAAAGGGAAGATTCGCTGTTAAAGTTTTTTCATTCAACTAAAGAACGCAAACGATATTAGAGTGCTCTCTAAAGGACACAGCTGAACTTTCTGAAAGCCTGTCAATGTCCAGGACATTTGTTTGTTTTTGATATTTAACAAACGTGTACACTGTGCTTCATGGTTTATTATAATGCACTCTTTAAAATCTGAGAGCTTGTGCTGGTGTCACTGAGTTGTGTTATATTTTAAAGTCTGCATTAACCCTTTTTAATCCTTTTTTTAATGTCTCTGACACGAGCGGAGCTGGTGGACTTAAACGCACGCGACACAGGAACCTAGTCACAAAAGTTCTTTATTGAATGTCTGGGTCCTCCGCAAGGAACCGAGTGATCGGTCCTCGATGCTGGGACCGAACACAGGGAAGCGACCTGCAGGAAGGGAGCGGAGAGTGATCGGCGCACTGGACTCGGGATCGCTCCGAAGACGGCAATGGACGATCGGCGCGCTCGACTCAGGACCGCTCCAAGGATGGCGATGGATGATCCACGCACAGGGGTGGGAGCGCGGTCGGCCCCGAGGACGGCGGGGAGTGGAACACCCGATAACGGAGCTCGAGCTCGGAGCGAGAGCAGCGGCAGATCCACTGGGGCTGAGGCAGGAGCAGAGTCGGGGACGGAAGGCAGGTCGAACACCGTGGCAGAGGCTGGAGCAAGGTCGGGGACGGAAGGCAGGTCGAACACCGTGGCTGAGGCTGGAGCAAGGTCGGGGACGGAAGGCAGGTCAAACACCAGGGACAGAGGCTGGAGCAAGGACAGGAACGGAACAGGTCAGGCAGGAAAACAGGAACGGGAGATCTGTGAGTGCTGGAGAGTCTGGCAGGAACTGAAGACAATCAGGCAAGGAAGGTGAGTCTGGGAGGAGTACAAGAACCCGGATAATGAGAGCAGCAAGGAGTGTGATAGGACGAACCAAAAGAACCAGGAGGCAGGACCAGGAGAAGGTAAGAACCAGTAAGAGTGACCGAAAATGTGCAGAATGTGACAAAAAACTCAAAAACATGTGGGTTTGGCATTTTCAGAGCAGCTACAGTGGGGTGCTGCTCCCAGCCACACCGTAAGAAGTAGAGAAATTCTTTTTTCCACTTTTGTAGGAAAATTTGTGCTCTCTCATGCGATGCAGGCCATAAACCTGTGTGCCTCATAAAATTTAAACGGCGAGCCTTAGAGTCAGCCCAATGCAGCCTCTTCCAGATAGGTGCAAGCGTTGTCTCCGTAGAGAGACAACGCTTGCACCTATCTGGAATATGAGCACACTGTCACTCAGGGGAGCGTCTCAGGAATGCCCTGATGCAATTTGGTGTGTGTCCTATGAAAACTGCGGCCACAGTCACGAGTAGAAGTGTAAAGTTTAACTTTGATCGCAGTGGTGGGAAAATGAATGGGGGCTTATGGAGAGAAGAGGCTGCATTGGGCTGACTCGCCGTTTAAATTTTCTAAGGCACGGCACACAGGTTTATGGCCTGCATCGCATGAGAGAGCACAATTTTTCCTACAAAAGTGGAAAAAAGAATTTGTCTACTGCTTACGGTGTGACTGGGAGCAGCGCCCCACTGTAGCTGCTCCGAAAATGCCAAACCCACATGTTTTTGAGACTGTCTGGATGAAAAACGATACAAGGTATCAACACGTTGTCGGGTACAGGCAGAGACGACAAGTTTTCCTGAGTTTTGAAGTTTGAATGAAGTTTCTACGTCAACGTATGGTTTTGCAGCAAATGTTTGTTTGAGGGTGATTTTTTCAATTTTCTGGTTTTTCCCATTCATTTCTCTTTTTTGGAATTTCGCTTTTTCCCATAAGAATGAATGGGAAAATCGGAACTCCTCAAACCAACATGCACTACGTCACCATACTTTTAGATAGAAACTTCATTTTAATTTAAAGAATTCAAGAATCTTGTGGTCTGTTTGTGTACCGAGTTGCATATTGATAGCTTGTACCGTTTTTCAGCAGCACCTTGTCTAACACACTTTGGTCAAAATGACACAGACCGTGGGGTCTGCAGACAGGATCTGTCATCATGGCAAACTTGGCTCACTCCCCTGCTGCAGCTATATAGAGGGCCTCTATAGGAAGCCATTTCCGTCATACCTCCGGAACGGTTCATCGCACACACACAAATGATACATCAAAACGTGCGGCTCAGCTCCGGGCAGTGTGCTTGGCTTCTTCGCAACAAAACTCAAGTTTTTGGCCCCATTAGGGGCCAAAAAGTGCTCCAAAAGAGCAAAAAAATCCCATAAGAAATGAATGGGAAAAAAACTGCAAACAATAGTGTACTTTGCTTGTTCAACAGCTTCAGACCCGATCTTCAGACCCTGGGGACGTTCCTGCTTCTTGCTCTATTTCTTCTCTATCTCTCTCTGCGCTCCGTGCAACTTCTTTTCTCTCCTTTTACAATCGGGGACATTTTCGGGGAGAGTTTTAAACGGGACGTCAAGCTAATCTATGCAAGCTTTCTGTGTTTCATTTTGAAGTTTGATGGATGTTTATTCTGATACTGTAACGATAATTTCCGGTTTGGTGTGATCTGATTGGTTTAGACTTGAGCAGTAAATGCTCAAATAGACCTGCTATCTATATGGAGCACTTGGGAGCGGCAAGTCGCAGCTGAGTTCTCCTGGGATGTTCTTGAACCGCTCGATGTAGAAGAGGTCTTCATTGATTTTAATGGATGATAATTGCAGCCGTTAGCTCGCCGCTGCAGTAAGGTGCCGCTCATGCATTCTGTGGAATATCGGGGTTAGGATCAACTGCCTCCATGTTGATAGCACCTTCCTAGAGCAACTTTGATTACCCAAAGGTCTACAGAGGTGGGGCTCAAAGGGTCTGTTCCAGGTCCCCCATGGGGTCTGGAGATTGAGTTTCAGGCCATTTGGTGGGAAATGGTAAATGTTCAAAGCCCTGTCCTTTGAAAATTGTGACTCAGATGAGGACTAAACCTACACATATCTGCTCATCCAGGCCCTTTCTTCATCATAGAGATTCACAGCACCTTCATATATATATATATATAAATATATATATATATAGATAGATAGATATCTGCTCTGGAATGGCCTTCAGAATCTGATGATCTAGTTGGCTATAGCTTTTACAGCCCCTGATTTCTGAACCCAGCCCTTATATGTTACGCTCAACACTTTGAGGTAAGAGGTTGAAATGCGTCTATGTTCATCAGGAGGTCAAGAGCATCCAGCATGCCGAGTTTCAGTCTCCTACTACCTCTGAAAGTATCTGAAATGGCTGCAAGCAATTAAATGACAACTGCCACCAGCCAAGGGTGACATGGCAGCATCCCTCCGCTGGCAACAGCGCTGTCTCTCTCCCCATCAGGTGAAGCAGAACCAGAAGTCAGAACATCCATAGCAACCGAAGAATCCAAGCAACCACCCTAACAACGGTGGAAAGATCAGAAAAGTCTTAAAAACTCGCTTGCTTGTATGCTCCGATTGCTATGCACACTCCAGTTCTGACTTGGTTTGCTCCAGCTGACAGATTAAATTCTTCCCAGGCGTGTGTTGTGTCCCGGATCAGTCCCCAATGAAGATTTATTTCCATTAGCTTCTTTCAACTCAACTCAACTCAACTTTATTTGTTTTAAGTGCCATATCATAACAGCTGTTATCTCAGAGCACTTTACAAGGAGAGCAACAATGTATACATAGTGAAAAACCCCCTGTCCTTAGACCCTCGCAAAGGCTGAGGAACAACTCCCAAGAAAAACCCTGAC
Source organism: Karalla daura (assembly GCA_029224185.1). Lineage (NCBI taxonomy): Eukaryota > Metazoa > Chordata > Actinopteri > Chaetodontiformes > Leiognathidae > Karalla > Karalla daura. The sequence continues at coordinate 787,519 of CM055198.1, forward strand.
AGGGAAAAAAAGGGGAGAAACCTCAGGGTGAGAGACAGAGGAGGGGATCCTCACCCAGGACGGACAGGCGGGCACAAGCAAAACATTATTAATGGCTAACAGTTCAGGATATAAATAAATCAATGAGTTGAATTGAATCAGTCCATAGTAGCAGGCAGGAGGAACCGCAGTGAGATGAGCCGGGTAGAGGTGGTCCTGGATCCAGCTCAGCATTGATGGAAGCCGGGAGGGAAAAATAAAAATAATAAAAATAAAATGAAAAATAAAATGAAAAATAAAAATAAGATAAAAAAGAAAATGAAGAATTAAAAAATAAAATATTAATAAAATTAAAATAATAAAAATAAATAAAAATTGAAAGATAAAAAGGAGAGGAAGGAGTGCTGGAGGAGGAGAGTGAGTGTCTATGAACTCCAGATCATCATGGAGAAGCTTTCTGTTTTCCTGTTTGTCATGGACACATATACAATAAAGCTGCACGATTTACTGACAAACTTCCACATTTACTCTTTCTCAAAACAGAGACACAGGAATCACCACTAAACTAGCACTAAAAACTGCATGTGTTTATGTTTACAAACATTATTTTTTCTCACTAAATAAATATATATGTCATGGTTACACATGTCCATCGACATAGATGTTCCCTTAAGGCTGATGTCAGTGCCTGGAGTTGATTTGTTGATTTTTTCAACATTTTTCTATATTAATTGCTTATAAACTTTTTCCCTAGACTATGGTTATCGTTTTTCGAAGTCATAATGCATGTAATGTAAATGAAATTCAGATGGTCTCTAATAACCGGCATTCTGCACACCGGTCATATAACCAGGGCACTGTGACAAAAAATTCACAAACAACAAATACTACAAAATTTGGAGGTCTAGATTTTGTATTTTTTGCACAAAAGGTGAGTGAGAACAGATTGCGCTGGGGATTATCTTCAGAGAAAAGAGATTTTCTACTTTTAATTGAGAGCATATTGAAAATAATATATAATTGTGATTTTTAATGCTATAATAATGCAATAATGAATATAGAGTAGCATTCAGCAGCTGAATCGCATCCAGTTTGGACAGGAGAAGCTCCTGGGAGCTGATGTGTCTGAATATCTGCAAACTGCCTGAGTAGAGGCCAACTCCCTTCTTCCTCCTCAAGCTCTCCATCCAAATACCAAATAAATTAATTTCTGAAAAACAGCATTTTATTAGTTTTTATCCACAGTTGCAAAACAATCCAAAAAATTCTTTCTTTGAGCACTGTGGAAAACAAATTGGCACATTAGCCACTTCATGGATGAAAGAGGCTCTCTTACCCCTTCCTTCAGGGCAGGCCAGGGGATCTGCGAGTGTGTCGATTCAGAAGCATTCTCTTTGCTTTATCATTGAGCATGACAGTATGGGGCTGGGGCACAAGACTCAGATGGGGGCCAGATGCCAGATGTCAGCCATTAACTCTTTCTCTCTCTCTCCTCTCACTACAAGCACAAATACATATGCACACCCTCCAACGCTGGCTCCCTCTGTTCCCTTTGGCAAGCCCAAGCTGTTTGCTTTTGTGGTCTGATGAGCCCTCTCTATTTATCTGTTATTACAGTGGAATTGTAAGATCCAAAAACCAAGAGGGAGCCTGTGGTGTGTGCCAGCAGTGTTGGCTTAAGGTCCCCTTCTACTGCCTCTCTTTTCGTCTTCAAACTTCACTTTCATTTACATCCATTTACTTGACTGATAAAGCACTAGCTGACATGAAGAAACCACTCAATCTGTCTGTGTATAAATTCCAAATTGGAACTTCATTTGTATTAACAGTTAACTGACTTTTTGCCTCCCACCACCCTGCCTGGCAACATACTCACTGCACCCAACACTGCTTCAGAAGAGCTTTCAGCAACGCTAATGAGGATTAGCATGTTTGTGTTGTGTATGTGTGTCCTTTTGGCAAAAGGCTGTTTTGCAGGAAGTAAAAGTAATTCATGCATGGCATGTTTCAGTGGGTTTTGCACTGGATGGACATTCCATGCAAACTGGTGCTAGTATGTGGTTTTGTAATTAAAGAGCCACGTAGTACCCTAGAGTATATAAGTGAATAACCAATATATTCCACTGACACCACAGGTGATCTCCAATTTAATACTCATGGTGATAATATGGCACAATTGCAGAGGTAATATTAACAAAAACAAAAAAAAAATCTTCACTTCACACTCCATTTATTTATTTACCTTCCAGTTAACTACCTAGTTCTGCACCTGTGTTAAGAATTGCACCTTAAAAGAAGACTTTTGGTTATCACAATTTTTTGCTACAATTTTATTCACAGCAAGATTTTGAAAATCACTTCAAATGGTGGTAATAAGCTAAAGCAAAGTCAAACTGTTGTTTTTTTCCCCTTTTCAATGACAGTCACCCACATATCTTTGAATATGTGCAGATGTGTATGGTACAATATACTGAACCCCAAATTTCCACTGATGCTGTGTCATCAGGTGGCAATGTGTGTGTGGTTAAAAGCTACTGGTTAAGCAGAGAAATCGTGTACAGTAGCCTCTGCCACCAGTGTATAAATCGGTGTGAATGAGTGAATGTGACTGTGTAGAACAGTCTGTGAAGTGCTTCGAGTAGTCATGAAGACTAGAAAAGCACTATATAAGAACCAGTACATTTACAGATGATGTACATTAAGTTCAGAAATAAACATTGTAGCATTTTGCTGCAAAATCTGGATGCTATTTTTGAACCTGTGTGCAAATGCAAAATCATTGCTTGGAAAGCCGAGGTGATGATATAAGTTCAAGGTATAGTGTTTCCACAATGAGTTCAAAAGTTTGTTTAGCAGGATAATGTCAATTGGCATCATCGACATACAACTTGGCCTGGAAAATAAAAACATTTCTTCAGTTGACTGTAAGGACAAGTGCTGAGTGTATCTACTGGCAGACAAGGAGAAATGAAAATCTAAAAATTTGCCAGCAAACATGCTAGTTGCTGCAGATTTCTCTGAAAACTATCTCTAATTAACTCTAATTCTATCTAAATCATTATCAATGTGAGTGCTATTTGTCATAATTTGTACAGTATGCTGTAAGAGTCCATGTTGATGAAGAAGAAAGATGTATGTATATATAATACTTTAGTGGACCTGTGAATGGGGACATTTGGACACACAAGCAGACTGAAAAACGGGAGGCCTCAAAGACAATGGGCAGTGTTACAAGCACTCCAGGGCTTCTGGTGTAGCCTGGTGGTGGCTGAAGGATAGGCGCCAAGCCCCAGGTCCCATCAGTGTCAGGCCCTGTCAGTCAACTCATGCTGCTTCTCCTGGGGCTTTCATCCCCTCCACAGCCCTGGCCGTCCCTTTCTCTGGTCCGGCCAGTACCATCAAAGGCTGATTTTCCATGCCGGCGGGCCAGCCACAGAAATTGGCAGTCAGGAACAGGTGGGAGGCATGGCAGGCAGGGTGAGGATGCACAGGCCAGAGACCCAGCATCTGAGCCTGGGGAGGAAGCTGGGCTCTAGCCAGTAACTGAGCTGAAAATAGGCCTGCCCTGATAAATGGGTCTGAAGGTTTAAGAGAAGAGGCAAAGAGAATTTACCTTGAACTACCAATGCATATACCACAAAACTATAAGATTTTAATAAGATCTAGTCATTCGCATTACTGCTATTTAAATAAAACATTAAAATATTTTAGGATCACTCACTTCATAAGTTAACAACATGCTGTTTTCATATCTTCTGTCTGTATGGATTTAACTGTATACAGCCAACTGCAATAGAGTGTGAGCATCTGAGCAGACAGTGGCACATAACTTGGACCCATAGCATTCTGAATTTGAGTCCTAGATTTTTTTTGTTCCATTCTGTCTGATGAAAAAATGTTTAAAGCCTCTATGGAGAATGGGCGATGGTTTTTGGGCTGTCACACCATTGAGGAGACTCATGCCATCAAACTTATTTTCCTCAGTCTCTCAGCCACACATCCTTTTTAGAGTTTACACTTCCCCTGCTGCCTTCCATTTTATGCTGGCCTAAATGAGACAAAATCTATAGTATGTCTTTAAGAATCTCATGATGGTGTTGTGACATTGACCTAGCTGGTTAGTTCTGGTTCCATGCCTAGACCTCATGTCCCTTGACCTGTACAAACACATATACAACACACATGTGCTAAAGCACCAGACCCCAGGTGCACCAAGAGGAGCAGTTGAATTTGATTATTACCCTTTCTTCCTCATGTTTGGGTTTTTTTTATTGGGCCACTCTGAAGGCACCACTGTGGTCCCAATGGTGCACAGGAGAGAGATGGATAGGAGAGGGGAAGATGAGTGGGGCAGGTTAAGAATCAGGCTGGGTAGGATGAGTGGCAAGTGGAGGCAAGAGATCAGGAGCATGTATCAGCACCATCAGAACAGCATACCACAAGCATACAACAGAGCAAGCACTGGGGAGTGAGAAAAAATAAAATCACACAAGAAAGATGGGTGCGTGTGTGCGTGTGTTTGTGTGTGTGTGGAGGGGGGTCAACTGTCAGTGTGACTGCTGGCTGATATAAAAACAGTGGCAGAGGTGGTGGATGAGGCAGATGACGAATTTGCGGAAGACACTCATCCATCCTTGTGAGGGATTTGCAGGCAAAGAGTCATGTACACATTTAAGACAGGTGTGTGTGTGTGTGTGTAGGATGTGGGTGTGATTGACTGTTGATACAATTTATTGTTATACCAATGTTGTTGAATGTGCAAGTACATCTGGCTTGCTGGTACACTGAGGTGTAATGCAAGGAGACGGGGCATGTTAGTGTTGTATACTTCTATGACAAATCCCTCTGAAGTAGCACGATTATGACAGGCCCTCATCCTGGAAAAAAAACAATTTAAACCTGTTTTGTAACTCTGTAGAGGCTTATCCATAACCCTCACCACTATGAGTATTGTCCAACTCTGTCTTATAGCACCAAACACTGGCTATAATGACACTAGGAATGTGAGCATGTCAGAGTAGAGAAGATCAATTGGTAAACATACACACTAGACTCAGATACACTTTTACATCATTGTCCTGATTTTTAGAGAAGAGCTATAGTGGCAGGTGAATTATTGTTCAAATTGGGCCCAAAGCTACAGTTTTTTAAATTACCATCCACAACTTTAGTGAACCGGGTGGAAAAATAAATGTAAATGGCTATTTTTGTGAAGTACAATCTCTATCTCTATATTTTTGGAGTGAAATACAAAGAAGTTTATTACAGTTAACACACTGAATCAATAGAGAATTCTCTATTAAATGCAGTGTGTTAACTGTAATAAACTTTGTCAACTCAACTTATTTATTTTAAATGCCTGTTCATAACGGACATTATCTCACTTTACAAAATGAGCAACAATATATACAGAGAAGTGACAGTGAACACCCTCTACCCTTAGACCCTCACAAAGGCTGAGGAATGACTCCCAAGAAAGGGGGGGACAAGAAAAGTTGAAACCTAAGGGTGAGAGACAGAGGAGGGGTTCCTCACCTAGGATGGACAGGCGGGCAGAGGCAAGACAGTATACAGAGATAGATGGATTGATGGCTAACAATTTAGATTTCAGTTTTGAGGTAAGATGAGGCCATATAAGAAACATTGCATGCAGCATGAAGGATAGAACTCAGCTTCTATGGGGTCTGGGAGTGGAGAAAGCCACGGAGAAAGACTCTGGGGACGTGGGATCCCCGATCAATATGTTAGCCCCACGCAGTCAATGAATAATTATAGAGAGGAGGAAGGTGGAAGATAGATGAGGAGAGACAGAGGGGAGGGTGAGAAGAAAGTGGGAACATGTGCCCAATTCAAATCCAAGAGAGAAAGGAGAAGATGGCAGTCTCAACCAATAGCAGTTTATCTAGTGCCTTGTCTGTGCCCAATCCACACCCACAAAGAGAGTGTCAAAAGTTGCAGTCAGCAGCCCAGAGTCAGCAACCATATGTAGGTTATTGAAGAACTTGATCAGAGTTGTTTCAGGAATGTGTAGTGGGCAAAAACGAGACTGCAACTGATAATATAAATGATGGCTGGTACCGGCCCAGTACCAACTGATCCACAGACCGGTACTGGTCCGTGGCCCGGGGTTTGGGGACCACTGGTTTAAGGCCACTATTGAAAAACAGTTGGATGGGTGGTTGATCCAGCGGGAGATGTAGAACTGTAGTTCTGGATAGTGTAAGATTGACTAAAAGACAGACAGTGACAGAAAGTGAGTAATGGGCCTCTAAAGTCAAATGATGGAGTTTAAAATTTCAACTCTTCATCAAGACAAAATCATAACAAATTTCAGTTTCAAGAGCATGGTTATTGTTAGTGATCAAATCACTCTTTCTACCATTCTTATAACCTTGCACTATAATGAAAACAAGCATAATAGTGATAACTGAGGATGTTTTGGCCACATATACACCATAAACACATAAACACCATAAAGCATCACCAGAATCAAACTGCAGATGAAAAGTGATTGTGATTGTGAAATTGTGATCCCACTTCCTAAACAGCATATGTGACAAATAGTCAGTGAGACATCTGCCTCATATAAAACAGTGATGTCCATGCTAACCTATTAGCACATGGTCCCATGTAATTCTGACCCTTCCCTGCCCCCCTGCTCTGCTGTAGTGCAATTTCAATCAGCACACAATCATGTGTGGATTAGAATCTGGCAAAAGTTGTGTACAGTTTGCAGCCTGCTTGCCTCTTTTCCACATTGCTTGTGCATCTTCCGTGGATGCCATAACATGAATGCCCACAATAGTTTCCAAAGAACGATGGTGTAAAGAAACGGTGGATACATCCAAACCACCACCAAAAACCAAGCTCTGCAGTCTCCACTTCACTTCAGATAGTTACACCAGACCCTACAACAATGTAACTTAATTCCTCAAGAGTCCATTGGCACTCATCAATGGGGTCAAATATAACCATCCCGCTCAACAGCAACATCCTCACTCTGTCAGCAGCAGGTGCCAGCATCACCGCTACCACCATTACTTGCTCGCCAGAGAATGTAAGTGTGTGATCATGTCATCAATAGCTACTTAATAGTTTCTGCACATCTGATTTGGTTAGTTCAACCAGACCGGACTTGCTTGGTGAGAGCTCAAATGCAAGCTCATACAGATTGTTGTGACTATCACCACAATCATAATAGCCCTGTTAGGTGTTAAAGTGAAGGCCTGTGTGTGAGATGTACGTCTATTACTTGTCTAGCAGTCAGTTTAGTAATTTGCATGCAGTACCACAGTTGTCCCGCAGCGACTGGCTGTGCTCTGTGGTTACAGTAAGCCAGCAGGGCATCTCAGCAGCAGTTTGCTAATTTGCAGACTGAGCGCTTCTGTCAAATTAGTCACCATTATTAAAAGTTATGATTTTCAGGATTTTTGCTCCCTGAGATTAATATTCATAGTTATACAACTGTTACACCTGTGTACTAACTAGAATCAAAGCTGGCCCACATGAAGCACAGTTCTGTAGTGAAGTGTGGGGTCTATGAAAATTAAAGTTATAGTTAATGAAAAATTATGATTTTGGGGCCAAAATATCATATTTTCCAGTCAGATCATTATTGAATATATGCAACACCTACCAGGGAATGCAAGCCTCACATGGGGCAATGTTTATGTTGTGACTATGAACACAATCACAATATAATATTTGGATGCTCTCAACAGGCTCTCAAACAGGGCCTCCTATAAATTGGCCTTACACCGCTGGAGGTGAGACAGCTCATATGCAGCTCACTCAGGGTGCCAAACACTGGGACCTATTGGAGGAAAACCTGGATTATTAGCTTATTATTTATTCGGGTCCAAGCAACAAAGTGGCAAGAACCCTCTTAAATCTGCTGTGTTTATTAGGGTCCGAGCAACGAAGTTGCGACAACCCTATTAAAACTCTCCTGTTTCTTTTCATTATTATTATTATGATTATTATTATCATTATGATTTTCGGGAATAAGTAGTCGCTTTTTGGGGGGCCTGAGCATGCTTGAAAACACACCATTTGCGAAGAATTTTATATTTTTAAGTTGTTCAAAGTGCACGGGGTATGATTGCGCTACAGTGCCACCTTGACCACCCTGGTCAATGAGGATTTTTTTTCAACTTTGTCGTAGGCACACAAAAATGAGTATGTAAATGCATCATAAAGAGATACACAAAAAAGTCTCTTGACACAATGACCATAACCTGACAGAAAGGTGTCCATTTTGATTTGAATTTTCAAATTTCAAAAACATCTCCTCCAAGGGGGTTAACCCAATTGGCTTCAAATTTGGCATAGATCATTTATAGACCAAGCTGAAAAAATGTTATATATGGAATTAGATTTTCTCAAACAGCTTGGCCACTAGCGCATGACAAAGTTTGGCATGCAAATTTGTCATCAAAATTTTGAAATGGCCTTTTGGGCAGGTGCTTCATAGTAGAAAATTCAAAATTGCTGGACATAATTGCATTGTATGCCTGAATAGCCAGGTAATGGCCTAGTCAATGGGCGTGGCTAAATGTTTCGACTGCGCCAACTAGAAATTTTCAAATGACCCTCCACATAAGGGTTTTTATGGAGTAGAAGGATGAAACTTTCTATTTTTATAGACTTTGTTCAGATGCATAAAAAAGTCTCTTGCACCAATGGTTAAAACTAAACAGAAATACATTAATTTTAGATCAAAATGTCTTCATGGGGGCGCTGTAAAAGAAAGCATGGAAATTCCCCAATGTCTTTAAACGTAGCACCGTCACATGACCCTTGTCAACATGGCCATCTATCTATCTACATTACGCGACCATTCAGGTTACGGAACCAATTTTGATGGTCTCATAAACATAAAACTTTACAATTATATAATTATTGAACAATAATAGTAGAAGTCATTATTAACATATGTGGGATTAGATAATCGCTTGTATTATCAGTTGATATAGTTATTTTAGTGTTTTGGCCCATCCCCTGCCTTTCAGACGTCCACATACTGTATATTGGTCTCAAATGTCAGGATGGGTTTGTGAGACCTAAACTTGTGTGTCCCACAGCGACATTAGGGGCCACACGAGGTACTGCAGATACATACATTTACATTTTTCCGGGAAAATATACACAATAATCCGCCAAATTATACACATGGAGCACATGACCGTATGTGACTGGCGGGAATTTCAGCGGCTTGCAGTACGCACCACCCAGGACCAGAGAGAGGCATGAACATTGAAAATTAAGTACTTTCATATGTTTTATTTTATACATATATGATTGATAGCCTTGCCAGACTTAAGAAGCTTCAGATTATGTAATTAATTGTGTTCATTCTGGTTGTGTTCATGCTAATAGACTAGTTAGAAATTCCCAGAAACTAGGAAGTTATCTGATAACAACTGGTTCTCTATATATGATGATTTTTTATTTCGTTAAATGTGTGTCAGCTTTCATGGAATCTTCCATCAGCGAGATAAACAACATAAAATCCATTTTGTTAAGCGGTAAAGAGACTGTGTGAACACTGATTTCTTTTTTTGACCATCAAATGAATATTTCAATCTCACATTATTGAGATTGAAATAGTGCTTCAAATACTGTCTGGCTGCGTTTTTAAACCGTTTAACATGGCGATCTTGAACACAACTTTGACTTTCAGTCGTAGTGCCCTCCTCCATCCTGAACAGGCTCCACTGTGAAGCTGGGTTTTGGGAGAGAGACCATTTTGTCCTTTTTAAAAACGCAGGATTACGAGCACAGTGTACTTTTTTGTGTCATGCGAGAATGTGTCTCCCTCGTTGTTCGCATCATGTTTATTACAACCGGATCGTAGCCGGACAGGGGCAGGCCCGGAGCTCGGGTTAACGCCTTTAGCACCTCAGCTAGCTAAATAAGATAAATAAATAAGATAAGATAAAGCTAATTTTGACATCACAGTTCCTCTAGGTTTCAATCAGTCATCAAAGGTAAGTTTTTTCTGTAAACACCGAGTGTTAGTGCTAGATTCTGTATGGTGTGTTTTTTGTGTGTTTTTGTGCATTAGCAAACCTTATGTCAGTTCCCCTTATGATTGCCTTTTTTTAATCGAAATTATAATGTTCATAGAAAAATATGCCTTTTTCCATCATAAATTGTGAACTGTGAGCATTCAACATCCTTTAAAAAAATGACTGATCCCTGTTTTTAATCAATTTGGATCAGTTTTTAGTCTGTTGATTGCTTTTTGGTCAATTTTCAGGTTGGGCTTAGGTCAGTTTTGGTTGGTATTTGATCCGTTGGTTGGTTTTTGGTCAGGTCATTTTAGTAGGTTTTGGTCAATTGTGGTCAAGTCAGTACACTGTCAGTGTAGATTCAAACACAGGATATGTTCTAGAACGACCTGAAACAATGCTAACTTGTTGCTTCTGTTCATGACTAAGATTCAGTAGGGTCATACAGTAAAAGACAGTATCAGTGTTTAACATCCTTTAAAAGAACAACTGAACTCTGTTTTGGATAATTTTGGGGCAGTTTATAGTCTATTGATTGGTTTTTGGTCAATTATCAGGTTGAGCTTGGAACAGTTTTGGTTAGTTTTTTGGTCAGATTTCGTAGGTTTTGGTAAGAACCCACTATCCCACCTACTTTGGCCTTTTTATAACAACAACACAAAACAATTTTAACTTTTCTGAGAAAGATTTGACTTTTTATAACATAAATTAAGAACTCTGAGCATTTAACGTCCTTTAGAAAATCAACTGACCCCTGTTTTGAATCCATTTGGGTCAGTTTTTAGTCTGTTGATTGGTTTTTGATCAATTTTCAGGTTGGGCTTAGGTCAGATTTGGTTGGCATTTGATCTGTTGGTTGATTTTTGGTCAGGTGTAGTAGGTTTTGGTCAATTGTGGTCAGGTTTTCAGGTCTTAATCAACTAGGTTTGTCAGTACACAAAACACAGGAAATGTTTTAAAACAACCTGAAACAATGCTAACGTACTGCTTCTGTTCATGACTAAGATTCAGTATGGCGTTTGTGTGTGTTTGTTGTGTTTGCATGATCATGGTTATGTGAGAACACAGTGAGAAGCTCCAATGTGAGGATCAGGGTGAGAATCAAAATCTGTCAGGAGAAAGACTTGTGTGTGTCCGTTAGGGATACCAGGTCATACAGTTAAAGACAGGATCACATCATGGACCTACACTGAAATGCATTAGAGAAGGTCATTGTCACTTGGCTTTGTGATCCAGCGGTTAGCAGCTCTTATCATACTGTAATCTTTTTTAACTGCTCAGAACTGGTACAAACAGATACTTATTGAAATGCTTTTCCAAAAGGATTTTTAAAACTTTTGGTTCAAATAGTGTAATGTGTGTCGGTTGGTAATAGATTTGTGAAGGTAACAAAATAAATTCTCAAATTTACGTCACCAAAAATATTTTTTTTTCTAAGATCATGGTTAATATAAATACTTATAGCATATGTTAGAGACTCTCACAGACGCTTATATGTTATATTTTGACCATGTAACATTATGCAAATTACATTTTAAATAGTATGATCTGAGCAGTCCACTATGACAAAGGTATCCGGACGGCATCGGCATTTAATTTTTGTTGTGTTGAAGGTGTCTCATTTCTGAGTCTTTGACCTGGTTCCTTGATGTCTAAAAGTAATGCCACTAACATGTTTTGGCTGAAAAAACAACAGATTGGATTCTCTAACAGCTGGGTTCTCTACCGGGTTGTCTCGAATCATCAAATTGAGTATTTCAGCAGCACATGTGCTGAATTATAATATTAGACATGTCTTTTATTCTCCTCTGGTTCTCTCCTTTTGCGTTTCCATCAGAATATGGTTCCAACAACAGTGGAGAAACCTGCCCTCCATATACCAGCAGCCTCTCCCTCTACAGAACCAGTCACTTCTTCCCCTCATTGTAAAGCCCTCAAACCAGCGGCCTCTCTCTCTACAGCTGTGGAACCAGAGGCCTCTTCCTCTCCAGCCTTCGAACCAGCAGCCTCGGCCTCTACAGCTGTGGAACTAGAGGCCTCTTCCTCTCCAGCCCTCGAACCAGCAGCCTCGGCCTCTCTCTCTACAGCCGTGGAACCAGAGGGTTTCTCCCACAACAGAACCAGTGGCCTCTACAGCCTTTGAACCAGAAGACTCTTCCACAGTGTTCCCTGAAGAGGTTTGTCCATATATTTGTTTGGTCTGACTTACAACACAGGAAGTGCTGATACAGAAACAATTTCTGCTTTTTGCATTTGGTATGCCTTATGTTTTCCTTGTATTTTAATCAGGATGAAAGCGACTTCAGTGAAGAGGAGCCATCAGATGATGCATGTGATCCAGAATACATTCCGGGCTCAGCAAGTGACACAGAAGATGAGGAACCAGTGAACAGCTTGCTAACCTCAACATTCCAGGATGTTGAAGAACCTCTTAGTTCTAAGGATTGTGTCCTTGATCACAACTTTTACACTGGAGACTCTTCTATCAACACAGTACCCTCAACCAGTGTTGTAAGGCCAGGGCAAAATTTCTGCTTAATTTGCAAGGAGTTTCATTTCAAAATAGCGCAGCATTTCAGAACTCACATTAAACAGGATACTGACATTGCATATGCCCTAAGTCTCCCAGCTGGCTCTAGTACAAGGAAGAAGATCCTGGAGAATCTTCGCAACAGGGGAAACTTCGAGTATAATAGCGAAGAGCTAAAAAAAGGAAGTGGGCAGCTTAAAGTGAAGCGCAGAGCTAAGAAGGCTGAATGTAAAAAATATGAATATTGTTCATATATGTTTTTACAACCAGAACGTTGGAGACACAGAAAAAGGCGCTCCTCCAAGACAGATGAACAAGAGCATCAAGGAAGAAAAAGGGTGCTTGGTCTTGTATCTGCAATGAAGACAGCATGTTCAAGCATGGTTAATGAAGGTTTGCTTAAGCTGTTGAGCCGTATGCATGATGATGACATTGCTAGTCTCATCCGAAATGATTTTTGCCTTCTTTGGTATGCTAACACCCTTTTCAGCAAACATGGACATGACCGTTCAAAACATGAATATATATGCCAGAAAATAAGGCAGCTGGGAAGATTCCTGCTCAAAAGCTCCTCTATCCTAACATTAGAGGATGCTCTAAAACCAGGAAATTTCATGACAGTAGTTGAAGCAGTGACGGAAACGGTAGGATTCGACAAAAGTGAGAACAGCTCTAAAACGCCAAGCCTTGCACTTAAAATCAGACACTCATTGATGTAAGTCAGCAACATTATTCATTGTCATGCGCTGATGTCTGGAGATGACAACTTAACTAAATCCTCAAAAGCTTTTCAAAAGCTTTATCATGCAAAATGGACAGAATGCATATCCCACTGTGTTTTGACCACTATGAGTGACCTGAAATATAACAAACCAGCCAAAATGGCACTTACTGACGATGTAACAGAACTGAACAAACATCCTGACAAAAGCAGAAGCAGCGACTGCTGCACTGAAGGAGTCGTCGTCAGAACTACTCGAACCTAGCCAAGTTTCGCTGAAATAAAACTGAAGAATTTCCTTTAAAGAAACAAAGAAGCAAACACCCTTGATGAATTTGGGCTGTCGGAGTATGAAAAGAAACTCTGCACATATTTCGAACGGGTTGAGCTAAAAGGAAAAAGGGAGAAAGGTGGCAGTGCTACTGACATCTGAAATGATGAATGCCGTTAACTTGATGATTGAGAAGAGGAAAGAATGTGGTGTCCCGGACCAGAATGACTACTTGTTTGCTGTACCAAATTGCCTCACTCACTACAGGGGACATCAGTGTCTCAAAAAGCTGGCAGATGAGTGTGGTGCCAGGAGGCCAGAGTACCTACGATCTACTCAACTGCGGAAAGACATAGCAACCACATCACAGATTCTAAACTTGAAGAGCAATGAGCTAGATCAGCTTGCAGACTTAATGGGGCACAACATATCGGTGCACAGAGTTCTACCGTCTCTCCAAGCCTACCATACAGAGTGCCAGAAAATCAAAGTTGCTCCTTGCACTGGAAAAGGGAAAGATGCATCAGCTGAAACGAAAATCTCTTGATGAGACTGAATGTTATTAATGTAATTTGTTAAATAATCAAATGACTCACTTTCCCATTATTTGTCCAGATTTCACTGATGATGATGAAGATGATGATGAAGATGAGAGTGAGGAGGAACAACCCATGGGTGGTAACGAAGCAGAGGGAGCTAGTCCTCATGAATTGAATGGTAAGTATTTTGAATGTGATCATGTTGGTGTTGGCAACTGGCTGTGGCTCCTCCTAATTTATTACACATTCCACCATTTAATTTTTTAATACTGCGTAGATCCTGGTCACTATGTACAATGGCTTGAGATATTAGATCATTCTGGATCGTTGTAGCATATACATATATTTTTTTGTATTGTCAGAGACCAAGAATAAACTAGAAAAGCACTCAGAGCTCAGACCTCCACTGAGGCAGCCCAGTTCCTATGAATGTTGGAAATTAGCATTTATTAAACCTGCGCTCTGGGTTTTTCCTCAAACATTTGTAGGTCAAATAACAAACTGTAAATAATGTTATATAAATATAAAACTGAGAAATGCATACTAATTAATAAAATGCATTTACTATGGTCTCCAGTTGAACACTTTTCAAATGTAAACATGGATGCTACTGAAGTAGACAGAAACATGGACACTGCTGATGCAGTGCTACTGACTCAGATACAAAGTTAAAAGTTTTTTATGATGGGAAGAGGAGTCAACATATCGATAAACAAAACATGAGCCTTTTACAGTGGATACAGGTTTGAGTTGGAGTGAGTAAGAGGTGTTGATTCTCCCATTGATTCTCATGGTTAGTCATTGATGATATCCAGAATAAATAAAAATGTATTCAGCCATACTAACAATTATGTTACCTTATTTGTTTTCAGAGCACAAGGCAAAACAAAACGACCATGGACCAGAGTTGAAGAAAATGCTGTGCTGCGACATTTCAAGTCGCACATAATTAAAGGGCGTTTGGCATCAACTAAGGAGTGTATGATGTGCAAAGAATGTGAAGAGCCTGCACTGAGAAATAGAACGTGCCAATATATAAGGGACTTTGTGAGAACTTTTGAGAACTTTTAAGCGGCGAAACCTTCATCCGCGCTGATTAACTAGAATAGTTGTCTACCATACAATATACCACTAGGTGTTTTTAGTTTCTGTGTTCTATATGATCAGACCTTGTGGTGTTTATGTCTTTAATACAATGAGGTGGGTTGTGTTTGTGTGTTCGACATAAACAGACCTTATAATGTCTGTCAGTCTCTAATACCATGAGGTGGATTGTGTTTGTGTGTTTAATGTGAACAGTCCTCATAAACACCTTTGGTTCCATAAAACACGATTTGAGATGACCCCATAAGCCTATGAAAAGTCAGATTCTTTTCTAAAAGAAAAATGACTGTTTCGAAGTCAGATTTGTGTTTTGCTAATTCAATAAAAATTTTTGATATGTGTTTCGTGTTCACAGGTTGTTGCGTTAGGTGTGTCCCTGTAAACCACCGCCATGCGGGAATTTACAAAATTGGTCTCTTAAACCAAATATGCCTGTGTGTGTGTGTGGACGTGCGCGTGCGCGTCCACATGTGAACACGGGCCTATGGGCGAAGACTAAGGGCCTAAAACAACAAGACAAGGTGAAATGGGTGAAGTAAAGGTTTCTAAGTGAGCATACACTGACAGCATGTAGGTAATCATATTAGCTCTGTGCTAAGTGGTTAGCTGTGCTATTAGATATTAGCTTCTCTGCCCAAAACAATAGCCTCGCATGTCACGTGGTTTTCTTGTATTCCTCGGTGCAGTTCGTCTCTGTCTGTGCCTCGGCATCCTGCGTCCCCATGGCAACGCGCTGTTGCGCGTGCAGTAGCTGATGCGAAGTCTCATGTTGCTCTGCTCTGCTAGCGATTCTCGTGTGGAATCCCTTCTCTCCCCTAGCACACAGTGCTGGACCACACTGTCCTTGTGGGTCCGTTTTGTGATCCTGTTTGCGGATCGAGGCGGCGCAGCAGATGCGACCAGTAACTTTCAGGCTTGGAAAACTGAAGCGGCAATGGCGTCTCATGCACTTATATGCGGCACTGACCAGACTTCCCATGGTTACTTCTGAGAAGTGAAAGGGAGAGTGGGGGGGGGGGGGGGGGGGGGTGGAGCCGCTGTTGCCCATAGGAACCTCGGCTGCCGGCTGAGGAGCAGTGTTGCTCCTTGAGTCCGGGGTGTGGAGACAACGTGATCTCTTTCAGATCATGTGTGGCAGAGAGCTGATTTCTAACCCAGTCAAGAGGTGCGGTGGGAAGAGTGGCACTGGTAGAAAAAGACAAGGAAAAATGAGTTGCTCATCTCTTGCTTAACCTCATCTCATCTCATGTTTGTATCATTCTGTGATCATTTGTTTCTGAGTTACTTCTCCTAAGGGTCCCTAAGGAGAAACAGATAAGCTAAAAAGAGACAAGACACCATTAAGACAAAGGAGATTGAATTGAGAAAACCATTTGAGCAATAATTGAGAAGTGGGATAAACAGAGATCTCATAATTGTATAGCCCTGATCTCAATTTTGTGTTGGTTATTTGAAGGAGAATGAAAGAGAATAACATGACATTAATCTGAGACTTTTATGAGACAAATCTGAGAAGTATGAGCCTTAAAAAGAGATCTTATCATTGTGTCCAATGTCTCTTCCATCTATTTATTTCTCTTAAATGTCTTACTGAAGCTATATATGAGAATATCTGAGCTGTAGCTGAGAAATACAGGACCAAATTGAGTTTAAGGTTACTACTAAGGTATTAAATGAAAGACACCCACACAGAGTTGCAATAGAACACCATTTATTAAATACTTCATCACAAAGTTCATAGCTTCATAGTTGACAAGTGTGGAGGTGAGTAACATACTAAGTAACAAATGACAAAGCAGGTGATAAAAAAGCTAAAACAGTCAAGCATGACAAAGTATAAGCATGGCTATTAATAACAGAAAAAAATTGGGGGAAAGACTTCAATACCCTTCATGAAAAACTTTTAAAACAGTGGATTCAATCAAACTTAAGTTATCAAAATATCAACAGGCTTGCCAATGCTTATCGCAATGTTAACATATGAATGCACACAGACACACAGTCATTCCCTCTTGTTCCTTAGAAATAGTCGGTCACATTCAAACTCTGCAAAATTGAAATAAATACATATTTACAACTGAGCTGGAGACTCTTTCATCAGAGTCTTGGCATCTTGCATTAATCTGAAAGGAAAGAGAGGGGCAATGAGGAGATTGGATAGTAAGCAGTGGCAGTAGCACATATACGTGTAGTATCAGTAAAAAGTACATTTTGCAGAGTGGGATGCTGTTAAATTAAAAACTCCAGTTTACAAAAATCAATTTCACCTTAATACAGTTGTGTTTTGATCTGACCAATAAAGAAAGTCAATTAGGCTCATGGACAGAGAATTTGCTCTGGGGGATCAAATAGTTTGAAGTCTTCCATTTAAAGCCTAGAAGTTGCTGGAGAGGGGTGGTGGTGTTGTCACCTTTCTCTTTTCAAGACTGCCAGTCATCTGGCTCATGCCACACTTGCAGGGCTAATTTTTCTTTTTGTTTATAAAGAAAAGCAACACAGGCAAACTGAAAACAGGAAAAAGTGAATGCCATCACACTTACCTCTGTATCATCTCCAAAATAGTTATTGCCAACTGCAAGGGCACTTGCAGAATCAGCATTTCTCTGATTCTCATTTCTTTCAGTGCTGACCATCCAGTGGGTTGCATCAGTCAGACTTCTTCTTAAAACAACAAGCTTATCATGATGAAATTACAGAATATGACAAAGACACACATTGACGTGACGAGACTGTAATATATCTATTACTCAGCATGGTGATCCTGGTGTGGTTGGTAGTACCTCCCTCTCCACAGAAATCTTAGTGGAAGACACCTACAAAACACAATATTCCTTGTAATTTTAAGAGCAATGAGGGAAAAAAGGAGGGAACAACTGTTGGTGGCGTCACATAAGACCAACGTCGCCGACTATGACTGAAATGGTTAATAAACATTTCAACTGAAAAAAAGAAGGGATTTACTTACTCAAATAACTTGTAGTCATATGTGGAGGAGGGGGAAGGGTTCAACCCCCCTTTTCAGATACCGGCTGGAAAGTCTTTGTTGAAACCTGAACATGGTCCTGCAGCAGTCCCACCAAGATCCATACATATCTGGCAGCTCAAAAGAACAGTCAAGCAGCCCACTGCTTGAGTGCATCTGTGCGTGCATGTGTCAGATTTTACTTTAAAGATGCCATTGTACATGGCAAAGTGGCCGGTGAGTGTAAAGATGCTCTATTGGATTGAGATCTGGTGACTGTGGAGGCCATTTGAGTACAGTGAACTCATTGTCATGCTCAAGAAACCAGTCTGAGATGATTCTAGCTTTATGACATGGCGCATTATCCTGCTGAAAGTAGCCATCAGAAGTTGGGTACATTGTGGACATAAAGGGATGGACATGGTCAGCAACAATGCTCAGGTAGGCTGTGGCGTTGTAACGATGCTCAATTGGCACCAAGGGGCCCAAAAAGTGCCAAGAAAATATTCCCCACACCATTACACCACCACCAGCAGCCTGAACCGTTGATACAAGGCAGGATCCATGCTTTCATGTTGTTGACGCCAAATTCTGACCCTACCATCTGAATGTCGCAGCAGAAATCGAGACTCATCTGACCAGGCAACGTTTTTCCAATCTTCTATTGTCCAATTTCGATGAGCTTGTGCAAATTGTAGCCTCAGTTTCCTGTTCTTAGCTGAAAGGAGTGGCACCCGGCGTGGTCTTCTGCTGCTGTAGCCCATCTGCCTCAAAGTTAGACGTACTGTGCGTTCAGAAATGCTCTTCTGCCTACCTTGGTTGTAATGGGTGGTTATTTGAGTCACCGTTGTCTTTCTATCAGCTCGAACTAGTCTGGCCATTCTCCTCTGACCTCTGGCATCAACAAGGCATTTCCGCCCACAGAACTGCCGCTCACTGGATACTTTTTCTTTTTCGGACCATTCTCTGTAAACCCTAGAGATGGTTGTGCATGAAAATCCAACAACCATTCCACGTTCAAAGTCACTCAAATCACCTTTCTTCCCCATACTGATGCTCGGTTTGAACTGCAGGAGATTGTCTTGACCATGTCTACATGCCTAAATGCACTGAGTTGCCGCCATGTGATTGGCTGATTATAAATTAAGTGTTAACGAGCAGTTGGACAGGTGTACCAAATAAAGTGGCCCGTGAGTGTATGTCATGCTTCTGTCTGTCCTCTGCACCTTCGCTCCTCCTCTCTCTCTGCTCCTCCTGTCTTGTTGTGCTTTCTCCCTTGATTGGCTGGCAGCTGGCTCATCAGCCAGGTATTTAAGCTCACTTGTGTGAGGAGCCAATTGCCAGACTGTGCCTGTATCTTCCCTGTGATGCTGTTCAGCTCGTGTAGTGCTTCGTTCCTGCCCTGACCATTCTGATTCCTGTCTGGGTTGGTTTCCTGTTCGACTAGGTTTTGTTTTGTTGTTGAAATTGCAGAAATTCTACCCACCAGGCAAAAATATTCTGTGTGCACAAGTTAAGGCAATACAGTAAAATTTACAGCTAAAGAGGAACTCTCCAAGAACTGGAGAGGAAGAAAGGAAGATCTTCTTTAGAAGACTCAGCAATAAATCACATCTGGACTGCCTGTGCCGGGACTTGTTTGCAAAAGCAAGGGGGCTTTCTCCCCCACAGTACACAGAGGATGAAAGTTTTATCAAAGTGTAGGTCTACAAACACCACACTGCTAAGGAGTGTAGTTAGATCCATAAAAGCTTTCATACAAGTAGTCCAATCCTGAGGCGTTCGATCAGGGTAGGTGCCAGCTCTCCATCAACCAAAGAAGCTTTTTTCTCTTCTGCCCCATTGTACGAGTGTTTAGTGGCTCTGCATTAAACATGGATGCACTCCATCTTCAGCTCAGATACTTTCACTTTCTCCTGGTGAACTGAAACACTGCTATCAACCACATGGCTAAGAAACCTTGCAGATCTTTGACGGAAGTGACATTTCTTCTGCGCTAGCTTCAATGTGAGATGTGTTGAATCTTCCTTTTCAGAAGGACCAAAAAACATTCACCCCAGGGGAAGCATATTGTACTCTCACAGTTGAATGAGTGTTGTTAGGACCATGTACCGTATCTCATGGAAAAGGGTGTTGTAGAACCATGATTTCAGATACATGTTGTTGAAAAATGCATTTCAACAAGGAAAGGAAGGCAATCAGCCTGGTGGAGTAGTGGATGGATCATTGACTGTCTTGGCATTGACCCAACAGAAGTCTCCTAGACTAAGAAAAGCAATTAGGCATATTGACTCGCTGACCTACTGATGATGCCTCACAACTCAATGACAAACAGTGCTTCTCTCTGTTTCTAATAATGTGCTGGAAGGATACAGCAATAGGGTAACTGGAGTAGTAATTGTTAGTACTGTGAACATGATGGACAAATCCCTTTGCTTCCCCAAAATTCAGCTTGTCTTTCTGAAAGACATCCTCTGACCACTCGTACTACCTTGAAGGGGAGAGACCTTGAACCACCCACAATGTGACTTTGAAGCTTTCAAGCTTCAATCTAAATTGTATTTAAAGTGTCAGTCCAACACTGTTATTAGTTCTTTTTTCTCTTCTGTTACTGACTTTAATTTTCCATTCCTTTTAAATTTTGTGTTTGTGTTGAATTAAGAGCAGTAGATGATTAAGCTTCTTCTTAACATTATTCTGAATGTTATTTCATATTTCCCACTTCCACATTTCAGTCTATTCTGAGCAGTTGTAGATGGACATTTGGAGGTGCCAGCAATTATTAAGACCTGACAGCAATGCTAAGAGAAAAAGAACACTATTGTTGTAGTCATCTCTTTGAGGCCTTTTAGGAAATGCAGGTCAAAATTCATAACTTGTACCTTGACAGACATTACTCGAGAGCAGCACCACCTACGTGGCCTTTGTAAGAGCTTTCCAAACTTGTCTTTGTGTTTTGGACCTTGACTGCCCTGGCTATGGAGATGTTACACTTGAAGTATTAAAGTTGGTCATCCCTGCCTCGCTCAAAGACAGCAAAAAAATCATTCAGCCCTTGTCCAGACCGGATTTTTGACCGTTGGTCAATTGAGCTGATTTTTTTACATGCAAGACACATTTGGTGATTCTTGTTCACCACCAAATTTCTATTTAATTGTGATTCCTGCCTTCAAATTTGTACATAGTCATATTATAAATCCAGTAATTTTTACCATCCTGTCATTTCATGTGGAAACAACCAAGATGATTTCTGTCCATGATCTTTCTGCATGATCTTTCTATTGGGGGTGTGATTGTTTTGGAGCATGTTTTGTCCAAATTGTGGTTGCAGCTACATCTGGCCCCACTAACTTTGTAGATGTGTCAGTGCTCTTGGGAGCTGCTTTTCTTATTGTTTTAGCTGCTCCCATTCCCATGTCACAGGATCTTAAAGTTGGTAATTTTGGATGTTTGGCAAATCCTAACATCTATTTTAAATACTGTTCTACTTTGGGAAAGGTAGAGCTGAGTTCTCCTTCTGTTGATCTTTCAGAAAATGTGGGTTTCATCATCCTAAGACCATTTAAATCAGCAAAATTGCTACTGGTTGCTTAGTAACTTGTGCTTTGCCGTGCAGAAGGGGTCGCAGCGCTGTGCCCAGCTGCGCCCTATGAAGTGTATGCTGCACTTAACGTGATCAATCTGGGTTTAGAATCAAGTCCTTCTGGGGTTTTCATGGGGTCTGATACCTTAATGTATCATTCCTATGTCTATACGATATTTTCTGTAAATCTTGTCCACTCTTTTCTGTACTGTCACTTTCCAAAATGGGAATGGTTAAACTTTAACTCAACTTAAACTTTATTGATCCCTTTGGAATGACTCACTCAGGGTAATTTACATTTCCTGGTGCGGTTAGCCTGGTCAGAGAGCGAGAGGCGACAGCACCGAGGCGTGCCACCCTTAATTGTGTTCACACCGGCAGGCGGCAGACACGAAAAAGCGGCAAGTCTACATTCAAAACCAATGGAAATGGCGCGATGACACGCAACTTCTAATCGAGCAGCCCATCTCGCGTGCCTGGCGTGGCGCGAATGACGCGAATGACATGAATTAAGCATGAGGCCCGGCACAAATAATGGAACCATAGCATCTGGCACGTCAAAAAATGATGCAAGTGACGCTAATTGAAGGGGGCGAATGAAGCTTCAGAAGCGGTGTGACTGAAGTTGGAAAAATTGAGCTTTTCAGGCAACATAGTGCCACGACATCCAATCAGAGACAAGCCCAACGTTAATAACTGACATCAGAATGGAGGGAAGTTTGTCTTTAAATATGAAAGAGAAACTGATCGCCTGGTCCTGTATGACACCTCTGCTGTGTTTTACCGGGATTGTGGCAAGAAAAAAAGAGGCTTGGGCTCAAGTCAGCAAGGAGCTTGGGTTACCTGGTAAGTTGTGAGACCCTCTATGGCTTGTTTATTAGTTTACCGACTCTGACTGGTTTGCATGAGCATGGCAGACACACCTGTTTGTTACCAGTTATTAAAGCCATGTTTCCACATGCCCTGGAAAACCAGGGAAATGATAGACAAATTTTCCAATCATGGAAAACATATGGAAAATGATAAAAAACAGAAGGGGGTTAACTGTCCTGGAAGTGAGTGTCCTGGAAAATTATTCATCCTCCCTCCTGCCCCAAAAGGTAGTGCAAACAAGTTATACACGTCTCTTGTCACTTTATCTTTTGGACAATATGCGGCACAGAGCTGGTGGCTGGTGAGGCACTGACATCATCACTATGAGATGCATTTAAAATCACTCGTCACTATTACTTATTCTGCAGCCGAGTCGAGTAGTTGCAAGTAGTGCTGGGCGGTTCAGGACTCATCCGGGTTAATCACCCGGATCCTTTAAATGACTCATGAATCATGAATCCGAGGTCTCCATTGAACCGGATCCGCCGGGTCGTAACCGACAGTAATGAGTGGATCCACTGGTTAAACACACCCGGGTCTGTAACAGATCCCGGTGCATTAATACGGATCCGGCGAGACCTGAGTCCTAAGCCGCTAACTGACACTAACCCGGATCCGTGCGGATCCGGCGAATCCTGAGTCCTGATCCGCTAACCGACACTAACCCGGATCCGTGCGGATCCGGCGAATCCTGAGTCCTGATCCGCTAACCGACACTAACCCGGATCCGTGCGGATCCGGCGAAACCTGAGTCCTGATCCGCTAACCGACACTAACCCGGATCCGTGCGGATCCGGCGAATCCTGAGTCCTGATCCGCTAACCGACACTAACCCGGATCCGTGCGGATCCGGCGAATCCTGAGTCCTGATCCGCTAACCGACAATAACCCGGAACCGTGCGGATCCGGCGAATCCTGAGTCCTGATCCGCTAACCGACAATAACCCAGATCCGTGCGGATCCGGCGAATCCTGAGTCCTGATCCGCTAACCGACACTAACCCGGATCCGTGCGGATCCGGCGAATCCTGAGTCCCTAACCGTAACCGACAATAATGAGTGGATCCACGGGTTAAACACACCCGGATCTGTAAGGAGAGGGGATCCAGAGTCACACCAGGCGTAGCGCATGCACGCACATGAGTTCAATAAATTCGTTTTATATGTGCCTATCCACGAAAGATTTTATTTTATCCACGGAAGACATGTGATGTTAATGTTTTTGTCTGTGCTCGAAACGCAGGGAAAGTAGCCTACTGCATGATTTAGAAGCAATTTTCAGACAACGTAGTGTTAGGGCAATGCACTGATAATTACATTTGGTGGTGATCCGGGAACATTAATAATTAGTAATAGTTTGTTTACTTATTTATTCTTATTCTCCGTTGCATTTTGCGATTTTGCTGTTATGCCTATGTTTAAGTTTTGTGTTATTTTTGGTGTGTTTAAATAAACATTTCTCTTGTTTTTAACCTTAGTTTTATTTAAAAGTGATTCATTCCGATCACAAGGCACGTTACTTTCTATTTAGTAATACTGACTCAAGTGACTCAAGTGACTCGCAGATCCGGATCAGTTCAGTGAGTAACTCAGAGGGATCCGAATCCTTAAAAGGATCCGAGTTTTACAGCTCTAGTTGCAAGTGGAATCCCTGGGCTCACAAGTGCCCCCTACCCTGAGGCAGGAGAACTGCCTGCCTTACAAACATCAGCCAAACTATGGAAAGTCAGGAGGGCATATATTAAAAGTGTTTGAAACATTTGATTGGCAACATACAGAAAGAGACAGTGACACGCTGCCATTGCATGGCAGAGCACAGTTTGTGAAGGATTGCCCAATTCAATGTGAGGCTTAGTTTGCTGCTACCTCACCTTGCGTCTCTTCCCAGCATTTTAACCGTAATGTGAAAATTCAGCGATTTTTAATTTAAAAAAAACAGTCAAATTGATAAAGTTAAATGGGAAATTTGTTCTTAGTTCAAAACATTTGATAAATATAACCATTTCATTTATTAATTTTATTTATTTATTCATATATTTTATTTTTTCCATGATGACCTGCCTCTCCTGACCGCATGTCACTGGCCTGGCTCCTTCCCTCCATGAGTTCCCACCCCAGTATACGAGTCTTTAATGAAATTAAATTTAGACGATGTCCAGTAGCTGGGGCTGATTTCATTTATAGAGTTTGAGACTTTTCGTTTTGGTTTTTTGTTCTGTTTAATTTTTTAGTGAGCATGGAAAATGATTGATCCTCCCTCTGCCCTGTGATACAAATTAATATTGTGAATGCAAACAAGTTAAATGTTATGCACATGCATGTCTGTTTTCATCTTATCTTCTGGGCAGCATACGGCAAAGAGCTTCTCTGCTTCCTCCAGTTCAACCACAAAGCCACAGCCTGAAAAAGTCCTGGAAAATAATTTCTGGTTAGGAGTGGGAGCAGTGTGATATTTGCATTTATTTTTTGTATAAACAAATATTTCATATTGACTTCTATTCCTCCTGTCATTCTTTCACATACATTCTTTCAAGTGCATGTGTAGATTGGCTGGTTTCTAAATGACAGAAAATATTTGATGGTGTAATATCAGGTAGGTCAGTATGATGAAACATGATACATGCACAGTATCTGGTACATGTTTACATACATAAATTGTATTTATATTAGAGGAACATGACTTTTATTTTGGTGGCTCTTAAAAGAGCCTTTTGTGAAGTGCTTGTGCAGTACATGCTGTCCTGCCATGGAACCGGTCCCTCTGCAGACAACCCACTCTCATCCCAGCACATAAAATACAGACTATTTGTCACACCCCTAAACGTCACATATAGACGCCGAAGTACATCAACCTTCCGCGTCTGTTTATTGACTCTCCGGGTTCTGCATTGATTCTCATGCAGACCCCAGCTCGGTTGGATGGGACGCTGAGGGCAGAGGCTCCAGCCGTCCATTCACTCCCATAATAACCTGGTCATGCAAAGCATGACGTCGCTAACTACAATCTCATGGAGAACCGAGGATCCTCTGCCTGGAAGTGTTTTTCTAACTATTTTTATACTTTGTCCCGAGAATATATCCACTGACACGATAAACAAGGCCAGCATTTGAAATGACTGGCTAAATATCTACATAAATAATGTGAATTTATACTATAACAACAATGATACCAATGGATAAATTGGATTTCTGTTTATCCAATTGACTGTTTGACTGTTTACATCTGCTCAGGACCCGCCCCCTGCACATGGAAATTAATGGACGGAGTTGGCTGTGTGTCGTTCATAAAAGTTACGATTTCCATAGGTTATAGTTCATCATCAGTTGATACATCTTACTGTGTGTTATTCTTATGCCACAAGCAATTTTGCGGCAAGATGAAAAAATGGGGACCATGCTCCTATTTGCCACTAGCAATATGGCGGTGAGGTTGACGATTCGTTTTCGCTTCGCCTTTGTGCCCGCATAATTTGCTTCCTTATATTCTCCTCTTATTCCTTCAGTGAGTGGATATGATCTTTCGTTCGTTATTTCTTATAAATAAAACAAATCAAAATCAAAAGCACAGGAAGTGATTTTCAAACGTTGCTGAAGCAATTCTGACTTTGAATGCACCCCCTTCAGTCTGCGACACAAAGCGAGTGTTTACTATTTGCGGACTGAGGCAGGAATCGACACTAAACTAATGAAGCGTCCGAGTTGTAGGGTTTCTAGAATCACTCTTATGACTCAGGAACCGAGACTGTTTGAGAGGTATCCCACCAACTGTTTATTATGGTTTATTACTGTTTCACTCTGACACAATTCCAACTCCCAGCAGCCACCATGTCGCACTTTTTCATGACGTCATAGCTACGCTGTACATGACAAGCCGGCTAGTGTCTACTCTTACACTAGTTTGATTAAATGTAAATGTTTATGATTCATAATGTACCATGTCACATTAAATAAACATATATGTCATGGTTATACATATTTCTTTGAATATTCACCGCAAAGAGGTTTTCTTAATCCCTTGAAGCCTTACCCGAATATGAACTACATTGCAATTGGAATTGCAATACACACTCATGTGCTCTGCCATTTTGTTTGTAGTCCTAATGTGCCTGAGCCAGAAGGGGGGAGGGGAGAGAAAAATACCTTCCCCTTGGAATTGGTTTTTGACAATGTTTCTTGTCAGAAGGTCTTGTACTAGGATCTGCATTCTCCATGTTGATAGCCCCTTCCTAGAGCAACTTTGCTTCCCCAAGGGCCCCCAAGGGTGATGGAAAAATACTGTGTTTGTCTTTGAGTGCATCATGTTGAAATGAGGGGCTTTGAACGTTCGCCATTTCCCACCTTTGAGGCCTCCCCACGGTCGCTGTTTGCAATGCTCTTATAGGAGTCTCCTGTGGCCACAAACCTGCAAGATAGTACATAGGATGGGTCAGGCTTTTTCTTGAAAACCTTGAAAAGAAAATAGCAGTTTATAGATTTATAGATCGATCAATCAATCAATAAATAGATAGATACTTCATTAAACCCAACCTGGGAAATTGCATTGTAGTGGCAGTATCGATAGACACGATAACAGTAAAAAGAACTATCAAGACAAGTTACAACAGCAATATAAAATAAAATAAATATGCAAAATGTAATCTTAATGGCTGCCAGGTAAAACATACTGTATAATGTAATCTAAATAATTAAATGGCTGCCAGGATTTGAGATGATAAAGCAGGACATTGGGTGTGTAAACAGACAAGGTAAGTAGTGGCTATTGTCATGACCGGAGTTTTTAGTTGTTGTACAGTGTGATGGCATGTAGCAGGAAAGACTTCCTGTATCTGTCCCTTCAACAGCAAAGTTGCAGCAGCCACTGCCTTTATACTGTGTGATGGAGAAGGTGCTGATTATTGTCCATAATGGACAGCACAACACATGCATCCATATGCATTGCCAGAAATTATTTTCCAGGACTTTTCCAGGACATTTTCAGCCTGTGGTAGAACCGGAGGCGGGTTCTGTGTTGTATGTTACCCAGAAGATGACAGGTGACAGCAGACATTTTAACGCATTTTTTAACTTATTTGCATTCACTCATAGGGCAGGAGGAAGATAAATACAATTCAAGGACAACTTAATGAAGGTCCAAGACATTTAATCTGTTTTTCTCATTTTCCATGTTTTCCATGACTGGAAAATTGGTCAATAATTTTCCAGGTTTTCTGGGACACGTGGGAGCCCTGCGCATGCACCTTTGTAGTCAGCTAAATCAGCAGTATCAGAGTACTCACATTTTCATGTTAATTTTGCAATAACTAGCAGAAAAATTATGAAACAGTAACTCACCTCACACAGATGGTCAGATGCTTGGCAGCTGGGATTGAGCGCCTATAGTTTGTGTCCAGGCGGGAGATTCTGGCACTGACCCTAGTCAATAGGTCCTCGAAATGGGCAACAGTCAGCTTGAGGTACTGCTGGAAGCGGTTGTCATCCAGTCGGTGCTCCTGGAGAAGACGGTTGAACTCCCCCAATTCAGCGCGTCTCCGGAGGACGTCATGAACCCAGACAAGCCAGCAGGTGGTTTTCTGCCGTTTCTGGTACTTGTACAACAAGTAGATTGCTGCAGTGGTGTTTGTGTCCGCCATCATCAATGTGAAATGAGAGTAGGAGGAGCTTGCGTGCATCAAGAGCTGAAGCGCGAATGACGAGATTTTCAAATCAACGGTCAAGCGATGCCGCTCGGTGGCCGAGGCGATTTGTGAATTCTGAATATTTCTGTCCAGCTCCCATTGTCCTACGAAGCAAAACAAAAGAAGCGAGTGGTTCTTAATTATATTGGCCAGTCATAAATTTACACAAGGGTGACAAGTCTTCCATGGTTGCAACTGTCGCTCCTTTACCTTGATCACTGCCCATTTTTAGTTATGTGTCTCTCTGTATTCCTGTAAGGGTTCCAGGCCTCACGATTCCTCTTGCCTCATCTGCTGGATATTCCTTGTGTTACTGTACATTGTTTTTTTTCCCCTGTAAGTCAATGTCTTTGTCTTTGATTACCCATGCGTTTCACCTGTGCATGCTGAATGAGTTAATTATACACCTATTAAATTTCGGCACCTCACTGATTCTTTTCCCCCTGTCTGTTCCACTCCATGCTATATTTGAACCCCAAGTCAGTTAGTATAGTCTTTGTCTCATCATCATCCTGTGACCCTGCCGTGATCCCTTGTTTTTTCGTATTTTTCTGCCTGTTCTGAATCAATGCTTTTTCTCTGCTTATTTTTTTGCTTGTGATATTTTGTTGTAGTTTTGTTGCTTGCTGTTTTTTGTTAAACAAAAGTCCGCAAATATTTCTCTTAAACATAATCCGCCAAACATAATCAACATTCGTTGGTCGATGGTCCTGGTGACCTTTTATGGGAAAGGAGATTTGTCTCCAGTCCGGTCTGTGCCCAGAACAAGAGATCTACCCAGCCTCCATCAGGCTTATTGCAACCCTTATCCATTCCCAAGTGACGGGACCAGTCCCATATTGCCCTTGATTTTATTAGCTGTCTGCCTGTCTCTGATAGGAATACCACTATTTTAACCTAGTTTTCTAAGTCTGTCTACTTCATCCATTTTCCAAAATCACCATCTGAAGAAGAGAATGCTAATTTGCATATAACTCGTGTTAGTTCTGGCAAGCCTTTTGCAATATGCTTGGTGCCTCTCTGGCTCTCTTCTGGTTTTCACCCAGAGGCCAGATGGAGGTGGTGAACCAATAATTGTCCTGTGCTGTCAGGCTTCCCAGAATCAATCCACCTGGAGCCAGCAGTTGCCCTGAGCTGGATCTTCCCCTTAAAGTGGAATCTTGCAAGCTGGCTTCCCACTTCATCAATCCCTTCCCCATCTGTACAATCATCACCCGGTCACCATTCACCTTAAGTTTCCCCTCAACCTTCAGCACCCCACTTTTCATGTCTCCCGCTTCAAGCCATTCTTCTGCAACCTCATGTATCACCCCTGTCCCCCATCCCAATTCATCTGTGGCTCTGAAGCCTACATTGTTAGGCGGCTGTTGGATGCCCGCCGGCAGGGCCGTGGCTGGCAGTACCTTGTTGACCTTGAGGAGCTGGGTTCCTGCTCATTTTGTCATGTATGTTTTCCCTTTCAGAGGGTTTTACCTGATTAACCTCAAATTAGGTACAGACCATACACAGACAATGGTGATCAACACTCGAAACACTCTTTCTGTAGGTCAAACGGAGTGGTTGTGATGATTTGTCAAAAGTTGGTGTTTTTTTTCATGCTCTTTCACTTTGAACAGCTTTCACACCCACAGACTTGATCAAGGCAGCTTGAAACTTCCTGGACATGATGAGGGCTCCATCCTGGATAGCCTGATATATTAACTTCCAACCTCACTCATGGCGCTCCCCCGTGGTGACAGGAAGTCATCAAGTTTTACACTTAAATGTAGTACTCCTACATAATTGACCACATCAACTTCATCCCACTTGTAATACATGGAGAACAAGTTGGTGAACCTACATTACAAATGCAGTGAAGCTACCTCCATGGATATCGGTGTGGGTGGCATGAATAGCGATCCCTCGCCATGTATTACGAGTGGCTTTTTGACGGCTTTAAAAAACTCCTATCATTGTGAAAATTGGTACACTGATTGAGGACATAGAGCTCTGACACATGACAGGAGTAAAACCTATGGGGGGCCAAAATGCAAAAGTAGTGCCACCTAGAAATGGTGACCTATCCCCATAAGGATTTTTTGAAAGAGATATACAAAAAGCTCTCTTGACATGATGACCGTAACCCGACAGGAAGTCAGCCATTTTGATTAGAATTTTTTAATTTTAAAAACATCTCCGGAGCTTCACCCAAAAGGCTTCAAATTTGGTACAAATTATCTATGGACCAAGCTGAGAAACTTTTATGTACAGAATTTTTTTTAATTCAAAGGGCGTGGTCACTAGCGCATGACAAATTGTAGCTATTGGTTATTTGGTCATCAATGTTTCTAAATGCTCTTCAGGGCAGGACTTCATCATTAAAGTTTCAAAATTGTTTCAAAACATGATTGCATTGTATGCCTGAACAGCCAGGTAATGGCCTTGTAAATGGGCGTGGCCAAATGTCTCTATAGAGCCACCTTGAAATTTTCAAAACCCCCTCCCCTTAAAGCTTTTTGTGGAGTAGAAATATGAAAATTTGTAGGCTTACACAGTTGATCATGACGCACAAAAAAGGTCAGAACTGGACAGGAAGTTGGTTTCATTGTGTCGCTCAAGTGTCGCTATTTCAATACATCACTTGTCACCCGAGTCCACCTAGAGATTTCAGGCCATCAGCTCCTCAACATATTGAATAAGATCACCTTAGTCGCACTGTGATCAAAAGTCAAAAGAGAAAATATTGTCTCTGTGTCATTGGGTGTAGCTGTATGGCAGCCATAGTAGAGAGATGGTTCATTATCTGAATCACAGGGATGCTGCTCTTCCCAGAAGAGATTGCTCTTCAAAATGTGTGAAAAAAAAGATTCTTGGGATGGCCTAGGAACTACATTGACCAAGCAGTTGCCAGTACCCTGACAGGCACACAGGTGAGGACCTGCTTACAGCTCTCTGCAGCTTTAATTTAATCAAATCCCTCTCTCTCTGGTTGTGCTCTCTTCAGGTGCTGAGCCTGCGGTGGCAAACTGGTGTCCTGGTGGTGGTATTCCCTTTGTGTGATGTGTTGTGCTTTTCTTTTTGCCTATTGTGTGGTATTTCCAGGATCCTCCTGTTCAGACTCATCTACCACCACTAGGCATCAGCCCTTTTTGGTTTAATGGCTTTTATCTCTCTTGTTCATCATTATATCCCTCAGCGGAGATTTTATGCCGCCCCAGTTTTATGGAAAGTTCTAGCTAATAGTATAACTATTTTTAGAACCACTGAACCATGTCTCTGCCTCCTTGAAAATGAGCTTGAGCACCTTTGGTGAGTCCATTTAAAGAATCCCCTAGGTGAAACTCCCTGGGTGGCATTGTCTGGCAACAATTAGTTATTATCAATCTACAAAAAAAAACAAACAAAAAATAAAACAACTCCTGAACCTTCTCATGCCGCCACCACAACCACAACAGGTGAGCTGCCAAATTGATTGGTGGGAGTGTGGTTAGCAGGAGGGTAAGGACTGAGCAGGACAATATGGTGTAGGATAGCACTTCCTCTTTCCCTCCAACGGTGCTACAGTCTATGCTCAATGCTATTGATTCTTGGTCAGAATTTGGCCAAGTTTGCCCAGTGTTAATTTGTGCACAACATTAGCCCAAAGTCCAGTATGGTGTGATAATGATAATGTTACAGTGGTTAATGGTGTATTGAGGGACTAGTTGCTCATATAACCCCAGAACCTGTAATTTGAATGATACAATATTAAGCGTTTGTATTAAGAATGAATGTCACAGTTGAGGCAATTACTGTATAGTGTGCCTAGTGTGTCTGTATGCTTTGAGTGGTCGGACCTCATCTTAACTCACTAACATACTTGGTATATGCTGTTATATTTACTTATTGTAAGTCCATAAATACCGTGAGCCAAAATGTTGAAAAAAATGAAGCTCTTTCCCTTTTATGCAGCCCTCTGGGACTTTTTGCTGTTAAAATTTTGGTTAAATGCAACACTAGTTTTCATCTTTTCTGTCTTAGAAGTAGTTAATGTCTTGAATCTAGTGGATAAATGCCTTGAATCTAGAACAGGATTACTTTTGCAGAGCTTACACTAAGGTAAATACACTTGAGATGACGGGATGGTAACTTACAGCTTATTATGGCAATAGGGCACTGCCTAATATGAGTCATTTTGTGACATCACAACGCTACTAAAATATAGCTAAAAATGATTTTCCCTGCTAATTTCAATATCACTCTTATTTTGTAAGGCTTAAATATATGTCTTATTTTAATAAACCTTACAAAGAAAATTTTCCATTTGTAGATTAGCTTAATATTTTTTTATTTCATTATTATTTTTCTTATTACAACCAAATAAATCTTGTATTATTTTTTTATTTTTATTAGTTTTTGCTCATTTTTGGAGTAGCCTTTTTTCCAGTGAGCTGGGCGGCTCCTCCTCCAGTGAGCTGTTCTCGATCTGAATGGGAGAGAAAAAAGTTGCGCGAAATGTAGAGAGAGAGAAAGAGGGAGTGTCACGATTCTGTGTCTGTCTGCCCTGCCTGTCTCACCTGAACCCCTCCTATCCTTGTCAGGTGACTCCTTGCTCTCCGCCTATCAGCTGGCAGCTATTCCCAATCTACTAGGTATTTAGTGTCTTCTCTGTAAGGGGATAACTGCCAGATCGTTGCTTGCAACCCTCTGTGCCCTGTTCCCTGCCGTGCCTTGTTCCCTGCCTTGCTCCGTGTTCCTGTGTCCTGTTTTCTCCTAGCTAGTCCCCTAGGTTGCTTCCAACAGCCTGTAGAGCTGCCACAGGCAATGCAAAGAGAGACACCTGAGTGACCAGAGTCGTTGAAGTCACTCTCAATGTCCCGCATTACTGCAGACTACGTTACTACTGTATACTACAGATTGAATGCAGGATTCATAGGTACTCCAGCAGGTCAGTGCTACTTACACTGCAGTAATATTCCCATACGTTTTTCAGAAACCATTTACGTCCGGTTGACAGTGGTAAAGCAGCTAGCAACAGTTTAAATTCCTGCTAAAAAACAGAATCTGTAAATATCTGATATATTTATCATTTACTACTGAGACTGGTGCAAATGAACTTCAGTGAAATAAAGTTTAGTAGGGCAGCAGGTGTCTACAACTGTGGGGCGGGAGAGCACAGCAGGCAGCAAGGTCTGTATGCAGTGACCACCACTGAATCATTGGAGTTCAGATCACTGTGTTATCTGGAGAATTACAGATACCACCGACAAATTTTTTATGAATATTTGACTGTGACTTCACTGTGAATATTAGTTCACATACTAATTAGTGATGTATCTACTCTGAAATACAGCCATCAACTATGCCAGCAATGGCCCAGCAGCCAGAGGGGCAACAGTCTGCACCAGGGGGTCCCATCCTCCAAGGGACCACAGGGCAGCTGACACCAGAGGGCAGAGACGTCCCTAAACGTCCAAAATTGACTTTGGCAATTGTATCTGGGCATTAATTGATACTCAAATAAACTGAAATTGAATACGTGACAGTTTGTTCACTGGATAATAGTTTGACTATTAGCACTGTCGCTTATGACATGGATCTTTGTCATATTGCTTTCCAGTTTACCAAGTCAAGATTTGGTGGCACAAATGTCCCACAAATGTGAAAGCCAAATCTTAGTACCACAGGTAGAGACCAATCCAGGTAAATAGAAGTCAATAGCACCTTTTTAAAAAGTTTTTTTACACTAGGTACTTGGCCTGAATACTTTAAGGACCCAGGCACCAACCCCTATTGAGCAGACATCTGGTACTTCAGCGAACATTGCTGTCTCAGTGAGTAATGATAGAGCTCACTTTTCAAATATAATTTAAGTATCTATATCAAGAAAGATACTAAAACCTGAAAAAAATATATTTATTGTAGAACATCTGTGTTGAAATGAAAACTTAAAATTTTGTTATGTTGTAAATGCTTGCTTTTACTTTCAAACAAGTGACAGTATTTCTGCTATGGTTCTTACAGGCTGAAGACACTCAGATAACTGCACAAAGATCAGTGCCTCAACTCAACTCAACTTTATTTGTTTTAAGTGCCATATCATAACAGCTGTTGAATTGAATCAGTCCAGAGTAGCAGGCAGGAGGAACCGCAGTGAGATGAGCCGGGTAGAGGTGGTCCTGGATCCAGCTCAACGTTGATGGAACAAAGGAGGGAAAAATAAAAATAACAAAAAAATAAAATGAAAAATAAAAATAAGAATAAAAAGAAAATTAAAAATTAAGAATTAAAAAAATAATAATAGTACAAATAAAATAAGAATAAAAGTAAAAATGAATAAAAATTGAAAGATAAAAAGGAGAGGAAGGAGTGGTGGAGGAGGAGAGGGAGGAAGAGGAGGAGATTGAAAAGAGACGGGGAGAGGCCAAGAGGAGAGTGAGAAGCTCGAGGGAACGTGAACCTGATTCACACCCACAGAGAAGGCAGAGAAAATAGAGCTCAATGTGCTGGGGACCCCCAGCAGACTCAACCTATAGCAGCTTATCTTGGATTTATCTGTAGGCTCTGTCAAAAAGGAGGGTTTTTAACCTACTCTTAAAGGCAGAGGGGGTGTCTGCCCCCCGGACTGAAACTGGTAGATGGTTCCATAGCAGAGGGCCTTGGTAGCTGTAGGATCTGGCTTTCCATCTAGACTTAGAGATTCGTGGAAACCAAAAGTAGGCCTGTATTCAGAGAATGAAGTGTCCTAGTGGGGCAATAGGGTTTTATCATGTCTGAGATATAAGAGGGTGCCAGACCATGAAGACCTTTATAGACAAGGTGAAGGATTTTAAACTGGATCCTGAAAGGTACAGGAAGCCAGTGCAATGAGGCCAGAACAGAAGGGATGTGATCTCTCTTTCTAGTTTTAGTCAGGACACTAGCTGCCGCGTTCTGAATGAGCTGCAGAGTTCTCAGTGACCGATTGGAGCATCCAGCCAGTAAAGAGTTGCAGTAGTCCAGCCTGGAAGTAACAAAGGCATGGACCAGCTGTTCTGCTGCATGGGGAGGGAGTAGGTGTCTTATTTTTGCAATATTGCGGAGGTGGAAGTAGGCAGTCCATGAGGTAAATTTTATGTGGGAGCTAAAAGACAGGTCTTGATCAAAACTAACACCTAGGTTCTTTACAGTGGTGGCAGAAGGAGTCGCAAAACTACTTTGTAATGCTATGGCATCAGATATGGAGTCACGTAGGTGTTTTGGACCTATGAGCAGTAACTCTGTTTTTTCAGAGTTTAGAAGGAGGAAATTATTAGTCATCCAGGCCTTAATGTCATCAAGGTAGGACTGAAGCTGCTGTAGACGGTTGTGCTCGCCCGGCTTGATAGATAGATATAATTGAGAGTCGTCAGCATAACAGTGGAAGTCAATTGAGTGACTCCTGATGATATCACCTAGAGGGAGCATATATAAAGAGAAAAGAACTGGACCAAGCACAGATCCTTGTGGAACCCCGTGGCTGACTTTAGTACGTGGAGATTGGTTATAGTTGACACAAACAAACTGATATCGGTCTGACAGATGGGACCGGAACCAGTCTAAAGCAGTGCCTGTGATTCCAAGCTGATATTCCAGTGTCCTTAGTAAGATCTGGTGGTCAACTGTATCAAAAGCAGCACTGAGATCTAACAAGACAAGCACTGAAACAAGACCATGGTCAAACGTCATTAAGAGGTCATTGGTGACTTTAACCAGTGCAGTCTCAGTGCTATGATTCATTCTAAAACCAGACCGGAAGGATTCAAATAAACTATTGTTATTAAGGTGTTCACAGAGCTGGTTGGCAATGATTTTCTCAAGGATTTTTGAGATGAAGATAAGATGAGAGATCGGTCTGTAATTTGCTAAAGTTCCTGGATCAAGGGACGGTTTCTTGAGGAGGGGTTTGATTTTCCAACTTTGAACATAAGAGGAACGTAACCTGTTGTTAGGGACAGGTTGATGAGGTCAAGTAAGGAGGTGGCGATTAAAGGCAGCACTTCCTTTAACAACTTGGTCGGAATTGGGTCAAGGAGGCAGGTCGTTGATTTAGAGGAGGAGATGATAGTGGTCAGCTCATGCAGGTCAATGGGGTCAAATGAAGATAGTGACCTGGTTATATCCCCATCTGTTATCTGAAAAGCTGCAACAGGGGGTAGATTAATCGCCGTGCATGCTGAGTGGGTCGTGATTGTTTGTCTAATATTTGTAATTTTGTTGTTAAAGTAGTCCATAAATTCACCACTGCTGAGATGTGTAGGGACACACTGCTCAGTGGAGTTATGACTCTTGAGTCAGCCTGGCGACAGTGCTGAACAGAAACCTAGGGTTATGCTTGTTTTTCTCAATTAGAGAGGAGTAGTATCTGGCTCTGGCATTACACAGAGCCAGCCTGTAAGTCTTCAGACTATCTTTCCAGGTAAGAAAAATACTAGTGTTTTTGGTTGAACACCATTTCCTCTCTAATTTGCGTGCTAGCTGCTTTAGGTGGTGAGTTTCTGGAGTAAACCAGGGGGCGGATCATGGTCTAGAGATAATCTTTTTTGTTAGGGGTGCAGCCGAGTCAAGAGTCTTGTGAAGGGAGGTAACAAAGCTGTCCGTAAGGTGATCAGTGAGGGAGGGACTCAGGCTTTCATAGCAGAGAGGGGATGCAGCACCAAGAGACAGGGCGATAGCTTCCTTAAAGTTTGATAAGACACTGTCAGTTAAGTGTCGTGCATATATACTGCTATTCTTTCGCACACAACCGGCTAGAAGGAAGTTGAAAGTATTTTAAGAGTGGTCAGAAATAAGTGGGTTAGGGGAGGAAACGGTCAGGTGTTTAATTTCAACACCATAAGATAGAACAAGGTCCAGGGTGTGATTGAAGCAGTGCGTGGGTTCATGCACAGGCTGGCAGAAGCCAATGGACTCGACTATAGAGGTGAATGCTGTACTGCAGCTATCACTGACCACATCTACATGAATATTGAAGTCACCGATGATAATGATTTTGTCAGTTTTGAGAACTAGGTTTGAAAGAAATTCTGGAAATTCAGCCAGAAAATCTGAATAGGGGCCTGGGGCCCGATACACTACGTCAAGTAGGAGGGGCTGTGTCTTCCAGTTTTGGTGACACAAGCTGATGATAAGGCTTTCAAATGAATTATAATCAATATTAGGTTTTGGAGTAATTAACAGACTACGATCAAAGACGGCTGCCACCCCACCTCCACGGCCAGAACATCATGGGACATGATAATTAATATGGCTGGGAGGAGAAGCCTCATTTAGACTAAGAGTCACCCTCACAAAGCCAAGTTTCAGTAAGACACAACATATCAATGTTGTTGTCAGAGATTAATTCATTTACAAGAATGGCTTTGGAAGACAGGGCCTGTGCCTGTCCTCAGTCACACCACAGCATGTGCCACTGTGCCAGTAAGTAATTAAACATTTCATGTCACATTGTGTAGAACATCCATGGTGTCTTTTGCCACTATCAGATATGTTTATACATTGTTTTCTATTGCAAGACCACTGGGAAGACAGAGAGCGACTTGAGGACAGACATCGCTGGGACAGCTCCTGCAACTCTGCTACCAGGTTTACGGGCAGAAACGCTGCCACCCGCAGACCACAGCTGGGTGTCAAAAACCCTTCTGAAGTTGGGGCCTAAGGGAATACCACAGCTTCAAGACAGCTTGAAGATGTGGTATTTCCCTTCACAGCCAAGCTGTCTTTACCACCAGGCTCCCACTCAACACTCTGTTTTTTTGCACACCGACTTTTAGTCTGAATGCCCAACAGACAGTGGAGGATGAAGCTGGTCTGCCCTAACCCTGCATGTGGGCAGCACCCGCTCACAGGAGGAGGGCTGCACAGGAGGACACATTGGGATTTACAATGTGGTGACAGAGTCTCTGACCTGTACCAAATGTAATTCCAGACACTTGTCCTAGAGTCAAGCAATTCTGACTTGATTTGAGGCAACTTGATTTGGCTGATTTTGACAGGGCTGAATTCAGGGTCATCCTCACACACAAGTGAATAACATCTCTTTTTTCTCTTGCTTAGAAATATGTAAAACATTTTTACCGAGTCCTCTGCCTGTGTCCAAGGTTTGCATATGACATGATCTGGTTTCTGCGGGAGCATGGCCTGGGTAACAGTCCAACCCGGCTTCTGAAGCAACTGAGTGAGAACCACTCAGAGAAGTGGCTGCATTGTGTGGCAAGATACACCACAGAGTGTGTTAACTTCCTCCAGCACCCTGAACTGTTACCAGTGACATTCCCTGCGCCCCCAGAGACAGCAAGCCAGTGCAAACAGTCTGAACTTCCAGAGATACCTGCTGGAGGGTCTCCACAGGTGGAACCACGACCGTGGCACCTCTGCCCTCTCTAGTGGACCAACAACCTTTTGCAGCTCACAGGCAACCTGTGTCACTGTGTGAACAGAAATTTTGAGAGGCTGTTTGGCAAGAAGGTGGCTCCAGAGTTGTGTCCACCCTCACCATGCACTGGTAACCATTACTTTGGTCATTTGACTCTGTCCTGAAGTTTATAGATCTGCAGTACCTGTTTAGGCAGACTGGTCAGGCGCTGCAGGATATGCATCCTGATTCTGAGGAGGCTGCCCAACTAGTCGAGGAGCATGTTTTGGAGGATGACATGGAGGAGGATGAGGGCTTCATAGAAAGCACGGATGAGCTTACAATGCTGGATGTGGAACTCCCTGAGGCTCCATCCTTTCAACGTCCTGGTCCCTCCAGATTAACATCAGTTTCCACAGCTCCTGGCAGGTCTACTCTGCCCTGCACCCTGCCATTCAACACATCAACTCTGGCATCCACCACACCCAACCAAGCCCCTATCTTATTCAGCCTCGTTCCAAGCCCGCCACCTACTTTGTCCACAGAAGCTGGTGAAGATATCTAAGCTGAAGCTGAAGATATGGTAAATTCAGTGTGTTCATTGAGATGTAGTTGTGAGCCCATCATTTTAACATTTTTTAGCACATATTTTATTAAATCCATAGCATCAATAAAGTGTAACTAAGGATTAGCATGAGTAAAGGTTTAAAGCTGTTTTTTTCCAAACTGTTAAATCTTTTGAATAGGCTGTGGATGACTAGACCATCCCAGGATTCCAGCACGTGGACAAATTGGCTAAGTACCTGGTGCAGCTATGGGAGCAGACCTAATCAACAGGCCAGTGCAATTATTGCACTGTGGTATTATTTGGATGCAGTCGACAAGCAGCGGGTGGTTTATGCACCTTGACACCAAAAAAGACTTTTGAGTGGGCGCTTTAGAACACCAAAAAAGCCCTTAGAGACACCTGGAGTTGAGAGCACCACCCGCTGCAGGTTGGGTAACAGGGTGCCCGCCCAGTGGCCTGACTGTTGTCCCTTGGTGGAGGCAATATTCATCAGACTGTGCCTGCTTAACACAAGCCCTGTAAAAAAAAGGCAAGACAGTCAAATCCAGGTGGACCCTGATTCAGAGAGACTACTCCAGAATTAGGCAACTTGTGATCAGCAACTCTAGGGTGATGGGAGAGACAGAAATTCAGCGAGTTAATGTCAATTAGAACACACTCATACAGTCGCACAATAAAAGGAAGAAGGCACAGAACCTGCCTGTGCTTCTTCAGGGGACAGCATTGCCTCCGGTCCACCTGGAGACTAACCAGCCACTTCAGGAGGCCAAAATGCTCCCTGCTCTACCCACAGCACCACAGCAACAACACCAGTACCAGCTGCTGGAGAACACTGCAGGTCAGGCAAGAAAGAGGCAGAGGCAGCTCCCTCGTCCCATCTTGCCAAAGAGACAGCTGTTTGCCACACCACTAGCTGCAGAACCGTTTCTGGCATCTCATGCTGTGGTATCAGTAGTCCTTGCTGTGCCCCCACCTCAGAGCACCATCCCACAGTTCGCACTGTGCCCCCACCTCAGAACACAATCCCACAGACCATGCCCACAATTCGCACTGTGCCTCCACTTCAGAGCACCATCCCACAGACCGTCCCCACAGTTCGCACTGTGCCCCCACCTCAGAACACAATCCCACAGACCATGCCCACAATTCGCACTGTGCCTCCACTTCAGAGCACCATCCCACAGACCATTCCCACAGTTCGCACTGTGCCCCAACCTCAGAGCACCATCCCACAGACCATCCCCACAGTTCTCACTGTGCCCCCTCCTCAGAGCACCATCCCGCAGACCATCCCCACAGTTCGCACTGTGCACCCAATGTGCATTGCCCTCAATTTGAGACCCACACAAAACAGCAGTGGTTTCAGGAAATGTGGGCAAAACATTATAAATATTTGTAAAATAATACAATAATATATAGTTGTAAATTATAGTTTTTAGTATATTGTATGTTTTTTGTATAGTGTATATTGTATATCATATTTTAATATATTGTAAATAGTTGTATTTTTCTGTTTGATTTCTTGTTTTATGGTGTTATTCATAAAGTACTGAAATTCTGAAACTCTTTATAGCTTGGTGGAGTGATGTGTCTTATTTTGGTTGTCTGCGTCTTTGATTTGAGTTTGAACTCAAATCAAAGACAGGGAATTAACTCTTCAATCATCAGTTCCACAGTATAGTCCCACTGAAATTGATAATATTTTTCTGAGGTGTTCAGGCCATGATACAACAAGAACAGATAGACAAAGGCAATTTATCCAATTTACAGTTAGGCATGAACAGACACTAGCCAGAAACCTGAGAGCAAAATATATTAAATGATTTGCTTCTGTATGTTTCTCAATAAGACATGTGCATTTTAAATGATAAGAAGCTCATATTAGGAATTATTTCATTTTTTTATGCATTCATTGTATTATTTACTTATGTCATGGCGGAGCTATCTGAGTGGACCTGGCGCATCCCATCCCATAGATCCATGGCATATAAAAAATATCAAAAGGTTTCCTGTTAGCATTAAGGCAACTAGGATTACGCAGCTATAAATAAGATGTGGAGGGAAAAACCTTCCAGCCCTTCTTTTTTCGTCTTTTCCTTCTTTCTTCTTTCCTTCAACCTTCTATCCCCTTCTTTCCCCTCACAGGTGGACGAATGCACCCCAGCTTCAAAGCATAGTTTGCAAGCTCAGAGCTGTCGGGGTTTTTGGACAGCCAGGAAGGGAGACTGGTGGACTCTGACCGGCTCCAGCCGAAATCAGTCCCACACTTCATGACAAACCCAGTCCGTAATCAACAAACAATCCGAGTCCAGAAACCAGGTAAATGTCTCCACAGCTTCCACTCGCTCAGCCATGGCACCAGACACTCCCGGGCCTGCGCACGTTTTACTTTGTGTTTAGTAAGTTTGGGATGTAGCTGATCCTGACATTCTGATTAGTGAGTCAATTCTTGAGAAGAGTTACCAACCGGGCTGTGTTTTGAATGTGTGTGATCACGGACACAATAGGAACACCATGACAATGTCTTTTAGCTAAACAAACCAACTGTGAGTGTACTATAAGTAAAAAAAAACCCCATCAGAAACTGTAGTTTTAGCATTGTAGGTTAGAGGTCAATTGCTTTAGGAGAGCATAGCTCAGTTTGAGTTACCCTGAATTAAACCAAATAGGTTTTTCATTTGCTCTATGATATCGAATCTTGAGGATTGTTTTTGTGTTATTTCTTATTTGTTGCTCTCTCATTCCTTAAAGAAGACATCACCCGGAAATATATATTGCCTCTGGACCTCTGTTGAAAATTGCCTAAAACTGGAGTTTGAAAGTGGCTGTATTTTTTTTTCCACTTCAGTTCTTTGTTCCAGACCATCCCAAATTGCAGAGATGCAAGATTTTGATTCTGCTCCTGTAATGTTGTCACCACAGGAAGCTATTTGCATAAGGCACTGCTTTACCATCCCACCCCGCCCACCACATGAAATCATCAGCCTGACACTGCCCTCTCATTACTGACTTCATTAAAGATGCCTATAAGCACTATTCCCATGTGAACTGCTCTGTTGCTTGCCAAAATCAACAGGAGAGTGTTTTCATTGTCCCTGCATTGGTGGACCAAGCTACCAGGGACGGTGGATTAATTCATTTTTTAAAAAAATCTTCCTGCAACTCTGCCTACTGCTCTTTATGTCTGTACT
Source organism: Karalla daura (assembly GCA_029224185.1). Classification (NCBI taxonomy): domain Eukaryota; kingdom Metazoa; phylum Chordata; class Actinopteri; order Chaetodontiformes; family Leiognathidae; genus Karalla; species Karalla daura. The sequence goes on from CM055198.1 coordinate 829,857, forward strand.
AAATATTTCACACCTGAATGTTTCACTAAACAGGGACAATACCAAAGATGGCATCAACTGTGTTTGGAAAGAGTGCTGATTCCAACTGTCATGAACATTCCAGCAGTGCAATCAGTAAGCCTTGCCGCTTGTGTGTGTGTGTTATACAGGTTGGTCTCGAACTATGGCTGCAGTGTATAAGGGGATATTTTTACTGAACATTTTGACCAGCAGAGTTAAAAATCTCTGGATTTCAGCAGATTTTTCAGGTCATTGCCATATGTCATATGTCAGGTAATTACTGGATAATAGCTTTATTGTGTCTTACACCCTGAAATGACAGTAGACAGCTAATCAGCTAATCAGGCTCGGGCATCTGAATCGGATGCCTCCTGGACGCCTCCCTAGGGAGGTGTTCCGGGCATGTCCATCCGGGAGGAGACCCAGGGGAAGACCCAGGGCACGCTGGAGTGACTATGTCACCCGGCTGGCCTGGGAATGCCTCGGGATCCTCCCGGAAGAGCTGGAGGAAGTGTCCAGGGAGAGGGAGGTCTGGGCGTCCCTGCTTAGACTGCTCCCCCCGCGACCCGGCCCCGGATAAGCGGAAGAAGATGGATGGATGGACGGGACTAGTATGAACTATGCCACACTACAGACGGCTTGTAGTGACTTCCCCCCCCAGTGGCCCGTGAACTCGTGCAGGGTCCCGATCAATGACTGGTCATGGTGATACATGGTGAAGTCTTGTCCAGCCTGACCGAGACACTGCAGTAACCAGGCTTCTTCCACCGTCCATCGTCTCTCCATCAGTCTCTACTACACTCCGTCACCCTTCATCTCTGCACCTTAATTCTATGGTTCAGAGTCTGACTGGTTCATACATAAATGACTGAATTCCATAACCAGCCTCAAGTTTTGTCATTCACTGCATCATTATGAAGAGTCTGTGACTGTGTGTACGCACTGGGCCTTATTAGCATTATTACTATGACCATGCAGTCAAAACCTTGCATTTACAATAACAAGTATAATTAATTTAAATAGTAAAAGTACAATAATAATTTAATGAATTCCAAAATAATAATAATTAATTAGTGCTCTGGGAGGGAGCACTATTGTCCTTCTGTGAGTTCTGTGTGTTAATTCTACTTACATTCATCTCTCAACAAATTTTTGACGCTGAATAGCTTGAAAATGCTTGCTCACACAAACACACAAATAAAACTTAAAAATGTGCTGCTCGGCCCTGAGTAGTGTGCTATTTTTTTGCGGATTGGACCAAGATCCCCGACCAATCCAAAGGAAGTGAAAGTGCAGCAAATCCTTTGTTTCTCCTTCATTTTTGAGAGCACCCAGACAAATCATATATCAAAATGTGCGGCTCAATCGGGAGAAGTGTGCTATACTGGCCCCCCCTTAGGAGTGAATGGGAAAATGACCGAAAGAGCTCATTTCTCATTCAGGGTAATTCAAACATTGATATGGTGATGACGTTGTGGTCTGTATGTGTGTTGTTTTCACCATGCACACACACACTGTCTCTCTCTCAGACATGCACACACTCACAGAATGGTGTCATGTGAGCAATCCAAAGGCAGAGAAAGTGCTGCAAACCAACGGGCACACATCTTAGAGCACTGTCCAAATTTCAACACGCTGGAATTTTCTAGTTGTAATTGCCATTACAAAGTCTGATTGCAGCTGTAAGGACTCCTTGCTCAGTTCAGTCGTTCACTGGTCGGGTTTCAGTGTGTTGCTGAAGGTGCTTGTGTACCAGGTGAAAGTTGGTGTCTATGATGTCCAATTTTCTGGGCATCCTCACCTCAGCCACCGCTGAACATAAACTCTGATGGTGGAGCTTGCTCCCACCTTTCAGTCTGTTCCTGTCTCTCGAGTGAGCCTGCTTGCCACACAAAAGTATGTGCCCAGTCCACCACAAACTGGTAAAAAGTTCATAAAAGAGGTCTGAAGATGGTAAAGGATTTCAACCATATTAGCATATAAAGGTAACTCTGGGAAAAGGAAAGGAGGAAAAGAAGGACAAATAAATAGTTTATTTTGTTCTATTTTTTATTTCCACAATATGCTCTATGATGAATGTAGTGAATCAAAAAATGTATCCATAATATTGTTAAACTCAATTTCTGGTCGTTTAGATTAAAGAATAGAGATGGTGTCCATAGTCTTGATGTTTAAGTCCCATGGTGTGAAAAATTATCTTGAAGAGTCTAGTTTAGTCTAAATCTAGATATATTATGCTGCATTTCTCCTTCTATGACATGGTACCATGACGTCTAAATGTAGTCTTAGTAACATGCATAGTTTGGTTCTAAAAACTGAAAGATTGAGCAAAGACACATACACATCAGTTACTAGTGTGGATTTTATTTTGTCTCAGCAAAACTAGGAAATATATAACCTATAGGAAATCTGTAAGATGCTAAATTTGCAACTCGACTAGTATCCCCTAGTATCTCCTCATGCATACAAAAACAAAAGGGTCTGTCAGAATGGAGTGGAGTCAAACACAAAATGTTTTGGCTGTGTCTGGAACATATTTATTTTTTGACATAGGCAATATATATATAACATATGAAAAACATATATCAACGTAAAATGCCATTTGTAAAACATACTTAATGGTTATTTCTTCATCAGTCATGGATGGGATCCAATGGATCACAAACATCACATCAGAAGTAAATAGCAAAGTCCAGTTGGATAAAGAAGAAATGTTTTCATGTCTTCTCCATGACCCAAGTTAGCATGCATGTGCAAACCCTAGAGGAGGGGTCATTGGTTAATGACAATAAGTGGGTCAGTCCATTCTACAGGGAGCATGCATGGGTGTCCAGGCCACCTAAACCACACAGAGGATGTGTGTGTGTGTGTGTGTGTGTGTGTGTGTGTGTGTGTGTGTGTGTGTGTGTGTGTGTGTGTGTGTGTGTGTGTGTGTGTGTGTGTGTGTGTGTGTGTGTGTTTGGTGGGTCGGGGGGTCGGGGTTAAGAGATCTATAGACATGGTATAACCAAATGACAAGCTCACTGGTTTCATGTCAAGGCACAATTAATGACCCATGGCGACATTACAGGATGAAAAATTTTTATCATATCTGCACTGCCTGCCAAACTGGAGACTGGAATTCTTCATTAGGTCTGGCAATGCTGAAATGAAGCTGCAATTGATCATATTTGGGACATATTTTTCTATAAATAGGGAAGAAAATAGGACCATGCTATGTAGTGCTGCAAAAAAATAAGATGATGGCAACAGTTCTTAGAGAAGAGGAGTACAGAATGTGAAGCTAGCGAGTCCAGCGGCCATAGACTGCATCCCGGGGGCCAGAGCGGGCGACATTGAATCCAAATTAAAGCTCCTGGCTAAGGCTAAACACAGATATAGTAAAATCGTTATCCACGTCGGCGCTAATGACCTGCGTTTACGTCAATCGGAGGTCACAAAAATTAATGTGGAATCGGTGTGTACAATGGCTAAAACGATGTCGGACACCGTAGTTTTCTCTGGCCCCCTCCCCAACCTGGCAAGTGATGACATGTTTAGCCGTACATCATCATTTAACCGCTGGTTATCGAGGTGGTGTCCCGCAAATGACGTGGGCTTTGTAAATAATTGGCAAACTTTCTGGGGTAGACCTGGTCTCATTAGGAGGGACTGCATCCATCCCACGTTGGAAGGAGCAGCCCAACTCTCTAGTAACCTGGCAAAGAGCATTAGTCCTCCCCCACCCTGACTCAGAGTTGAGACCAGAAGGCAGAGGAGCAGTCTAACACACTCCTCTGTGCTTCCCTCTTTTCAGTCACCCACACAGAACCCCATAGAGACTGTGTCTGTCCCCCGACTGTCCAGATTTAGCAGCAGAGGAGCGACCCTTAACAATCTTATAAAAATCAGGAGTTCCTCAGTCACTTCTCAGGACAGGAGCATTAAATGTGTATTACTTAATATCCGCTCCCTGTCTTCCAAAGCCATTCTTGTAAATGAATTAATCTCTGACAACAACATTGATGTGTTATGTCTCACAGAAACTTGGCTTTGTGAGGGTGACTATGTCAGCCTAAATGAGGCTTCTCCTCCCAGCCATGTTAACTATCATGTCCCTCGATGTTCTGGCCGTGGATGTGGGGTGGCAGCCGTGTTTGATCGTAGTCTGTTAATTACTCCGAAACCTAATATTGATTATAATTCATTTGAAAGCCTTATCATCAGCCTGTGTCACCAAAGCTGGAAAGCACAGCCCCTCCTACTTGTCGTAGTGTATCGGGCCCCAGGCCCCAATTCAGATTTTTTGGCTGAATTTCCAGAATTTCTTTCAAACCTAGTTCTCAAAACTGACAAAATCATTATCATCGGTGACTTCAATATTCATGTAGATGTGGTCAGTGATAGCTGCAGTACAGCATTCACCTCTATAGTCGAGTCCATTGGCTTCTGCCAGCCTGTGCATGAACCCACGCACTGCTTCAATCACACCCTGGACCTTGTTCTATCTTATGGTGTTGAAATTAAACACCTGACCGTTTCACCCCCTAATCCACTTATTTACGACCATTCTTTAATTACTTTCAACTTCCTTCTAGCCGGTTGTGTGCGAAAGAAGAGCAGTATATATACACGGCACTTAACCGACAGTGTCTTATCTAACTTTAAAGAAGCTATCCCCCTGTCTCTTGGAACTGCATCCCCCCCTCTCTGTTATGAAAGCTTGAGTCCCTCCCTCATCGATCACCTCACTGATAGCTTTGTTACCTCCCTTCGCAAGACTCTCGACTCGGCTGCACCCCTAACAATAAAGATTATCTATAACAAAAAAGACTATCTCTAGACCACGATCCGCCCCCTGGTTTACTCCAGAAACTCGCCACCTAAAGCAGCTAGCACGTAAGTTAGAGAGGAAATGGCGTTCCACCAAAAACACTAGTATTTTTCTTACCTGGAAAGATAGTCTGAAGACTTACAGGCTGGCTCTGTGTAATGCCAGAGCGAGATACTACTCCTCTCTAATTGAGGAAAATAAGCATAACCCTAGGTTTCTGTTCAGCACTGTAGCCAGGCTGACTCAGAGTCATAACTCCACTGAGCAGTGTGTCCCTACCCATCTCAGCAGTGGTGAATTTATGGACTACTTTAACAACAAAATTACAAATATTAGACAAACAATTACGACCCACTCAGCATGCATGGCGACTAACCAACCCCCTGTTGCAGCCTTTCAGATCACAGATGTGGATATAACCAGGTCACTATCTTCATTTGACCCCATTGACCTGCATCAGCTGACCACTATCATCTCCTCTTCTAAATCTTCGACCTGCCTCCTTGACCCGATACCGACCAAGTTGTTAAAGGAAGTGCTGCCTTTAATCGCCACCTCCTTACTTGACCTCATCAACCTGTCCATAACAACAGGTTACGTTCCTCTTACGTTCAAAGTCGGAATAATCAAACCCCTCCTCAAGAAACCGTCCCTTGATCCAGGAACTTTAGCAAATTACAGACCGATCTCTAACCTCATCTTCATCTCAAAAATCATTGAGAAAATCATTGCCAACCAGCTCTGTGAACACCTCAATAACAATAGTTTATTTGAATCCTTCCAGTCTGGTTTTAGAATAAATCATAGCACTGAGACTGCACTGGTTAAAGTCACTAATGACCTCTTCATGGCGTCTGACCAGGGTCTCATTTCAGTGCTTGTCTTGTTAGATCTCAGTGCTGCTTTTGATACGGTTGACCACCAGATCTTACTAAGGAGACTGGAATATCAACTCGGAATTAGAGGCACTGCTTTAGACTGGTTCCGGTCCTATCTTTCAGACCGATATCAGTTTGTTTGTGTCAACGACAACCAATCGCCACGTACTAAAGTCAGCCACGGGGTTCCGCAAGGATCTGTGCTTGGTCCAGTTCTTTTCTCTGTATATATGCTCCCTCTAGGTGATATCATCAGGAGTCACTCTATAGATTTCCACTGTTATGCTGACGACACTCAATTATATCTATCTATCAAGCCGGGTGAGCTCAACCGTCTACAGCAGCTTCAGTCCTACCTTGATGATGTGAAGGCCTGGATGACTAATAATTTCCTCCTTCTGAACTCTGAAAAAACAGAGTTGCTGCTCATAGGTCCTAAACACCTACGCGATTCAATATCTGATGCCATAGCATTACAAGGTAGTTTTGCGACTTCTTCTGCCACCACTGTTAAGAACCTAGGTGTTAGTTTTGATCCAGACCTGTCTTTTAGCTCCCACATAAATTCAATCTCACGGACTGCCTACTTCCACCTCCGCAATATTTCAAAAATAAGACACCTCCTCCCTCTCCATTCAGCAGAACAGCTGGTCCATGCCTTTGTTACCTCCAGGCTGGACTACTGCAACTCTCTACTGGCTGGAAGCTCCAATAGGTCGCTGAGAACTCTGCAGCTCATTCAGAACGCGGCAGCTCGTGTCCTGACTAAAACTAGAAAGAGAGATCACATCTCTCCTGTTCTGGCCTCATTACACTGGCTTCCTGTACCTTTCAGGATCCAGTTCAAAATCCTCCTCCTTGTCTATAAAGGTCTTCATGGTCTGGCACCCTCTTATATCTCAGACCTGATAAAACCCTATTGCCCCACTAGGAGACTTTGTTCTCTGAATACAGGCCTACTTGTGGTTCCAAGAGTCTCTAAGTCTAGATGGGGAGCCAGAGCCTTCAGCTACCAAGGCCCTCTGTTATGGAACCATCTACCAGTTTCAGTCCGGGAGGCAGACACCCTCTCTACCTTTAAGAGTAGGTTAAAAACCCTCCTTTTTGACAGAGCCTACAGATAAATCCAAGATAAGCTGCTATAGGTTGAGTCTGCTGGGGGTCCCCGGCACACTGAGCTCTATCTTCTCTGCCTTCTCTGTGGGTGTGAATCAGGTTCACGTTCCCTCGAGCTTCTCTCTTTCCTCTTGGCCTCTCCCCGTCTGTTTTCCATCTCCTCCTCTTCCTCCCTCTCCTCCCCCTCTCCTTTGTTATCTTTCAATTTATTTTTATTTTATTTTTATTTTTATTTTTGTTTATAGATATATATATATATATATATATATATATATATATATATATATATATATATATATTTCTATTTTTTATGTATTTATTTATTTATTCTTATTTTAATTTTTATTAATATTTTATTTTTTAATTCTTAATTTTCTTTTTATTCTTATTTTATTTTTCATTTTTCATTTTATTTTTATTATTTTTATTTTCCCTCCCGACTTCCATCAACGCTGAGCTTGATCCAGGACCACCTCTACCCGGCTCATCTCACTGCGGTTCCTCCTGCCTGCTACTATGGACTGATTCAATTCAATTCATTGATTTATATCCTGAACTGTTAGCCATCAATAATGTTTTGTTTGTGCCCGCCTGTCCGTCCTGGGTGAGGATCCCCTCCTCTGTCTCTCACCCTGAGGTTTCTCCCCTTTTTTCCCTCTCAGGGTTTTTCTTGGGAGTTGTTCCTCAGCCTTTGCGAGGGTCTAAGGACAGGGGTTTTTTCACTATGTACACATTGTTGCTCTGCTTGTAAAGTGCTCTGAGATAACAGCTGTTATGATATGGCACTTAAAACAAATAAAAGTTGAAGTTGAAGTTGTACAGTTAAGAATGTGGACAAGATATTGTAATGAGAAATGCTCAATACACCTCTGCATGTCTCTGGCCATTTCCTTATTCACTTTAAAATGCAGCTTAAATCATTCCAAAATTCCCCACCATCTCTGGTGTCATTCCGCTGCAACCTCTGCAATCTCGCCCACTTCTCCTCCACAGTGGCATCTGCTGTGGCCAAATGAGGCAGAGTGTCTCTGTTCCACTCTATCCTGTTTCCTAGACAGCCAGTGTCTTCTGTCCACCAAGGCAGCTCACTCCCATCCACCTAAGCCATGGCAAACTGACACCATTCGGGAACTACGCAGCACCCCAAGAGCAGCAGAGAACCTGGTGATCTCAAAGCCAATCAGTCACTTTTGGCCTCATTCTCCTCCAGCATATGCACTGCTAAATCCACTTTCTATAAAAATGAGATCAACAGCACCAAAGCCATCTGCAAACTATTTTCCACCTTCAAGTCACTGCTCAATCCACCAACTTCACCAACAGCAACTGCTCTATCTGCTCATTCCATCAAAAAGGTGGAAACTATCAGCAGACAGTTTAGACAGTTTAGTTTCAGCCCCCCCCCCCCCGAGGACAAGGGCCAATCACTCTCCTTGTTCACCCCTCTCTCTGAGACTGAGGTGTCAGGTCTCCTGACCCGCAGCCACACTACCACCTGTGCTCTGGACCCTATTGCTATAAATCTCCTACAAACCATCTCCTCTACCATTGTGCCATCATTAATTCCTCATTGGCCTTCTCTCAACTCCCTTTAACAGGCTTGGGTGGTGTCAAAGTCAAAAATTATCTGCCGATTTCTTTTCTTCCCATCTTTTCAAAAACCATTGAAGGGGCAGAGTTCAACCAGGTCTCAAACTTCCTCACGCACCACGCCCTGACCTGAATCAGTCAGGCTTCAATAGTGGCCACTCCACTGAAATGTCCCAGTTGTCTGTGACAGAAGCTCTGAGGGGTGGGACAATCCTCAGTTATCATCCTCTTATCAGCACCTATCAGCTGTTTTCGACACAGTGAACCATCACATCCTACTATCCACACTCTGGGAAATGGGCACCTCTGGCAAAATTCTCTCCTGGTTTAACTTATATCTAAACAGGCATTCCTTCAGTTTCCTACCCCTAAGGGCAAACCTCCACCACCACTCCACACCACACCTCCACAAACCTCCACTTCCCACAGGGGTGTCCCAAGGGTCAGTGCTGGGGCCCCTTCTCTTTGCAATGTACTCCACCTCCTTGGGCCCAGTCATCCGCTAGCCTGGCCTCAGCCTACCATTGCTGTGCAGATGACCCTCAACTCTACTTGTTATTCCCACCAAACGACCCCACTGTATCAGGGCGGATCTCCACTTGTCTTTCCAACAAATCAAAGTGGATGATGAATCGCCATCTCCAACTCAACCTCTTGAAGACTTAAGTCTTAGTGATTCCTGCCAACCAACCACTCCTCCACAGCATCGACATATAAATTGGCTCCTCCTCCCTCTGCTCAGTTTACACTACACGAAACCTGGGTGTCCCGAGCATGTCGCTTCGCTCTTTAAAACATTCAGAAAATCAGACCATTCCTGACTCAGTATGCAACCCAAATCGTGGTTCAGGCAGTGGTGACCTCCTGCCTAAATTACTCCTCAATCACTGGCCTTCCCTTTTGCGCCACAAAAAGATGGTGCAGAATGCTGCTGCCATGCCTCATCTTCAACCAACCAAAAAGGGCATGTGACACCACATGTGATAGACCTCCACTGCCTGCCAATTGCAGCCCGGATCAAATTCAAATCTCTCATTCAGGTCTATGCTCCCGCTCAAGCACTGCACTCATCCCAGTATCATCTTCTTGCACTGCCATTCCTACGCACAAGGCAATCTCAGTCCAGACTGTTTGCCTTTGTGGTCCCTAGGTGGTGGCACAAACTTCGAACAGCAATATAGTTGGAACCTCTCCATCTGTCTTCAAGAATCTCTTGAAGACTCTCCTCTTCCAAGAGCACTTCCTCTCTTAAACATTGCTCTAACTCCTCTAATATGAAAAAAATCTGTCTTATTTTTTTATTCAACCTTTATCCTCTATCTACCTAAACAATCGCCTCTTATTGCACAGTAAGCACTTATACTGTCCATCAACTGTAAGTCACTTTGAATAAAGGGTTTGCCAAATGATATAATGTAAATGTAATTTGCCTTTTGCAAAGCAGCAAGCTTTTCGAAACTTTTGATCACAATGCCATTTAGGTGATGCTTATACATTGTGAAGTTGATGGGATGAAATCTTTTGGCAGACTCGGGTGCCGAATGATGATATTGAGATAGCAACTTATAGCAACCATTGAAATCAAAATGGACGACTTCCTGTCCAGTTCTAACTATTGGTGCAGGAGACTTTTTTGTGCATCTGGACAAACTGTATATGCCCATAAATTTTCCTCTTTTTACTCCATGAAAATTCATACGGGAAGGGGTTTTTGAACATTAGTCTCAGCCAGGTACTGACAAGGTCACTTTTTTGTTTATCTCTGTAGGATGCATTGGCATTCCAATCTTCATTTGCTATGAAAAAGTTAAAAAAGTCAAACTTTCTAGGGGGTGCTACTTTTGCATTTCGACCCCCCCCAGGACCTATGCCCCTTTCCAGTGTCAGTGGCCTCTGTCCTCAATCAGTGTACCAGTTTTTATGATAATATGAGTTCCTTTAAGCCATCACGGTGCCACCTGTAATATATGGTGAATCACTTGTTCTGCATGTATTAGAAGTGGAATGAAGTTGATATGGTGAATCATTGAGGATTACTTCATATCAATCAATCAATCAAGATTTATTTATATAGCACCTTATTACAACTAGGGTTGACCAAGCAGATTAAAACAATGGATTAAAAACAATGAATAGAAACATTAAAAATTTACAACACACTAAATTAAATAAAAGAAATTCCATTAAAACACAATAAAACATACTAAAAGAGAAAGTGTGACTGTGATGTGCTAAAAGCCATCCTGAATAGGTGGGTCAAATTGGCTTTGAACAGTGGCATGTCTGTGTGCAGGTAACTCCCGTGGAAGGTTATTCCACAATTTAGGACGTGCCACTGCAAAAGAATGATTGCCCCATTGCTTACACTTTTGAGGGACCTGTAACAGATGCTGCTCGGCAGAGTGCAAGGTCCTGCCGGGTTGGTGACTGTGTAAAACTTCACATAAATACAAAGGTGCCAGACTATGGACATCACCAAAAAACAAACAGCAACAGTTTCAAATCAATTCTGTACTTCTGTACCGGATGCCAGTGGAGAGAATAAAGGATAGGTGTAATGTGATCATGCTTACGACTTTTTGTTAGCATGCGAGCAGCAGCGTTTTGTACTAGTTGCAAGCGGTGAAGACATGCTTGGTTCACTCCAACATAAAGTGCATTGCAATTGTCTAAGTGGGAGCTAATGAAAGCATGGCTTGTTTTTTCAAGGTCTCTGTGACTTTAGCAAGGAGGCAAAGCTGAAAGAAGATTACTCTAACCACAGAAAAAAAGCTTGCCCTAACCACAGAATTAATTTTAAAGTGCTTTTAGTGTCACGCCCAAGTTCTTGACCACATGACTCAGGTGGGAAATGACAGGTGGACTTCCCAAAGAAATGTAATTTGATGGAGTTGAATTGCCAATCAGAATACATTGAGTTTTTCTCTCATTAAGACATAAAAAGTTTGATGTTATCCAAACACATGAAGAGGCTCAAGTGTGTCTGGGAGGTCTGGTGCAACTGGGAGACAGATTTGTACATTGTCTGCATAAAGATGAAAAGAAACATTATCCTTTAAAATAATAGATCCTAATGGCAGCATGTACAAAGAGAACAGAACAGGCCCCAGAACAGATCCTTCATCCTCCATTGGCTTCTGTCAGCATGTGCATGAACCCACACCCTGAACCTTGCTCTTACTTATGGTGTTTAAATCAAACACCTGACTGTTTCTCCCCCTAACCCAGCGATATCTGACCACTCTTTAACCACTTTTAACTTCCTCCTAGCCGGTCATGTGAGAAGGAAAATCAGTATATATACACAACACTTAGATCTTAGTGCTGCTTTTGATACAGTTGACCACCAGATCTTACTAAGGAGACTTGAATATCAACTTGGAATCAGAGGCACTGCTTTAGACTGATTCTGGTCCTATCTTTCAGACTCATATCACTTTGTTTGTGTCAATGACAACCAATCTTCACGCACTAAAGTCAGTCACAGGGTTCCACAAGGCCCAATTCTTTTCTCTCTATATATGCTCCCACTAGGTGATATCATCAGGAGTCGTTTTACAGATTTCCACTGTTCCACTGACGACACTCAATTATATCTATCTTTCAAGCCAGGTGAGCACAATCCTTAACAGCAGCTTCAATTCTGCCTTAATGACATTAAGGCCTGGATGACCCTTAATTTCCTCCTTCTAAACTCTGAAAAAACTTGCAAACTTACTGCTCATAGGTCCAAAACACCTACATGACTCTATATCTGACGCCATAGCACTACAAAGTAGTTTTGCTACTCCTTCTGCCACAGCTGTAAAGAACCTAGGTGATAGCCTTGATCAAGACCTGTCTTTTAGCTCCCATGTAAAATTTATCTCACAGACTGCCTACTTCCACCTCCGCTATATTGTGAAAATTAGGCACCTACTCCATCTGCTTGCAGCAGAACAGCTGGTCCATGCTTTTGTTACTTTCAGGCTGGACAACTGCAACTCTTTACTGGCTGGAAGCTCCAACAGGTCGCTGAGAACTCTGCAGCTCATTCAGTCTGTCTATAAAGGTCTTCATGGTTTGGCACCTTCTTATATTTCAGACCTGATAAAACCCTATTGCCCCACTAGGATACTTCGTTCTTGAAATGCAGGCCTACTTGTGGCTCCAAGAATCTCTAAGTCTATACTTTGAGCCAGAGCCTTCAGCTACCAAGGCCCTCTTCGGTGGAACCATCTCCCAGTTTCAGTGTGGGAGGCAGACACCCTCTCTACCTTCAAGAGTAGGTTAAAAACCCTCCTTTTTGACAGAGCCTACAGGTATACCAAACATCTGCTATAGATTGAGTCTGCCACATTGAGCTCTATCTTCCTCCGTTCTCTGTGGGTGTGAATCGGGTTCACGTTCCCTCTAGCTTCTCATTCTCCTCTTGGTCTTTCTCCATCTATCCTCTACCTCCTCCTCCTCCTCCTCCTTCACTTCTTCCTCTCCTTTCCTATTTCGTAACTATGCAGGACTAACATATGGACTAGGGACTGCGTGTGCCCAGAGGGTCTGTGTCTCTTTCCCTCCCAGAGATACTCCTCATGTATTGAGCCACCTTTTTCACGATGATCCCCAACGGGGCCTTCCACATTGTGCAGAGACAGGTTATTGGCCGGGCCTTAGGTTCACCACTCTGGTGATGGAACCCATCCCTCAGCAGCTGGTTCATCTGTGCTGCTAGGCGTTCATGGAGTACATTTAGCCACACTTCAGCCAGTAGGTGTGGATCATATCGGGGCCCATTGCAGTCCAGCTCTTCATCTTTGACACTCTTTCTTGGATGTCTGCCATTGAGATGGTTACTGGCTCTTGTTCTGGGAGTATGCTATGGTCAGCTCTTAGGTCTCTCTCTTTCCCATATGCCCTTTCATTATGCTTCCATCTCAGCTCTTGGAGGGTCTGACTGGTTGCTATATCCTGTTATTTTATTGTTCTGCATGTATTACAAGTGGAATGACGTTGATGGGGTCAATTATGTGGGATTTAAACATGTAAGTGTAAAACCTGAACACTTCTTGTCACCACTGGGGAGTGACACGAGTGATGTAGGAAGTTAATATATCAGGCTATTCAGGATGGAGCCCTCATGATGCCCAGCAAGTTTCAAGGTGCCATCATCAAGTATGTGGGTGTGAGAGCCAAACAAAGGGAAAGAGCGTGAAAAAAAATAAAATTGACACATCGTAGCAACCACGCCCTTTGACCTACAGAAATTCTTGTGACGAGTGTTGGTCACCATTGTGTGTTGATGATCTGTACCTAATTTGAAGTCTATCAGATGAAAGTGTCATGATTCTGTGTCTGTTTGCCTTGATCCTGTCTGCCACTCATTCTGGACCCCTCCTCTCCTGGTGCTCTCCTATTGGGTCTCTCTCTGCTCTCGTCCTATCAGCTAGCAGCCAACCCCAATCAACCCAGCATTAAGAGCTACCTGTATTAAGTGTTAGTTGCCAGATCGTTGCTTGCAAACCTCTGTGCTCCGTGTCCTGCCTGGCGCTGTTCCCTGCCTTGCCCTATGTTTCTCCTTGTTATTCCCCAGGGTTGGTTTCCCACTCAGCCAGTTTTGTGTTTTGGAATTTCGTATGTATTTGTTTGCTACTTTGTGTTTCTGGGTTCCTGGTGATTCCTGTTTAAAACCTTGTTCTTCCGTTGCTACTTTTAGCTCTAGTTTTGTATATGCTAGCTAGTCATTTTTCCCTGGGGAGGACTGTGGCCCCAGGTGATTGTTTTGTTTTGCTTTGTGTTACTATGTTTTTTCTGCAGAGGCAAACATATGAAGGTAGAACAGTGCCAAAAATCCAAAGAAGTGCAGACTATTATTTGCGCTTGGAAAATATGTATTTTTCAAATTGTGAATGTGCATCTGCGAATTTGCACTTGCAAGTTCAGATCTGCAAGTCTGCATTTACAAATTTGCACTTTCAAGTTCAGCCCTGCAAATCTGCATCTGTGAATTCGTACTTGCAAGTTCAGATACGCAAATCTGCACAGCAAGTTTGCGTCTGCAGCTTCCTATTTGCTCGCTCTGTTGCGTCATTCTTCTCACGTGATTTTTGGCACGATTCTGTCGGTTGGACATGAGCACTCGCAGACCATGTTCTACCACGTGTGGCCAGTAGGCGGCAGTGTGCAACCGACGCGACCAGAGCACCTCTGGGCGTGAACGCTTCCACAAAGCATTCTAGGTAGCTGGCCATAGGAGGGATATGGAGGGACTAGGTGCTCAAAGGATAAGTATCTTCATGGTTTTATTGTTGTGTAATTGTATAGTATATGTTGTACAACTAACTATAAATATAGTTAATGATCCTATGTGTGAGGTCATGTATATGTGAAAACAGCCTGGACTCACTTTAGAAATGGGGCAGGGGCCAAAGCCAGTGCGTATTTTGGGGAGGGGCCCAGTTTTGACTGAAACTAACCTTCAGTTGAAGCACTGCTGTCGCAGCCGGACGCGCAGTAGTATGGGTACAATGCTGCGGTGCCGGGTGCAAGCGTTGCTCGGTATGATCGGTTTACAATTCAGATAATAATCCCACTTTGAGGTTGAGAAGTACTTTCTCCTTCGTAAACTGACATGAACCGCTGCCTCCCGCTCATCCCGTTTTAAGACTGCAGCGCTTACGTCCCTCCACAGTCAATGTGATCGCACCACCAGATAGCAACAAATTATTCTATACTGTCTGTATAAGTCTGCTTTTGAGCGCCTGCATATTAACAGCACCAAGTACACAATATATTAAAAATCTCCCTTTTTTATTAAGAATACCTGCAAATATGCAAAAACAGTATAAACAAATGTGGAAGAGCTATGACCCCAAGACTCAGATTGTGTTGTACATTTTTATTTGACATTTTTGTGCAACAGCTGTTTGTCTTTTATTTACAGGCACTGCTGCATCATGTCCTACAAAGGTTACTTACACGCCTTGAACATGTCCTGCAACAGCCAGACCTAAATTTGGACTTCTTGTAGTTTGTTTGTTGTCATGAAAGGGTCTTTCTCAGTGCCATAGCAGGTCAAGTCACTATCCCAGCAGAGGTAATTGCTGGAATAGATGAACTGGACTGTGTGATCAATGCTGAGATTGATCAAGAAAAAAATACAGCATTGAGAGCGGAGTAAGGTGCAAGGCTAAAGATGCTCATTTCAAAAGAGCAAATCAGCAGTCTGTTGGAGTTGTCATTCCCGGTACCAACAGTTGTTCGGGGTATCCATCAGAACAGTGCGTTGGCGAATGGAGAAGTTCAACCTCAGTGTTGCATCCACCTACAGTAACCAATCAGATGAGCAGCTTGATGGGATTGTGTCTGAGATCAAAACAAGGATGCCACATCCAGGATACCGCATGATGAAAGGGGCACTGGAGGCCGAAGGACACAAAGTGCAGTGAGACCGTATTCGAGCATCACTGAATAGGGTTGACACTCTATTCAGAGTGTGTTAACCCGTATGTTAAACCTTGGATGTGTGGTGAGACAGAGCTACTTTCTTCCAAGCCCAAGGTCTCTCATGCACATTGATACCAATCATAAACTGACCAGGTTAGGGTTAGGGTTTTTTTATTTAGTTATGCCTT
The DNA here is from genome assembly GCA_029224185.1 of Karalla daura. Classification (NCBI taxonomy): domain Eukaryota; kingdom Metazoa; phylum Chordata; class Actinopteri; order Chaetodontiformes; family Leiognathidae; genus Karalla; species Karalla daura. The sequence goes on from CM055198.1 coordinate 845,861, forward strand.
TCAAAATTGTTTTATTTTTCTATGTGAGGGAACTTATTTGATGGTGTTATTTGCATTTTAAACATGCTTCCCTTTTAATAAACAGGTACAATATGGTCATATTTGGGGGTATTGATGGCTATTCACGCAAGGTAAGGTAAGACTTGCAGTATGTCCAGATTTTCATCACTTTCAGCTATGCAGTCTTGCTACTTGTTACTCTGTATGAGTTGAGATGAGCTGCCAAATTGTTCAATATCTGGGCTTTGCCATGGTATGGTGCTGTGGATGTTAAATGGTTCCTAGCTTTACTATACTGATTGTTAAACCCCCCCCCTTTTTTGATAAATCATATATGATAAAATTTAATTAGTGAATTGATGTTTCTTTGCAGATCATGTACCTGGGGGCTGCCCCCAATAACTTAGCCTCAACCACCGTGGGCTTCTTCATGACAGCAGTGGAGGAATTTGGCTTCCCATTAAGTTACAGCTTTTTTGGTAAATACACATTGAAACAGATATGACTGAACACAAACCAAATTTGGAAAATACGAATACAACTTCTTGGATTTGGGGTAAGGGCAGATCACGGCGTGGAAAATGTGGCTAGTTTGATATTTTCAGTCCGAGGCACAGGGAAAGGTAACTTCTTAGCTGGGAAGAGTGTGCACAATCAATGGTGATTTCCAAGATAACTTTGAAACGCAGCCACCGCTTCTTTGTATTGTTCCACTGTAAAATTATAAAATGCTCCAGAGGTTGGAATGGTGTACTACAGAGCCCCTAAAGGGACATGGAAGGGAAAAAAAAGGTTGTAAAAAAAAAAAAAATTAATTTACGTACTTCCGGGTCACAATGTAAACAAAGACAACAATGGAGCGCATTCACCCGTTGGAGAGATTCATAGAGTTTTATTTTGAGATTGACCTCAAATATAAAGACATTAAATCAGTGCTTGCCCGTAAACACGGTTTTCATATAAGCGAGAGACATCTGAAGCGACTATTTAAAGAGGACACTCACGTTGAAAAACGTACTGTGACCTGGCGGTCCTGATTGAATTTATTAGCAACCAAAGCAGCTTCACGGTTATTGGTGGATGTTTGCTAAATGCAGAGAACATGGACTACGAGTGAGAAAAGAGGATGTGTGCTTGGTGTTGAAGGAGCTGGATCTGAGGGGAGTGTTGTGAAGCCAGGCAAGACATCTCAGACGACAGAGCTACTTTTCAAAAGGGCCAAACTTCATTTGGCACATTGACTCTTATGACTCTTATGATTGTGTCAGTGGAAGTATTGATGGTTTTTCGAGGAAAATAATGTGACTCAATGCCTACCCAACAAGTAGTGACCCAAAGTTGATCGGAGGTTATCACGTAGAGGTAGTGCAGCGCTTAGGGGGCTGCCCTCGAACTGTGAGAGGCGATCTTGGAACTGAAAATGGCCATGTTAAAGGCTTCCAGTGTTTCCTCGTCCCCACTCCCCCAGACAGCACCCTTTACAGTTACTTGGATGGAGCCAGCACCACCAATTAAAGAACTGAATATTGGTGGGGTTTTCTTCGCAACCAGTGCGTGGAGTTCTGGTTATCCTTGTCCGCCAACCTCACAGACAACGGGGTTCTTTGATGGTGGACTTCTGGACAAAAGCCTCCTTCAGTTTTGTTGCATGGGATTCATCTAGGTGAGTTCATGAATTATAATGTTTTCATATATGTCTGCCTGTGTATATTAGAGCAAGAGGGGAGGCGGAGAGACAGAGAGGAGGGAAGGTGGAGAGAAAGACAGGGAGAGGAGAGAAGGCAGAGGGGGGTAAGGGAGATGAAGAGGAAAGAAGGGGAGGAGACAGAGAAGGGGAGGGAGAGAGACAGGGATAGTAGAGAAAAAGACAGAGGGAGAGGAGAGAAATGGAAAGGAAGTAAAGATGTGAGAGAGGGGAGAAAAAGACAGACAGCAGATGAGCAGGAGAGAGAAGAGGGTTAATGCTGTAATTTAATACTCATTTAAGTTTACATGTATGTACAGTCCTACCTAAATGTATTAATATATTCTTTTTAACAGGATGAGTTGGATGACACTGCACAGGTTTGGAACACGCACACCATCAGGCCCTTAAAGAACATAAATGTCCCCAGCGGTCGACCTAAAATGATGTATGCCTTGCCTGAACTTTACGGGACAACAGACTTCTTTTCCCCAGTTTAAAATGAAAATGTCCAACTATCTGGATGTATATGATCTGTGCAATATCTTTATGGCTGAATCCTATCTGAATCTACCAACAGATCCATATGAGGCTGTGAACTTCTATATGCACCTAAGAGAGGCTATCAGTGCATCTCTGTAAATCACAAGTATTGAATTGTGTACCGTAGGAGCCTGAGAGTTGAACTGTTGGTATAGTGTACAGTACATAGTATTTTAGTATTTTCCCTTGCTATCATTACGATCATTAACCATGCATTATATTTATGTTCTATCATTTTAAATTACTTCACTTTTTTCTAGAAACATGTATGGGTCAAAATACTATCACACTATTGATCCTCATCTGGTGTTTCTTTAGAGATAAAGCAAATGAAACCATTGTAAAATTCATAACTAGTACCAAAACAGTGTATTTAGCACTTGATGGAAAGGGAATGTCACAACTTCCCTAACTATGAATTTCTAACTGTTACAATTGAAATGTTTCTAATCTCTAATTGTGAATATTCTGTTTTCTCAATGTTTTTTGATTGGAGAACATCTTTGGCTTTTGAACTACTGGTCAGGAAAAGCACTATTGCTGTCTTGGTTATTGAACTCATCTGAGAGTGGCCTAGAAATAGAAGTTACTTAAGTCACACAACATGCTATTAGATGTTTAATAACATTTCTGCAGATGTCAGCCATGTTGATATTTTATGAACCTGTCTGTAAGATAACTTAAAACTCAAAAGCACTCCACTCCACACTATCACTCCTCACTTTTGTTAGTGTGTGTTTAGAAGTGGGACACACAAGTTGTCTTTGTGCTAATTAACAGGACTTATTACTTCAAGAAATAGTACAAACATTGGGTGATATGTACTTGACATACATGCACAGTCAAGATGAAATTACATTAAAAAATATGTCATATCAGTTTGTTTCGTTAATTAAGACCAATCGAGAACTTGAAAATATGAGAAAAATGCACATTGTACAGAGGTCAGCAAAAATGCATACACATGCTATTTCTAAAAAAGATTCAATGTTGTAATGCGGTGCTGAGGTGGGCTAATAGCTGGATTTCACGCAGGCCACACCAGCCTGTAGATTTTGTAAACATCAACATGTATTCAACTTAAACTTTAACATTAACTGTATTCCCCTGAACAACAGGTATGACTCTTTAATACGTTAACATCAACAATTAACAATTTTGCCAGTGATGGATAACTCTAACTGATGGCAATAAACTGATGGAAATAAAAGCTGCAGTCATTTTTAAAGCAAAAATTTAAATCCATGTGAAAACTATGGTGGTGTACAAGTGCACAAAAAGAAAATTGATAATAAATTAAATTGATATTTTCAATAAAGAGGCCTATTTTCAATAATGAGGCCTGTTACTATGAGGCCTGATCAGGATTCCGTTCTCAAGTTCCAAGTAGTTATTGGACAGGATGTTGTCAACTCTGCGAAATTCAGTGTAACAGCTGTATGTGCATGGTATTTCAAGGGTAGCACCACAGGTATGGGCAACAGGCCTTCTGTTTAGTCCAGTTTCAGCATTACAGCATATCAGAATTTTGTCAACACATATGACAGAGGAACCAGTACAGAAACGCAGGATTTTTTCAGCTTTGGTTTGGTCAGCATTTTTCACATAACGTTGGAGATGGTTAAATGTTGCCTGAGACAGCACCATCTTTGTTTTTCAAAAAGTTATAACACTCTTTTGCCTGTGGCTTTCTTTGACTCATACAGGGACATCACACTTTCCTTGTCTGATAGTTTCTGCTGTACAAGTGCCATGGGTGTGGAGAAGCAGTCAACTATGTATTTTGGCTCTTGCGGAATAGCTTTGTGAGCCATTGTTTCCATGGCAGGTTGCATGCTGTTCTTTGGAGGTATGAAATGGGAACCCATCCTTGTAAAGAGGTCAAGCAAGTCCTCTTCATCACTTTCTTCCATTGTGCCCTGGAGAGCCTTCTCAACAGCTGATCTTTCAACAGGAGGAAGGTAGTTGAGAAATGATGTCAATGAGTCAATGAGTCAATGCCATGAATGCAGGCTAAAATGGAAGCCTTTGATAGCCTCACTGGCATGACACCAAGGTCTAATAATCCTTTCACCCACATCCGCCCAACCGCTTGCCATTCAGCCTCACAGAAATCTGGCCTCAACCTTGGCACTCGCTCTGTTTCCCCTACACACAGTTCAAGAAATTGTTCCCAGAACGCAGTGTAAACCTCCCTTGACACTTCAGCAATCGAAGCATAGCCTTTTCATTTACGTCCATCTTTATAGTCAAATGTATTATGCTGCTGTCCATAAATACCGCCAAAAGATTTTCAACAACCTTAATCCTGCAAATTGATACACGCCGTGTGCTCTCTGGATTTCCTGGGCTGTCAGGTGAGGTTGATGGGGAAAGCTGGCTGCTTGGATTTGAGGGCAAATCTTGTGGTAGAAGATACAGTCCACTGTCCTGTGAAAAGAACAAAACATCCACAAAACAAAGGAGTGTTTAATCAATGATCTTAGTATGTTTGTGTGAAGGTCAAAATAACACAGTATCCTGTTTCCCATGATGCAACAGAGCCTAACGGGACATTAAACGAATACTTTAAAAACCTGATTATTAGAGTATCAGATGACTGACCTACCGCACCCTCAGAAAATGGTATGCTAAAACGCTGCATTATATCACATCTAAACAGTTATCTAAAATAGTTTATTTGAGGGCAAAAGAGGATTTTTTGTTAATCATTACATTTTGTTGAGTTGGAATGTACTTTGTTCGTCTGATTGTTAATTTGTTTAATGGAAATCAACAATATGAAGATGTGGAACTCAAAGTTCACATACTTAAGAAGAAATAATTAAGTGCACATGATTTTTCTCTGACTCTGTTTCCAATAAAAACTCGACTGAAACGTCACTCTGGGTCCAGTCTTTGACAAGACTGCACTCTATTTGGCCAAATAGAGAAAACCCAGGTTCTGATACTATTTAGAGGGTGTGTTCAGGGTTGCTCGCGGTGATGCATCTTACCTGTGCAGTTTGCACTGCCTCTCCATGTATGGACTGCACAGCTAGCATAGGCAGGTTAATAGCTGAGGGCAACAGGAGTCCATTCGTCTCAGTGCTGTCTGTCTGAAGAATGAATGAAACATAATGTATTACGTGACAGGAGACACTTTGACCCTATAGTCGCAAAGTAAATGCGATTGTAGACTGTAATTTATAAAAGTCTTTCTGAATTAGTCTTCTACATCACCCTATCTTCTAGCTAAAATCAGGAACACTTTTGAGATGAGCGAACCTCTAAAATTCCAGAAACAGAAAAGAATCATAAAATCACAAATCAATTTGTGAGCTGCTGCACAATCCCAGGAATCTACTTATTGGTTGTGCATGACATAGTAGTATACATTATAAATAGAAGTTCAGGAAAAATATATAGCAGTTATAACAGTTGTTGTTTTTTCCACAGTTGCATGTCTTGTTCCTCAACCTTTGTATTTTAACTTCATTATTGTAAAAATGAAGCCATCCAATTTCAATCTTCCTGTAAGTCTTTTCTGATGCTATATTTTTCAGTCTTGCCATCCCCTAACCTGGCTTTTGGAGCACACCTGATGTACCACACAGCACACCTTTTGTCTTTGATCTCATTTTCCGAGATTGTATTTTATCTCTTAATTTTTGTATGAGAGTCTCTTTATCCGGGCTGCATATTGTTTGTTGACAAAAGGACAGCTACTCTGTCACCATATAAGTGATATTTGGCCATTTGCTCATCAGTCATAACAGAAATCACCCCCTTGTCAACCTGCAAGCACAAAACATAAAATATTGGAAGAAATACTTGACATTTTTACTTTGAACATAAATTATAAACGTAAAGAAGGAAGGACAGAGAGACCAATGGCCAACGTTAGGGTGTTAATAGATGATCGCAAATGTACATCTAAATGTGTTTTCAAGGTTTCGGCTCACAGCTAACACTACGATCACTGGTAAGAGTTGCTTCACTAAACTGTATTCTGTGCAAAGCTTTTACGTTTAGCCATCACTGTGACTAGAAAGACCAAAGCCTACCTCTTAAAGCCATTTGAGGCACGTCACATCATGTCTATTAATCTCTCGTTAGTATTTACAGTCACTGATAAATCACATTCTGTCACATTCTGTCACATTTTCGGTCACTCTCACTGGTTCTTACCTTCTCCTGGTCCTGCCTCCTGGTTCTTTCTGTTCGTCCTATCACACTCCTTGCTGCTCTCATTATCCGGGTTCTTATACTCCTCCCAGACCCACCTTCCTTGCCAGATTGTCTTCGGTTCCTGCCAGACTCTCCAGCACTCACAGATCTCCCGTTCTTGTTTTCCTGCCTGACCTGTTCCGTTCCTGACCTTGCTCCAGCCTCAGGCCCCGGTGTTTGACCTGCCTTCCCTTCCTGACCCTGCTCCAGCCTCAGCCCCAGTGGATCTGCCGCTGCTCTCGCCCCGACCTCGAGCTCCAGTACCGGGTGTTCCGCTCCCCGCCGCCCTTGGAGCCGACTGCGCTCCCACCCCTGTGTGTGGATCATCCATCGCCATCCTTGGAGCGGTCCCGTGTCCAGTGCGCCGATCACTCTCCACTCCCTTCCTGCAGGTCGCTTCCCTATGATCGGTCCCAGCATCGAGGACCGATCACTCGGTTTCTTGCTGAGGACCCAGACATTCAACAAAGAACTTTTGTGACTAGGTTCCTGGGTCCCGTGCGTTTAAGTCCACCAGCTCCGCTCGTGTGAGGTACGGAGTATTTCAAAACCTTTCAGAAGTTCAGTTTCGTGATAGACGTATTTAACTAGACCAGCCAATGTGCGTTTCTTGCAATGGTGTCCACAGTTACCATGGTAACCACTTTTGTGGCGTAAAAAGACTCATAGCTCGAATTACCTCAAAGTGTATAACGTATCAACATCAACCTCTGTAACCCTAAAGACATATGGTTGGACTGGCATAACTAACGTTACAGCGCTAACATTACAGCTAGTGTATTGTTAATGCTCCACTTTTCCCCAAGTGAGTTTCTAGCATTATTCCAAGCTCTGTGTTGTTACACTGACTTATTACGTTACTGAATTAATTATATACCCACCTTCTCTCTTTTCATGTGCATGATGTCCGCTTGAGGGACCTCTCTTGACCGCAGGAACTGTTCCCAATCCTCCTAAATGACTCCCTCTATTTGCTGATCCCCAAATCGCCAAGCAACCAGTCGATTAACAGTCTTCTGTACTTTAGTACAGACTGCGAGATCTCGCAAAAGTTTTGCGGGATCTCGCAAAAGTGCATCTTTTTTTTCAACCTTTTTTTTTTCCTTCCATTTCCCTTTAGGGGCTCCGTAGTGTACTGTTCTAAAACAGTTTACTAACAATTATTAGTTTACTAACATTCCCCTGATTGACTGGGAAAGCAGTGGACTAAGATCCGATCCAAACCTTGGGGTTGCTGTGCCTTCAATCCCTTGCCCTTTGAGCAGTGCACAAATGGAGTTGAAACAAAGAGTCAACCCAATGGCTCCACCTTTGTCCTTTGGCACAGACCATTACCTTGCAACTCTGCAAGTGGTGCAGAATATGCTTGCAATTATTATATGCAACTATTTGACATGCCACAATGTCTCTGCTTTTGCTAAATAAATAAATAAATAACCCACAGTTTTGCAGCGCTTTCAATGACTTTTTCTTCACTTCTACCAGGCTTGTATACAAGTATCTTCTGTGATTACACAGTGTTTAATTTGGATAAAAACAATTAAATATTTCATTGGAATTACGCTTATTTTGCACATCTCACAACGCTACCATTGTGGCAACTGAAATTGAAACATTAAATTAAACCAAATCCACTCTCCACTGAACTGAGATAGACCATCATATCAGAGTGTAAGGATGCAAAGCTTCTGTGATGGTCTGGAATGCGCAAGCACTCATAACAAGTGCTTGCTGTTGGAAGGTGGTGGCGTCCACAAGATTGCATAGCCTTGAGACTGAGAGATTTCGCAGGTACTTCCTAATCTGTCCAGAACCGGAACAGCTGATGGAGATGTTCTGGGGATGCTAAAAGCAGTGAAATAAAGGCATTAGGACTGTATGATTAAACACTATCATAGAGAGAAGACATATTGTGTGTGGTACCTTTTTCCATTCTGCAGAATATTAAGATTTTTATGCAAGCTTGCATCTTGCTCAACAAAGGTTCGAAAAAACCCTTGGATGGCACAGTTTCTGTCTGTTTCTACTTCATCCCCGCTGACATCACTGGCACACTCCTTCGCAAGGGGCCACTATGGCTTCAATGATCATCTAAACAAAGGAAAAAATCATGTAATTCCATGTGACAGACATTCTTACGTTGAAAGAAACTTTTCAAGGATTCAATCAAGTTTTAATTATCACATGTGTAACCAGCAGCCTTTGCTGCAGTTGTCCCTTGGCAGCCACCGTAGCTCCACTCACAGCTGGCCCGCCCCTTCCGGAGCATGCCCGTGGCTACCTGTTAGCCTTCCACCTATAAAGCCACTCTCATTGACAGGCTAGACACGCGCTCTGGGTGCTGCTTCTGAAATCTGCCTCACTCCTTGTCTGGACCGGAAAGGCTTGAACGTCACGCTGCTGGGTCGGGTTGCAGAGAGTTTGAGGACGCACGCTCCGGGACCCTTTGTGACTGCGTGGCACACCAGATGCCGTTGGTTCCACCTGACTGCGTGGAAGACGACACCACTGCTGTTTTGCCTTTGTTGCATTTGACTGTGCACTGTATGTTTTAGCTTTTACCAACACGGTTAGCCGTGGGATGGTATGCTGCCACCTGCAGTGTTAACGTATTTGGCTAGGCTCTCATGTGCAATCTGCTCTGCGAGCTTAACCTTTTCCCTCATTTCTCCTTTTCAGCCTGGGCTGTCCGGCGGGGCAGGCTGGCGGATTCAGGTCCTGTCCGTCGAGCACCTCACCTCACGTTTGTAGTGGTAACGAGCACCTCACTGTTTGCTGTGGACACTTCCTGTAGTGCCTGTGTGTTTCTGCTTGTGTGTGTGTGTGCTTATGTGTGTGTGTGCTTATGTGCGTGTGTATGGCACCAGGAGTCGGGAGCACGTGTGTGTATGGCTAGGTATCCGGACCGGAACACGGTTGGTGTGTCACCCTCACTCCTCGGACAGGTAACCTTCCCCTCAAGCTGTCCCAGTCTAGCCCATGTCTGTTATTTGATAGTTTTGTAATTGTTCGGGTGGCAGCCTTCCACACCCCATTTGTTATGTTATTTAGTGATTAATAAAGTGAAGATGACTGCAATCTCACGTCTCTGTGTCCACTAATGTAGCTGGGAGGGGACCCTCTTGTCCTGGAATCCGGTGTATTAGGGGCTGTAAAATGATATCTTGTGGTGTGCGAGGCCACAGGTGGCGTTGTCACAAACCACATAGACAAGACCCTTAGACTGACCCGCTCGGGTCACACATGCATGTGATTACTAAAAGTGTGTTTGTGTGTGTGTACAAGTTGTTGGGGTATATTATGAGTGTAGAGTGCATAGTTGGACGTGAAAAACAATCCATGTGTGATTAGGGATGTGTATCTGCTGCATGCCAGGTGTTATGATGTTTGTGTGCTCAGGACTGAATGTCTGTGAAGTCAGGATAATGTGTTTCAAGTTTAAACTCACTTGTGGTTTGAGTTCTGCCTCTGACTGCCTTGGGAACAGAAGGGGAACAGCGTCTGGTCGCTCAGTAATAAGTGGCCAGATGCCTGTCTCCTTTAACCCCTTCCTCAGTTGCCTGATTTGTCCACTGGTACTCCCAAGTACCTGTTACATATCAGTTATTGAATTTAAGAGAATCTATATTAACTATATAAGACAGTCTCTTGACGCTTAATGGTTAATTCCAAAACTAAATCCTTATATAAATAAATAGGAAAAAAATGTACACACAGAATGAGAGCGCATCTGTTGGAATAACAGAAGTTTGTTTTTCTCCCCTGGCACTGGAAAATACCACCCCAGACAAAGGTTGGCCACCCACCTCAATCATCCTCACTCCAGTCATCCTTCAGCAACTTGAAAAATATCAGATTAATATAAATTAGTATTCCAAACATTTTGTGGCCATGAAATCACTGATAATCAAATTTTAACTGGTCCATACCTACATTTTGGTTGAGTGCTTTTAAAGTTTTGATGCTCAAAAGGTCATTTTTGTTTACTCACAAGACTGATGGTTTCTCTCTGTGCAATGTCTGGGCAGTCCTCAAGACAGAGCTGTGATGTTGCCTTTTCCTTTGCCTCACATGTTAAAGCTTCTATTCCAGCCAGACTTAGTCCCTGGGGGCCATGGCGGACATGTTCTTCAAAATGGCCTCCAAATAGAGATTTTAATGGCATAATGGATAGATAATTATGGGCAGAAATTAACAAGTAATACAGCTCCACATTTATTCATTAATAAATCCATTTCATTAATATTTATTTATTATTTATTTGTTAAAACTAGAACAGTACTGACACAAACAGGGGAAAATCAAACACGGGAACCAAAAACACAGAGGGGAAATCTGGAAACATAATGATCACAGAAGACCAGAGTAGACGTAAATAGATATAATTAGGAAACGGCGCAACACAGGACATCAGCAACACAGGGCTTAAATACACAGGGAACAAATTTGCACAATTCACAGTGTGGGTTTGTTGGGTACATGCGTCACAGTCACACATGCAGTACTGTCCCATTTGAAGACACCTCTGAATCCACCCGACAAACCCATTTGAAAGCCAAACCAGAGAGACACAGGAAGTAAATAAAAGCACATGGAGAAGAAACACAAGACAAAACAACAACAAAAGACTAGAACACCAACACTAAAAACCCTGACACTGGCAGATAAAGCCGTTTCGGCTGGGACTTTGTTATGGATGCTGTGTCCACACCTCTGCTGGGTGCGGATTTCCTCTGCATGTTCAATCTGCTGGTCGAGGTGAAGAACTGTCACTTGATTGATGCCATGGCTTTCTCTTCATACCCCTGCAGACTTGGAGGGGGCGGAGCTCTTTGTCTGTCCAACACTGTCGCCACTGGGGATCCCTATCTGCATCTGCTTGCCGAGTTCCCAGACCTCACCACGCCCACGTTCTTGTCTGCAGTGGCTAAGCACGGCGTTGAACACCATATTACTACAGTTGGGCCCCCACTCCATGCCTGGGCGTGGCGCCTGGACTCGGCCAAGCTGGTGATTGCCAAGGAGGAGTTTTCAACCATGGAACACCTCGGCATTGTTCGACACTCGCACAGTCCATGGGTTTCTCCTCTGCACATGGTCACAAAGGCCAATGGGGGCTGGCGCCCCTGTGGTGAATTCCGATGCCACCACTCCAGACCGGTACCCTGTCCCGCACATACAGGACTTCAATGCCCACCTGGAGGGGGCAGCGGTCTTCTGCAAAGTGGACCTAGTGTGCGGGTATCAACAGGTGCCCGTCCACCCGCAGGATGTGCTGAAGACGGCTGTCATTACACTCTTTGCCTTTTTGAGTTTCTGCACATGCCTTTCGGACTCAAGGGGGCGGCACAGACATTTCAGCGCCTGATGTACTCCGTGATGTACTCCATGACATGCCGTTTTTGTTTTGCTACTTGGACAATATTTTGGTGTCAAGTGGCTCCATTCCAGATCACCTGGCACACCTCCAGTTACTGTTTGAGTGCCTCAGTGAACACGGCCTCATCATTAACCCCGCCAAGTGCCAGTTTGGCCAGTCATCCATCACCTTCCTTGGGCACCATGTCACCCCCCAGAGAGCCATCCCCCTTGCCGCCAGGGTGGATACCGTCAACAAGTTTCCTTGCCCCCTCACAGTGCAGTCTCTGCAGGAGTTTCTGGGCATGGTGAACTTCTATAACCGGTTCATCCCCCATGCTGCCCAACTCATGAGGCCTCTTTATGGTGCCCGGCGGGGCAGGAAGCCTAAGGACAGGCTTTTGTTGCTGCCAAGGCCGCGCTAGCCAACGCAGCTCTGCTAGCACATCCATCTTCCTCCACCCCCAACGCCCTCACAACAGACGCTTCTGACTGCGCAGTGGGGGCGGTGTGCGAGCAGTGGGTTGGGGGGGCCTGGCAGTCCCTGGCTTTCTTCACCAAGCAACTCCGTGACAATGAGCCCAAATACAGCACCTTTGACAGAGAGTTGCTGGGCCTTTTCCTCGCCACCAGGCACTTTCATGCTGGAGGGCCGCCCTTTCACGGTGTTCGTGGACAACAAGCCACTGACGTACTCCATGGCCAAGTCCTCGGAGCCGTGGTATGGGTGTCAACAAGGTCAGCTCTCAGAGTTCACCACTGACATTCGCCATGTGGCTGGCGAGGGCAATTTTGTCGCAGACTGTCTCTCTCGAGCAGTTGTTGGGTCTGTCCACTTGGGGCTCGATTATGCCTCCATGGTGGCGGACCAAGCCCCGGACCCCGACATTCAGGACTACCGGACCGGCCCTACCTCACTATGGTTGGAGGACGTGGAGTTCGCTGCAGCTAACACCATTCTGCTCTGTGACATCTCCACCGGCCGACCGCGCCCAATGGTGCCAGCCGGCTGGTGACGCAGAGTTTTTGATGCCATACACTCCTTTTGTTTGTGGTACCAGAGAGACACTTTGATCACATGAATGTGGACCTGGTGGGCCCCCTGCCTCCTTCCCGCGGGTACACCTTGCTCCTCACCATGGTGGACAGGTCTGCTAGGTGGCCAGAAGCGGTTCTGCTCTCCTCTACCACGACGGCAGACGTAGCCCGGGCGTTCATCGGGTGCTGGGTGGCCCATTTTGGCACGCCTGGGGACATCACTAGCGACCGGGGCCCGCAATTCACCTTGGATCTCTGCACAGCAGTTGCTGACCATCTTGGGGTGAAAGTCCACCGCACTACTTCATACCAAGGGGAATGGCATCTGTGAGATATTCCACAGAGACATGAAGGGCTCTCTTCGGGCCAGCTTAACAGACAATGCCTGGGTCGAACGCCTCCCTTGGGTCATGCTCAGCCTTTGCACTGCCGCAAAGGAGGATCTACAGTCCTCGTCGGCTCAGTTGGTGTACAGCCAGCTGCTGCGCGTCCCGGGGGAGTTTCTTCCGGATGCAACAGCCCCATGGGCGGTTAACTCCCAGCTCCCTGTGTCCCAGGGAATCAGCGAAACCCTGGTCCCCATTCCAACTTCCTGTCACTGCCTTCTCCAGTTGTACATTCCCAGGGACCGGCCATCAGCCAAACATGTTTTTGTCCGGCATGACAGCCCCCATACGACGGGCTGGAGGCAGAGGACAAGAACTTTGTTGTCGACATGGGGGGGCGGCCGGAGTGGATTGCCATCGACCGCATTAAACCGGGCCGTCCGGTTCAGTTGGCCTTGCCACCGTGTTGAGGACGGCCACCTGCCCTGGCCTTTGCCCCTTGCCCCTGACCTGGACCCGAACCCGGACCCGAACCCTGACCCTGACCCTCCCCCTCTTCCTGAGCAATGCAGTCGATGCAGGCGGTTGGTCCGCCCCCCTCACCGTTTGGGCTGTTAAGTTGTTAAGACGTTCTGTTACACTGTTACTGTTGCACTACTATTACACTGTTTGAGTTTGGTGAATTCTGGGGGAGCCTGTGTGGTGACCCACATTGAGGTGTGGAGAAATTAGACATTCACCAAAGGTGATTTCCCCTTTAAGGGAGCGTGGGATTATGGGTAGGTTGTTATGGGAATGCCGTTTGTTAGGTTTCCTTATAAATACCAGTTGAGAGAGGAAGAGAGTAGCTTTCACCGTTGTGATCTGTTGTCATTTGTTTGCTCGCCTGTTTTTTTTTCCCGGACAGTCCCTGAAAATCCGGGATGTATCGATTTCGATCCATGCAGTACAAAGTTATCATCATTATTATTATTTGTCATTATTTCAAGTTGAATGAGAAATGGTTAAAGCTGTATTCCTGTTGAGCAACAATACCAATACAGTAATATCTCCTGACATGCAATCTCCACATTTTGATCATTGAAAATCTCAATTTGAAGAGGATGAATTAGAGTGGTAATGGTAAGAGTCTTGTACCTGCAGTAAGAGTACCTATAGTAAGAGTACTTGCCCTACTGTATAGTATAGTATGGAATACAGGCAGAATTTAATGAGCTTTGGATCTCCCATTGTCACACAAATTCTTTACAGAGTCCAAAATGCAACTGCACCACCTGACTGCAGATCTGAGTGGCCTAAAACTGAGGACCCTGTCTGCTGAACGGGAACAGGAACTTTTCAGACTGTGCCACCAGGGAAGGCAGCCTCGGCCAGACAGCTACGCAGCAAATGTCTTCATGGCATTGACACCATTTGTCAGCGGTTCCAGTGGAAAGAAGGAACTGCCACAACATCTAAAGCTGGAGGTCCACCAACAAGTGGCACAACGGTTTCCTAACCTGCCACGAGAGCAGTGGCAGAAAATCCGCTCCGCTACGAAGTCCCCGAAAGGCTGACCCTGCATCACAACGCCTGGGCTACTGGGACTGAAGTACATAGTTACTCCATGTGCACTTCTGTTTTCTTTTATTTATCTTGTGTTTCCATTTCAATTAATGTTATACTTGCATGTGCTTATACAATTTTGTATTTTGAGTATTTAAATAAAAATGTTTTTGGTTTGATCTGCTTGCATTTGCTCAGTGTCAATCAGTTTACACCAGTCAAACCAGCTGCATTTTGGGCTCTGTAAAGAATTAGTCTGACAATGGGAGACCATAAAGTCCATTTAGCACAAACAAAAGATTGAGTGTTAATGCTAATAGGGTCTTTGGACAGGCCTAAAGCATGTGCTGAATAAGGGCTCTTGCAGTAATCACTGTAATTCCTCTTGAAATGGTCATCAACATCCAACTTGGTACACAAACAGACCACAAGTTTCTTTAATTTTTTAAATGAAAATGAAGTTTCTAAGTCAAAGTGTGACGACAGAGTTCTGTTTTTCCCATTCATTCTTATGGGAAAAGCCGAAAATGCCTATAGTAAGTGCACTTGGCTCTAAGGTGACAACACTTGCGCTTATCTGGAATATGAGCACACCGCCATGCAGGGAAGAGTCTCAGGAACGCCCCGATGTGATTTGGTGTGTCTACTATGAACACTGTGGCCACAGTCACGAGTAGAGTTGTAAATCCTAACTTTGATCGCAGAGGTCAGAAAATGAATGGAGGCTTGTAGAGAAAATAGGCTGCATTGGGCTGATTCTGAGGCTATAAAAAGAAGAAGAAGTAGAAGAACAAACACTCAGAAGAACAATAGTGCTTCTTCCCGGAGCATTAAAAATGGGAACTTTCAGAGCAGTTGGACAACCCTAAACTAAGACTTCACCATGGAACTAAACACTGTAGACTGGGAAATTGGGGGTCAGTAACCCTACAGGAGCAGCAGCAGGGGACCATTGAATGGGAACAGAGCCTCTACCCCTCCCCCACAAATAGCCCTCTCAACACCACCGCCTTTCAATGGCACCAGACTGTCACTATCAACCCCCACCCCCCTCACTGGTGAGCTTTGTGTATTTTGCAGTCTATATTGTGAGGGAGGCGCCATCTCCTGGTCATCACTTGTAGCTTCAAGGTTTGCATTTAAATTAGATACACCCAGGAGGAGGAGGGGGGACTCCAACGGCTGGAACTTGGCAGGAAACTGGCTGGAAAGTGGAGGGAAACCTGCTGGCTTCCAGCTGGAAAGGCAAATTCTGAATGGCTACTACTGTAGTTGTCTTAATTGGAAAAAGTTCAAAGTTGTATTAAATTTGGTGATAAGCAAAACTGCAGCACTGCAGCTCCCATTGTACTGAATGTGACAACTTTCACACGAGGAAATGTCAAAGAGAACCTATTCAAATTTAATTGGAGCAGTCTGAGTCTGATTATCTGAGTATCAGAAAAGCACATGTCAAAAATACCAGGTCACCCATCTTCAGCCAGCAATTAATAATGCCACAAATAATACAACAGAGTATTACAAGAGAGAGACAGGAGCATGGATACAAACAGGATGGTGTTTCTTACGTCCTCCTAATTTGTTGAACAGTTTGTTTTTGTTTAATAAAATTTTCATAGGTCAAACCTGGTCCTTTCCAATTGAACCGTGGGCTCTTGCCTTGCAGTTACACTGTTGTTACTTTGCTGTCGAAAGGTTCCAACAGGTTAATCTGACAACTGCTGGACAGTCGGTTGCGAGACAGGGATGAGGTTCTGTGCTGCATCCCGTATACTGCCCTGTTTGAAGAAACATGTAAAAAATGGAATGAATGACATGCAGGGGCTCAAAAGCAGACTTATACAGACAGTATAGAATAATCTGTTGCTATCTGGTGGTGCGATCACATTGACTGTGGAGTGACGTAAGCGCTGCAGTCTTGAAACAGGATGCCCGGAGGCAGCGGTTCATGTCAGTTTACGAAGGAGAAAGTACTTCTCAACCTCAAAGTGGGATTATTATCTGAATTTTAAACCGATCATACCGAGCACCGCGCACTGCAGCATTGCGCATACTACTGCACGTCCGGCTGTGACAGCAGTGCTTCTACTGAAGATCAGTTTCAGTCAAAACTGGGCCCCTCCCCAACATACACACTGGCTGTTGCCCCTGCCCCATCTCTAAAGTGAGTCCGGCGCCACAGAGAAAATTAGGTTGGCTAGTCGGTTAGCTAGCTTAGCCTCTCACGATAACTACCTTACTCGACGTTACACGGTTGAGCTTTTGAAACTTTGAGCTTTGAGCTTTGAGCTTTGAAACCCAAAGCAGATGGTTAATAGTGGCTAATAGTGTTGAGTGTCATTTCTGGCAGCTTAAAGAAAAACTGCAGAGTGGATATATGTGACAGTCATGCACAGGCTTCCACATCGTGTCAGGAGTTGTCAAAGATTGGTGTTTTCTATTCGATCGATTGGAAGGTCTATTTTTTCAACCAACAAGCAGACGGAAAGCTAGCAGTGCTATTCTCACTATGCCATCATTGGTGGTATGAATATAAAGGCAATAATTGTCAGGCTGTAGATGTGACTGATGAACTGATATGCGACAAAAGAGTTTGTGGGACTATTCATGACAGCATAAGCCAAACTTTCAGGATAGGGTCTAAACCCTATCCAAAGATATTTCAGAAGCAGTTTGTGGTTGTCATGGGTGCATGAGTTGAGAAATTGCCGCTGCTTCAGCTGTACTCCTTGTCGTACATTTGAAACAACAAAGTGCTATGGATCCGTGTTTAAATACAGGGACAAAACGTCCACTTTTACCCAGACATGTGCGCGTTCAATTATGATTACTTTCATTTAAATGTCCCTTTATCAATTGACTGGCGCTTTGCACAGGATGTCACGTGTGGTCCTGCTATTCGTACACACGAGGAGAGACAGAGACAGAGGAGAGAAAGACCGTTGTGACATTCATGAATTGCAAATAGACATCCCAACCAGCTCCTTCACTAATACATACAACATGCACACAATACCCATGACTGACTTGAACCCACCACCTTGTGCATGTTTTGTTTGTTATTTAGTTAATAAGTATATAACCTCTCAACACCCTCATTTTGATGAAACTGTGGTAGAGAATTGCAACAGAAGCACTGCTATTTCTATATCTCAAGACTAGACATAAGTGAGACTACAGTCTCAGAGTACAGATTATTACAGAATATAAAGTGATGTATACGAACACCACATAACGGACAATTCATTTTGCAAAAATAAGGCAAAACACCATGACAATTTTATGACATGTTAAAATCAAACATCTAATCTTGCTAAAACGGTCCATTTTATGTTGGTGGCTGTTCTCAATTTTTTGGAATAGACTGACAAAGGTGGAACCACATTAGTTTGCTTTACATTTTTAACCATTAATGTCTTCTAGACAATTTCTCACAAAAAGCCAGTTTTAAAATACAATATACACCACATGGATGAAAAGGTGTTAGTCTTTGCAAATGCACTTTCCACAGTCCTTCAAATATCTTGAAAAGTTTTGAGTAAAATTAGTACATATCCGTTAAAACTACAATTAGAAGTAGAATTTTCAAGCAAATTTAAGCCACCAGAATTTGTGATATTGACAAGCAGGTGTGTAAAAGTCCATATTTCAAAACTATATTTGACATATTCTAATCCATAATACATATATATATATATATATATATATTCTATACTATATATTCTATATATTCTATATATATGCTATATATATATATTCTATATATATATTCTATTCTATATATTCTAACCCCACCTTAAAAGTTTTATACATATAGTGATCAGAAAGACACATTACTCAAAACAGGTCAGAGGTAATTGAGAAAAGCTGTTTTTATTTTATGTTTTTTGCTCCTCTTTTCACAAAACTATATATATTTATAAAACTATAAGCCAGCAAGTTTCCCTTCACTTTCCAGTTCCAGCAGTTGGAGTCCCCCCTCCTCCGCTTGCGTGTGCCTATTTTAAATTCAAACCTTGAAGCTACAAGTGATGACCAGGGGATGGCGCCTCTCTCACAATATAGACTATGGAAAATAGTTAATTTACATAGCTCACCAGTGAGGGGAGAGGGGTTGATAGTGACAATTTGGTGCCATGGAAAGGCGGCGCTGTTGAGAGGATTATTTGTGGGGGAGGTGGTAGAGGCTCTGTTCCCATTCAATGGTCCCCTGCTGCTGCTGCTCCTGTAGTGTTACTGACCCCCAATTTCCCAGTCTACAGTGTTTAGTTCCATAGTGAACTCATTGTTTGGGGTTGTCTAACTGCTCTGAAAGTTCCCATTATTAGTGCTCCGGGAAGGAGCACTATTGTTGCTCTGCATGTTTTTCTTCTCCTACTAGTACTTTTTCTTATAGCCTCAGAATCAGGCCAATGCAGCCTCTTCTCTCCATAAGCCTCCATTCATTTTCCGACCAGTGCGATCAAAGTTAAGATTTACACTTCTACTCGCGACTGTGACCTCAGTTTTCATAGTACACATACCAAATCTCATCAGGACATTCCTGAGACTCTCCCCTGCATGACGATGTGCTTATATTCCAGATAGGTGCAAGCGTTGTCTTCAAGTGTTTAGCACTTAGGCATTTTAGGCACTTAGGAAGCACAAACACACAGCAGGCTATTTACGCAATGCTTGTCAGTGTTTCTCCTGGAATGTCAGGAGACATCGGGCAGATGGGGGTTCCAGGCAAGCAGCGGAAATTATCGTAAACAAATCCCAGACTACCGATCCTTGCCGCTGATGAAGGCTGCTGCGCCACCCCCCCATGCTGCGCTGTATGCTGTACTATACAGAAAGGGGCTGTTCAATGCAGAATACGATTTTTTGACTGATTGATGAACATTGAATGACAGTGATTTCGGCACTCAGTTAAACTGCACTCACTGCGCTGTTACTGTCACTGCGCTCAGTCGCGCAGTAATTACGTAGGAGCAGAGGTTGTGGAGGTGTTGGTCCCTGTTTGTAAAAGAGGGGAATAGGGGCAGAACATTATCACTGCTCTTCCTGGTGGATAAATTAGGTATTGCAGCTGGTTTTCATTCCGGCTGCTTAGGGGCGTTTCTAGTCGGGGCCTCTTAACTACTTCATTGTAGGGGATCAGATTACCCCCGCCAATTCTGCGGCAACCTGTCGGCATCCAGCTAAGAACCAGTCACTTTGAGTGCACAAGATTTGAATGGCTCTTACTGTACATGGGACCTGGTTACACATTTAGATGTCTATGTTCCACCTTTGTTCTCTTTATATCTATTTATTTGTATGACTGACTATGTGTCTGTCTAGAGTGACATCAGCTAAAGGAGCCAGTCTCTAGTTAAACACTCACAAAACTAGGAGCAACAGTTAATACTGCATTCATAATTGATATTGTCTATCTATCTATCTATCTATCTATTTATCTATCTCTTAACCTGATCCACTGCATTTAGTGACCATGTGACAAACAGATGACAATCCACAGCGATTCAATAACTGACTTTTCCAAAACGACGCATATATTTCATTTTCATTATAGTGTTATACTAATTGTGACTGCAATAATAGTTTCATATTTCTAAAAGTATTCTGACAGTCATATATTAACCCTGCAGTTGCCCATACCCCCAACATGCGCAAATGCTTGGACCTGCTCACAGCTGCAGCTCACACTTGCAGCTTTAATTATTATTATCGTGATTCTCTGGAAAAAGTAGTCGCTTTTTTTGCGGGCCTGAACATGCTTGAAAACGCACCATTTTTTGCATGCACATTGGGATTGGCGAAAACTGTCGGATTTTAAAGTTTTTCGAAATGCACAGGGCAAAATTGCACAACAGCATCAACTAGAAAATTTAAAAATGGCGAGGCCCACTTCTGAGTATCGCCTAAATGCATGAAATTTGGTAGGTTTATAGAACATACTGAGGCGCACAAAAAATCCTCTTGAAGCCCCACCCTCAACCCAACAGGAAGTAGGCCATTTTGTATGTTTTCCTTTTCGGAAGGAGATGTTCCTAGGGATTTCGTTGTCATAGACAAATAAAAATTGTTATGCAGGTACATCCAAAAGACATAGAGGTCTCTTGACATGATGACCTTAACGTGACAGAAAGTCGGCCATTTTGATTTGAGTTTGATTTTTAAAAACATCTCCGAGGGGTTTAACCCAATTGGCTTCCAATTTGGAACAAATCATCCATGGACCAACCTGAGAGAATTTTTTGTACAGAATTTTTTAAAGTCAAAGAGCTTGCCACCTGCGCATGACAAAGTTTGATTATTCATCATCAATATTTCAAAATACTCTTCGGGGCAGGCACATCATCATAAAAGCTTCAAAATTGCTGAACATGATTACATTGTATGCCTGAACAGCCAGGTAATGGCCTTGTCAGTGGATGTCACCACCTTGAAATTTTCAGAACCCCCTCCCAACAAAACTTTTTGTGGAGTAGAAATATGAAAATGTGTAGGCTTATACAGTTTATCAAGACGCACAAAAAAGTCTCTTTCACTGATGG
This sequence comes from Karalla daura, assembly GCA_029224185.1. Taxonomy (NCBI): domain Eukaryota; kingdom Metazoa; phylum Chordata; class Actinopteri; order Chaetodontiformes; family Leiognathidae; genus Karalla; species Karalla daura. The sequence goes on from CM055198.1 coordinate 867,106, forward strand.
TCAGAAATGGACAGGAAGTCGGCCGTTTTGGTTTCAATGTTCGAGTGTTGCTATTTTAATACATCACTTGTCACCCGAGTACAACTAGAGATTTCATCCCATCAAATGCTCAACATATTGTATAAGATCACCTTAATGGCACTGTGATTAAATGTTCAATAAAGTTTGTCTCTATGTCAAGGGGTGTAGCTATATGGTGGCCAAAGTGGAGAGACCTGTCGTTATCTGAATCACAGAGATACTGCTCAGCCCAGGAGAGATTCCTCTTCAAAATGTGCTAAAAAGGATTCTTGGGATGGCCTAGGAACTACATTGACTAAGCGGTTGCTAGTACCCCAACAGGCACACAGGCGAGGACCCGCTCACAGCTACTTGGAGCTTTAATTATCAATATTTTTCCTTCCTAAACTAAATTGCGTTTTAGGAGGCCTGAACATGCTCAAAAACCCACCATTTTCGGCATACACATAGAGACAATTACAAGGCAACAATTTACACATATAAATATTGCTGAAAAGGCACGGGGCAGAAGTGTGCAACTGCGCTACTGAAAAAATTTCAAATGGTGAGCCCCAGTTCTGAGTTTCCCTTAAATGCAGTGGCGAACCGTGGACCTGGACCCTGGGCCTTCAGTAGGACCAGTTTTAACAATAAGAAATATAGCATTATAATGTCCAGGGCCCTGTCACATGGATGTTCAACAAAGGTTTCTTTACCCTAACTGGCTTCACAACACACTGTTGAATCACTAAAAGACGGCTATTCTGCCATAATTTATTATAACAATATGAAACAAGCTAATCACACATGAACTTCAACTCGTTATTGCCTGCAAGTGAGGAGGCGGGAGACGGCAATGTGTTTATAAGCCACTTGGTCATGGATGTCCACTTGAATTCCCGCCATGGCTACTGGGAACAATAATGGCTGCCTTCCTCCTTCCTGCTTATATACTGTCCTCTAGGTATTTACGAATATCCGGAACTGACCCGGAGCTGATGCGACTTTTATGCCTTCTTACTGTTTTTATTGTTTTTATAACTTATACGGAGTCTGGTTATGCCAAGACTAGCAGGATAGTTTAGCCAGGTGCTGGAGCCGATGTGCTACGGCGAGCTCGGAGAAGGCGATTTAAGCCCTCTATTCCAGCGATAATCATGGGGAATGTAAGCTCACTAGCGAATAAAACTGATGAGCTTGGGGCACTGATAAGAACACAGCGGGAGTACCATGAATGCAGCCTTATGTGTTTCACTGAGACGTGGCTGCAGGAGAAAACACCGGACATCTCTGTCCATGGCTTCTCCATTGTGCGTGCCGACCGGGACTGCAGGCAGAGCGGCAAGAAGAAAGAAGGGGGGGCCGCGGTGTTTGTGAACAACAGATGGTGCAATCCTGGCCCTGTTACGGTGAAGGAGCGTGTTTGTAATCCGAACATCGAAATGTTGGCAGTATGCTTGCGCCCGTTTTACTTACCCTGTGAGATCAGCTGTGTGATGGCAGTAATTGTTTACATCTCGCCGTCAGCTAACGCCGACGTAGCGTGTGACTTCATCAACTCAGTCACTGCCAGACTTCTCACACAACATCCAGATGCACTCACTAATTTCAAGGGATTTTAATCATGCTTCTCTCTCCACTACACTGCCAACTCTTGAACAATATGTGGAATGTCCCACCAGGGAAAATAAAACATTACACTTATTATACGGAAATGTGAAGGATGCTTACAGTTTCACCCCCCTTCCCCCCCTGGGCAGATCTGACCACAACCTAGTTTTGCTCACTCCCACCTATACACCGCTTGTGCAGCGGCAGCCAGTGACCACAAAGACAGTGAGGCGTTGGACACCTGAAGCCATGCACTGTCTGCAGGGGTGCTTTGAGGTCACAGACTGGGATGTGCTCTGTGAGCCCCATGGAAATGACATCAACTCCATGACTGACTGTATCACAGAGTACATCACCTTCTGTGTTGAGAGCACAGTACCTGTGCAAAGACGGTAAGGTGCTTTGCAAACAATAAGCCCTGGGTCACTGGTGTGCTAAAAGGACTGCTGAACAAGAAAAAAAGAGCTTTCAGGGAGGGTGACCAAGAGACACTCAGGACTGTTCAGAAGGAGTTGAAGGTGCGTCTGAGAGAGGGTAAGGAGGCATACAGGAGGAAGCTGGAGAGCAAGCTCCAGCAGAATAACATGCGAGAGGTGTGGACTGGGATGAAAACCATCACTGGGTTTAAGGTGAAGGGAGGTCAGGCTGAGGGTGGCCTCAGCAGGGCCAATGAGCTGAATGTGTTTTTCAATAGGTTCAGCTCGGGTCCCTTCTCTACCTCCCCCACCTCTCCCAACTCCATAGACCCCACTCTGCACACCTACCTACCTGCTCCAGAGGGCTCACTCACACCAGGACAGAGCAGGCAGCACTGTGAGAATCATGTTTTTTTTTATTTCTCCAGTGCTTTTAACACAACCCAGCCTGCGCTGCTGTGTGGAAAGCTTCAGAGGATGCGGGTGGACACAACCATTACCTCCTGGACAATGGATTACAGTTGGTGCGGCTTGGAGGCTGTGTGTCTGAGCAGGTGATCAGTAGTACAAGAGCACCTCAGGGGACTGTCCTATTTCCATTCCTAGTATCGACTAGTGGACAGTTTTGTGGAGTGGTGTGGTAACAACCACCTGCTCTTAAATGTTGCCAAGACAAAGGAGATGGTGCTGGACTTCAGAAGGACCAGGACTAAGCTTAACACAATCCCCATCCTGGGAGAGGAGGTGGAGGTGGTGGAAAGCTATAAGTATCTCGGGATTCACATTGACAATAAACTGGACTGGAAGCACAACACTGAGTTCATCTACAATAAGGGTCAGAGCAGGCTCTATTTCTTGAGAAGGCTCAGGTCTTTTAATGTGTGTACCAAGATGTTGGAAGTGTTTTTTCAGTCCATGGTGGCCAGTGCAATTTTCTTTGCTGTCATCTGCTGGGGTAGCAGTATCAGGGCCTGCGATTGTAACAGGCTGAACAAACTGATTAGGAAGGCTGGTTCTTTGCTGGGAACTACTCTGGAACCCCTGGAAATAGTGGTGGAGAGGAGGATGTTACAGAAACTGATAGAAATTATGGACAACACATCACACCCCCTACACAGAACACTGGTCAAGCAACAAAGTGTCTTCAGTTGGAGACTTCTCCAACTCAGCTGTAGGAAGGACAGATATACAGGAAGACTTTCCTACACACTGCAATAGCACTTTATAGTGACTCCCCTCTGAGCAGAGAGAGAAGATTTATCTTTTAGGTACAACCATGTGTGTTTTTAGCCTTGATATTAATGCACTTTAGCTTACCTTGTTAGGTAGGGTGTTGTTGTTTTTGTCATGTACAGTATGGATATGGGAATGTGTATGTGTGTCTATAGGGCTGCTGGAACAATTGAATTTCCCTCTGGGATGAATAAAGTATATCTATCTATCTATCTATCTATCTATCTATCTATCTATCTATCTATCTATCTATCTATCTATCTATCTATCTATCTATCTATCTATCTATCTATCTATCTATCTATCTATCTATCTATCTATCTATCTATCTATCTATCTATCTATCTATCTATCTATCTATCTATCTATCTATCTATCTATCTATCTATCTATCTAACTTGCCATGATATGATTCCGCCCATAACTCAATGAAATATGATTGGCTAACTTGACAGTTGTCTTAGCCAGACCACCATTGACTTGAATTGCATGGGCCTTCATTTCAGCCACCAAAGGTCCTGCTGCCTGCAGGGGGGAGTTACTGATTTACCCAGATACTGCTGGAATTAAAATTGTGATTGGTCCATTTGCATTCAAATCTTTGTCCAAGTTTATAACAATAATCTAGAAATGATTTCAAGGGTGAAAAATAATAAAATAATACAATTAAAATAAAAACTCACTGAAAAAAAAACATTGAAAAAGTAGATTAGTGCAAAAATATTTTCATGGTTTTGTCTTTTGGTCTTCACTGAATACCTTGAAGGTCCAGAGGGTTCCCCTCTGCGTAAATGGATGAAACTTGGTGGGTTTATAGATCACACGGAGGCACATAAAAAATCCCCCTGAAGCCCCACCCTCAACCCAACAGGGAGCTAGCCATTTTGACATGTTTGTTGTCTTTTTTTGAAGGAGCTGCTCTTGGGCTTTTACCTGATTGAAAAAAATAGGGACAAAATTAGGTACAAATTAGGTACAGATCATCCACAAATCATGGTGAACAACACTCATCAAAAGAATTTTGGTGATTTTTTTTCCATTCTCTTTCACTTTGAACAGCTATCACACCCACATACTTGATCATGGCACCTTGAAACTTGCTGGACCTGATGAGGGCTCCATCCAGAATAGCCCAATATACAGTACTAACTTCCTACCGGACTTATGCGCACCCCAGTAGTGACAAGAAGTGTCCAGGTTTTACACTTACGTGTAGTAATCCTATATAAGTGACCCCATCAACTTTATTCCACTTGTAATACATGCAGAACAAGTTGGTGAAGCCAAATTATGAATGCAGTGAAGCTACCAGCAATGGTGTCCATGTGACTGCCATGAATAGCTATCCCTCGCCATGTATTACTCGTGACTTTGTGACCACTCAAAGTCACTCATATCATCATGAAAATTGGTACACTGATTAAGGACAGAGAGCTCTGACACTTGATAGGGGTGTAGCCCATGGGGGGCAAAAATGCAAAAGTAAAGCCTCCTAGAAATTTTGACCAATCCCCAAAAGGATTTTTTTCACTTTGTCGTAGGCAAATAAAAATTGGTATACAAATACATCTTATAAAGATATGCAAAAATGTCTCTTGACATGATGACCGTAACCCGACAGGAAGTCGTCAATTTTGATTTGAATTTGAATAATCCCGATGGAGTTAACTCAATTGGCTTTAAATTTGGTGTAGATCATCTATGAATCAAGCTGAAAAAATTATATGTACAGAATTTTTTTAAGTCAAAATGCGTGGCCGCTAGTCACTGGTCATGGCAAAGTTTGGTTATTCATTATCAATATTTCAAAATGCTTTTCTGGGCAGGCACTTTATCATAGAAGGTTCAAAATTGCTGGACATAATTAGTTTGTATGCCTGAACAGAGGAACACTAAACAGATGCTGCTCTGACTAACACAAACCTGTGTGTTAGTCCTCAGACTGTGAAAACAGTAGAGCCTAGAGAAGGAGTAGAAAAGAGAATGGGAACTATGAGAGGAGTCCTGAGAATGATACATGCCCGCTGCAGACATCCCTTCTTGTAGACTTGCTGTGATTGCTTGTCAGCAATTCCCACACAAAGACGGTTTATCTTTATTCAACTGCATCAGTTATAGTGTTGTTAACCCATGCATTGGAGTTAGTCCTCTCAGCTAAGTGCTGTTTTAAGGTTCACACTGTTAGTTGTCAAAAATTGAAAGATTAACATGGGTCAATACTCATTAAATCCTTAAAGTAATCAAAATTAATTTAAAAGTAATTAGTTACATTACTTTTAAACAGTAATCGAAAAAGTTACACTTCAGTTACTTTTTAAACAAGGTAACTTGTAACTGTGCTGAATTACATTTTTAAAATAACTTACCAAACACTGATGATGAGTCCACAACCGCTTGCTTTCGGGTCTCTTTCAGCTGTCACAGCAGTGAATCCCAGCATTTCAACGTTAGCATCCAGTATGAGGTGGTTTAGCTATGTCTCTGTAAAGATGAACAAGCTGCTCTCACGGTAAACCTGCTGGTAGTTCAGTGCGGACAACTCGTTGATCTTTCGGCAGTGAATTCATTTCCCATGAAGATGGTGGGAATCGATGGTTTGTATTGCCTCCATTTCTCCATTAGCTTGGCTTTTAGCTTGGCCCCAGCCTTACATGCCCTGAGTCTTCTCCTCTCCCCCTTTAACCCCCCCCACCCCCACCCCCAACCCTAACCCATTTAACCCCTTTTACAGCAGTCACTTAATGAATCAGTCTTTTGGAAAAAAAACAAAAAACAAAAAACATTTGTATTATTTATTATTTATTCACCTTTGGCATTCAACTTTAACTTTAAGCTTTTGACTTTCACCTGTTTGGATTGATTTTCTGACATACTAGCTGATACAAGTTCAGCTATGTCAACATGTCTAAATACATATTCCCACACAGCACCATGTGACACAATTTCAGCAGTTGAAGCTTTCATTATGATTTAATTGACAGCATTTTGTGACAAAAAGTGTATCCTATCTTTCAAAGCTGGACATGTGACTCCATGGAAAAGAACAGATCTTCAACACTAACTCACACTGTTTGGGAAGACAGACAAAGGGAAACTAAAGAAAAGATAACAGCAGAAAAAGACGAAGGCAAATTGGGGACACAAAGTGGGAAAAACATACAGTTCTAGAAAGACAGTGTAAAATGAAGAGAGGAGGCTGCAAATGAAGACTAGCAATGCTGGCGGTCATTGCCTTCCCATAGCTGGCATGCCTCCATGCCAAGTTGTAGGATTTACTCTGGTGACTTTGGGCTTTGATTTGAAAAGCCTCAGTCATCCCATTGTCTTGGTCACTGGAGAGGGGGATATGCTCGATGAATGGAAGAAAAACAAGAGGAAGAGAAGTAGGCTGATGAGAAGGCCAGAGGGAGAGCAGCAGGTCTTCCAAGGAGCAGGGCCAACATGCAGAGAGAGATGCATTAACAGAATGCTGCTGCTCACTCTGAGCCCTGGAGACAGTATTTAAACCCAGCCATTGCTTCTCACTTAATGCCACTTCCAGAACTGCGTAACATTTTTCCAAGACTTATTTCTCTTTTTCATTGGATAGTGTTGCCTCGCTACTCATTCGGTACTCACAGTTTTTTGCATTTTCATTGGGGAAATGTGATGCTTTGGTTTAAACTGTGCCAAGTTGGTGGCAAACAGGCATGGTAGATTTCTGAGTGGTCAGGCATAAACCCTAGGTCATGTGACACAGACCCAGACCACAGTACACCTAGGAACACCTAGCTGTCTAATCTTTGTGGCTTTGTGGCTGTGGTGCACTGATTATTATACTATAGTAATCAGTACAATTATGAGGTAACACTTTACTTGAAGGTACCATCATAATAGTGACATGACACTGTCATAACTGTCATATGACACAGTCATGAACTTGTCATAAACATTATCTCAGTGTCATAAACGTTTATGACTGCTGTCATTGTGTCATTCGTTTCGGTTGACACTGTTTGGGTTGTCTTGATTATGACAATTTGACATTAATCAAAGTGACATTACCAGAAAATGTCTTTGTCATGACAACTTGACATTAAATTTGTTTCGGATATCCTTATTATGACAACTTGACTTTAATCAAAGTGACAAATGCATTTATTTCTGTGTGTATGACAAATTGACATAATGATTATTAAAATTAGGGGTGTAACAACTAATTGATAAAATCGTTAGGAAAATGAGTGACTGAAATAACTCCGTCTTCCTTAACCCTGATCTATACAATCCATTCAGGTTATCAGAGAATAACACAGCCATACTAACAAGGTAAATACAGTCTATTCGTCTAATTAATGTGACTCACGCTCTCACTTCTGTGAGGACCACATGCTGGCAAATGAAACCGTAGTTGTTGAAGCCAGTCTGAGTTATGAAAAAAATTATTGAATGAATTATTCCATGATTGAAAATGGTGTTTTTTGACTGGGTGTGTATTGGAGAAAGTGTTTTTTTGAGCCAGCCCTCGGAGATTTTCGTGGTAGAAAAGTGACTTCTGCGTAGGCTTCATTTTTCGTACCGCAAGACTACGTTCATTTTTTATATACAGGGTGTGCCCGAAAGCACTCCCTAACCCCTATAAAGGGCCCTTAAGCGGGTGGATGCCATTTTAAGTAGTGTCCAAATGCTAAGTGAAGAAGAGTAAGGGCCTTTAATGTATACCACGATGCACTTGGATTTCAAGTGTACATTGGATGGTCACTAGCTGGAGCCCTATATCCCATCATGCACTGCGGTCGGACAGCAGGAATAAAGAGCGATATGGCGGACTTGGCACAGCAGCTGCAGTACAAATATAAGTAACTTGATTGTCAGAATAATATATTCATATTCAAACGTTGTTGATAAAACAATGATTGTTGATATTTTCCGCCAGTTTGGTATGTATAAATGATGTGACAACACTGTGAGGTCATCAACGAGTTCCGGGTGACAATCAAGTGTCTGAAAGTGTTGGGCACTTGTGCCGGCAAATGAGGGCACTATATAGTGGACTACATGTAGTGCATTATTTAGGGGTTAGGGGTTAGGGAGTGGTTTCAGACACAGCCACAGTCTATGGTTAACATTCATTTTCAAAGCACAGCAGCACCTGTGCAGCACAGGGTAAAACAGTTATGGCAGAGGAGGAGAAAACCAAAGAATCTTCTGAAGTGTGGGAGCACTTCACATTGACTAAAACTAAAAAGTGTGTAAGTTAGCAAATTGTGTGAAATGGATCTTGCATGGCACAGGAGCACCACGGTAATCGGAACATCTGAAAACATGTTGGAGCCATGGATGATGCCAGGGAAGGGAGCTCGGCTGGGTAAGTTAACTTACAGCTCTGGGCCACTCAAATAACTTTAAAAAACTTTTTTGTGCATTTTTTGCACTAATATTGTTCATTCAGAGTAACATTCGGGACACTTGGTGTCACCTTGGCTCACAGTGAATCATCCTCTCACTTTTCAAATCATTGCTAATTTTTGGGAAGTAACAGTGAGAATAACTTCAGAATTCATTTTTTCAGAAGTCATTTTTTAAATTAAGTATTTTCTCAATTGAAAGAATGCATATTTATTGAGTTACTCATTATTTATATTACCTTTAAATCATGTTAAAATGTCTATCAAATTTGTTACTGCAGGTATAAAATGAGCTTTTTCCCCAAATTGTTATTTCACATTTGTGTAACACAATCTACATAATGCTTACTAAAATAAGAACACACACTATTTTAATGACTTAATTAATCCACTTAATCACTGAAATCCCACATTTCAATACATTTTGGGTATTTCCACAATAATTCCACTGAAATAATGTCTATCCTATATTGACTGTGTCTAATTTTAGATTTTTTTAGACACAGAAAGTACAATGCACTTAGAAAGTACAATGTACTCAATGTACTTAGAAAGTGTGTTGAAAATGACATCAACACTTCCAATCAGGAAAAAATGACAAGGTTTTTGCAGACAATTACTTTTCCCCTGGTGCAAGACCTAAAAGAGAGAGGAATCCACTACATTGGCACGATCTGGATGAACAGGGTGAAAAACTGCAACATGATGGACAAAAAAGAACTGAAGAAAAATGGAAGAGGGTCAGTGGATTGAACCAGAATAACAACATCATTGTAAGATGGTACACAAAGAAATGAACCTGATTTCCTCTTTTGTTGGCATTGAACCTGTGGGTAATGTGAAACGATGGGATTGCAAATCCAAAACTCACATACTGGTTCCCAGGCCAGTCATTGTTGAAACTTACAAGAAGTTCATGGGAGGTGTTCATCCCCTTGATATGCTGTCTGCACTTTACATTTCAGCTTCAGATCCTGAGGGTGGTACATGTATATCTGGTGGCACACTGTTACAGTGGCAGTCATCAGTGCGTGGAACCTTGAAGCTTGAGCCCAAGAAGAAACCCATGGCTCTGCAAAGATTTCAGGCTTTGGTTGGTACTTCTCTTTCAAGTGCAGGAAAGACCAAGTGTGGCAGACCACTATCCTCCACTGAGACCTCTCTTTTTAGCTTGGTTGTAAAAGGCCAAGCTGCACTGTGCCTCTTGATGTGAGAAAGGATGGCACTGACCATTTTCCTACATGGGAAACCCAACAGAAATTCAAGCACTGCATGGGCAATCATTTTTCACATGTCTACTGTGGGAAGTGTAAGGGGCATCTGTGTCTGAACAAGGACAGAAACTGTTTTTCCGTCTACCACAAAGTGAAATAAAAAGGCAGTAAAAAGTGTTACGTGAAAAAGCAAAAAGAGGAAAACATTCTAAACATGTTCTATAATTTCAAAATGTTGTGAACAAAACTTTTTTGTTCTAAAATTAACATTCTTGTAAGCCAAAAGTTGACAAAAGCGCCCACTGTATCAGTTATGATACAAGAAATATTTCATAAACAACGATGCAGCAAAAAATGTTTGTGGATTTTGTTATAAGTGGTAATAAACATCATAGTTCCAAAAAATCAGAATAATCTGGCTAATTATTGATGGGTCAGGTATTACAGGGTTAAACTGGAAGATGTGTGGGAAATATGTAATGTATTTAATGTTGTATTTAATGATGTCCTGGTATTGAACTGCTACATTGTTTACTTCCTGAGTGTGAGTGTTTCATGATATGTTATATATATATATATATTGACATATATATTGATATATTGACAATGTTTATGACAAGTTCATGACTGTGTCATATGACAGTTATGACAGTGTCATGTCACTATCATGACGGTACCTTCAAGTAAAGTGTTATCAATTATGACATATAGGTCGGATTGGTCAAATTATTGCGGTTGGTTTGTTATTGTCACTTTTTGCTATTGTCATTACTGTTATTGTATCAGTTGTCACTGTTTGTTGAGGTTGCCACTCTCTCTTCATATTACCAATTTAGTTTTTAATGTCGCTATTCATTGCTGTTTTAGGCCAGTTTGGCCTGATGAATGAGAAGCCGTTCTCTTGAAAAGTCTGTTCATCATCAGTCTATCTGTACACATATTTCCCAACAGCACCATGTTATGACATATAGTACACAAAATAATGCCAAAATCAGTATGGATGGCATTAAAAATCTACTAGCCATCACAAAATCTCAGTGGAGAAGTATTAAGGTGGACCTATTCTATGTGAGGCAACATTCAGCTTGTGTGCAGCACAACTGTGAGACCAAGTAGGAGGACAGAGTCACACTGATATCAGTAAAAGCATATCATGGATTTTGCAATCCACAGAATATTTACCCTCCCTGCTCAAACCTGGTATGCTTATTATGAAGTGAAGGCGCTCGTAAAACACAGACTGTAAAACACCATTGCAAGTGCCATGCATTTGTACAGTAGATATAAACAGTAAAAAGGCAAATGTATGCATTAATAGATTAAAACAATGCTGTAAATGTGGGGCATTAAGTCAAGTTTGTCAACAGTACACAATACTTCCATGTTTTTAAAACTTTTGAATTTATTATTCATCTTACAAATGAAGCCTCACTCTACACCTGATGCTACATCACCAGACTAATGCTGGTTCCTGTCCTGCTCTGCCCTCCATGTTGTTTTTCCTTAATATATATATTCATCTGTGTATATTCATCTGTGCTTCCCCAATGATACATTTGGCAACTGCCATTTGTCCTTGTATTTCAAGTCACAACAGCCTCAACAGCTAAAGTTTCCTGTGCCAGCGTGTAATATGGTGGGTTAGGGTTATTTGCTTTTGCAAATATTTCCATGATTAATGAGATATCAGCGCTTAGAAAGGAAGGAAAGAATGAAATTGATTAATATGGGCATGTCCATTTGGCTGACAGGGGAGCCTTACAGAAGCAAGAGCGCGAGTCACATTAATTGGAAGAATAGACTGAGTTTATTTTGTAAGTTTGGTCGTGTTATTCTCTGATGTCCAGTATGGATCAATGGGTGTGTTGAGGAGGACAAAGGTGAAAAGTTATATCCGTCAGTGACCCGCCCTACCCGCCCTATGGATCCTGGTGACTCCATTATGAGGAATGGCAGCCCCCTGCAACTCAAACTCTTGGCTTTATCAAGCCTACTTTGGAAATCAATGGGTTATTATAAGACCTGGATAGGGTGCCTTCCCTCTGATTTTACCCAGTGGCCAACCCTGGTATTGCAACAGAAATCCCATTAAGGGTCCTTATTCTCATTCACTCAAATTTCTGACACTACTTAAAATGGCATCCGCCCGATAAAGGGCCCTATGTGGGTGGTTCCAAACACAGCCATAGTCTAGAGTTAGCGGTTCAGCCAGCCTCCATAGGTGTGATTCATTTGTTTTAAGCATCTAGAATAGATCAGCCTCCACCTTTAGGAGAGTTTTTAGTTAATGTTTTATAGACTTTGTTGCAAAGCATGCAGGGAGGCATGATGAGACTCTGCATGGTTATGATCTAAAAACTTGCAATGAAATAAAAACTCCTTAGTCACAACCTCGAATGCAATACAACCTAGATTTAATTTTTTCAAGAAAGCTCTTTCTTTCTTCGCCATTGATTGGAGTGTAGATGTTGTTGCACACTAAGGTGTGCTGCTGCAACTGTGCCTTGCCGAGGTGACACCTCCCATTGACCACACGCTTGAGCTCTAGTGAGGAAGGAGTGAATGTTCTGGAGAAGAGATGGCCCACTCCTTCACTGAGTGAGGTGTTGTAGCTCAGGTTTACCTGTCCTTCCCACTCCTTCCTCCATTCTGCTTCAATGCCTTCATCATCTTCTTCATCTTTTGCACAAAACCAGTGCACTCTTCCTTGCCTCCCTTGCACGGTTTGCATCCTTTAAAATATAACATAATGTGGCAATTTAAGGGTTACTACTATGCTATACTTTATTATTTATGGTTCTTTGGTGTAGTGATGGGATTTATGGCTCTTTTTAGCGAGCCAGAGCTGTCAGCTCATCTCACCAAGAAGAGCCGGTTCTTTCAGCTCCCAGGTGGCTCTGTATAGTTTCTGTTGGTTTAAGTGAATTCATCACTAAAAAAAAAGCAAAACGATTAGTAAAATAGTTGTGCTCGCTCATTCTCTCGCTTCTCTCGGTACCCATCGTTCATGTTACTGAGCCGTTAAAAAGCTTTGGTTCGTTCGTGAACGTCACAACGTGGAGCCACTGCCTCAGTGGTGGGGTAGCAGGACCGTGGTAGGCACTGGCGAAGCAGCAATGTAGCAGCATTGTGACTGATTGACCAGTAGTTCCCACACTTAGCGTTAGCTTTAGCTTTAGTGTTAGCTCTTGCTTTACAGTTCCAATTATATGTCCAGGTGCATCGGCATCCCTTCCAAAAAGGGGAAGGGGTGAAGCAGGGAAGACAGACACCACGCTGCACAGAATCAGCAGAGTTTTAAGCTGCGTTCACATCCACAGGCTTCAGATGTGAAAAAGTGGCAAGTCTGCATTCAAAACCAATGAAAATGGTGCAATGACACGCAAATTCAAAGTGGGCTGTGCGATTGGAGTGTCTGGCATGGCGCAAATGACGTGAATGATGAGAACTGAGCCTTTGGCATGCCGCAAATGATGTGAATCTGGAATCTGGCACAGCGCAAGTGGTGCAAAAGATGCGAATTGAGCATCATGAGTGGCATGAATTAAGCATCAGGAGGCATTGCAGGCAGCATTGCGCCATGACATCCAATCAGAGATGAGCCCAACATTAATAAACTGACGTCAACAGGGAGGGAGGCTTATGTGGAAATATGGAGGAGAAATTAATTATATCAGTGTGTGGACACCAGTCATGTTTGACACCGCTGCAGTGTTTTACCGGGACTGCTGCAAAAAAGAAGAGGCTTGGGCCAAAGCCAGAGAGGAGGTGGGGTTATGTGGTAAGTTATGAGACCCTCAGTGACTTGTTTTATGAACTTACTGACGCTATTTCTCTTGGAACGTTAGCAATGGTTTGCACAAGCATAGCAGACAGTCCTGTTTATTTATCTGTTAAAGCGGGGTTCCCATGCGTCCTGGAAAACTAGGATATGATTGAACAATTTTCCAGTCATGGAAAATTTGGAAAATGAGAAAAAGACTCATATGTCCTGGTAGTGATTCTGGAAAATTATTTATCATCACTGCTGCCCTGTGAGCGAATGCAAATGGGTTATGCACATGTCTTGTGTCACCTTATCTTAAGGACAACATACAGCACAGAACTTCTATAGCCCCCTCCTCCCCCTCCTGCAAAAAAGTCCTGTAAAATTATTTCAGGTTAGGAGTGGGAACTGCATGTCTCTGTGTGTGTGTATTTGCAGTTGAGGTCTGTCAAAAAAAATGGAAGGGTCTGAGGGACAAGTACCTCAAAAGAAAGAGAGAAGGAGAGTGGAGGAGCGGGACATCAGGAGGACCACTTTAAAGTGGCGGTTCTCTGCAGTCCTGTCTTTCCTTGACCCTTTCACCACACCCAGGGAAACTAGTGGTAACATGGGTGTGGGAGAGGAGGAAGATTGGACTGCAGAGAACCCCAATACAGAAAGAGCAGGTGATGAGGCAGCAGCAGGGCCATCAGAAGATGAGGGGGTTATGACAGTTAGTTAAGTGAAGACAGACACATGTACCAATATCACAGTACAAGTAAAAACTGTTTCAAATTCAGCAGGGATTTATTTGTGTATTTGTATTTCCAGAAAATATCAAATAATGTGTACCACTGTCAATTTGGATCAGAAAATAACAGTAATTTCTCTCACATCACTCCTCCGGTGATAGTGATGGCATGGCTCCTGCTGCTCCTTTTGCTCCTCCTGCTCCTCCTGCTCCTGCTCGTGTTGCTGCTCTTCTTTTTGCTGCTTTATCTAGTGGTATGTACTGTACAAGAAATAGTTTTTGTTTATTTGTAGGGTTCCAGCAAATCATGGAATATATCATCAACTGAAGATTGTGATTTTGATTTCATACAGGCGCTTGGATAGGCAGGAGGAAGACGGAGGGTGGATGGTGGGGAGGAAGAGCGTGAGAAATTGATAGAACAGCTCCTCATCCAGAGGCTGCCGGGGCCACCTGCTCCCTAGTCACGTCCGCCACCTGCCTGGGAAGAGGAGGAGAAGTTTCTTGTTAGCCTGGCTCCTTCCCTCCATGCACTGCCACATAGAGAATATGTCAAATTCCAAATTCATGACCATACGTGAAGGTGGGAATGTAGATTAATCAGTAAATCGAAGGCTTTGCCCTTCGGCTCAGCTCTGTCTTCATCATGATCTCGATGTGGAGGAGCAGCAGCTCTACTCCAAGTTCCTCCTGGGTGACAGAGCTCCTCACCCTATCGCTAAGGGAGTGCGGAGGAAACCCATTTCTGCCACTTCTATCCAGGATCTCATTCTTTTGGTCATGACCCAAAGTTCATGACCATAGGTGAGGGTAGGAACGTATATCGACCGGTAAATCGAGAGCTTCGCCTTTTGGCTCAGCTCTTTCTTCACCACGACTGATACAGTGACTGCTTTACTGCAGCTGCTGCACCAATCCGCCTGTCAATCTCGCGCTCCATCCTTCCGTCACTAGTAAACAAGACCCAGAGACACTTAAACTCCTCCATCTGAGGCAGGGACTCTCCACCGACGTGAAGGGGGCATGCCACCTTTTTATGGTCAAGAACCATGGCCTCAGACTTGGAGGTGCTGATTCTCATCTCAGTTGCTTCACACTTGGCTGCAAACTGCCCCAGTGCATGCTGGAAGTCCTGACTTGATGAAGCCAACAAGCAACAGGAACAGCTCTGACTTTTTGCCGGCAATGTGAACCAAGCTCCTGCACTGGTCATACAGGGACCGCATGGTCCCAAGTCCACATGTGGACTGGTTGGGCAAACTTCCATGAACCCTCAAGCACCCTGCGGAGGGTGCAGAGCTGGTCGAGTGTTCCACGGCCGGGACGAAAACCACATTGCTTCTCCTTGAACAACTGACTGGACTCTCCTCTCCAGTGCCCTGGAATAGACTTTCCCCGGGAGGCTGAGGTGTGTGATCCCTGATAGCTGGAGCACACCTCAGGTCCCCCTTTTTACAAAGAGCGACCACCGACCCATTCTGCCACTCCAGGGGCACTGTTCCGGCCTGCCAGGCGATGTGACGCTTGTCAACTAGGACCACCCTACAACATCCAGAGACTGGAGAGTGGAAACTCAGGGCGGATCTCACCCACCCCCAGGGCCTTGCCACTGGGCAGCGTCTAAACTAACTCAGGGACTTTGGCTTGGATGGTGAGTCCTCTAGGGAAGGTGTGTCAGAGGGATTGGGGAGATCCTTGAAGTAATCCTTGAAGTAAAGGATTCTGTCAAGCTGAAGGAGTCCTATCAAGCCTGGTTGGCTCCGGGGACTCCTGAGACAGCTGACGGGTACCGACAGGCCAAACGGGTGGTAGCTCGAGCAGTCACAGAAGCAAAAACCCGGGCCTGGGAAAAGTTCGGGGAAGCCACGGAGAAGGACTATAGGTCAGCCTCGAAGAAATTCAGGCAAACCGTCCGGCAGTGGCCAGGAGGGGGAAGCAGTGCTCCACCAATACCAATACGTTTACAATGGAAGTGGGGAGCTGTTGACCTCAACTGGGGACATTGTCGGGTGGTGGAAGGAATACTTCGAGGATCTCCTCAATCCCACCGACATGCCCTCCTTAGAAGAAGCCGAGGCTGAGGACCCAGAGGTTGCCTCATTCATGACCCAAGCCGAAGTCACTGAGGTAGTTCTCAAGCTGCCCAGTGGCAAGGTTCCAGGGGTGGATAAGATCCACCCTGAGTGTCTCAAATCTCTGGATGTTGTAGGGCTGTCCTGGTTGACACGCCTTTGCAACATTGCGTGGCAGTCGAGAACAGTGCCCCTGGAGTGGTGGACCGGGGTGGTGGTCCCTCTTTTTAAAAAGGGGGACTGGAGGGTGTGTTCCAACTATCGGGGATCACACTCCTCAGCCTCCCGGGGAAAGTCTATTCCAGGGTACTAGAGAGGAGAGTTCGGCCAATAGTCGAACCTCAGATCTAGGTTTCCATCCCGGCCGTGGAACACTGGACCAACTCTATACTCTCCTCAGGGTGCTTGAGGGTTCATAGGAGTTTGCCCAACCATCCACATGTGTTTTGTGGACTTGGAGGAAGCTTTCGACCGTGTCCCTCGCGGTGTTCTGTGGGGGGTACCCCGGGAGTACGGGGTCGGGGGCCCTCTACTGAGGGCCGTGCAGTCACTGTATGACCGGTGCAGGAGATTGGTTTGCATTGCCGGCAGTAAGTCAGACCTGTTCCCGCTGCATGTAGGCTTCCAACAGGGCTGCCTTTTGTCACCGGTCCTGTTCATCATCTTTATGGACAGAATTTCTAAGCGCAGCAGGGGGCCAGAGATGGTCCGGTTTGGGAGTCATGGGATTTCATCTCTGCTCTTTGCAGATGATGTTGTCTTATTGGCTCCCTCAAGCCAGGACCTCCAGCATGCACTGGGGCGGTTTGCAGCCGAGTGTGAAGCAGCTGGGATGAGAATCAGCACCTCCAAGTCCGAGGCCATGGTTCTCGACCGGAGAAAGGTGGGATGCCTTCTTCAGGTCGGTGGAGAGTCCCTGCCTCAGGTGGAGGAGTTCAAGTATCTTGGGGTCTTGTTCACGAGTGACGGAAGGATGGAGCGAGAGGTCGACAGGCGGATCGGTGCAGCAGCTGCAGTAAAGCAGTCACTGTATCGGTCGTGGTGAAGAAAGAGCTGAGCCAAAAGGCGAAGCTCTCGATTTACCGGTCGATATACGTTCCTACCCTCACCTATGGTCATGAACTTTGGGTCATGACCAAAAGAATGAGATCCTGGATAGAAGTGGCAGAAATGGGTTTCCTCCGCACTCCCTTAGCGATAGGGTGAGGAGCTCTGTCACCCAGGAGGAACTTGGAGTAGAGCTGCTGCTCCTCCACATCGAGAGGAGCCAGCTGAGTTGGCTCAGGCATTTGTATCAGATGCCTCCTGGACCCCTCCCCCGGGAGGTGTTCTGGGCATGTCCAACCGGATGGATACCCAGTGGAAGACCCAGGACACGCTGGAGTGACTATGTCACCCGGCTGGCCTGGGAATGCCTCGGGATCCTCCTGGAAGAGCTGGAGGAAGTGTCCAGGGAGAGGGAGGTCTGGACTTCCCTGCCGCAGCAACCTGGTCCCGGATAAGCGGAAGAAGATGGATGGATGGATGTATGGTTATATTATTGTAATTTACACTCACCGGCCATTTTATTAGGAACACCATGCTAGTAACGGGTTGGACCCCCTTTTGCCTTCAGAACTGCCTCAAATTCTTCGTGGCATAGATTCAACAAGGTGCTGGAAGCATTCCTCAGAGAGTTTGGTCCATATTGACATGATGGCATCACACAGTTGGCGCAGATTTGTCGGCTGCACATCCATGATGCGAATCTCCCGTTCCACCACATCCCAAAGATGCTCTATTGGATTGAGATCTGGTGACTGTGGAGGCCATTTGAGTACAGTGAACTCATTGTCATGTTCAAGAAACCAGTCTGAGATTATTCCAGCTTTATGACATGGTGCATTATCCTGCTAAAAGTAGCCATCAGAAGTCGGGTACATTGTGGTCATAAAGGGATGGACATGGTCAGCAACAATACTCAGGTAGGCTGTGGCGTTGCAACGATGCTCAATTGGCACCAAGGGGCCCAAAGAGTGCCAAGAAAATATTCCCCACACCATTACACCACCACCACCAGCCTGAATCATTGATACAAGGCAGGATGGATCCATGCTTTCATGTTGTTGACGCCAAATTCTGACCCTACCATCTGAATGTCGCAGCAGAAATCGTGACTCATCAGACCAGGCAACGTTTTTCCAATCTTCTAATGTCCAATTTCGATGAGCTTGTGCAAATTGTAGCCTCAGTTTCCTGTTCTGAGCTGAAAGGAGTGGCACCCGGCGTGGTCCCATCTGCCTCAAAGTTCGACGTACTGTGCGTTCAGAGATGCTCTTCTGCCTACCTTGGTTGTAACAGGTGGTTATTTGAGTCACTGTTGCCTTTCTATCAGCTCGAACCAGTCTGGCCATTCTCCTCTGACCTCTGGCATCAACAAGGCATTTCCACCCACAGAACTGCCGCTCTCTGGATATTTTTTTTTTCAGACCATTCTCTGTAAACCCTAGAGATGGTTGTGCGTGAAAATCCCAGTAGATCAGCAGTTTCTGAAATACTCAGACCAGCCTTCTTCCTCATACTGATGCTCGGTTTGAACTGCAGGAGATTGTCTTGACCATGTCTACATGCCTAAATGCACTGAGCTGCCACCATGTGATTGGCTGATTAGAAATTAAGTGTAGATCAGCAGTTTCTGAAATACTCAGACCAGCCCTTCTGGCACCAACAACCATGCCACGTTCAAAGTCACTCAAATCACCTTTCTTCCCCATATTGATGCTCGGTTTGAACTATCTACCTAATAAAGTGGCCGGTGGGTGTAGTTTATAATATAATTGTTTATGTATATGTATATGTATATGTATATATATATATATATATATATATATATATATATATATATATACACTCACTGGCCACTTTATTAGGTAGATATTACACCTGTCCAACTGCTCGTCTTTTGGTGGAGCAGCTGATGCGGCCGGTAGAATTCAAGATCGGGTGCTGCAGCGACAATGGTGTTTTGTGCGCACTTATTTGCGGCTTTGTTCAGGCTTCCTGTGGAAACTCCCAAGAAGTACAGGGAGAGTGGAAGAGGGGAAGAGACAGAGGGATTAGAGCTGCGGTTGCTGCTGCGTTTAGGGCCCGTAGGAACATTCCTGCCGGCTGAGAAGTGGTGTTGCTCCTCTTGTTCTGGTGTGGAGGTGACGTGATATCTCCCAGATCACGTGTGGCAGAACGCTTGAAAGGTGTGCTCTCTGGTGAAGAGAAGTGGTGGAAAGAGTGATCTGTGGTGTGTGGTTGTTTCTAGCAGTTCAGAGGTAGGAACCTGGGCAGGTTGGGTCCTATGCATGCACTGTGGTGTGGCTTGTCCCGCCTCCTTGGTCAGGAGCTCAGGTGATTGGCTGGGGCAACTCAAACTGCTTTGTTTGTTTGTGGGTGCTGTTGCTGGACCCCCAACTCATTGAGGAAAGGGGGGTTTTCATACTTCCCTTTCCATGTATTAGCTGGAATTAGCTGTATTTCCCTGCAAAAAAGACTCAGTCTAATAATTCCTCTGTTACTGAACATGGTCCTGTAGCAGTCCCAAAAATATGCCCACGCAGACACAGTTCACTATGCTCCTGAAGGAGTCTCCTGTGTCCAGGAACATGCAACATGGGATATAGGATGAGTCATGCTTTTTCTTGAAAACCTTGAAAAGAAAAAAAGAAAATAGCAGTTTGTAGGTTTATTTGTTTGTAGGCCACTTTCAGCCGGTGGTGGAACTTGTCCATCTGGAGGGGGTGGGGGTTGGTTCTGTGTCGTATGTTGCCCAGAAGATAATGTGACAATAGACAATATGTAAATGGCCCGCCTGTAATTGGTGTCCAGGTGGGAGATCCTGGCACTGACCCGAGTTCACATGTCCTCAAACTGGGCTACAGATAGCCTGAAGTACAGCTGGAGCTGGACATTATCCAGGCGGAGCTACTGGAGTAGACGGTGAAACTCTCTGGGACTTATTTCTCTCTGGTTATTTCCGCCATGATTGATGTGAAATGAGACTGGAAGGAGCATTTTTCAAGCATCAAAAGCCACTAGATCGTCAAACAAGAAGGACCCGATTTTCACATAAATGGTCAATCAGCGCAAATTGAGCATCTTGAGTGGCCTGACTCAGGCGTTTTTTAGCAATTCCTCACGTCTGCTGCTTTTCCTAGTGTACCTAGGCCTTAAAAGTGTGACGCTGCAAATCATTTTGAAGCTGCAGCAGTTAATTAATGTTTGTACAATAGGGCTTCACAGAGAGGGTGGTCCTGGCTGATGCTGAGGCAGAGATGATATGTACACACCCATGAGAGGCAGTGAGGTGTGGAGAATCGAAAAATTGAGTTCTGTAGTGATCTGGGACATTTTAAGAATGGGTGAAGAGCAGATTTATTTATTTATTAATTTGGACTAGGTGTAAATTTATATTTATTTCAAGTCTCCAGTGCCTGCTTTCTCTTGGGGAAATGTACTTTTCTTTGCAAAGACAAGAGGAGAGAAATAGGAAAAGACATCTGGATAGGTATGTCTGGAAAAGCAGTCAGCTTCTGTAAGGCAAGACTGGACATTAACTGTAATCATAACGATGATAGTAACAGTATTCAAATGTTTGAAAGCCTGAAGCATTGAAGGTTGAACAACAAGCAGCCTTCACACTCCTGTCAGCAACCAGTGTATCAGAGTAGAGCATGCAGGTGTGTATGAATCAGGAGTTTGCTGTGAATGAGAGCTCATCTAGTAGAGCCAGGGAAAACACATGGTCAAGTGGTCAACAAATGAAAATAGAAAATTGCTATCACTTTTGGGTCATGTTCAAGTACATGCAAGCGGGACAGATGGTCAGGCCATGAGGATGCCCCATATCCCTGCAGTTGTTGACATGACAAAAAAAAAACACCTCATCTGCCTCCCCCCACCTTATCATCAACCCCCATGTGCCACCATAATAAACAGATAAACAGGTGTGTGCAGGTCATGCACAAGCACAGAAAATTTCCTCTTTGCAAATTGCTTGTGGGATGAGAATATTTGTTTATATGTTGTCAAATCATGTCATTAAGTCCAAGTAGATGGTTAGTGAGCCTAATCAGAATAACTGGATTTATTTTTCCTGTGTAAAAACTAAATAGCTATGACAAATAGTACTTTACAGATTCTCATTGCTTTTCAAGAGGGTAAGCTGAAAATGAAAGGTATATGAAAGAGCACAGTGCTATGACTGCAATTTCAATTTAAGAGAACATAAACTGTAGTAGCTCAAGACTGAACATGAAGTTAATAATATTTCAAGAGGAGTTAGAAACGAATTCTGGAGCTGTGATCATATGTTCAAAGTCTGAAGCAGTGGTACACACCGATCAGGCTACATCTCCATTTAATTCAAGTCAGTAAAATGTTTTTGCATCATTTACAACATAAGTTGATGCAAATACTGTGAAATATAGGAATGTGAAAGCAAGTATGCTGTAATGGCAATTTAATGAAAACAAATGTTACACACCACACTACAACACCACACTTTTGGTACTGTACAGTGCAGAACCACTATAAACTACTATTGCAACTTTAGACTGTTGATTAGCTACAGTATTAATGCAAGAATTATTGCTATATACATTAAATATTAAAGTTGATGAACTCGTCATAATCAAGCCAATTGTCATGGTCCTGTCTGTTTCATCTACTGTGGTGAGTTTTGTCCTGTGCTGGGGTTTTGTTTTGTCTTGTCAGTTTCCTGTTTTGAAAGCCTTACATTCCTTGTGTCTGCGTGCCTGAGTCTCGTTCACCCCTAATCACTAGTGCTTAAAGTCTGTGCCTGGCCTTTGTCTTGTTGCCAGTGCATTTTGATTTGATTTGATTAGTTTGCTTGTGTCGCAGCTCTCTCTTGTGCTCTTTGTTCTTTCTGATTTTTCTTGTTCATCTTAGTGTTTTCTTGTATTTCAGTTTAGTATATTTGTATTTCTAGTTCCTAGTGTTTGTATTTCAAGTTCCGAGTGCATTTCGGTTTCCTAGTGTTTCAAGCTCCTTTGTGGTCCTTTTCCTCGTGTTTTACCTGGAGTAAGCTCACATCCTCATGTCTGATCTGTGTATTTATTCACTGTTGCTCCTTGAGGTTTTCCATTGTCGTATGTTCACTGTGTTTTGCCCCTCTCATTAGTTTAGTTCTCAATCTGGTTTCTTTTTAGTTTTTTTTAATAAATCCCCTATCACTCATAAAATTTGTGTTTTGAGTCGTGGGTCCTCACTTAATTTTAAATCGTGATCAAACTCAGATCGTGACACCAATGAGGCCAGATAAATAAATATAATTTTATCTGATATGCTCAGCTTAACCACATTTTCTCAACAAAATACATCAGTGTCATTGAACCAGTGAAGTCTAAGGTTATTTTACTTTCTCAAATTCACCTCTTTTGTGTTTTATCAGAATAATCACAGCTTTGTATGTACAGAACTGTCTTTTTTTAAGTGCCTAACAATGTTTTCTCAGGGCTCTACCACAGACATTATTGTAGGAGAAGTTGGTGAAGGCAGGGTCATGATGAAGGTCCAGGATGCAGCACAGCATTTCAGCAGCTCCGAGATGGCAGGAAGGAGGACAGGGAACCAGTGCAAGGAAGAACGTGATTGCAGTGGTGTGTCTGTGCGCATGTGTATGTGCAGTGGTGGTGATGGTGATAAGGGGGATTCCTGCACAGTCTCAACCTATAGAGATTTTTGGAACCAAAGGTAAGCCTGCATTCAATGAGTGCAATGTCCTAATGGGGTAATATGACATGATTATGGTATTATGATTCCACCCTAACAAACTTCCACCAATTTGTGAACTGTATGCCAAGGAAAACAAGACAGTTGATCTCCTGTATGCAAATGTGAAAGATGAATAGAATGCAATCCCCCTTCCTCCACTGGGAATCTGATCACAACCTTGTTTACCTTCAGCCATTGTACATACCAAGAGTACAAAGACTACTAGCCACCACACAAACCCTCAGAGAATGGACACTAGGAGTAGCGGAGGCGCTGAGGGTATCAGGTTTCCTTATGGAAGACCCAAAAGCACACCAAGGGTCATTAGTGTCAACATGAATGACGATCTTACGGTAGTAACGTTTAGCCTTAGTCAGCAATTTGATTCAGCGTTGCCCGCTCTAGCCATACAGATAACAGTCACTGGACTTGCTAACTTCACAGTTTACAAGATGGAGTCCTCGATGGGTATGTCGGGGAGAAGTCTTCGGGGCAGACACTCCACTCGTTAAAACCAGGATATCCCACTCCGCTAAATTGGAAAAAAATATGCACAGCATAACAGGTGAGTTACACCATGGCAAACATTTCACAGTGCAAGCAAGGGCACATCACATACATCGACCCACACCAGATCACAGCAGCAGCTTGGTGCAAAAACAGTGTACCTCACACAGCAACCTTAGGGCCCCTCATTGCACACCTTCCCGACTCTGGCTCTCCTTCTATCCATCTTTGAAGGCTTATTGCGGTCTTGCTTTCTCACCCTAGAGACTTTAGCCTCTAGAAAATTGGCCAAGAGGTTGGGATCAGGTGTATGATCTGGATGCCTGACAGACAGACTTGGCCAATCAAACCTCCTGTTGAGAGGCTTGCGTCCACTGCAGAGCCCTGATTACAATCCAGAGTGGTGAGGACAATGATCTAATTCAGACAGACAACTAAAAGGAAAATATCTCAAAACCATAGATGCTGTTGACATGTTGTACACAATACAGAGAGAGGAACTACAGATAAACAGCGGTCAAAGTAATGGAGAGACCAAAAAATGACTGAATTATGATTGAAAAATATCTTGACAATTCGAACCAGATTCAGAAAAGAGTAGAGTAAGGCTTTCCCTCTAAAGGAAGCCTCAGCGAGAACCAGCTAGAGAGATTAAAGACACAATTGCAGCAGCTGGAATTTATGAGTGCAGCTCAGCAGTTTACCTTGTCCAAGAGAAAGCAGTAAAAGAATTAGGTGAGAAAGTGCAGACTGGAAAGCTTTTGGAATGTCAAGAGACAAAGGTAAGAGATTTTAAGCACCCAAGGCACCTAAATGTATCAATATTTCTCCACCTAATACTCACTATCTTACCTGAGGAACCCAATGGACCTGGGTCTCCTAAGCAGTCAGATTCCCTTTGAGGCTGAATCCAACTGCTGTCAACTCTATGATGCAAGGACCACAAGAAATGTGCAGCGCGTTTCTAGCATGTATGATGTCAGCCTTTGACTCATACAAAGTTAATCTGAGAGAACATTTCCTGAACCAAGGCCAGAGTTGGTATGAATGGTAAGAATGTCTTGTCACCTGGAAAACATGTCCACTCTCAGGTATCCTAGGTAGACAGTATAGTGTTGGACCAAAGGTCAGTAGGGCTTGTGAAAGAAGAAAGGGAATGTATTAATTTGTCTGGAATGGCAGAAACAGTAGAAATTCCAGAGTTGTCCGCAGTACCATCATTGTTGTGGGAATGATGGAGGTCTTCTGAAAGGAGTAAAGTGATATCGATGACATCACATACATCAAACCACACACATGACATCAACCAGTGTTTGAGTCATTACTAAAAGCTGGCATAATTGTACCCTGTAACTCTATGGTTTGCATGCTCATTTCTCAGTTAAAAAGTTCAAGAGGGGGGTCAACCTCGGTTAGGCGATGCAACTATCATTGCAGTGCTTTACTTGTTGTACAGTACATGTCCCAGAAACGCCGGAAAACCACCCGTCACCGTGTCTGGGTTCATGACAACCTCCGAAGATGCATGTTTTTCCACGAAACCTCGACCATAACCCACTGAGATTCACGGTCTTCTCTAGGAGCTCTGCCTGGATGATGACTGCTTCCAGTGGTATCTTAGGCTGTCTCTGGCCCAGTTCCAGGACCTCTTAACTTGGGTCGGTGCCAGGATCTCCCGCCTGGACACCAACTACTAGGTGCTCCATTTCAGCTGCCGAGCACCTGACCGTCTGTCTAAGGTGAGATACTGTTTAATAATTTGTCTGTTAATCATTGCAAAATTAAAAGCATAAAAACATAAAAGTCGGAACATTCTGATACTGATAATTTAGCTGACTGCGTAGGTGCATGTGCAAGGTTCTCACACGTCCTACAAATTCTGGAAAATGAGTGACAAATTATACAGTCATGGAAAACATATGGAAAATGAGAATGAAAGGTTGAATGTCTTGTAAATTCTTTAAGTTGTCTTGGAAATGTATTTATCCTCTCCCTGCCCTGAGTAACTTGAGCTGATGTCGAGGGGCCACCTGCCTGAGCTTGGACCAGCACTCTCACAAAGGTGGTCAAACACATGACATTCCTGCTACTTAATTTCATGCTGGGTTGACAGATGTTTTAGCATGTTGCTAGTATTTGCATGCTTACATAAAATAGTAGCACTACACTCATAACAAACAGTATACATTCCATCTTAGTTGGTGAAATCCCACCGCTTTCTGGTTTTAAAGATGCTGCTTCGTGGTGTGGTTGAACAAAGAATTTTTCTTTTTCCTCTTATTATTATTACAAATGACCAAGTCTGTAGAATTTCTCGAACTACCCTTTATTTTTCCGCAGTATTTTGTTTCACTGCCTCCAGCCTCTTCTGTAACAACACTTTTCTCCTTGCTGTGGCAAATAGCCACTTACCCAGGATTAAAATGATCAATAATTTCTTCTATTTCTTCTATTGTGTGTATATCATTATTAGATTCATAAAATAAAAACGAGAAGATATTCTTGAAAAGAAAAAAATCAGAGAATTACTAGCGCCTTAGGATTAGGGCCTGATGGCACACATCCTTTCATGTCATAGACCGGTATGATCCTGTAAACCCGGGCTACTCAATTGGTGGCCCATGGGCTAAGTAGTGGGAAGTCCATGAGTTTACGTTGGACATATATTTTTGGCAGGGATCTGCAATCTGCGGCTCCGCAGCCTCCTTGTCATGGCTCCTTAAAGCCCGGGTATACTTCCAGACACCACGACGTGCGCCACCAGCCACCAACCTATTTCCGCAGCAGCCCTGCCAAGCCTGCAGCTCCAGACTACTTATCTTTAATGGACAATCAAAACAGGTCTTTTGATAGACCGCACAACACATGACCAATCAAAGTCGCCATTTTCTTTTAAGCACGAAAGTTGGCAAGCAAAACAAAATGTCCTTTAAAAAAAAATTACTTAAAAAAAAGTTGATTCAGAGAACAGGCACAATGAATGGACAAAGAAATACGTGTTTATTGCTGCTGATACAAATCCTGTGTGTGTAATGTGCAATGAGTGCATTGCCATGTGTAAAGAGTATAATTTGAGAAGGCATTTTAACACAACGCATGCTAATTAGTCAGCAATAACCACAAACAGAAACCAAGAGTTATTCCACTGCCCACTACAAATTATCACATAAAACTCTGTCATTATTTAAACATTTGTGAATAATTTCAATCATTTTGGATAAATAATTTTTGATGATGTTGCAATCATTTGATAATGTAGTTTCCCATAGACTTTATATATAAATATATGAATATGAATATAAGGGACCAGACTTCGAGAATAAAGTAATACATTTAGGTAAATAAAATCATTATGTCGTAACCCGTTGTTTTAGAGGAGGAGAGCTGTTAAAATCAAGAATTTTTACTGTCATTATGCAAGGCACAACAAAATTTTCCTCAGCAGCTCTTGGCTTAAGGCCAATAGTAGACACATAATATGGGAAGGCAGATCTAAGATATATCTAAATAAATGGTATTGTGCACAAACAGTTTGTATCCTGGTTGGTGGGGTCTGCAGCTATATAATCCTTTGGGCTCCTTTGGAAGTGAAAGGAAATGAGGGCTATGGAGCATTTTGTGGAATTGCAGTTCAGTATAGGTTTCACAGACACGTAGAGACTTAATCTTTTGGCACATAAGCATCACATTGTCATGAGTATTAGAACTTTAAAAAGAATATGCAAGAGAATGCTTGTCTCATTTATGTATTACTTTTTGTCTATGGTCTATTTTTGTCTATGGTCTATGGTCCTAATACTCCGTCATATAAAACACACATCCCATATAAATATAAATACACATCAGAGAGTAACGTTATGTTCTTTTATTGAATAAGAGTAAAATAGGTAAGCCATCAGCTCCTTTCAACACTGAAGTCACACAGTGACTTTACAAGATATAAAGCACAGAATCGAAGCATATTATACAACACAAGGATAAAAACCCTGGCATGGGGATGATTGCGGGCATGCTGTGCTTCCTGGGGTTTGTGTATGGTTTCCGGAGAAAAGTTTGGCAGGCAGACCCCCTGTATGCCATACCAGGAACACACCAGAGAGCTCACCTGTCAAAGCAAAATCTCATCAATACAACCTCATAAACAGAGTGACATTCTCCATGATGTAAAACGTGGTTATCAATAGGAGTTGCCTGGCTCACCTTGTGATAGGTGCTGATAGATTTCAGAGGTCAGAAAGACTCTGGAGTCATGGACTGAGCCAGGCCATTTTGCCACAACATTGCCGATCAGACAGCATTGCAGACCATCTGAAATCATAAGATGGGGACTATTAGACCAAACAATACACATCACAAGCAATTTACAGTGTTCATCAATTGACAATATCAAAAAGTTATGTTCATATGAACTTAATCCACTTCATCCTGGGACCCAGCAGTCTGCACAGATACCTGATGTCATCTGCAGGAACCTGGACCCCTCATATTCCATGTCTGTTTTGGCCCAGTCATGTTAAATCTACATCACACACATGAGAAAAGAAAACTTTTTCCCAACAGGATTCATTGAAATCAGTGAGCTCGTGACCTTAGGTCCTTTGAAAGGTGCTACATACATTTATTATCATTAAGTTATCATTTATCATATATTAGTCAAGTTATTATCTTTTTTTTGTGCAACGGGCCCCCTGGGGCCAGGATAAGCCACTGAGCCAAGCTCAATGAATCCAAAACAAGAGAGTCCAGGCTTAATTGGTTGCACAAGACTAGACCAAGCCAGGATGAGCAGGCTTTCATCAAGCCAGGTGAAACCAATCCAGAATAAGTTCTCACTCACAGCTCCCTCAAATACACCCTGCCAACCAGTCAACCAGAGTCAACCAGAGTCAGTGATTCACCATGGCCAGTAGAGCTGCGTACTTTCCCTGGTAGAGGCAGAAAGCATACAAGGAGGTGAATGATCTAATTAAAAAGAAAGGAAACACTGGCAAAGCATGAACCGCCCAAATGCGTAAGAAGTGCACAATTCCATACTCACCGCTCTACTGAAAAATCACAATAATAATCCAAGTATTTCATTCACATCTCCAAAAACTGAGTTGTACTCTGATTATGAATCTGAGATTGTGAGTGAAGCTGTGTAAATGTAAATACATTAGACTGTATACCTCTTTGATAAACAGATGAGCTAATAATAACTAGAAAATGATAATAATAATAATAACTAGAAAATTCCAGCATGCTGAAATTTCGAGAGTGCTCTGGGTTGTGTGCCCTGCCCAGTTTGTGTTTTGAAGTTTCTTTAATTTTTTAAATTAAAATTAAGTTTCCAAGTCAAAGTATGGCGATGTAGCAGGTGTTTGTTTGAGGAGTTCTGAAATTGCCTAAGTGCTTTTGTGTACCAAGTTGACCCAGAATCTGGATAAGTTATAAAGAAGTTTTGTTCGTGAGACTCTCCCGGACGCGTTGGTGTATATCAACCCAGTCTCACAGAAAAACGTACCCTGGATACGTTGGTCCACAGTGCAAAACGTAGAAGAGTTACAATAATGGCCCTTAATTGTGTAACTGTTACGTTTTTTCTGCCTAATGTTTTCCTACAGTGTTGCATCCAAGTCACGTGACTTTCAAGATCTGGGCCGTGAAAACAAAAAACATGGTGGACGTTTCACACGTTTTTAACAGAAAAGTCAATATTTTGATTGAGTTTCCACATAAAAGTGCATTTTGATTACATTTCTAGTGAGAAATATATATTTAATTTTCAGAATATTTACTCAGTGAATGTACATAAGCACTCGCTTGCTCACTTTTGCAAAGACTTTTGTGATCTCGTCTCGTAACGTTTTGGACGCTGTTAATGCTTAGCTGCGTGGTGATCGTAGGTCACCCGTTCTTATCCCAGCGTGTAAAATACAGACTATTTGTACGCATCATACTGACAAACAACTACCCTTAACGTCTATTAATCTGCGCTGTCGATTCTGAGTTATCTCATGGAAACTGCTTGTGACAGTTGGAGACGCTAAGAGCAGAGGCTCCAGCCATCCATTCATGTCAATACTAACCGGGTAACAGTGAACCAAGAATCCTCTGCTCAGAAGTGTTTTTCTCACTTTTTCCCACTTTAAATTATTTCTTTTATTACATCGCCAACATTTCTTAATACAAACATATCAGTATCACTGAAGTATCAGTAATAATTCCATGCTGCTCTCTGCCACTTGTGGCAAAGACACACAGTCACTGTCTGCGACTCAGTCTGCAACACGGAGCCAGTGTTTACTATTTGCAGATTGAGACAGGAATGAAAACTAAACTAATGAAGCATCCTAATGAAGGTGTAGGGCTTCTACAACCGCTCTTATGACTGACAAAAACTCAGGGACCGAAACTCTTGAAGAGATAACCCCTTAACCGTTTATTATGGTTTATTTCGTTTTCACTCAGAGAAAACACCAACTCCCAGCAGCGACCGTGCCACCCTTTTTCATGACGTCTTGGCTGCGCCACACATGACAAGCCGGCTATGCAGCGTCCACCATAGACATAATAAAGAGTAGACGCTGCAATGGCCGCTCCTTCCTACTGGCGCTGACGAGCCATGGGGCCGCCAATTTGGAATGGCCTCCGGCTCCACTAGGTGTAATCTCTTGGACAGGCTCAGAGACATGTCAGCACAATTAATCAATCATAACTCGCTGAATACTTCACTGATTTTCACCAGGTTTTGTTTATGCAAACGTCATATATGTAGTTATGACACAGGACATTTTGTTTGACTTATATTGATATTCAAAGCGGGCTTAATAGAATATTCTGATATATGCGATGTATGATAGGTATTTCTCAAAACACACAATGTAGAAGCAGATAGTGGCAGTAAAAGTCCTAT
Source organism: Karalla daura (assembly GCA_029224185.1). NCBI lineage: Eukaryota > Metazoa > Chordata > Actinopteri > Chaetodontiformes > Leiognathidae > Karalla > Karalla daura. The sequence goes on from CM055198.1 coordinate 897,699, forward strand.
TCAGCTTGTTTAATGAGTTTAAAATTTAAGCAATATATGAATACATTTACATATATGTATATATATATATATATATATACACATATGTAGAGAGAGAGAGAGAGCATCTCACCCTGCCCTGTGATTGATGACAGAATATTTACAATTATGAACGCTTATAGTCTTATGCAAAAGAGAAGCTGTGTACAAAGTCTTTGGAGACGATGAAGATTAAGATGAATAGAATAACATCATCTCTGAGTCGGACAATCTGACCTGTCTTTAAAATCCTCCTGCTTAAAATGTTCACTGCATCTGAATCTTTTCCTCCTCAAAGCCACTTCCCACCTCTACCTGGTGTCTCTGTCTTCAGGAAACCTTCAAAATGAAAACATTGAGAACATGTGAGACTTGAGAAACATTTTACAAAGGAAGCCAACCTTATTTTTGATCTTCTTCCTATTTTTACTACACCCTATCTTCCTATTTCCTAATAATCATTTGTATGTCTTCATATTATCTACCTGCATCTGTCTGTCAGATTTGTTTTCAACAGGTTTCAGAGTTTGACAGTTACATGCGTCACAGTGCACAGGCATGCTACCATTCCGGCTGTTTTCCCTCGGACCTCCTACAGATGGCGGCTGCATTTCTCGAGTCCTGGCAGCCAATGTGGCGTCTACTCTTTATTATGTCTGTGGCGTCCACTAGTCCTAATACATGTAAATGTTTATGATTTATAACGTATCGTGTCACATTTAAAAAACATATATGTCATGGTTATACATATTTCTTTGAATATTGACCGGAAAGAGGTTTTCTTAACCCTGATGATAAGCCTTACCTGGAAATGAACTACATTATGATCTTAATTACAATACACAATCATGTGCTCCGCCATTTTGTTTGTAGTTTTAATGTGCCTGAGACGGCTATACAACTGGGCATATTCCTATGCATCACCTATATTCAAAGAAACATGAAAAATAATCAAGGATATTATGAATAGATGAAGTAAGAGTTTGTTCCACAGACTGGTGATAAAGTTCATGACAAGATAAGACAGGAGAAGCACCAGCAGCAGCACTATGACAGTTAAAGAAACTCCCATGTTGGTTAGATATAGGCCTGCATAAATTTCAAATAACCAATGAGAATAATCCCCACTTGGGGAAGAAGGATCCATGTGACGTCTCGACCACCAATGATAAGCCACAACAGGTACGAGGCCACAGCTGCAGGTGTTGGTTAGATCACTAGTTGACTCATAGCCAGGTGTGTTGCATGCGTGTCACATGCGACTTGCCGACCCTTGGCTGACCTGACTAGGGTGGCAGATTTATGACTATGAGATGGTCTAAAAAAACATGTATTCCCTGTTGGAAAATTAGTCAGGTCATGAACAGGCTCGGGTCTATGTCTGGCTGAAAGAAAAAACTCCATCTGCAACACACTCTGTTACTCTCAAATGCTTTATTGAGCATCTGTGTGACTGCAAGTATTTTTGAGAAGATTTCCAGACTTCATTTTTGACACAACAACACATCCTTAACATGTAAATTGTTTGTGTGACGACATGTGTGTGCGTGCGTGTGTGTGTGTGTATGTGTGTGTGTGTGTGTGTGTGTGTGTGTGTGTGTGTGTGTGTGTGTGTGTGTGTGCATGGGTACTACATGGAGAATCTATATCAATTATGCACAAATCTACCTATTTCAAAGATTTCCTTTGGTTTCTTCCCTCGGCCACAATTTCTCTATTTCTCCAGATTCCAGGTACACACAGTTCTATGGGAGGGTAAGACTTTGCATGTTCTCAAGTCAAGTATCTTTTTTATCATTCCTGAACAATATGTGGAGGTAGCGTACACACCCTTTAGTAGCACAGCTTTATGAATGAGGTCCCAGGCCTACATAATAATAAAAAAATCTTTCTTGCATCTGTTATTCCCTCATCTCTTTGCTCAGTATGCCCACTGGTATTGCCCCATGGTCAACCTGAGGTCAACCTAAGAGCTGCATATTTGTCTGGGCTATTTTGTGAAACTAAACTAAACTAACTAACAAACTAACATTAACGTGAAACTCTTTGTCAACATAAGTCTGTGCGTCTAGTTTATATTTCTGTCAGTCTTAAGTCCCTATGTAAATAGGGATAATAGCAAGTATATACACAATGGTGTATAGTAGCAAGTATATACACAATCCTGCAGAAATCAAAACCCTTGGTCAACAACATGGCAGCAGTGTAGTGAGAGCATCAGCCGTCATGATCCAAGCTCCTTTATGCATCACCCAAATCCCCTCCATGCACATGTTCTGATAGCAAACTGAAATGTTTAGAACTGCAGATTGATGACTAAGGAAGGAATTCTTGTTCACTTTCCCTTAATACATACTGTAATTAAACAGTCATAATCAAGTGAATTATTAATTCATTAACAAAATGTTACTTTGCAAGAAAGTCTCTTATGTGGTCATGAAGAATTTTATAATTCAGTTCATTCTCATCTAATCCTTCACTTCCATTTTGTAAAAATATGAATTAGGATTTTAGTATTTACTGCTTCTAGCTACTATTTTCACAATCTCAACAACATTCATGAACGAAATTCAGGTCCTGAAAAATCAGAGAAGAAATCTGAACAGCCTCATTAGTTCACAGCACTACCCAGTATCGGCATCATGAAGAATGACCCACAGCAGGTTAGGTTAGCCTGGTTGTACCCAGCTCCTTAGGCAAGATATTAAAGATGGTTTGGTGGAGGCTTTGCTAAATGAGTCTCAGCAATGAGCTGGAAAATAACTGATGTTCCCTGAGTAGGTCCAGAGTTCTCTGGCCTGCTTCTGCACCGCCTTGCCTGTGAGCCAACAGTGAGAGACAGCACGTTCACTTGGAGGCGTATGTGTGTTTGTGTAGGAGTGGGAGTGTGAGCATGTACAGCGAACAAGTGGAGGAATATCTTCTTAATCTACTATATTAAATGTGGTCTGGTACAGTATTCCTGGAATAACTGACAAATTCATAAAGTAGATGAACATTGTTTCCACAGAATGTAGTGTGTAATGATAAGATGAAAAGTTTGATTAATTAACAGTGAAGACTGCACTTGAGCAATTTGGTAAATGAGCAATATGGATGAAAGATGACAAAAAAATCTGTGTCATTGGCTTCATAGTCTTCCAGTTTGTTGCAATATATTGTGTCTAAGTTTCCGCATCATCTACATCTCATCATAGAGATGAAGGTGGTCTTCAACCACACGACATGTGGGAAGAGCGTAACAAATAGAACCAATAGTTACTTATACATTACTTAACTATTAGTTATGCTCAGCTCTATTAGTTATGCTCTATAAGGGTCCCAAAATCCAATTTTATTATATTGACTTGTACTCATTCTATCCAACTGGTGCTGGCTGTCCCTGGCCTGGCTTGCCCTGGGCTGGGCCCCGAACCATGCCATTTTACCACTTTGTATATATTGCTTGGCTTTTTGTGTACAATACCTTGACATAAAGTTTGTTATGAGCTGGCATTTAAATAAATAGGAATAAATAAACAAAAGTTGAAGTTGTATCACATCTATCAGCTCTCATTCATTCATTCATTCATTCAAATCCTTACTCTTCCCTAGAATCATGACTTTTTGCAGTTTCCACACTATGCAACCTTTTTTTTTTTTTTAAAGAAAGTGGTCATGTCGCCCATGATGTGCTGCAGAGTTTACAAATTATCAGAAATCTTTGAGATTGTCTCATTTCATTTGTCATTGTAAACACACACATGTACACACATGTACACATATGGATGTATTATTTTTACTTTACTATTCACACATGTGTATCTCAATCTGTGTGTGTCTTTTTTTGTTTATTACTATGTACATATTGCTCTCTTTGTAAAGTGCCTTGAGATAACGGCTGTTATGAATTGGCACTTAAACCAAATAACGTTGAGTTGAGTTGTTTGTATATAATCAGATTTGTAAAGGCATACTGCCAGTTGTGTGTCTGTACATGGATTTGTAAATGTGTAAAACAAATCCTTGTCTGTATTCAGATTTGCAAGTGAAGACTGACGAAGAGTCAGTTTGTCACTTGGTTTGCACATGGCACATTGCACACTGACAATGGCTGCACATGCACTTTTATAACTGCACAAGCACTTAGAGAGGAGCAGCAGCACATTTGCACTAAACAATTTTGCAAAATTTTGCACTTTGTTGGAATATATTTGCCTTATTTATTGAATATTTCTGACTATATTTATTGCCCTGGTTTTATTGACTTTGATAGGTACTGTGTAGGTATGTTATTCCACCTAGAGGAGAGGGACGTAAGAATAATGTGTATGTGAAATGTGTTAAGTGATTGAACCAGATAAGACCATGTGTGTTGGGCTGCTCACTAAGCATGCGCATTTACAAACCATGAAGTGTACTGTGTACTCACCAGTCAGTGTTTTCATGTTGTGTGGGCAAAAGGCTTTCCTAGACTGCAGACTCTGGGGCAATCAGGTGGAGATTAGGTGCAGGGGGAGGGATGTGTGTGTGGTGTGATGAACATGTGTATTGATTGAATATTGTTGAATGGGGTGTTCAGTTCACAAATGTGTTCAGCTTTCACTGTTAGAATATGTAAATCGGTGTTGATAGAAAATTAGACAAATGAATATAAAACAGGATGCAAGTCATTAGTGGAAGACTCCAAGCCAAATTCGGTAGTTCTGTTGATGGGAGACTTCAACTCCACCTCATCCAGGAGCTGCTGAGCTACAACACGTGACAGCAAGACATTGGATTGCATCTACTCCACCATAAAACCTTCGTACCACTCCATCCACCCTGCCCCTTTTGGACTCTCTGACCACTACATCATACAGATAGTCCCCACATACAGGCAGCAACTGAAACTGAAACACACACACACACACACACACATTCATTACATGTTTTTGTGATAGATGACCAATGCTGCTGCTGCAAAACTGGCAATTGGAAATAATTTCTCTATTCAAATGTTGTCAAGGATGTCAAGGATTTGTTTTACACATTTATAAATCTGTGTACACACACACAAATGTCAGTAAGCATTTACAAACTTATTACACACACAGATTGAGATACACATTTGCAGATTAAGATATGCTTTTGCAAATGATAAAATAACAATATTTCTTACATACACACACACACAAAACATTTTAAACATTGCAGATATTCTTACATAATTATTGTTTATTCAATATAGATCATTCTACATTTGTATGCAAGCTTCTGCTGAAACACTTAAAAGTAGCCACCCATCCATCCAACATCATTCTTTTTTGATTTTATTTGCCTGCAGAGAACACTTTTGGCTCAGTGTTGCCTTCCTCTTGCTTCTTTCCTCTCTCTATCTTCACCCCCTTTCCTCACAATTCACCAATATTAGTGCCTCCTATGCTCTGGAGGGCAAACAAACTTTCAAAAAATTCCCCATAACCCACCAAGCATAGCCCATTTTCCTCTCCATGCAATTAACTGCGCCAACATTTACAATAATATGATTACAGACACTTTGGCAAAGTCATGGAGGGAACGGAGGGCATATTAGGTATCAGCAAGGGGTTGATCGTAATGGCCGCGTTTCCCTGACACTCACATTTTCTTTTGCACGCTATAGTGAGAGCCACTAAATTCTCCTCAGGCAATAAAAACCAATGCACTGGAACCATGATAACAAACACAGGCAACCACTTTCTTTCTCATCATTCTCTTATTTTCTTTCTCTTTTGGGCATAGTTTTCTTCCTTTCCTTTTTACTTTTCTGTACATCATTCTTAAATCCTCCACTACTGCCACCACCCTGCCCCCAACTCTTTTACTTTTACTGCATCCTCAATTAGCCAAGTCTTTCACGGCCATGTAATTAGGAACATTAGCAAGTCATAAACTTGCCATGAGTCTTGGAATTATGTGCTGGCCCTCAGCAATTTGTTTGTAATTCCTTTTTGTATGAGACAACAGCACCATGGGGTCTCATAGATCTTCCCAGGTCCCCCACTGTGTCCCCCAACACCTCCGCCTCACTGCCACAGGATAAGAGGGTTCCTCATTGGGTTAAGAGGGGGATCATATAATGCCCACGTTGGCTGGCACTCACCCTGGTACTCTTAAAAGACCCTTGGGAAATTTGGTTGCTGCAGCTGCTGGGGAGGAATTTGGGTGAGTTGCCTTGCTCTGGGGCATTTTAGCCACGTCAGGACTTGGATCTGAGATCTTGGGTTGCAGGTCGAGATTCTTAGCCTCCAGGCCATTACTGAACCTGCCAAAAAATGTTTTGGTTATGATTACATGGCCAGCAATATTCTGATGATTACCAGAATAACATGACATTTTGAATAAGACACAACCATGTGAACATCAAATAAGTTCATATTTCCAGTAACAGAATTGATGGGGGGTATTTATATTTAATTTAATTTATTTTATATTTTCACTATCAAATTTTGGAGCAGTGTATAGCGACAGTATCAGTAAATTCATTTTGATTAGTAAATTCATCTTGAAAGTATGAAAATATTTATATTAGATATTTGACAAATATTATGACAAATCTTCTTTTTTTTTCATACCATGTTTTCATACAATCCATTGTGGACATTTCACCTCCTGACTAATTCTGAAGCTTCCTCGACCTAACAAATGTGACTTCTCTAATCTGCAAAGTCTGGTCTGTCAAAGTAAGTTTACGCAACCCCAAAACAGGTAAATTATATAAAGGCCTACATGTGGCCTCCCTTCTATATACAGTATGTCTTTTCAAGGCTTTTGTCCATGGTCCTATAGAAAGGTTATTGGCATGTCCCTGTGTGATTCCAACTCAAGCACTCTCATCGGCAGCCTTATTCTCTCCCCTGGCTCCACCATGACCTCCCAATAATCATATACTATTGTTTCTATTTACCATTTTCCAGAGATAGAAAGAGCACAGGAGAAAGCGTATGGCAGGGAAAAAAAGAGAACCATGGCCGGTATTGATTGGCTTCCATGTGTATTGAAACCAGATATTGATTTTCTTTCTTTTTCTTTCAAATGGGAAAAAGTGCATTGTCTGGCCGAAGGAGATTTCTGTGGGGATTTGGGGAAAGAGGAGTTAAAATGAGCATCCGGTGCACAGTAGTCTCTTGTGGATAGTGTATAGGGCTGTGGTAATTGAATTGGGCAAATGGGGCCTTTCTCCAATATGTGCTATTTTTAGAGTTTTTGTTCATCAGTGTATCTCTGTAATATTTCAGTTGGAGATTTCAATAGGCTATGAAAGTTTTATGAGAAACATTCCAAACAAGTTACACTATTGATGAGACAAGTAACCTTTATTTTGAGAAAATTTTAGTTAACATTAATGTAGCTTAATTGCTGCTGTTAAGCAGGTGGATACCTCTGACACTCTTGTTATATTTTATCTAAAGAAATTCAAAACCTATCCAGCCTTATGTTTGGCAATGACTTCAGCTTCCAGACTGACACACCAGACATAGTGATGGTGGACAAAGTGCAGAAGAAGGCAGTGGTGATAGATGTGGCAATACCAGCTGATGCCCACATCAGAAAGAAGGAACATGAAACAGTTGAAAAGTACCGAGGACTGAGAGAACAATTAGAACAGATATGGAGAAAGACAGACTATACTCGGAGGGTGACTTAGGGCACAGGTGTGACACAAGAGGGAAAGGACAGGTAGTCACATGCAGTTATTAAAACCAGCACATACACAACACATAACATTTAACCTGGTTAGTACATACTGGTAGAAATGATGAGTTGTTTCAAAAGGTGGTGATGGGGAAAAAAAAAACAAAAAAAAAAACATGTTGGTTTGTTTCCATCAATCCATTAGTTTACCCTCTTTATACTCACACATGGCCTGACATGAAACTTCCGCAGCCTGCTGATTCAGTCTTTATGGTGGATACTACCAAGTCAATGGTGAACTGATTACATTTTCCCACTCAAAACTTTTGCAAAAGAACCTAAACATACTTTTTCCATTTTGGAAATGAGGAACAAGTGGAAGTGCCTGATAACCTACAGCACAAATTTATCTGAAAAGCAATGCAGTACTTGAGCATATCTTTTCAAGTCCCAGTGCAAAGACTGTTCAGGTCTGATCAAAACAGAGGCGCTCTTGATATTTCCTGACTTCCAGCCATGCATCAGATTGCATGTACCTTTGTGTGGATGTGGAAACTATTGTTTCTCTCAGGACTATCGGTGTCACTTCATGGCAGCTGAGTTGCCTGAATGGCCACGGCCAGAGCCTGGCTTGCCTGCTTCTCATTCAGGTAGCGTCGGCCTGTTCTCCCACTCAATTTGCAATTAAGAACAAATTTGGAGCACTGAAGCCTGAAGGCAGGTGGGTGGCTGTACAAGGAAAATGTTGCCTAGCAACTGCGGTACTAAGTATGGAGGGTGTACCTGAGCGGTAGAAGGTGGTGTGGGAAAGAGTGTGTCCATGTTTGTGTGTGTGTGTGTGTGTGTGTGTGTGTGTGTGTGTGTGTGTGTATTTCTACTGATAATTAACAAGTAATGAACAGGTCGTGAATTTTCATAAACAACTCACCAGTTGTAGGTATTGTTTCTTGTAAAAAAAACTTTTATGCAGCCTAACCTGCCAGGACCACATTGCTTTGCTGCATGTTCTTCTTTCATTTCTTCCTCTGACCAAATTTTGCACAACAGTCCAGCCCCTTCCACATTGTCTTAGCTGCAAAAACAGGTCAGTAGTCGAGATGGGTTAGGCGGCTGCAAGCTGTATAAATATATAAATAATAAAAATCATTTCTAGCCCTCACTAGAAATTAGACAAAGAAACATACCCCACTGTTGTTTCTGATTCACTGACCTTATCTTGAACTGTGGAAGACCATTTTCGATGAGGTATCAGCATGCATCTCAGCAAGTGAATAGTTCTGATCAACAGATGTCGCCGTGTGTTGTGTTTGTTTGCATGTTTGATCAACAGTTGAACTTTTATGCCAGATGCACTGATTTTTTTTGTCATTCACAGTTGTCACCCTGGCCAGAGTATCAGATCACAATGGTATAAAACTGTCTTGGCTGAGAGACTGGCGGCACTAAATTTTGCCCATGATCAATCAACACATAACAATTTGAGACAAGAAACTGCTTATTATAGCCATAGAAGTGCTGTGTGATTTCACTGTGCAGACATGATAAATAATATGGAAAAAAGATTGAAGAGGATGGCATGGACTCACACTTCAAAACTATCAACTTACAGTGTAGTGGTGTAGTGGGGGAAAAACCATTGGGATGTGAATGTTTGATGAAACCTAATCTCATATAGGCCATGGAAATGGCTACAACAAAACCTGCTTGGATGCAAAAGTTTTTGAAGCAAATTATTATTAAGACTGTTTGTTTGCTTTACTATTAACGTGGGTTTACACATCTTGCATGACTACACCGACATGTAACAGCAGCATGCCAATGTCATTAAACTGTGCTCCGACGATTTACACATCCTTCGTGAATCAATAGTGTCATTGGACACTAGACACTAGACACTAGATTTCCAGATTTCACCAGATTTCTCACTTCATGCCTGAGAAAACAACATGTGTGGGTGAGTGTTAACATAGGAAGCAGAGCCACAAGAGGAGAACAGCTGGATTTTGCAGTCTCCTCTTTGTTCAGGGCTCATACATGGACAGAGTCACTGAACTCTGCTCCGCTCTGCTCGCAGCACCCCGGTGCCATCACACACCCGTCCACACAGACATCTTCACACATATATCAGCCTCAGCCTGCAACAGCTGCTTTACTGCCCCACTGATTAAAAGTTTTTCATCCATCTTCCCCTGTGTGTATTATGCTGTCTCATTTAATATATTGGTAAATTGGATGGTTTTATTTTGAAAATGATCGGATGCCTGTGTTGTTTTGACAAGCTTCTTCCGCCTACGCTGTAGTGAATTTTTCCGATTTATTACTCACTACAATATGAACCATCAAAAATAGAAGCCACCCTATATGTGACGTACCTGTCAAACTTACAGTTTAGTGGTGAAGGACGCAACACAGGATGTGTAAATCTATTTATTGACTAAAGTGGCTGATGTAATGCCCCAGTTAGGCAAGATCTGTAAATGTTCTCTGTAATATATATGTATAGTATTGCAGTATAGTAGTATAGTATATGTATATGTAGTATAGTATTGCACTGCAAGAGCAAGACTTCTTGGACTACATTCAAGGATTCAAGGAGCTTTATAGTCATTTCATTAACATGTGGTGAAACGAAATTGGTTACTGTGGTACCGGTGCAAGCCAGTGATCATGCTTATTGCATATGTCATTTTCAGAGTGCCACCTGACATTGTAAAATCTGAAACAATAAATCAAGATTTCAGACATATCTACTTAAGTTTCTTGCAAAAGCAAAAAAGACAATCGGTGGTCAGGTTTTAAGTTCAAGTCACCATTGTTACACTGCGGTGAGGTTGTCTCGTCATTGTTTTATTTTGAAAGTTTAACCATCCTCTCATTTCTGTTCACTTGCCCTTCCTCTTGTTTCACCTGTTCCTGATTCCTAATTGTGTCCACCTGTTTCCCATTACCCTCCATTTGTTAAATAGCCGATAGAGTTAGCAGTTCAGTCAGCCTCCTTTGGAGTGATTTTCTTTTTGTTCTCAGTCTTTAGTATCTAGAATAGATTACTGCCTTTGAGGAGATTTTTTTGTTAATGTTTTATACCCTTTGTTTTTGCTCTTTGAGAGAAATTTTGATTTTGTTAAATTCTATAAGTACTAGATTTGAGTTTCTTTCCTCCATAGGAGTCTTTGTAATCACCTTGCCTAGAGGTTCAAGAGTCAATAAATACTGCTAAATATTATACGCTTCACCTCCACATCTAAGTCCTGTCTGAGTTCCTGTTTGACAACCATTTTGGTTCTTCATTCTTGATGAATCTTCTATTTTTCCTCCATTCAAAGCAGGAACTCGTTAATCCTCCCTGTCAAACAACAACGTAGACTTAAACAGTTGGTACACATTTTATAGCCAACCATTATTGCCCAGTTGTTATCATCTTCCATATTTGCATGTGCTCGGATGCTGAGAGGCAAATTGACTGAGAAAATAGCCATATTAACTCACAGTGGGGAAGGAAGTGTCTTATGCAGCAAACAAAGGAATACAACAGCAATGACTCTCACACAGTGCAAATGTCTGCTCAACTCGATGTGTGTGTCTGATGATTTCTGATAATTTGTGAACTCGTACATCACAGGCCGCATGAAAATGAAGATCTTTAATATCTGATATTTAACTTTGATGCTAAATGCTCCACTGCTGCACATGTTGATTGAGCTGCTTTTGCATGACCTGAACCAGTCACGCTGTCGACAAACAATTCATTCAAGTCTCAACGATGTTAAGAAAAAAAGTGCTGCCGCTGCTGATTCCTTAGGCTACCCATTGCTGACTGCAGTGGCCTGCAGGGATTCTTGAACAAAAAGTGCACACACAACTTGACATGCACACACAACTTCACACTCAACACACAACATGAAATGACAACGCATGAAAAAAATAGTCCTTGTCTTGTTTCATCAGATGTACACAAACATTGCTTACATAGTGACTTTAGGTTTTATCATCAGAAGTTTCAGGCAAAGCATGGATTTAGAGTCGATCGCTATGTAGCTAGTAAGTGGCTAGTGGATAACCAAGGTGATAAGTAATGTTAAAAAACACTTCCAGCATACTATGACGTGAGCATCCCCACAAGGGGCCGTGTTAAGACCAGCCACTGACAACTGACGTCTCCCGTGCAAAGCAGTAGTCATCTTGTCTTCGCCATCTTGTGGCCCTGTCAGGATTTTTCTCAGGAGTTGTTCTTCAACATTTCTTGGATCTAAAGACAAGGGGCCTTTTATTATACAAATATTGTTGCTCACTTTGTAAAGTGCCTTGAGATAACGTCTGTTATGAACTGGCAAAATAAATACAGTTGCATTGAGTTGTGGCAGAGGTTGGAGGGATGGAGGCCAAGGTGGCGTCAGGTCATAGGAACCGCAGCAAGATAATATTATATAAGAATAAGAAACAATGAGGAAATTTAATTACAACAGCATCGATTACATAGGATGATTGAGAGTACAATATAACAAAATAATATCATATATATTATATAATACATACAATATAATATAATATAATTTAATTAATATAAGAAAATACAAATAAATAAAAAGAAATAGAGCTAGCAGTGTTGATTGTAGAGTCTGACAGCAGCAGGAGGGAAAGACCTCCAGAATCCGTCTTTCACACAGTGAGAGTGAATCAGTCGCTGAAGCTGCTCTCCAGAGTAGACAAAGTGTCCTGCAGGGGTAAGACTCATAGTCCAGCATAGATCTGATTTTAATCAAGACCCTTTTGTCACAGAGGACAGCCCAGGACAGAGCTGGACTTCTTGATGGTCTTATTCAGCTTCTTCATCTCCCTCTCTGCGATGCTGCTGTTCCAGCAGACCACACCATACAGGATGGCAGATGCTACCACAGAGTCATAGCAGATCTTCATGAGTGGCCCCTTCACTCCAAAAGGCCGCAGTCTTCTCAGGAAGTAGAGCCTGCTCTGACCCTTCTTGTACAGTGCATCTGAGTTGTGAGTCCAGTGGAGTTTGTGGTTCAGGTAAACACCCAGGTACTTGTAGCAACCCACTCGCTCAATGTCTATTCCCTGAATGTTCACCATGGCAGGGATGGTAGTCTGGTATCTGTGGAAATCCATCACCATCTCCTTGGTCTTACTTGCATTGAGGAGATGGTTCTGCTTGCACCAGTCCAAAAAGTCCTGCGTCAGTCTTCTGTACTCTGCATTATCATCATTGGTGATGAGGCCGACCAGTGCAGAGTCATCAGAGAACTTCTACAGGAAACAGCCATCTATGTTGTGTCTGAAGTCTGCAGTGTAGAAGGTGAAGAGGAAGGGGGCTAGAACTGTGCCCTGGGGGACCACTATGCTGCATGTACAGATGTTAGACAAATAGTCCCGGGTTCTTACAAACTGAGGTTGGTTTGTGAGGTAGTCCAGGATCCAATCTACCAGGTCAAAGCCTACCCTTGCCATCTCCAGCTTGTACCTCAGAAGCACCAGCTGTATGGTGTTGAATGCACTGGAGAAGTCAAAGAATAGATTCTCAACGTGCTACCGGGTTTCTTCAGGTAAGAGAGGGTGCAGTGAAGCAGGTAGGTGACTGCACTTTGATCTTTCTTAGCTCACTTCTCACCTGGGCTGATGTGAAGGACTGGAGTGGACGGAGGCCCTGTATGCTGGCAGAATGCAAAAGTGCTTGCAGCTGTGTAGTGGAGTTGGGTTGGGACCGGGGTGTGAAGGACTGAGGGAGTGGGGTCAGGACTAGGTGTCAAGAATGCTATGCTATGCTCAAGTATGCTGCCGTGTGGGTGGAGGAGAGGATGATAGATCGAATCTTAAGAAATGTTGATCGAGATCATTCACCCAATGTAGGTCCCCCACAACCTGGGCATGGGGTGAACCTGATGCTCTTTTGTCTACTCCACACCCCACTGACGTTCTGTTGTTGCAGCTGCTCCTCCATCTTCCTTCTGTAGTTGGCCTTCCCCTCCCTGATCTTCCTCCTCAGCTCCTTCTGTACAGTCCCCATCTCCTCCTTGTCCCCTGATCTGAATGCTCCTTTGTTTTCCTTCAGGAGAGCGTTGATATCAGGGTTAATCCATGGTTTATTGTTTGAAATACACTTTATGATACAGGAGGGTACAGTGTTTTTAAAGCAGAAGTTGATGGAGCCTGTGATGCAGTGTACCATAGAACTGATGTCCTCCTCATGTGGATCGCAGAGCCCTTACCATATTGTGGTGTTGAAACAGTCTTTTAGGGCCTCCTCGCTCTCAGCTGACCACCTCTTCACCACTCGGGGATGCAGAGTGGTGAACACAGACTAGGGAGTGGTAGTGATGTGTAATCACCCTAGGTGTTGGCATAAAACAAGTCCAGTATCTCTTCTCTGGTGGTGCAGGAGACATATTGGGTGTATGTGGGGAAGGAGGAGGAGATGCATGGTTGAAGTCCCCTGAGATGAGTAACGGGGCCTGTGGGTGCTGTGTCTGCATCTTGCTGGTAACAGAGATCAACAGGCTGTGCCTGCATTTGCAGAGGGGGGCACATACTCCATGATTACAATGATGTGCATTAACTCCCATCATATATAATATCCGATCATATACAATAGTGTATATAGTATATACAGATAAGATGATTATTAAACCAAGAGCAGGATTTTGAAGTCAATTCATATTTTGACAGGTAATTGGTGCAGTGATTTGAATGACGACTGAATGACGTCGAATAACATCTGGTGGGGCACATATAATGCAGCGCAAATGATGGGAGTGATGTGATAGAGTGTCATGAGCGGTGCAAATGAAGGCTCAGGAGTGACGCAAATGAAGTTGGAAAAATTTGGCTTTTTAGGCGACATCGTGCCAGCAGACCCGGTCCTGTATAACACAGCTGCGGTATTTTATTGGGTCCGGACAAAGAAGAAGAGGCTTGGGCCGGTCAGCAAGGCGGTTGGGTTACCTGGTAAGTGGTGAGACCCCCTGTAGCATGTTTTATTAATTTACTGACTATTTCTCTTGGAGTGTAAGCAATGGCTTGCACGAGCACAGCAACAGTTCTGTTTGTTATCAGTTTAAGCAGGGTTCCCACACGTCCTGGAAAACCTTGGAAATTATTCACTAATTTTCCAGTCATGGAAAACATATGTAAAACGAGAAGGAGGCTGTTGCGCCAGACCCGTTCTCTTTTGCTAGCTTGCTTGCTCTCTTGCTCTCTCTCTCTGTGCTCCGCACAACTTTTTTTCTCCCACTCAAAGTCAGGGACAGTTTTAACCAGGAACAGGGTGTCCAAATCTGGGACTGTCTGGTCACCCTACTGAAAGCAAATGCGAATGGGTTATGCACAACTCTTGTCACGTTATTTCTGGACAACATACAGCAGTTTCAAATTCAGCAGGCATTTATTTGTGTATTGATAATTCAAGAACATTTCAAATTTGTGTGCCACTATTGTAGAATCAATTTGGATCAGAAAAGTATGGTAATTTCTCTCAGATCCCTCCTCCGGTGATTGTGAGGGCATGGCTGCTGCTCCTCTTTCTGCTGCTGCTGTTCCTGATGCTGCTGCTCCTGTTGCTGCTTCGGCCAGTGATATGTACTGTACAAATGATCGTTTGTGTTTATTTGCAGCAAATTCTAGAATTCTAGAATATAGCAACTGAATTTTGTGATTTTGATTTCATACAGGTGCTCAGAGAGGCATGAGGAAGACAGGGAGGGTAGATGGCAGGGAGAAAGACAAGCTGATCAAAGAGCTCCTCATCCAGAGGCTGCAGGAGTCACCTGCTCCCCAGAAACATCCACTACCTGCCTGGGAAGAAGATAAGTTTTTTGTGAGTCTGGCTCCTTTTCTCCATAGGCTGCCACCACAGATTGTTAAATTTCAAATTCTTAAATTGATATGTGGTGTTGGGGTGACAGCCTCTGCTGGGAACAAGCCAGGCCAATTTGTGTCTGCCTACATGGCTATGTTATTTTAATTATATATATATATATATATATATATATATATATGCAATCATTGTTGTATAAACAAACAAAGGCTGTTAAGGTCTCCCAAACCCTGATGGCCTCTCCTGCAGAGTTGTTTGTCCACCTCACTCACTGACAACACAAACAGTAAGAAGAACAACCAAGACATGTTGCAACAGCAATATAAAAATAAATAAGTAAAATGTCATTTAAATGGCTGCCAGGTATTATTAAAAAATGCAATCTGAACAAATGAAATGGCTGCCAGGATTTGAGATGACAGAACTGCGGCCCATTTCAGGTAGCAGGCTCAACAAAGTCCGACTATGTTTTGGGTTTGAGGCTTGACAAGAATCTCGAGCTAACCGGTTTCAGAACACCATTAGTATCAAGTCCAACTATGTTCTGCTCGAGCTAAGCAGGTGCACTGCGACTACACAAAGCCATCATCAGTGGAGCCCCGATACATCGATTCACCATGGCAACAAGTGAGAAAAAAAGATCCACTTACTTTACTCAGCTGGAGTTGGAGATTTCAAAGCGCTCATACGGTGACTTTGAGCCAGTGTTTAGCATGGGGGCATGGGAGAAGATCGCTGCTCAAGTCAATGGATAAGTTTTAATATGTTGTATTCATGTGTGTAAACACGGATATAATGTCATGAAAAATTGGGGAATGATATTAAAGCTAAAATATATTTTACTAAGATGCAATCCCATTGGTGAAAAACAGCTGTGGAAGCAGCTAAAAATTAAATATAAAAACATCGTTCAAACAGGTGAGACTTCAGCGGAGTAGTGTTATGGAGTTCCCTGATTTGAATAATGTAATGTAATAGGCCTAAATCTTCATTGTTCACGCAAATATTGATTATTAACTTTTGTCCCAACAGATTCTGATGGCATTTTTATTGTTTTATTTTTATGGCGTCTTTATCTGGTTGAACCTGCCACTGCAACTGTTAGTAGCCAATACTGTATATTATGTTATATAGTAGTTTAAAATGTACTGAAAAATAGCGCTGATATTAACAGGATGAGGATGAGAGGATGGTCAGGCCACATTATCTGCTACCACAGAGAGGGAGCCTTTGGATCCTACAGAGGTAACATCTGGTGTATTTACTGATAGTTTCTTAACATTCTTGTGTGCATTATAGAGTGACGTTTAGCTTAAACAGTTATTAACAGATATTCTTTTAATTTTTAATAGAGCATGGCTGGGCAGCAGAACAAGGGTCCATCTACCTCTACAGATCAAATCAATGCAGTAAGATGTTCAGTAAATGGAAAAGTATTTGAATGAATGAATGAAAAAATTCTGTGGACTTCATGTACACCTGCATGACATTATGTCATCCTTATATATTCCCAGTGAACAGAAAAGGACCTATATAAAAATGCATGTTGTCAGATAAATGCAAAAAATGCAAAAAAATGTATAAAGAAATGGTGCTAAACTGGAACTTGAAATTATGAAATTGAAATATGAGATACCGGTGGGTGCATTGTTAACTGCATCAATGATTGAGAAAATTGTGATTGGAACAATGCAAAAACATTAAAATAATTGCCCATTTTGTATTTGTAGGAAATAAAGAAGACCAAATAAAATTAGTTGACTTGTCTTTATATGACTGCAATAGATAGATAGATAGATTGATAGATAGATAACAAATGATCTCCTGCTGTAGGCACAACTCCCTCTGAAAAAATATTGCCTTTAAGACTACTGTATCAGCAGTAAATGGACGAGCTATGGTCGAAAAAAGTTAATCATGATCGAAATTCTCCAAACTCCAGGAAACGCACTTGGACTCAATGAACGAAACTTTTGTTGTGACACAAGGGGGAGGAGACAGCTCAAGCTTTCTTCAACATAGCTTGGTCCCGACCAGGTCTGGTTCACAGAGGAATTTTCTGCAGTAGCTGATGTTGAGCTCTACTTAGCCCTCCTTTCTGAAACGGAAAAGCCAGAGATTCCCTCATATCAGGCTCAACATAGTCGAAATATGTACTTTTTCTTTGAGGCACTCAAGCTGATGGCCTTTGGTTTTCAGGCGTAAAAGTTCAGGAGTAAACCAAGAAGCAGAGACAGAGAAGAAAAGAGACCTTGTTTTCAGAGTGGCAGGTGTGTTGAAAGTATTTGTTCTGCTGTTTTTGGTGATAGAATTCAGGGGTCTGTTTCACGAAGCAGGTTCAACAAACTCTGAGTCTAACCCTGAACTCTGAGGCTACTTTTACACGGAACTGAAGCAAAAGCGCAAAAGTGGCATTTTGCTCTCACTTTAAACTCCGCATTTAGACGAGTGTTTCTGGGATAAATCTGTGTACAAATAGAAACGCGAAATTGTGGGAAATTTCATGTTGTTTGCTTGTTTCTCTGGTCCTGTTGCATGCTTGTCACAATATTTCTATGTGACAAGAAAGGCAGTTCTGCATTTTTCATCCTTTGTTTGGTGACGTGAGGGTGGAGCATTTCTAAGATTTCCACTCTGAAGGGTGGTTTCACTTTTTTGCATTTTCAACCACCAAAAACACTTTTACAATCTTAACGATATGGACATCTGATAAAATATTTTGCATTTTTCAGTGTTATCGTGTAAAGTGCCCCTGAGTTGATCTACTCTGTTCAGTTCCAGAACAGCAGATTTGAGTTAGTTTGATCAACTTGGAGTGGTTTCACCTGGCGTTAAGCGTGTGCACTGCGTCTTTAAAAAGCCATCATCGGTGGAGCCCCGATTTAACTAGTCAACGTGGCAATGAGAGGGAAACAAACAGTGGCATGTTTCACTCTGCTGAAGTTGGACGTTTTAATGTGTTCTTACAGCGAATTTTAAGAAATAGCGATCTTGATAGCGCAACAAATGACATTTCTAGTCAAAACAAATCTCTTACACTCAATAAGGCACCTCCCCTGAAAAATAACTTGTTTTAGACAATTCTCATTTGTTTCAAGCACATTTGTCTGTGCAATAATTAGAAATAATACAGATGCTGCACTTACAGAGACTGATAGACATTTGTACTATTTTAAATGAAAGCATATTTAAAGTGAACTAGGTAGAAAAAAGTTAACTTTAAGGTGATGTGTCATCTAAGTGGACAGTAATGATATTTGTATTGACTGGAATTGAGACATTACAACTAGAAAAAATTCTTAATGCAAGTTTGAGTGTAATGTAATGTTCAGCAGAACAGCTGGTCCATGCCTTTGTTACTTCCAGGCTGGACTACTGCAACTCTCTACTGGCTGGATGCTCCAATAGGTTGCTGAGAACTCTGCAGCTCATTCAGAACGCGGCAGCTCGTGTCCTGACTAAAACTAGAAAGAGAGATCACATCTCTCCTGTTCTGGCCTCATTACACTGGCTTCCTGTACCTTTCAGGGTCCAGTTCAAAATCCTCCTCCTTGTTTATAAAGGTCTTCACGGTCTGGCACCCTCTTATATCTCAGACCTGATAAAACCCTATTGCCCCACTAGGACACTTCGTTCTCTGAATACAGGCCTACTGGTGGTTCCACGAATCTCTAAGTCTAGATGGGGAGCCAGAGCCTTCAGCTACCAAGGCCCTCTGTTTTGGAACCATCAGTTTCAGTCCGGGAGGCAGACACCCTCTCTACCTTTAAGAGTAGGTTAAAAACCCTCCTTTTTGACAGAGCCTACAGATAAATCCAAGATAAGCTGCGATAGGTTGAGTCTGCTGGGGGTCCCCGGCACATTGAGCTCTATCTTCTCTGCCTTCTCTGTGGGTGTGAATCAGGTTCACGTTCCCTCTAGCTTCTCTCTCTCCTCTTGGCCTCTCCCCGTCTGTTTTCCATCTCCTCCTCTTCCTCCCTCTCCTCCCCCTCTCCATTTTTATCTTTCAATTTTTATTTATTTTTATTTTTATTCTTATTTTATTTTATTTTATTTTGTTTTGTTTTGTTTTTTAATTCTTAATTTTCTTTTTATTCTTTTTATTTTTCATTTTACTTTTCATTTTATTTTTCATTTTATTTTATTATTTTTATTTTCCCTCCCGGCTTCCATCAACACTGAGCTGGATCCAGGACCACCTCTACCCGGCTCATCTCACTGCGGTTCCTCCTGCCTGCTACTATGGACTGATTCAATTCAATTCATTGATTTATTTATATCCTGAACTGTTAGCCATCAATAATGTTTTGTTTGTGCCCGCCTGTCCGTCCTGGGTGAGGATCCCCTCCTCTGTCTCTCACCTTGAGGTTTCTCCCCTTTTTTCCCTGTCAGGGTTTTTCTTGGGAGTTGTTCCTCAGCCTTTGCGAGGGTCTAAGGACAGGGGGTTTCTCACTATGTACACATTGTTGCTCTCCTTGTAAAGTGCTCTGAGATAACAGCTGTTATGATATGGCACTTAAAACAAATAAAGTTGAGTTGAGTTGAGTTGATGCAGTATTTGACATTTTGAGACAATAATCAACTTACTGTCACATCGTGGTGAGGTTTGTCTTGTCTGAGGGTTATGGCTTGTCATTTCCTGTGCTTATTTTGAAAGTCTGAAATCCTGTTCGTGTCAGGTCACTTGCCCTTTCCTTATGTAAAACCTGAGTCTCGTGCTCCCGCAATCACTGGTGCTTAAAGTCTATGTCTTCCCTGTGTCTTGTGCCAGTGCCTTTTGTAGCTTTGTCTGGTTTTGCTTGCTTCTTCTGCTCTTTGTAAGCTTTCTGAGCTTCATGCTAAGACTCCTGCTTCTCCATGTTTCATGTTTTTCTAGTTCCAAAAGTTTAGTGTTTTCACGTTTGATGTTTTTCCAAGATCCCACTGTTCTCCCCAGGGTAAGATGACCACCCTTTTGTCTTGTCTGTTTTCACTAGTGTTGCCTGTGTTTGGACCTTAGTCTTTCACTAAATTTACCTTTTTCACTAAATTTGTTTCAGTCCAGAGTCGTGCAATTTGGTCCTTCTTTAACATGGTCTTAGTGTGACCGTTCATTTACCTGCACATTACTACTCTGAATGGACTTCCTATCCACACAGTCTGACTCATTTTGTGAGGAAACAGTGATAACATATAAGCTGCAAGCAGCTGTGAATGGGTCCGAGCAATTGCGCACATTGGGGTATGGGCAAGTGCAGTGTTAATAATGCCCTAGGCACTTCAAGGCTTCTCTCTTTTAGCTGACTTTGAAGAGGATTCTATTTTAGACTGAGCAGTGTACCTGTGATTCAGTGATTATGAACCTATAGCTATGAACTCTATAGTAATGCTTTACATGCAGTCATTTTTACTGCAGTAACTTTACAGATACATTGTACAGGTAAGAAAACTAAAGTTCAATCCGACACAACATTAGCATACATGTTCATTGTTAATTTGCCAGCAAATAGACTGCCATTATCGCAGTTACAATTATTATAACACTGCAATGAAAATGGAATACTGGACAGACACACAGTCAGTAATACAAATAGACAGATATAAAGATAATAAAGGTGGAACAGATACATCTAAATGTGTACCCAGTTCCCATGTAGTCATGAACAAAACTAGACAGTTTCTACAGGTTCATGCAGAATCAAGTCAACAAACTCTCCCATTTAATTGTCTCTGATTTTCCGGAAGATTTCAGGAGGTTCACACACTTCCCAATAGAAAAGTCTTAAATTTCATTTACCAACTCCATATAGTTTTGTGAAAAGAAAAACAAAAAGCAAAAAAATAAAATTTAAAACAGTTTTTCTCAATTACCTCTGACCTGTTTTGAGTAATGTCTTTCTGAAACTTTTAAGGTTCACCAAGGGAAGCCAAGCGGAGTTGGCTTCCCTTGGCGAAAAAAAAAAAAAGTATTAACCATTCAGATGAGGCTATTGTTTCGACACTGCTTCCCTGTGATTGGTCAGGACGGGGTCAAGGGAAGCCACAAACTCTGGCTTCATGCCAATCAAATCACAATACGTCAACATCAGCGTCACTGGTACGAATAACGAAAGATTTGTGTTGACTTCCAGGTAGCCAGAAAGCGCATTTATGGAGGGTGGGGATTTGGAATATTTGGTCAAAAATAATTTTACTGAACTTCTTCTTGAACAGCAACTCAAAATTAGATCTCCATACTGAAAGGAAGAAAGGTCTTTGGACATTCAATGAGGAGTATTTTGTCCCACTGAGTGGCTAGCGGGAAGCACTAAACTTCAATGTTTTTTTTTTGCTGACCCTGTCTCCTTTTTGACAAGAGAGGAATCACTGAACAATCACTGAAAAATCCCTGGGTTACCACAAGATTCACAGATATTCTTCAGATAGGGTGAACAAAACACATGTTTTTCTTCATGCAGCTTAATAGTTACTGAACAGCCCCTTTAAAGCAAGAGAGAAAGAGAGAGAGAGCGTGCATCATGCTTTAAACAAGCTGTGTAAGTCCTGGTAAATGATGCTGGGTGCATCTGCATCTGGGTGCGATTTTCTGCCCCCACCCCATAAAATATACACAGCTTGGCTTCCTCAGAAATTTTCCCCATGCCACGCCACTGGTGAATAGGAAGTCCATTCAGAGCAGTAATGTGCAGGTAAATTGATTATGTTTTAAAAATTTCAAATACTGCACTACACTGCAAAAACTTAAACTCGCATGATTCGGGGCTCCACTGATGATGGCTTTTCAAAGTCGTAGTGCACACGCTTAACTCCATATGAAACTACACTGAGTTGATCAAACTAACTCAAATCTGCTTCTCTGGAACCAAAACCTTCCTACAGTATCTCAGAGTAGATCAACTCAGAGTTCAGGGTTAGACTCAGAGTTTGTTGAAGCTGTTTTGTGAAACAGACCCCAGTTCTCAACATTTTTTTGGGGGAAAATATATTTTTCTAGAACAAACCTTTTGAGATGGATTTTGAAGCAGCCCAGAAATAAGTAGACATAGATTCAACATCCAATTAAAGCTGCAAGCAGCTGTGAACGGGTCCTGAATGAACTCTCTAGGCAGAAGTAATGCACATTGACATTAAACCATTGCAACCAAAATGGCCGACTTCCTGTCCAGTTCTGACCATCAGTGCAAGAGACTCAGCCTACAAATTTTCATCTTTCTACTTTCTACAAAAAGCTTTATAGGGAGGGGGTTTTGAAAATGTGAAGGTGGCGTTATAGAGTTATTTAGCAACGCCCTTTGACACGGCCATTGCCTTGCCAGAAAAGCATTTTGAAATACTGATGACGAATAACCCATCTTTGTCATGTGCTAGTGGCCACGCCACTAAAAAATTCTGTGCATAAAATATTCTCAGTTTGGTCCATAGATGTTTTTAACCATGGATGTTTTTAAAATTCAAAAATTCAAATAAAAATGGCTGACTTCCTGTCAAGTAACGGTCATCATGTCAAGAGACTTTTTTGTATATCTTATTAGGATGCATTTGCATACCAGTTTTTATTTACCTATGACAAAGTTAAAAAAAATCCTTATGGGGAGTGGTCCTCAATCAGTGTACCAGTTTTGATGATAATATAAATTCCTAAAAGCTGTTACAAAGCCACTCATAATACATGGTGAGGAATCGCTATTCATGCCCACCACATGGATAACATTCTTGTTGGCCTCACTAGCTTTGTACCTCAACAACTTGTTCTGCATGTATTACAAGTGGACTGAAGTTGATGTGGTCAATTATGTAGGAGTACTACATAAGCGTAGAACCTGGATACCCCCCCATCGGAGGAGATGCTTTTAAAATGTAAAAAAATCTAATAAAAATGGCCAACTTCCTGTCAGGTTACGGTCAACATTGCATATCTCTTTAGGACATATCTGCATACCAATTTTTATTTGCCCTTGACAACATTTTAAAAAATCCTTATGGGGATTGGTCTATATATATATATATATATATATATATATATATATATATATATATATATATATGTGTGTGTGTGTGTATATATATATATATATATATATATATATATATATATATATATATATATATACATACATTAGTTACACCGCCATATGGCTACAAAATCTTTTTGGAACGCTTTGAAAATTTCAACAGTGGCACTATAGAGACATTTGGCCTTGACTAGGCCATTACCTGGCTGTTGAGGCATACAATGCAACATGCATGTTCAGCAATCTTGAAACTTTTATGATGAAGTGCCTGCCCCGAAGAGCATTTTGAATTATTGATGACGAATAACCAAACTTTGTCATGCGCTAGTGGCCACGTCCTTTGACTTAAAAAAATTCTGAACATAAAATTTTCTCAGTTTGGTCAATAGATGTACCAAAATTGAAGCCAATTGGGTTAACCCCCGCGGAGGACATGTTTTTAAAAATCAAAGATTCAAATGAAAATGGTCGACTTCCTGTCCTGTCGGGTCAATCAATGTACCAATTTTCATGACGAAATTAGTTCTTTAAAGCCATCACAAAGCCATTCATAATACATTGGAAGGTAACGATTTTCATGCCTGCCAGACAGATACCATTAGTGTTAGCCTCACTGCATTTGTAATGTAGCTTCACCAACTTGTTCTTTATGTATTACAAGTGGAATGAAGCTGATGTGGTCAATTATCTAGGATTACTACATATGTGTAAAACCTGATTACTTCTTGTCACCATGAGGGAGTGCCATGAGTGAGGTAGGAAGTTAATATACGAGGCTATTCAGGATCGAGCCCTCACCATTTCCAGCAAGTTTCATGGTGCCATGATCAAGTATGTGGCCATGTGATTCTGTGATAATGAACCGTCTCTCTGCTATGGCTGCCATACAGCTACAACCCTTGACATCAAGAAAAGCTGTTTTGAATTTTAGATCACAATACCATGTAGGTGATGCCTACACAATATGAATTTGATGGGATGAAATCTCCAGGTGGACTCTGGTAACCAGTGATTTATGGAAATAACAACATTTGACCACTGAAATCAAAATGGCTGTCCATTTCTGACCATCAGTGTAACAGACTTGTTTGTACATCTGGATAAACTCTTTTAGCCTACAAATTTTCATCTTTCTCTTCCACAAAAAGCTTAGAGACATTTAGCAATACCCATTGACAGGGCATACAATGCAATCATGTACAACTTCATTGCTCAGACCCTAATAATAATAAAAAAGAAACAGAGCAGATACAATAGGTTCCTTGCAGCTTTGTTGCTTGGACCCTAAACAGAAACAGGAGAGTATTAGTAGGGTTCTCGCAACTTCAATTAGGGTCCGTTGCTCTAATTGAATTGAAGCTGCAAGCAGCTGTTAGCTCCAAAAATGCGTTCTTCGTTGCTCGGACCCTAATAATAACAATAATAATAAAAAGAATCATGAGAGTTTTAATAGGGTTCTCGCAACTTCGTTGCTCGGACCCTCAAAAGCAACATAGCAGATACAATAGGTGCCTTGCAACTTCATTGCTTGGACCCTAATAAAAAAACATGGCAGATACAATAAGGGCCAGCTTGATGGTAACTACTAATTAGCTATATCACAGCTAATTGTATGAGCCAGCCTACCTAGGGCACACGAGCCAACACCACAGACAATCCCACAGACAAAGCAAGAGAGAGCGAGAGAGAGAGAGTGAGAGTGAGAGAGAGAGGATCAACACTCCCTGCTTTTAAACGCACAGCAACAAGGTGACCTGGAAGGAAATTACCTGCAAATGACTTATAACCTTATGATGTATAATAAAACATCATAAACTTTTGACGTAAAACCATACTGAAAGCACCACATAGGTGCTGGGGGGAAGATGCACAGTTCCTGATGGTTACAGAGTTATGTAATGACTGGGAGGGGGACAACAATGCCGGTGTCACCACAGCACCAACAGTGGCTGGGAGGGATATCTGGTTGCACAAGAAAAAGGAGAGATCACCATCCCAGCCATACTATGATTATCCCAGAGACATGCACTCAGTAAGCTTGCAGAACCAGTGTGCTTTTTTTAGGGACCTGTAGCACCATCTTTTGATGGATGCTGATCTGCTTCAACTCCAGTCTCTAACCTTGCAGCCCTCAATGAACCACAGTTGAGGTCATAGGCTGCACTGATTACATCCATCCCTTGAGCAGAGTAAAGAAAATTGTCCTTTCCTTTATTTCTGTTATTAAATTTGACCTTCCTTATCCTCACTTGCCTGCCAGAAAATAAGTGTTAATCGCATGTTTATCAAACATAATCTTGTGGTTATTAAAACAACCCTTCTTACTGAGAGACCTGCTACAATTCAATTTCCCATGTAGCTGAAGGGGGAAGTGGCCATAGAAGGTGACAAGGCTGCTTTTATCAAGAAGGAGAAACTGTGTAGTTGGTGTGGCTTCAATTAACATAATGGAGCCATGCTAGTAATGAGCTAACCTGTGATGGCAGTTTGCTGTCAGGGTTGAGGGGAGTATTTGGGCCCACAGTAAGCTCATACTTCCTTGTCACTCACTTTCTAGTTAGTTCTAGCTTTTCCATTATTGCTGGAGTTAAAGATATAACAACATTATTATAATACAAGACTGTAGACAATTTATTTAATTTTCACACAGCTCCTAGTTATTAATTGCTCTTTGTTTATTTGACACCTTACCGTCCCACCTTACCATCCCATTTGACACCACCGTCCCTTTATTGTCAAGTAACATTAATATTTCACATTTCACATAGTGCAGAGATTGCGGAGGAGACAGTAAAATCGCACGGGGCCCCTTTTGACTTTTTTGCATGGGGCCCCACTTTGATCAGAAACGGGAGAATCATTTTTCAAAAGATAATACATAAAGCGAAAATAATTAATTATTTCTTGTACAGCCCGGTACCAATTGCGGCCCAGGGGTTGGGCACTATTGCTTTATTGTATAACCTTTGACTTTAAGTGGAGGGGGTCTTGCAATTGTGTACGCAAAAGCTCTTGTACAAACACTTATAAAGCAAAACTGAAGCCTCTAGTTACCACAATGGGGTATGTGGGGAAGGGGCTGATGGATATCCTCCTCAACACACTCACTAATCCATACAATCCACACTGGATATCAGAGAAAACCACGCCCATACGAACAAGGTAAACACAGTCTATTCGTCTTATTAATGTGACTCACTTCTGTGAGGCTCCCTGTCAGCGAAATGGACGTGCCCAAATTCATTCAATTATTTAAGCTCTGATATCTTTTTAATCATGGAATTATTTGTAAATTGACCGCCATATGACATGCTGGCAAGGGAAACTTTAGCTGTTGAAGCCTGTGTGAGTTATGAAAAAAACTATTGAATGAGTATTTCATGTTTGAAAATGGCGTTTTTTGACTGGGTGTGTATTAAAGAAAGTGTTTGGAGTCAGGCCTAGTGGATCTCTGTGGTATTGCAAGAGAAGTCACTTCCGGGTTGCCTTCATTGCCTTTCACACCTTCTGCCACCGCCGTAAAGAACCTAGGTGTTAGCTTTGATCGAGACCTGTCTTTTAACTCCCCCGTAAAATTTATCTCACAGGCTGCCTACTTTGTTACTTCTACTGACTACTGCAACTCCTTACTGGCTGGAAGCTCCAATAGGTCACTGAGAACTCTGCAGAAAGAGAGATCATGTCTCTCCTGTTCTGGCCTCCTTGCACTGGCTTCCTGTACCATTCAGGACTCAGTTCAAAATCCTTTTCCTTGTCTATAAGGGTCTTCATGGTCTGGCACCTTTTTATATTTCAGACCTGATAAAAACCTATTGCCCCACTAGGACACTTCCTTCTCTAAATGCAGGCCTATTTGTGGAGTCCCTAAGTCTAGATTTGGAGCCAGAGTGTTCAGCAATGTGAGGAGGTGTTTCTCCCCCATTTATTTCATTTATTAAATCAGGGCGTGATTGGTGGACTGTTGATGCGGTGTGGAGGCGCAGTGCTGGGCTGCACAGACGCGGCCCTACAGACGCGCGGCCCATGCAGACGCGCGGCCGCACGCACGCTCGCACGCACACACGCACCCGCACACACACACACACACACACACACATATATATACATATGCTGTCGGCAGTTTGCCCCGCCATTTGCAGCGGCAGGTCCGCGGTTCACTCCGCGAGTGCGGAACTTTGCTGCCGGGTACACCCTGGAAGTAGACGCCACAGCAATACCCTGTCCTGTACAACTTCCTCCAGTTGACATATTCACCACATCCTCTCCATCTTCAGTCCCCACTGCCAAACAGACGCGTGTTCTCGGCGGGAGGATTTAAAGGGCAGGCTTAACTGTCGGAAAGGGGGAGGGTGTCTGTCGGGAGGGGAGGTTGGGATAGGTATGGGGTTTTAGTGGTCGAATGCTATATGTGTGTGTTTGGTTTGGTGTGATTTGTTACTATAAAGTGGTTGGGATGTGTGGATTATGTGTGCTATATGGAGTTACTGTTTTGTGTATGTTAAATGGGGGGGTATGGATGAAATGGTACGATCCAGACAGTTAGCCAATGGCAGGGCAGGCTCCCCTAGAGGGGAGGAGAATATAAGCAGCAGGTTCATTGTAGCCTGGGGTAGGTGAGGACAGGTGCTGTCAACCGGGGAAAGAGCAAGTGTAAGTAGAACCTGTGGAGATTTGTTGTAAACCATCGCTTTGATTTTTGTTGCTACTTTTTGGCTTATTGTTTTTCTTATTACCTTTTCTTGGTGTTTTGGTACTTTTTGAGAATTTTGGGGTTTTTGTCATTTTTCTTTTGATAGACTGTTACACTATAAATAAATTGCACACTTTTTCAAAATTATATATTGGACTGTTGACTTTTGTTTCACCCTTATCCCCCTGACATCCAACCGCTCGGTCTCTTGGCGAGTGAGGTGGCCAACCGGTCGCTCACAAGCTACCAGGGCCCTCTTCTGTGGAATCATCTACCAGTTTCAGTCCATGAGGCAGACACCCTCTCTACCTTCAAGAGTAGGTTAAAAACCCTCCTTTTTGACAGAGCCTAAAGATAAATCCTAGATAAGCTCATTGAGCTCTATCTTCTCTGCTCTCATTGTGGGTGTGAATCTGGTTCACGTTCCCTCTAGCTTCTCACTCTCCTCTTGGTCTCTCCCCGTCCGTTCTCCACCTCCTCCTCTTCCTCCCTCTCCTCCTCCACCACTTCTTCCTCTCCTTTCCGACTCAGGACTAACATATGGACCGGGGGTGAGGATCCCCTCCTCTGTCTCTCACCCTGAGGTTTCTCCCCTTTTTTTCCCTGTCAGGGTTTTTCTTGGGAGTTGTTCCTCAGCCTTTGCAAGGGTCTAAGGACAGGGGTTTTTCACTATGTACACATTGTTGCTCTCTTTGAAAAGTGCTCTGAGATAACAGCTGTCATGAAATGGCACTTTAAACAAATAAAGTTGAAAATTGAGTTGAATGTATTATTATTATTTTTTTTTTTTTTTTGATTATGTAAAGCACTGTGGGCTGCTTCCTTCTGCATGAAACGTGCTACAAAAATTAAGTGTTCATTGATTGATTACCAACAGGTAATCTGGAGAAGTTATCACTGTTCACACCGTTAAAGTTGTTCTAGTGACTTGAACTGGTACAAAATGAAACGCAACAGTGCTCATTAGAACCATCTATCATATTTGAAAGTTAAAAATTTCCCTGACATATTTAATTTATTTGTTGTTTATTTATTGAATCTGCTAGGTGTGAGCATGTATCCATTTGTCAGTTTGTCCTCATGTCTTCTGCAACATGCAGTGATCGGTGGGTATTTGTTGTAATTGGATCACCTCCATGTCATTTTGTAACAGTATTTGTTGACAAGCCCTGTTTTAATTTGGCCTTTGTTTCTAATCGGTGGTCGCTAGCCCTCACTGCAGTAATCCCTTAAATAAGTGGCACTGGGCTCTGACCCTGTTCATTAGTCTCAGGGGGAAGGCTAATTAATGGTGAAGGTTGAGTGGGGTTGAAAGAATGAGAAATGGATAAGGGAAAAGAGAGTGGCCTCTGTTTAAAAAAAAGCTCAGGAGTTCACTTTGAAGTCAAGTAAGGTTGAAGAGGTTTCTGGCTTTTCAGTTTTTTTTTTCTCGAGTAAGAGGAATTATAATAGGTGTGTGAATTCTCCCCAGAAATTAGTGACATCAACAGAAAAATAAACTCAACTCTGCTGCCTCCCGCCCCACTGTGTTGTGCTCTGCTGGGCAGCCCCTCTCTGTCGCTGCTAGTGAAAACCACGTTGATGAGCCTCAATTCTGCAGCTGTGTCTTGAGCTGCACTACACCCCACCCCACACTCTTCCCCTGCACTTGTGCACTGCTCCCCTACTCCACTTCCACATATTGACTCCAAGGCCAAGTCAACAGGGTGTCATGAATCTGTTCTGAGCCTGTCAGACACTTCATTGCTCCACTCAACCAATCACCTTTATCATTGGACTGCTTATAATCACCCCAACTTCTTGCACTTAGCCAGATTGTCTTCAAACCCCACACATAACTCTCCAGAACTTACTGACGTCTTTGATCACCTGGTGCCAATGTGTTTTGTCCTCAACTTCTGCATATGGTTTATCACAGTCAAGGAGAAATTGCCCAAATGAATGGAGTCTTAATTTTGAAGTTACCATAATCAAATCACTCCTTAAGAAACCTTCCCTCAGTCCGGGAAACTATAGGCCAATCTCTAATCTCAACCTTATCTCAAGAATCCTAGAGAAAATCATTGCCAACCAGCTCTGTTTCTTAAGAGAATATCTGATATGAGAACTTCCAGTCCAGTTATAGAATGGATCATAGCACTGAGACTGCACTGGTTTAAGTTAATAATGACCTCCTAATGGTTTCAGTGCTTGTCTTATTAGATCTTTGTGCTGCTTTTGATAAAGTTGACCACCAGCCTCCATCTTACTAAGGAGGCTGTAGAATATACTCAGATTCAGAGGCACTGTTTGAGATTGGTTCCAATGATAATCAATCATTGGAAAGTCAGTCATGGGGGTTCCACAAGGATCTGTGCTTGGTCAAATTCTGTTCATTTTATATATGCTCCCTTTAGATGATATCATCAGGAATCACTCAATAGATTTCCACCGTTACACTGACAACACCCAATTATATCTATCAATCAAGCCGAGTGAACATGATCAACAGCAGCTTCAGTCCTGCATTGATGACATTAAGGCCTGGATCACCCATAGTTTTCTTCTAAACTGAAGTGAACTGGGTTGTTGCTCATAGGTCCTAAATACCTAAGGGATTCTATATCTGACAAGCCTGTACTCACGCAGCTTTCATAGAAAAAAAAAGGTGCATCATATTTCATAGCGTTTCCTATGAAATCTTATGTTACAGAGCCATGGTCACATGACCGGTGCACTAAATTCTGGTTATTAGAGACCATCCAAACGTCATTTACTTTACATGTTTTTACATTTCAGCTTTTAGGGCTAATTTAGTGGCGATTCCTACGTCTCAGTTTTGAGTAAGAGGAAATCGGAAAGTTTGTCAGCAAATAGTGCAACTTCATTCATATAGTCCGTCACAAACAGAAAAACGAAAAGCTTCTAGATGACGATTTAGAGCTCATAGACACTAACTAAAAGATGATAATAGAAATTAATGTTGCTTGGAGACTGATCTTAGGCACAACACATGCATGGGGAGAGTTTAATCTGTCAGACTGAGCCAAACGAACCAACTCAGAACCGGAGCGTCCATAGCAACCGGAGCGTCCATAGCAACCACCCTAGCGATGGTGGAAAGATCAGAAAATCTTCACAACTACGAGCAATCGAGTTTTTAAGACTTTTCTGATCTTTCCACCATTGTTAGGGTGGTTGCTAGGGCACTCCGGTTGTTATGGATGTTCTGACTTCCGGTTCCAGTTTTCTTGCGGTGCTGCCTCTGACATTCCCATAAACTTTCTAAAATTTCATCCTCATAGCTTTAAGTGTTCAATGCAGGGCCGGTTCTTGGCATAGGCAATTAAGGTGATCGCCTAGGGTGCCATCTCCAGGAGAGGCGCTGCCGTGTCACTCTTGGCCTGTTTGTCAGTTGACATTCAATTTTGTGACACTTCTAAAGACAGTAGGATACTGAAACTGTGCATGCTGTATGATCTTGACCGCCTGATTAACATAAACAAATTTCAGCCTCTTCGCTCAAATTTTCCAGTACTTATTCCATAAAAATCCCTTCGCAGTCCTGTCCTTCCTGGAGGTGTCACCTTAGACACTTCCAGAGGTGGTATGAGACTGAAACTGGACATGCTGGATGCTCTTGATCTCCTGATGATCATAGCCTCTAAAAGAGATATTAAAAACGTAACATTCAAGGGCCTGCTTCAGCAATCGGGGGCTGTAAGTGATAGACAACGATACTATCAAATTTTTGAGGCTATACCAGGGTAGATCTCTTTCTAAATGTGCTATGACTCTGACATTTTGGTATGAAAATGCATAAAATTTGGTACATTCATTTTGTACATTTCCATGCAAATTAGTCATACACATTCTGCTACTGCTTCTGGCACTGCCATAAAAAACCTTGTTGTTAGTTTTGACCAAGACCTGTCTTAAACACTCAAATATCTCAAGGACTGCCTACTTTCACCTCCACAGTATTGCTTAAATTTGGCATATACTCCCACTTCGTGCAGCAGAACAGCTAGTCCATGCCTTTGTTATTTCCAGGCTGGACTACTGCAACTCTGGCTGGATGCTCCAACAGATACCTGAGAACTTTGCAGCTCTTTCAGAGCACAGCAGCTCATGTCCTGACAAAAACTAGAAAGAGAGATCATATCTCTCCGGCTCTGGCCAACTGCACTAGGACATCTGTTCTCTGAATGCAGGCCTACTTGTGGTTCCAAGAATCTCTAAGCCTAGATTTGGAGCCAGAGCTTTCAGCTACCAAGGCCCTCTCCTGTGGTATTATTTACCTCAGTCCAGGAGGCAGACACCCTCTCTACCTTCAAGAGTAGGTTAAAAATCCTCCTTTTTGACAAGGCTTACAGGTAGACCTTACATCCTAGATAACCTGCTATAGGTTGAGACGGCCAGGGGTCCCCCGGAACTGTGAGCACTATCTTTTTCTTTCTCTTTGTGTGGATTAGACACTCATTTCCTCCTCTATCACACTCCTCCCTGTCTCTCCTCATCTATCCTCCATCTCCTTCCTGCTCTCGATTCTTATTCATTGATTGCCCAGGACTAACATATTGACTGGGGACCCCATGTCTCCCAGGCACTTAGATGCTGAGTTGGATCCAGGACTTCGTCCCTCACTACAGCTTTTCCTGCTCCATGTACTGTTTTTAATATGGACTCATCTTATCTCTAGACTAAAATATAAATTGTTAGCCCTCAATCCATCTATCTCTGTACACTGTCTTGCTTCTACCTGCCTGTCCGTCCTTTGTGAGGGTTCCCTCCTATGTCTCTCACCCTGAGGTTTTTTGCCTGTCAGTGGTTTTCTTTCAAAGGCCCTCAGGGTGGGGGATGTTTACAATGTCACTTCTCTGTACATATTGTTGTTTACTTTGTGAAGTGCCTTGATTCAGAAAACAATACAACATTTCACAAAACACTCAAATATTTCAGAAAAAACAACAACATTTCACATAACAAAACATTTCACAAAACAAAAAAGCCACCCATTGACCTACAACTTTAAAAAAATAAATTATTGTACAGTGCATTTCCATCCATTCAGTTCGTGTGTGTGTGTGGGGTGTGCTCCTGCATTTTTGTTTTTGTTTTTTTTTGTTTCACTTTGCAAACAGGCAACATGGGGAAGGAGGGGTTTTCATGCCAGTTTGTCACTGAGGCTAACTTAAGGTGACCATCTCTTTGTCTCCAAAATCGGGAACACCCAGCCTCGAATGGGGCAGGGGGGTTGATTTTCAATGGAAGGAGGGTTCACAATCTCTGCTTGGGACGTTTGTACGCCATTCACTTGCTTTCTCTCTCTCTTTCTCTCTCGGCTCTCCCTCTCTCGGTGGTTAGTGCTGCTCTAGACTACGCTCACCACCTCACCTCACCCACTTTATTTAAACTTTTGTTTCTGTCTCTCTGCCCCCCCCCCTTCCCTCTTCCCTTTATGCACCCCCCCCTTTCCCTCTCTCCTCATCTATCCTCCATCTCTTTCTCCCTCTCTTTTTTATTCCTTCATTGCACAGGACTGCACATTGCACAGCTGTTATGAAATGGCACTTAAAACAAACAAAGTTGAGTTGAGTTGAGGATTGCAGCCTTACTTCCACTGCCTGTGTTTCTGGTCTGTTTCGCCAAGATGGTGGACCCGATCCGTATCCATTGAAGTCAGTGTTTGTGCTTCCACCCCCTGCGGCTCCCCCACAGATCTACTGCCGGAGCTGACCCACAGAACTTCTATTTTTGGTGGATGCTGGGGCATGGTGAGGCAATTCAGCACAGAGCAAATAGCATGGGTCCTCATTTATTCTCACTGTCTGACAGTGGGTGTTGCCGAAGGGCCGAGCATAGAGCAGAGCTGGAGTAGTTGATCTGCAAAGTCTTAGTTAGAAGACAAGATAATCACCCACATCAATCATGAAAACAACATATGCAGATTAATAAATGTACAGTTTTTCTCAGTCGCTTCGGTGCTTTTCTCAGAGTAGAATCAAAGTTCTCATAACTATTAGTTCTACTTCCACAATTTTGTCATTTGTGCACATCATAGTAGCAATTTCTCCTTTCTCTGAACACATTGCCAATGCTATTGGACATGTATCAGTTGCTTTCATACAATTCTCTGTTTTTTTAACATCATTTGCTTATGTCATGTCAGTCAAAATGATCTATTCTTACAGATGCTGAATTGTCATTCCCAATTGAGTCATCACATACAAAATTGTTGAAATAGTTATCAAATTCTGTCAAGCTAATTTTATAATTTTATAAAATCATTATAATCATTTTTTGCTGGACATGTTACCTAAACTGAGTAATTGCTCTCAGGTGAATTTCAGCTTTCACTTACGAGGAGGTGTGTGAAGTTTTAGTTGTTATCAATGGCAAGCCACTTGTTCACAGTCACTCAGGGATGAATCCCATGAACCCTCACTTGGAAAGCATATACAGTATAAACCTAGCAGGACATAGTGTGTACCATTTCTAGAATTCTGTGACACAAAAATGGAAGGTCAGCAGAGGGGTGAGGATGCAGGGAGCAAGGGGAAGGGGAAGAGGACAAAACAGGGGAAGAGGGAAAAGAGGCCAAATATACAGGCAGATTCCTGATGAAATTAGGGCTAGACTTGTGGCAAATCACAGTCTCACAATGGCTGAGGCCGGTCGAAGGGTACAACTGAATGTTGGAAGAACCACTGTAAATTCCATTATTCAAACATTTTGTAGGGAGAACAGGTATGTATAGTGCTGGACAGTTATCCAACATCTCATTATATCTCAGGTTTACTGTACATTACTGTAATTTTACTCTGCACCACATATGATTGAAAGACAACCTCGCAGAGGTGGAAGAGGGCCACTTTTCATTTTCAGCCCGCAGCAAGAGCAAGCCATATGGGCAATGGTTGTAGCAAACAATAAAATACAGCTAAAAGAAATTCAAAGTGCTGTCATAGAAGATCACAACATATGTGGAAATATTGAATCCGTATCAATAGCAACAATAGACAGAGTTCTTAAGAAAAACTAAATACGCATGAAACAATTTTACAAAGTGCCATTTCAACAAAACACTGAAAGAGTAAAGGAGATCCGTCACCAGTATGTACAGGTAAAACATGTCTGCTATGCATACTCTAATGTTTAGCACTGTAAACTGTTTTACTTTGTATAATTTCATGCAGTACATTAGCAATTCTCTATACATATTCACAGAACATAATGTACAATATGTTTTCCAAAATGCATTACGTTACACAGGAAAAATTCTCTCTCTCTCTCGTTCTCTCACTCTGTTTCTCTCTGTGCATCTGTGCGCATGTGTGAGTGTGAGCGCGGGCTGAGTCGTGGTGACAGTGGATGGTGGTGAGTTTCGGTGTTTTCTCAAACTTTACTTCTGTATTTCTGGCTGTACCTGTTAGTTACTAGTGGTAGCGACCGTAATGTTTGGCTCAGTTAGAGGTGACCTGGTGCTCCTGGAGCCGGTGTCATCGGTGAGGATGGCGTCCTCGGGGACGCTGTCTCTCTCCCTCCGACATGCTGTCCAGGTCTAACCTGAACCGTTGGTACCGGTAGAGGAGGTTCTTCTGGCAGTAGGAGACCTACCATGCCTCCAGGATGAACCGGAATGTGGTGGTGTTTCTGGAGGAGGAGAGGTTTGTGGCAGACCTGATAGCGAGCGGAGTCATGGTGAATGGGGATTACCTGCAGGTTTAACGCTCGCTGCGCACCCGGGTCATCGTGTCCGGGGTTCCCCGTTCATCCCCGACCAGCTGCTGGAGGGGCATTACATGGTATATGCCAGCACTGGCAGGATGAAGTGTTTCGAGTGTGGTGAGGTGGGACACAAGCGGACAACGTGTCCTCAAAGGCCGGGGGGGTGGGGGGGGCGGCAGGCACCGTTGAGCGCAGCTGATGGCATGGAGGGGCAGAGTGGACAGGAAGAGGGTAGTACTGAAGAACAGGAGGCTGAGATAAGGGAGGAGAGACAGTCTGAAGACAGGGCTGCTGCTGCTGTTGCTGCTGCTGCGGCTCCGGTTGCTGCTCCAGCTGCTGCTGTGGCTCTGGCTGTTGCTCCGGCTGATGCTGCTGTGGCTCTGGCAGCTGCTGCTCCAGCTGCTCCGGCGGCTGCTGCTGCTGCTGCTCCTGCTGCTGCTGCTGCTCCTGCTGCTGCGGCTCCGGCTGCTGCGGCTCCAGCTGCTGCTGCTCCAGCTGCTCCGGCTGCTGCTGCTGCTGCTGCTGCTGCTCCAGCGGCGGGAGGATGGAGAGCAGTGCAGGAGGTGAATGTAATGAATGAGAAGAGTGGAGGAGGTAGTAGGAAAGGACAGAGATCTTCTGACCACAGCCAGGCTGTCAGAGTCGTAGACTCCTATGCTGTGGTGGCAGAAGAAGACATGGAGTATGACACTGACTGTGTCTCTGTGAAATACTCCCCGTCCAGCAGTGGAGAATTGTACACTCTGAAGGAAATTAACCACTTCCTTGATGACACCTTTGGTAAATCGGTGAAGGTGGCTGAGTATTTTCCTGATACTCAGAGATGTATTAATAGTGTGCAGACCCTGCAGAAGGTTGTTGGACTAGACATGTTGGATGAGAAAAAACAGTTCAAGCTGAAGAAGCATGTTACAAGCCTCAGGACAATGATGAAGGTGAGTAGAGATCAGGGTTTTAAAAGGCTTAGAGTCTCTAAGTGAGTTTAGAGTGAGTGTGTTACACCTGATGTTTTCCTACGGTTTTTCTTTTCTTGTTTTCAGTCTTCTTTCTCTCTGCTGGGATGCATCAGTTTCGGTTGGGCTGCTTAAATATTAATGGTGGGAGAGATCAACATAGGTGGGCTACATAGGAGGGCAAGAAACTGGAGGCTATTTTTCTCCAGGAGACACATAGTGACTCAGATAATGAGGCGGGTCCACACAGGCAGTGTGATCAGAGTGAGTGTTTGAGGAGCCTCATCTGAACTCTTCACTTTTATTGTCACGGGTGGTTTGAGTCAGATCTAGGGGATGTGTGGAGGGTGGAACACCCTCAGGTAAGACAGCACACCTGGGTCAGCCAGAATGGACAGGTTATATATCAGCAGGACCTATAACAACAGGTTACTGAGCAACCATATCTACCCAGTAGAGTAAGCCCTGAGGGCTCAAGTCATTCCACAATCAAAGTTAGAAGAATCATTCAGGAGCTAGAAAAAGAAATCGGGGATTTAGAATACAACATACTAACTGGCAACAGCACATACAGAAATAACCTTCAGTTAAAGAAACAGGAACTAGGATCGTTTCTTCATGAAAGGGTTAAGGGAACCTTGGTCAGGTCTCAGTTTTTAAGCAGCAGAGACATGGATGCTCCCATTGCTTTCTTATTTAATCTGGAAAAGTCTGTGTCTCAAGCCAAACAAATGGTCTTTCTCTGCCTCCCTGATGGCTCCTTGTCCACTGACCCAGTGAGGATGAGGCAGCATGCCATGGATTTTTAAAGTGCCCTCTTCCAGAAGGAAGACTGTTCCCAGGAGTGTGTGGATGAGCTGCTGAGGGACCTCCCTCAGCTGACTTCTGAGGACAGAACCTTCTTGGATGCTGAAATCTGGAGGAGCTCACAGTTGCTGTCAACCAGATGGCCCCTGGTCGAGCTCCTGGCTTAGACCGACTCGCAAGGGAGTTTTATAAATATTTTTGGAAGTGCTTGGGAGCTGACCTGTTGGACGTACTGCAGGAGTCCTTTCAGACTGGTCACCTGCCAGCATCATGTAGACTTGCATTCATCTCATTATTGCCTAAGAAAGGATACCTAACCTTACTTAAGACCTGGAGACCTGGGCTTTGTCAAAAGTGCTCGCAGACAGGCTGAAGACGGTTTTGGACATGATAATCCACAGATCGATCAATGACAATCTTTTTCTCATAAGGGACTTAATGGACATCTGTAAAAATATACAACATTGACGCAGGCATTGTATCCTTAGATCAAGAAAAGGCTTTTGACAGAGTAGATCACAATTTTCTTTTTTGCGCTTTGAGGGCTTTTGGTTTTGGTGATGGTTTTATTTCATGGCTGTTATGACTGTATAGTGATGCTTGTTGTTTGGTTAAGGTGGGTGGGGGGCTGAGCTGTCCA
This sequence comes from Karalla daura, assembly GCA_029224185.1. Taxonomy (NCBI): domain Eukaryota; kingdom Metazoa; phylum Chordata; class Actinopteri; order Chaetodontiformes; family Leiognathidae; genus Karalla; species Karalla daura. The sequence continues at coordinate 935,968 of CM055198.1, forward strand.
GTGCTGGTGCGGAGGGGTGTCCTCTCTCTGGCCAGCTGTACTCCCTGGCCATTGAGCCTTTTCTGGGCAAATTACGATCAGGACAGGTCAGGGATCAGTTTGCCAGGGTCACCTCATCGCCCGCCATTGGTAGTGTTAGCCTATGCTGACGATGTTAATGTTTTTATTAGGACTCAAAGGGATGTGTCTTTTCTGACATATGCCTTAGACCTGTATCAAAAATCTTCTTCAGCTAATGTGAACTGGGCGAAAAGTGAGGCTCTGCAGGTTGGGCAGTGGGCAGAAACAGCTGCACCTGGTCTACCCAAAATCCTGTGCAGGGCATAAAGGTGCTGGTTGTCTTTCTGGAAAGCAAGGACTTCCAGATGAAGAACTGGAGGTTGTGATGGAGAAAGTGTGTGCCAGAATGTCTAAATGGAAATGGCTGCTACCTCAGCTTTCCTACAGGGGAAGAGTCTTGATTGTCAATAATTTGGTTGCCTTGACCCTTTGGAACAAGCTAAAGGGGTCTGGTTGAAGCTATCCAGAATGAGGTCGTAAAAATCTTCTGGTCTGGACATCATTGGCTGAGACCAGGGGTGCTGCCAGTTCATGAGGGAGGACAGGGACTGGTCAACATAGCAGCACGTGTCGCAGCATTTAGGCTACAGACTGCCCAAAGACTGCTGTACAGTTTTGGTCTCCCATGGATGGCAAAGAGTTTGGCAAACTCACAAGCCATGATGACGATGGCCTTCTTTTGGGATGGGCCTTGTGAGTCTGACACATTGTCAACCATGGATGGCAACTCTTCCTTGTTTCCTGAACTTCCACCAGGCACTTCATCTGCATCTCTCTGATGTCTCCTTTTGAACAAAATAAATAAGAGAAAAAAATATCTTTTGTTTTTACTGGATTATCTAAGAAGCATATTCATTGCGTGTATATTAATTACTAATAAATTTATTAGCTTTTAGCTGTGGTTGTATCACCTGACATTTGCTACTAAAAAAACATTTTTGACCCATATGCTTATTTATGAAACCCAAAAGTAGGCAAAAGTACCTGTGCTTTTCCTGCCACTGATGAAGATTTAGATAATTGTTTTAGAGCTGCCCTGTGCTGCTCAGGCCTACAAATTTCTTTATTTTGAGTTTAGTTTGAAATGATTTATTTCCTCTTTTTTCATTTTTTCAAGTTAAAGTGTCCTTTTTTCATGATTTAAAAATTAATTTGTTCCTGATTTTGGATTCAACTCTAGGTTTATTACAATATTTTGATTCATTTGTGTTGATTTAATTGTAGTATTTTCTTTTGGCTTCCTATTCACCCTCCTGTTTTATTTTCTCATTATTTTCTTTTTTTTTTTGGTTTGTGTGGTCTAACCTGAGCCTGCTTGAGTTACACAGGCAGCATTTATTTTAGTGTACCTATCCCAAACAGGAGGGGAATAGTGAGTGGGGTTTTCTTTGTTTAATAATTTTGGGAGGTTATTTTGATTTTCTATTTGAGGTTATTTGTCCAATTTCAGATTAAATAAAATTTTGGATTTGTTATAGTTTGAGTATTTTGTCAAAATATTGTTTGGTTTTGTTAGTATATTTTGGGGGCTGACTTTTCTTTTCTTTGGTTCCACTGTCTCAGTGTCAGTGTCAAGTTTTCAAACTTGTGTTGAAAACTTGTGTTCCTTGGTTTAGAATATTTAGTTTATTGTTTTACTCACACATTTATTTATTAACCCTGGGGTGGCATTGTTGGTTGGTTTTGGTTATGCTTTGATTTTGAGTTGAACTATAAAAGTGGTGGCTATATTTTGAATTGATCATTTGGGGTGGGTTGCTACTGGGTCAAAAGCAATGTCCACGAAGGCCTCTGTCTGTCTGTCTCTCTCCATCTCTCTCTCTCTCTCTCTCTCTCTCTCTCTCTCTCTCAGTTCTCTCTCTCTCTCAGTTCTCTCTGGAGTTCTTTGATTCTATTCCTTTCACCCATTCTGAATGCCTTTTTCTTTTTATTTAGTAAGGTCTTAAGGTGGTAAGTTTGTTGTTAGAGTAGCAACAAACTAACTTGGATGGCATGAAGGACTCATAGCAGAACTTAATGTAATGGGTAATGCATTCTACTAGGCCATCAGTGTCTTCTGTATTCTCCTCACAGAACACATCCCAATCTGTTGTCTCAAAACAACTCCTCAGGGCTTCCTCATTTTCAGGAAACCAACCTCTTGATGTTCTGGTGGTGACTGGCAGCCTCTCGACAGCTGGGATATAGGACAGAGAGAAGTGAATCATATCATGGTCTGATTGACCAAAATAGAGCAGTGCAGTACATTTGACACCCTCCCTATCTTCAAGAGTAGGTAAAAAACCCTCCTTTTCTGTTTATGCTTTTTTCCCTCCCAGGCTTCATAGATGCTGAGTTGGATCCAGGACTCCATCCCTCGACCCAGCTCTTCATACTGCATGTGCTGTTTTCACTATGGACTCTACTTTGGCCTCTGAACTGTAATCTAAATTGTTAGCAATCAATACATGTATCTCTATACTGTCTTGCTTTCAACCGCCTGTCCGTCCTGGATGAGGATCCCCTCTGTCTCTCACTCTGTCTCTCTCCTCAGCCTTTTCAAGGGTCTAAGGACAGGGGGTGTTTACTACGTGCATATTGTTGCTCACTTTGCAAAGTGCGTTGAGATAAAGATCTGGCACTTAAATAAAGTTGAAGTTGTATGCATTTTTAACATTTGCACCTTTGGTGACCACTGCTTGAATGTGTGCTGGGTACTTGCGATAGTGGTATACTGTATATCATGTCACACATGATATTTCATTTTCTCATTTCTGCATTGGTTGATGGGGGTATGTAAACTATAATAACGACCACTATGCTGAACTCCCTAGGTAAGTAATATGGTCTTAATGTAACCACCAGTAGTTCAATATCTTTGTTGCATATCTGTTCTTTGATGGTAGCATAATTAGGGTTACACCAGCTGTTGTTAAGGAGCAGTATGAGCCCCCCTCCTTTCTTCTTACCATTTGTTCCGGTGTGCCTGTCTGCTTGTATCATCCTCCTCTTTAGGAGTTCCCTTGGTATATATCATGTCAAATCCCGAATATCATTACCAGTAACCTGGATTAGTCATAGCTAGCACCTGTAACTATACGTAGCCAAGTAGAAGACTAGATAAACTAGATTAGATAAATTAAACTAAATCAACACATGCATACAGCTGCACACAACAGGCTGCCATTTCACCGGCATCATGGCAACAATGTTCCTTTGCCTTTGCCTTTGTGTAATCTTAATCAAAAGCACATATATTTTCACTAGATAGTTTGAGAGTGAGAAATCAAGGAAAATTTCCACAATGATCAATAAATCAAAGTCTAACATGCTGGGTCTTATTTTTAAATTTTGTCTGAATCATGGGGTTTTAAGTATTCCATGAATAACCGTGATAGATTCAGTGAATCAGGTATGACTATTTGCTAAAAAGAAATGGTAAAAATTTGTCAGATCAAACACCCCTTTTTCTTTGTTAATGTTAAGTTATCACAGAGTGTTTTTTTCTCCCCCAAAAATGTGTGATGTTTGAATTTAGGTCAAGATCATGGAAATTGAGTAATTTACTTTGAGGAGGACCGTCATTTTTAATGTTGCTATTCTTAGCCATTAATGGTATGATTAATGATATGATTTCATTGAGTTATGGGCGGAATCATATCAAGGCAGGGGCCAGGTATTTGCGAATACCTAGAGGAAAGCATATGTTGGAAGGAGGAAGGGATTGTTCCCAGCAGCGACGTGGCGGGAGTTCCAGAAGACATCCATCACCAAGTGGCTTATATTTTGGATAATTGATTCTCGAGATTGCCTTTTCGGATAAAACTTAGATTAATTGAAAAGGGTCGACCATCACCAGGGTTGGGTGCAAGCTAGGAAGAGCTACCAGTGCATTTTCAGACTAGGAGCTACAATTGTTATCAGTGGCAAACTGTACTGCTGGTACAGTTAAATCCTGTTTGCTGTTTAATCCAGACAAGGGGCCCGAGTCAAGCACCGGATTTAGCAATTCATCTTGCTTAACAAAAGCAGTATCAAAGCACCAGTCTACCCACGGACACCTGCGTGATGCTGTGAATGTGAAAACTTTTGGAGACCTACGCATCGACCTACAGTTGAGTGAGCAAAGGTGAACAGAGACAATTGCACACAATGAAAAGGTGAGTGGGGCAGAAATATATTGTAGAAATGAATATTAATCATTCATATTTATATCTGAATTGCTCAAATTGAATCACTGCATTGAAATTACCGGAATGGTGGGTCTGACTAACTGAGGGGGCGGGGCTGGGCACTGCCAGGTAACACGCAGGTGTGTACTGCAGCGGGACAGGACAGGACGGACGGACAGAGGGACGGGGAGGCTGTTCTGCTGCATGGAGAAGGAATAGGTGCCTAATTTTTGTGATATTGCAGTGGTGCAAGTAGGCACAAATTTTACATGGGAGCTAAAAGACAGGTCTGGATCAAAGCTAACACCTAGGGTCTTTATGGCAGTGGCAGAGGGAGTACCTAATCTATTTTGTAGAGCTATGGCTTCAGAGTTGCATAAGTGTTTTGGACCTATGAGCAGTAACTGTTTTTTGAGTTCAGAAGGAGGAAATTATTGGTCATCCAGGCCTTAATGGCATCAAGGCGGGACTGAACCTGCTGTAGATGATTGTACTCACCCAACTTGATGAATAGACACAATTGAGTGTCGTCAGCGTAAGAGTGGAAATCTATAGAATGACTCCTGATGATTTGAACTAGAGGGAGCAAATGTAAAGAGAAAAGAGTTGGGCCAAGCACAGATCTTTGTGGAACCCCATGGCTGGATTTAATTCAATTTCCATGTGTGGGTTCGTGTGGCTGGGTAAGCCGCAGGCCTGTGTTTCTGTACTTTTGCAAACAGTCATTAAAGACTCCAACTGGACTTTGTGTGTGCTTTTGAGCCTCCGGTTTCTGGTCACTTTTAGAAAATATAAAAGATACTGCATATAATTTTTCCTGTACGACTGTAACAACACTGTTCATGAAAAGGGCCAGGCTATGTGCCATTTTTGCCGCTACAGATATCCCCTTTTCGAAAAATTCTGGCCCATCCACTGTTTGACTTGTTGGATACACTCACTCAACGACTGCAGTGGACTGTAGTCATGTGGTGACACTGTAATGTAGAGTTGTGTGTCATCAGCAGAGGAGTGGTAAGAGATGTTATAGTGTTTCATTATCTGGGCCAGTGGAAGCACATAGATATTGAACAAAAGCCTTGAGGGACCCCACATGTCATATTTGTTCACGACTCCCGAGTGAGACAAAGTCACAATCCTCAAGGCAAGATTTGAGCAAATTTAGTCCTGTACCAGATAATGCAACCCCCAGTGTGTTGCGTAAAATCTTGGGATCGTCTGTATCAAATGCAGCACTAAGATCCAGTTGTACTAATACTGAAGTTTTTAATGTGTGGTGGCATTGCGTATGCGCTGCACATGCTGGTCCTTGAACGCACCTGTTGGCCTGTCAGTGATGAGGTGCTGACTTTTTAAGCCGGCCCCTCCTCCTTCTCCCTCACTTCCGCAATATTCCTGGTAAGAAGCTGCAGCGTGTGTGTGCAGCGCTGTGTGGGTGTGCGTTGCTCTGTCGCTTCCCTGCACTCCGCTTTGGCAGTGGTGGGTGTCCTTCCTCCCTCTCTTTGTGTGTGATAGCATGTAAGTGGCTAATGCTAGTGTGGTCCTAGGAAAACGCTGGCGTCAGGCTCCGTCCCTCTCGCCTTCCCTCCCGTATGAGTGTGTGTGCTAATCAGTTCCGCTAACAGGTAGGTGCTGTAGTCTGCCTGCAGCCATCATTCTCAGCCTTATTGAACTGCGCAAATTTTGTGAGGGGACATAGGACCCGGCTGCTTTCTTCGTTGGACTCCAGCTGACCAGTGGTGTTGCTGCTCTGCTGTTTACTGTCTGGCTAGGGCTGCTTGGGCTGCCGATGTGGCTTGAGGCCCGTTTGGATGCAGATCCACAGATTGTTTAAAGTGCCCTTCCTGCAAATCCCCGGACCGTGCTGCGGCTAATTGATCTGCAGCTTCTACGGTAGCGGCTTATGCTGCACCCCAGGACTGCCCTGAAGCTATCCTTTAAGAAAAATATTTAATTGTTTTATTCGTGTTTGATTGGTGATTTACCTTGAAATATGTTACTTCTGTTTCTTTCCCTTGGGTTCAGATTTTTTTTTTCCGCTCTGATTCATCGTTAGTTTAAGACAGGTGATTGTGTGTCCACTTTCACACGTGTCTTGGTTCAAATCATGATCAGAGCTTTTTTTTTAATATACCTATAATTATCTTTTTTAATGAGTGTCAATGTGGACTGAAGAGGGAGAAGGGGTGCTCAGGAAAGAGGGGGAAGGAAGGAGAGCGAGCAAGAGGGAGAGAACAGAGAAGCAAGAGAAACAAACAATTGCAGACAAAAGACGGCAACACAACAGAAATGACAGCAGCATCAGCAGGGGCAGCTGCAGTCACGCTGGGCAACAGTTCCCTCTATGGCAACAACAGTGGGAGCTAGAGCAACAGAGACTGCCGTTCCCATTCTCACCGCCGCCTGTCACTGCACTGGGTCGGTGGCAACGTCTCAAGTGACAGCCATGAGCCGCGACAGCTCAGTAGTGCACTTGATGGAACCAAAATCAATGACAATGACAATACTCAACCCAACATAACATTGCGGCACAGTGTTGTGTTTGTGTTTATGTGTGTATGTGTGTGTGTGAGTGCATGTGGCAGGTGGGTGAGAGCTCCCTAACGTGCGTGGTTACACCTGTGCGCATGCCTTCATGCAGAATTGCATTGGTGAGAGGTTTGGAGGCCAGGACACGGTGGAGCCCACGGCCCCACAAAACCAGGCGGGCTGCCGGGTTGGGTGTCTCCGGTCCTGTCATGAGCACCAACCCCACAGTGAAGCTGGCCGGGTGGCCGGAGCATGAGCCCCCCCGGCGCTTGACACCAGAACCCGGAGAATTCGAGGGCAGCGGGGCCACAGGTTACGTCCACTACCCCCAGCAGCAAATAGAAACTGGGGTCCCATAATCCAGCGGTGTGCCATGCACTCGACGGGGTGTCCAGCCGCAGGGCCAGTATTGGAGCCTGAGGCTTTCCCCCCAACCTTCTCATCATCTCCTGGGCGACAGCGACCCCTCAGCCCCCTTTTCCCCCGTTGGGCCGGGTGAGCAGGTGACCAGACCGAGGGTGCACACCCGCCATGGCAGATGGAGCATGTGGTTGTGTGGAGTGTAGTGAAGTTTGATATAGTTCCAGGGTGGGGCAGGATTCGTGAGGAGCCCGGAGCCCGGAGCCCCCCCCCATACCACCAAGTGGTACAGGCCCCAGGCCCGGAAGGAGATATAACAACACTACCCTGCATCACCTCCTGGGCTTACTCCTGAGTGTCTAAAAGTGTAATTAAATATATTATTCAATATCGAGCCAGGCCTGATCCAATGGGTCATGTGTTATTCATTTTATGTCCCTCATGCTTCAGGCCTGCAGATCCAGGATGGTCTCCTTCATGGCTCTGTTGTCCTTTGTGATCTGGCTAATTTCCGTGGTGAGTGAGTCCACCGTCTCACGGAGCGACCTGTTTTCTGTGGCAAGTTCAACAACTTGAACTGGCTTGCTGGCTGAACTTCAGCGACTCCTGCAGTGCTTGAAATTCCTTGTGGAAGGTTTCCACAAGGTTGAGGCGCGACTTGAGACTCGAGGCTGTCCTGCTTCTCGTGTATGGACAGGAGGACATCTACCGAGTCGTTCCCGGGTGTCGAGGATACGGGTGAGTCCTCCCCCTGGGTCCGCTTGGAGCTTGTGGCCGGTGTCTTAGTCTTCCTCATAATTGTCTCGAAGCACTGGTCAATGTAGTGTCCTAGAGCTCCGATATCTTCTTTCTCCGGTGCGATCTGCCCCAGCTGTTCAAAACACCAGTCGATGTATGCTCTGGGGCTTTCCAGGCTATCGTCGCCTGGTGAATCAGAGGCTGGGGCTTCAATTTTGAGGTCTCTGGACCGTAGTTTTGCGGGGGGTGATGTGCATTTTTGGACCACGTTTATGAACTTGATTTAGTGTGTTTTATTTTTGATTTCTTTAATTTGGGTGGGCTCCACAGTACATTCGTTCACTAACCCCTAGCCTCTGCCCTGACTATTGTCTTTTTTTCTTTTTTGTTTCGAGTATGTGTGTGTGCGTGTGTGTGATTAAAGCTGGTTTTATGGTTTTACTTGAATTCTGAGCAAAATAAAATGATTATAACTTGATACTATGAACCTTGTCTCAGCAACCCAATAGAACAAACCTGTGTGTCTTGCAACTGACCTTTTATTTCCCTAGGTGAAATTCCCAGGGTGGCGTTGTCGCGCAACAATTTAAATTGATTAAGTTTTCATCTTTATACTTCTTCGCCACAAATGCATCAGTATTAAGGCGTATGTCATTTAACACCTGAATAAGCGCAGTCTCTGTGCTGTGGTGTGATTGAAAACCTGACTGGAAAGACTGAAGAAATTATTTTGGGCAAGTGAATCTGTTGATAGACAACTCTCTCAATGACCTTTGACAAAAATGTAAGGTTAGAGATGGGTCTGTAGTCACTTATTACTGAAGCATCCAGATTAGGCCATTTTAAAATAGGTTTGATAACTGAAGTTTTCAGGGCCCTGGGAGATTGTCCATATAGAGGAGAAGCATTGACTGTCTTCAACACATCTGGCACAACACAATGAAACACATTTTTCAACAAGCTTGTGGGCAGAATATCAAGGCAGGAGGTAGCGGATTTTGAATTCTGAACTGTTTCTGTTGGGGATGCATGATTTATTAGTTGAAAATTTTCTACATTTCTAGTCAACTTAGGAGGAACAGGTGACATAGCCAGCTTGCCCATGGAGGAGCCACGTTGTTGTTGCTATTTTTGATAATGCCTTGCCTTTTTCAATTCTTGGTTATAAATGCAAAGACTCTCTTTATAGATATCATAATGTACTTAAAGTTTGGATTTTTTGTGTCTGCGCTCAGCCTGCCTACACTTTCTCTTTTGTGCTTTCACCATAGTAGCATTCATCCATGGTGACTTTTTACTGTCAGAGATAACACTGGTCTTTATTGGGGCGATGGCGTCCATAACAGTTGCAACATTGGAGCTGAAACTGCTGATAATTTCATTGACAGAAGCTGAGAGCAGAGTTGGTGATGATGTTAAGGCCTGCGCAAATAATGCAGCAGTGCTACTGTTGATAGACTACTTTATTATCACCTCTGCTTCTCCTTTGGTAAATTGGAAGAGATGATCATGTTAAACTGAAAACATTAATGATCAGGAAGAGCAATATCATTCACCACAACGTCAGAATAGTTTAGACCCTTGGAAATAGGGCCTAATATGTTGCCCTTGTTATGTGGGGGTTATTTTGGGGGTCTGTAGATTTTTGGTGTTGAAGTTGAAGAATCTTCTTCCTGTACGCCCTGACATCTCTCATAATTGGATCTCACGTCAGCTGGGGGTTGTGCGTCTTCATGATGACATTTATCTCCTGTCTGTTTTGGCTTGTCCTGTCTCTTGTCCTTGGTGAAGGGAACATATTGGTGACATAGGCAGCAAGTTATGTTGGACACAAGCAGTGTGACTCCTGACCTATTTAGGAAGAGTCCGTCGAGTTTGCAAAGATGTCTACGGTCCCAGAAGAAATTGTCCAAAAAATGCAATGGAATGAGCATCACATGCTGTGGCAAGCCATGTGCTCAGACCCATCAATCTGCTTATACAGGTGGAAGTTGACCACTGATTAAAACCTCAACATCCAGGGAGCTGACCGTGTTCACCAGATCAGTAAAATGTTTCTTGAGCATTTCTGATTGCTCATTCACAGTATCAAATCAGAATTTTCAATATTTATTCCTGACACCACCCTGTAGTCTTTTTTAAGAAATTCAAATAGCTTAAAATTTTTGAAAAAAATCTAGACAAATTGCTATAAAATTTTAAAATATGAACTACCTAACACAAGGTGGTGGTGGTGTCTACTGTTGCAACCACAGTTCCGTCACCACAATGCCCTGTGACGCTCTTTGGAGCTATGGCAAGGTAATACTCAGGCTGGGTGCTGAATAGGCCTAGGGGTGGGCAAATGCTTCTATGTCTTTGAGCTTTTGCTGCACTGCAGGCAGGAGCACAATGGATCATCAGCATGTGCAAAGATCATAGTCTTTGTAGATTTATACCCCGGTTTCTGCATACAGTCCAATCTTTTCATATAATTACATGTGTACTACCAAGGAATCCTTGGTAATATAGACGCACTTTTATTATTGGGAGATACTACCAATACTGCTACATCCCTTGACTCAGTGCAGGTGGTGGGAGAAAGGCAGAGGATAGCTAAGCTATCAGTTCTAATGGACAATGGCTATATAACAGGAATGTGGGTTATTTCCTGAATGAAATGACACGGCTTCTTTCTGATGTTGGCGTTTGTAACACCATAGATGGCCTTGGCTATTTTCTGTAAATTTCATTATTTTTTTCTATGCTATATCTGCCTCTCTTAATACCTCTTAAAGATCTCAAGGTGATGAGAATGTTTTTGTTACATTGAGAAATAACAATATTGGGAGTTTGTCCGACAGCACTGCTCAAATAACTCTTTGGCCCAGCTGTTACCATAGGATCACAGTCCATGGATCATGCATCTGATGCATATCAGGAATTTGGCTTGGGAAGACAATCCTTAGAGGCCAAAGAAATTAGGTCACTGCTTAGTTCTAACTCCTCAAAGGTTTGAGATGATAAAAGAGCAAGAGATAGGGATATTGAGGATTCTATGCTCTCAGGCTTATTTGGTGATGAGCCTAATTGAATTAGAGTCGACTGAGAGCATGGGGGAAGGTTTCACATGCCTGGTAAATGCCAGTGGATCCTTTACTTAGTCTTGGCAGGATTCTTGGCTCTTTTAAGCTGACACTAAAACCACGGACTACACTGAGAAATTACAACTATTCTCTTTTTCTTTTTCTACCAGGGGGTCCAGGTTTGTCTCTCTGTGTACAGCAACATGTACAGCTGTGATGAGTAGAGGTCACCGCTTTTCTTTCATATCATTAGACTCTGTCAAAAATAACAACTTACACTCAGTAATATATAATACGTTAAGGTTAGGGTTAGTAAAGTTCTAAAAAAGAGCTCAGCTATAAGCACATGAAAAGAGAAATGTTTTAAACCTGGATTTAAAAGTGCTCACAGTTTGAGCTGATCTCAGTCCTGCTGGTAGTTTGTTCCAGTTATGTGCAGCATAACAGCTAAATGCTGCTTCACCATGTCTGAACATGTTTTGAACTCTGTCCTCCACTATCTGACCTGAGTCAGTAGATGTCACAGCTCTACTGGGTTTATACTCGACTAACATGTCATTCATGTATTCTGGATCTAACCCATTCGGAGATTTGTAAACCAGAAGCAGAACTTTAAAATCTATTCTGTAGCTGACTGAGAGCCAGTGTAAGGTCTTGAGAACTGGGGTGATGTCATCTGATCTCTTTGTTCTGGTCAAAACTCGAGTTGCAGAGTTCTGAATGAGCTGCAGCTGTTTGATACTTTTCTGATGAAGACCTGTCAGAAGACCGTTACAGTAGTCTAGTCTACTGGAGATAAAAGCATGAATCAGCTTCTCCTGATCAGCTTGGGACATAAAACCCTTAATTCTGGATATATTCTTAAGATGATAAAATGCTGATTTGGTGACTGATTTGATATGGCTGTTAAAGGTCAGATCTGATTCTATCAGCACACCAAGGTTTCAAACTTGATCTTTAGTTTCTAACGACAGTGACTCAAGGTGTTTCTGACAGCAACCCTCTTCTTTTGGACAATAGTTTTAAAAAAGTCAGATGGTATTGTGTCAAAACAACATGTTGATGTTGTCTTGACACAATGCCATAATAAGGTGCTAGACCGTTTCTTCTATGGTTTTTTGGTCTGCTGTGTTAAACTCTGACGTTACAGTTGATTTATTTCTAGGTGAGTTTAGGGATTGCATCATTGTATTATTTTGCTGATTTGTGTTGATATTTAGCCTTATTGATTTGATTTTGTCATTGAAAAAGTAAGCAAATTCATTGCATTTTTCTGTGGAAAAGAGTTCTGAGCAACAGTGCACAGGTGTTGTTAATGTTCTTATTAATAATTTCAGTAAAGTGCTTCTGTCTAACCTTGAATAACCCATGGTTAAAAAAAAGACTTTGTTTGTCGAGGTCATGGTGGATTTGAAGTTTAGTTTTTCTCCAATTATGCTCAGCATTCCTGCATTCTGTTTTCAGAGCCTTTACCATCAAAGTATTCCTCCATGGTGTTCTCTGCCTGGCCAAGGTCATCTTAGTTTTAATTGGTGCAATGGTATCAATGATATTTGAGATTTTGCAGTTGAAATTATCCAGAGCCGAGTTCATCAACTGTCTCTGCACTCACATTTGACAAGATTGTAGCCTCCATAAACTTAACACTGGTATTGTCATTATGTACCTTTTCTTAACAGACACAGAGGGTAACTGAATGTTTTGAGTTAAGTCAAAGAACACACAGAAATTATTAGAGCCAAGTCCTTGATATCAACAGAAGTAATGTCAACACCTCTTGAGATAACCACGGCCTCAAGTGCATGTGGGCCCTTTCACATGTTGGGACTGGCCAAAAATGTCAAGAAGAGTGCAAAGTCCTTTGGCATTTGTGTCCATGTTATTTTCTATTTGAATGTCAAAATCCCCTGTTATGATAAAAAAAAGTTGTAGTCAGTGCAGATAACTGACAGCATTTTGGCAAAAATTATTTTCCTGGGTATCTTGGTGGTCTGTATATAATTATGAAGATAATTTTTGAATCCCCCTTAAGTAAAACACAGATATTCAAAAGAGCTAAGATCACCAAATATAGTTCCTTTGCATTGAAATACAGATTTAAAAATGGCAGCAACTCCCCCGCCTTTCTTGCCACTTTAACACTTATTCATTAAACTGAAAGTTGTTGGTGCTGCCTCTTTGAGAATGATAGCACAGCTACATTCAGTCAGCCATGTTTCACTAAGAAGTAAGAAGTCTAGATTATACGTCATAATGATGTCATTTACTATCAAGGATTTGTTGGCTAACAATCTGATATTAAGTAGAGCTTACCTTGTAGAGATAACAGATGTCCTCCGTTGTCATTCCTTAACTCAGCACCCTCACTCGAGCACCGTCTTACCTGTTGTTTTGGATTGTCTTGTCTCTTGTCCTTGACAGGGGCTGCTGGTGCCTGACGCAAAAAATAAAAGATGTTGGCGCTTAGCAGCTGTACTCCTGACTTGTTGAGGCTAAATCCATCTGCCTTAAAGAGGTGCCTGCGTTCCTAGAATATGTTGAAGTTGTCAATAAAGTTCAGTGATTGAGCAGTACATGTATCTTAAAGCCATCAGTTCAGCATCATCAACCTGCTGAATCTCTCATCCCCTTGTTGAACTGTTGGGAGAGATCCACTGAAAAACACCTCAGTATTTAAACACTTTGTTTATCAGTTCCATGAAGTCTCATTTTAATCTTAGTCTCATTTTAATACCTCTGATTGCTGCTTTACAACATCAAGGGCTCCTGTGTGTATGATGAGAGATTTGGCTGTCTGATGCTCAGCAACAATCTTCAGGATAATTTTTGAGACATCAGACACCATGTCATCGGGAAAACAAAGTACCTTGGTGTTTTTCTTGTTGCAAAAGTATTTTATCTCATTATCTATTCACACTATCAGAGTTTGAGGCCCAGTGGGTAGCTCTCTCTGTAGCCCTTTAGCGTCAGATTGAGCCTCATACCTTTCTCTGGTCGTTGGAGATGAGCCTTCTTTTGGGGAGTCTGGGTCCTGTGAAAGTGGACCAAATCTGTTCTCTAGTAGAATCTCTGTGTCTTGGGGCAGTTTGCTTGTTGTTTTTGTTGTAGCCTTGGTCCATGGTTGATTTCTCCGTGGAGACATTGCTGTGACCCTAACCCTAACCCTAACCCTAACCCCTAACCCTAACCCGGGTGCTGGGTTCTGCCTGGTAATCGTTTTCCCATGTTTGAGGGAGGTATTTTGTAATAGTTAGGCTTAGCACCAAGAGAGTTCCAAGGAGGATTGTTTGATTTACTCCCATTTGCACCTGGCTCCTGCTGCATCTTGGTGCTGCCAGTTAGCTTTGTGTTAGCCTGCTCCCTTTCACTGTTTTGGAATATCGGCACAGTAGAATCATTCCCATATAGTCCATTCACTTCAAGCCGAGGAATTTTTGTTTCTAGTACTGGAGCAGTTTGTGGTAGTCCTCCGCGGAAAAAACAGGCATCTTGCTGCTAATTAGCTTATGTTAGCTGAGATCCTCGATCCTGGTCATAAATCACAACAAGCTATTCACATAGGTATCAGGACCAGGATTCCGCAAACGGTAAAAAAAAAAATAGCAGTGAACAAAGTAGGCAAAGCAGGGAGCAAAGCAGAGCGCAAAGCAAAAAGTATCTGCTGTCGAGAAAGGCGGAATACTTGGATACTGAATTAATGTTTAAACAGCTCCCATATCTAATTTACCATGAAAGGAGGATATGCCATTGGTCATTCGTGACTCACAAAATGTACCACAGTATTGCTCTTCTCTCTCTTATGTTCACTTTTGGCATTCACATGCCACTCACATGCCAATCATATGCCATTCCAATCTATTCTTATTTCTTCTCCCAGACATCATGGCCAGACATATCATTTTCTGTCAGGCAGCTTCTCAGTGGCATTGGTTCAGCCCACTACCCTTCTAACTCTCCTTTTCTCAGCAGCAAAAAGTTGATCTATTTACGCAGTATCCCAATGATCATTTTCACAAAGAACCTGAGCTATCGGAAGGAGGGGATGCAGGGATGTCACCCAGCCAGTCTAACAATGACTTTCCAACCAAAAACAGCTCCTTTCCTTTAGTGATCTGTAAAGCCCATCTGCTGAAGGGAGCATTGGATGCAATATCCAATTCAATCCTTCCAGAAAGCTTTTAGCCACATTTTAGCACACAAAAGCTGCTGCTCTGGCCTTTGTATCTTGGGCCTCTATTTATGGTGAGGGTGAGGATGCAGGGAGAAGAAATCAATAAAGTTTCCTGGCTCTCAATCTTCCTGGCCTGCAGTAAAGGTGTTTTTGGGTTAGGAGGGGGTGTGGTGGGGGAATGGGAGGCTGTTTTTGTCATTCATAAGCTTTGCTGACAAATCCTTGACATCATTTGGTGGATTGTATCGATAACTTCTTCTGCAGACTGCAGAGGACAAATTGAAATCATTTGTCAGGCTTTGTTGGGTCAGGGGTGTTGTGGGGTTTGGGGGATAGGGTAGGGGATAGGCTGCAAAGAGAGGAGGATGTCCGGGAGGAGGACTGTCCAGCCTTGGCTATGATAGTGGTAGCTGTTGTTATTTGTACCACAGAGAAGTTCAGTGGTCATTGTGAGACAGGCAGATTGCATATTGTGTGCAACATGCCTGTCTATCCTAGTGATTGACAGTGTAACAGAATCTTGACAGCTGTGACTTGTCAGAGATGATTATCCGATTAAGATGCATATCAGAATTCTTCAAATTTTTTTTGTACATCAGTTGCTATGATTACATTGTGGTACTGGTTTCTACTGCCAAAAATCAACAAAAGACAAAAATCAGCATGACTTGTAGAACAGTGACAGCTATCCATTTTAATCCTAAAATGTGCTCTCACACTCACACATATGAAAAACACAATGATCTCTCATAAATATGCCTACTCACATAGATCTGCATTCATGTTTTTTTAGTGGAGGCTGTTCCAGAGGGGAGAGAGAGCTCAGCTTTCCTGCCTGCTGTTTTGACAGTTGTGGGTTTGAGTGTTGAATGACAAATCTCTTAATCTGTCTAATTAACAAGAGTAACCTGAGAGTGTCTGATGTTTTGGCACATTTTATCTATACTGAATTAAATGGGAAAGGAAAAACCAAAATACTTCAAATTGTGCATTGTGTTATTTTTTTTTAAAAAAAAAGGATTTGACAATGGTACGCTAGTGATACTGTGCTGTGATTCAAGTGTGTTTGAGCTTTGGTCTCAGGTTTGAAAAGTGTGTGTGTGTGTGTGTGTGGGGGGGGGGGGGGGTGCTAAGCACAGTGTATCACTGGCTTTGGGTAGGGTTTCTATTTGGGTGTGAAAGTGACTAATTAAATTATTTTGATCAACATTTGAGAACAGACAAAGGTCAAACATTACTGTAGGTGTGATACTTCTGTCTAGGCAGTGCCCTCCTGATGTCCTCCTGTCTCCATCGTGTTGGCACTCCAGCTCACAAGTTTGTAGAGACTCTCCAGTGTCCCGGTCTAAGCGAGGTTTTGCAACTTTCTGCAATGGTTTCTTCAAAGCCCAAAGTGAAAAAGGTGCCTTTCACGGTTTTAATTGCTCCCATTCACAGATCTTGAGTCTGATTCAAAATTATTGTACTCGAGTTTAATGGCACTTAAAACAAATGAAGTTGAAGTTGAAGTTGAGTTTCCCTTTTTGGAGGTGCAATCTGGTATAAATGCATCTCAGAAATGAGGGGCATGTCAAGGTGAGGAATTCTTTGGGAATAAAGGAAAAACAGATGGAAAGTGGGAGGAAGGGCGAGCAAAGCACACATTTGCAGTTGGCAGATATCTATTTATAATTAAACCTGAGCCATCAACGGCATAATCATGAGGAATAATTAGCAAACTGTTGTCTTTTGTCTCCACAGTTTAAATGTCATAGTCTAGTCATCCTATACCTGGAGCACAGCTGCTCTGCATCACCAACCAGCCACCTTCAAAAAGCTAAATGTGACTCCCCCTCAGGGGCAGAGATCAGGATCAACTTGATACCAAAATTTTAGGATCTTTTTGAGATCGCATTGACAAAGCCTTAGCTCCACTTCTCCTAGATATTGTTACTCAAGATGTTCATTACACTAATTTCATATTCAAGAAAATAAGTGTAGTGAAAATGTTTCAGCATGCTCTCTTAAACTGCTGTAAATAGGAGTAACAGAACCAGATCTATTTTTCAAATTCTACTTAAAATTCAAGTCAAATTTCTAGTCACTATACATTGCAACTTGTGTGTACTAAAACATCCAACATTTGCAGTCAAAGACGACAGGAATGCAGAATCCAGTCAAACAAGAGGAAGGATTCCCCTTCCATTTCCATCTCTCTGACTCTGGTCCACAAACATCTTGTGATATTTTGGGTGGAACAATGCTGGTGCCCATAGATGGTGAGGTGTGTAATTGTATTTAATCAGTGTCAGAGTTTAAATAATGTATATAATTATCTTATCATTATACCATATCACCAAAGCACATTCATAGCATTTTCAAGGTATATTGTCATACCTCTGAATGAAGAAAGATGAATTTGACTTCAGTCGGAAGCTTAAAAATGTACTTTTATCTAGGTGAGTGTGTATACAAACTGTTTATTTTACTTCATCAAACCAGATTCTGCTTTGCTATAAATGACCATACTTAGTGAGGGCCTTCTACACATGGGAACAAAATTGAGCAAGCATCCACTGAGTCATTGAGCAAGATGACAAAAAGCAGTGAATTTACAATTTCAAGTAATTGCAAGCATTTTTTCATAATCCAACAATTTCAAAACCTTGATTATATCACTACAATTAAAGCTTGTCCATGGATTTCCAGCACTCATAAGAACACTGCTGTCCTAACAATTGAGTGGTCCACGGCTGTGAGTGTGTCAAGAAACTTTTCTCCATAGGACTGTAATGTTGCTGTTAGTTCGTGCCTTAACACACAAATAAAATGAATCAATTTGTCCTTTGTAAAGTTTCATTGCAGCAATTGCAACAGCTCAATTAGATTGTTATGCCCAGGTTTCAAGTATGTGACAATGTTGCTTGCATGATATGTTGGTTCTTAAAACCACTACACATTAGATGACAGGAAACACTTTTGACATGAAAGTCGAGCTCCCAGCTGTTCCTTTTGTGAGGCAATTTGCCATGTTTCAGATCCTGAGGCAGTGACAAAATTTGGAAATCTTTATTAAGATCGTGGTGATCTACCCTTCCAGTGTTTTGATATTCTCATATCCAGTCAGCAGAATCACATCGATCCATGACTGAAAAAAAGCAACCCAGTCTCTTAAAAAAACGTACCCTGGATACGTTGGTTCACAGTGCAAAAATGTAGAGTTACAATAATGTTTTTTTCTGCCTAATCTTTTCCTACTGCTTTGCATTCAAGTCACGTGGCTTTCAAGCTCTGGCCCGTGAGAATAAAAAACATGGCGGACATTTCTCACATTTTAACAGAAAAATCAATATTTTTAGTTAGTTTCTGCATAAAAATACATTTTGATTACATTTCTAGTAAGAAATATATGTTTTATTTTCATAATGTTTACTCAGTGAATGTACATAAGCATACTCGTTTTTGAAAAGATTTTTGTGATCTCGTCAGAATAACGTGAAACTGCAACGTTTTGGATGTTGCTGTTGCCTAGCATTAGCTGTGTGATGATTATAGATCACCCGCTCTCATCCCAGCGTGTAAAATACCGACTATTTCTCACGCCCCATGTATGTCTCTGACAAACTGACAAACTAGGCACCCTTAGTGTCTGTTGCTAGTGTCGGCGCTGTCAGTTCTGAAATGTCTCTTATGGAACCTGCTTGTGGTAGTCAGACATGCTAAGAGCAGAGGCTCCAGCCGTCCATTCATGTCAATGATAACCAGGTCACGGCACAACGTCACAGCGAACTGAGGATCCTTTTTTCTCACTGTTTCCCACTTTAATGATTTCTTTTAATTACATTGCCAACATTTCTCAATACAAAAATGTAATAAACGGTTAAGGGGATACCTCTTCAAGAGTTTCGGCTCCTGAGTTTTTGTCAGTCATAAGTGCTTTGTAGAAGCCCTACACCTTGGACGCTTCATTAGTTTAGTGTCGATTCCTGTCTCAGTCTGCAAAAAGTAAATGTAGCCCTCTCTCTCTATCTGCACCTCCACAGCTTGGCTACTCTGCGTTGTGTTTGTTGTGTGAAAACGGTGGAGGGGGGTGCAGCCATCAGGAAGGTTGACACTGACACAGAGGTGTTCGGGATCGTGGCGAAAATCCTTGCTTTATTCGTTGTTTCAGCAACACAGGCTATAGGATTGATAGCGGTAAACTCTGTGTCAATCTCACACAGTAAAATACATTTCACAATGAGCTAATGTCTAGCATTACGTTTCCAACTACATCTTTTTTTACAAGAAAATAAAAGTGTTAGCTTCACCACTTACAATGCTTCAAAGAGCTTAACATTTTATTGTTCAAAATAGCTTAACAAAACGAACTCAGAAATGCTCATATCTTATAAAATTCTTACTTCTTACTCTTACTTATTTAACAGTACAAACAACATGACTTACCTATAGGATTGATAGCGGTAAACTGAAGAAAATGGCGCACTGACTTATCAACCCTACGGTTGCTCTACGGTGTCCCGGAGGGACAAAACACAATTTAGCAAAATTATTTAAACTTGTCGTTATAGCGACACCTTACATAAACACTGGCTCCGTGTTGCAGACCTCCGTGTCTGAGTCACAAACAGCGTCTGCACTGTCACAGCCACTGCTCTGGAGGTCCTTAGGCTCCTTGTATTCCCCACCCTGTCTTTTTTTTTCTCCTGCACCTGATTACCTGGCAGAAGCGGAGCTGTTGCACACACACCTGGTCTCCATTTCCACCTAACTGCAGCAGTACAAATAGCTGGCCTTCCCTTCCATTCTTTGCCAGAGAGTCCCACGAGCTACGTGGTAACGTTTGGCTCCAACACCTGTTTAACTTGTGCATCTTTGCTTTAGTGTTTTTCTTCTTACCTTTTTGTTCGTGGAAGCTCACTGGCATCTCCTGTGTTTCAGTTCACCCGTGTCCTCGGTCCCTCTGCCATACAACAGCCAGCTCCAGCCAACCCTGCTCTCAGTTTCATCAGAGCCATGATTCCCAATAAATACCTGAGCCACATTTCTGTTTTGTCTCTGTGTGATCCAAACTCATCTCTGCGAGAGGCGAAGAGTGGCAACGAATTATTAGTGATACCTAAGTGATACTTAGGTAATTACATTGCCAAATGTTGGCATACACAGATGTATTTTGTATGTATTTTGTATGTATTTTACCCCAAAAAGAGACCCTCCCTATCCAACTCCATCTCTGCACAATGTGGAGGGCCCTGTCATGCACCAACGTGGAGCCAAAGACCAACTACTGGTCGAAAGAGCAGTCACCCCAAACCATAAGAACAGAGAGACCAATGTGCACCGCCTGGAAAACAAGAAAGACAAGAAAGCTTATGACTCAATGCACCACACATGGATACTGGAACGTCTGAAACTGTATAAGATCAACAGGAACCTAAGGCTCTTCCTCCAGAACTCATTGGGTCTTCCTCCAGAATCACGGGTGTGGAAGACCCCAGAAGCCAACTCAAAGCTAATAGCCAAAATCAATATCAAATGTGGCATATACCAAGGAGATGCGCTATCATTAATGCTCTACTGCATAGGCCTTAGTTCCCTCAGTCAGATCATCACAAAGACTGGTTGTGGATATTTTATCAGTTAGCACAATTTTAACCTTAAAAACTAACAAGTCCACTGTTTGGAACAAACCAAACCACTGTAGGAAACTGTTCCCCTCCCAATACAACTTCAACAACTTCAACTTTATTTGTTTTAAGCGCCATATCATAACAGCTATTATCTCAGAGCACTTTACAAGGAGAGCAACAATGTGTACATAGTGAAAAAACACCTGTCCTTAGACCCTCGCAAAGGCTGAGGAACAACTCCCAAGAACAACTCTGAAAAAAAGGGGAGAAACCTCAGGGTGAGAGACAGAGAAGGGAATCCTCACCCAAGACGGACAGGCGGGCACAAGCAAAACAGTACTGATGGCTACCAGTTCAGGATATAAATAAATCAATGAATTGAATCAGTCCAGAATAGAGTGCAGGCGGAACCGCAGTGAGAAGAGCCGGGTAGAGGGATGGAGTCCTAGATCCAGCTCAGCGTTGATGGAACCCGGGAGGGAAATTAATAATAACAATAAAATTAAAATTAAAGATTAAAAATTAAAAATTAAAAATTAAAGATAAAAAAAAATAATAATAAAACATAAAAAATAAATAAAATTTGAAAAATGGTGGAGGAGGAGAGGGAAGAAGAGGAGGAGATGGAAAACAGACGGGGAGAGGCCAAGAGGAGAGAGAGAAGCTAGAGGGAACGTGAACCTGATTCACACCCACAGAGAAGGCAGAGAAGGTAGAGCTCAATGTGCTGGGGACCCCCAGCAGACTCAACCTATAGCAGTTTATTGTGGATTTATCTGTAGGCTCTGTCAAAAATAGGGTTTTTAACCTACTCTTAAAGGTAGAGAGGGTGTCTGCCTCCCGGACTGAAACTGGTAGGTGGTTCCATAGCAGACGGACCTTGGTAGCTGAAGGCTCTGGCTCCCCATCGAGACTTAGAGATTCTTGGAACCATAAGTAGACCTGTATTCAGAGAACGAAGTGTCCTAGTGGGGCAATAGGGTTTTATCAGGTCTGAGATATAAGAGGGTGCCAGACCATGAAGACCTTTATAGACAAGGAGAAGGATTTTGAACTGGATCCTGAAAGGTACAGGAAGTCAGTGCAACAAGGCCAGAACAGGAGAGATGTGATCTCTCTTTCTAGTTTTAGTCAGAACACGAGCTGCCGCGTTCTGAATGAGCTGCAGAGTTCTCAGCGACCTATTGGAGCATCCAGCCAGTAAAGAGTTGCAGTAGTCCAGCCTGGAAGTAACAAAGGCATGAACCAGCTGTTCTGCTGCATGGGGAGGGAGTAGGTGTCTTATTTTTGCAATATTGCGGAGGTGGAAGTAGGCAGTCTGTGAGATAAATTTTATGTGGGAGCTAAAAGACAGGTCTTGATCAAAACTAACATCTAGGTTCTTTGCAGTCGTGGCAGAAGTCGCAAAACTACTTTGTAATGCTATGGCATCAGATATGGAGTCACATAGGTGTTTTGGACCTATGAGCAGTAACTCTCATTTTTCAGAGTTTTGACGGAGGAAATTATTAGTCATCCAGGCCTTAATGTCATCAATGTTGGGACTTTATGTCAACCAAATATAGTAAACCTAGATTATTAGCTTTATTATTATTTAAGAATTTCGGGGCACCACCCTGCGAACAGGGACCATTAATCTGGTTAGTCAAGTTGCCTAGTAAATCAGTCTAATTACAAATTACCTCTAGTCTCTCTGAAGGAGGTGAGATCCGAGCACTGACCTGGATTTAGCAACGGTTGTGCAGGTTCAATAATTACACACTTCTTAGTACAACAATCACACTTTAATGACACATCAATTTTACAATTGGTGCATTAAGGTTATCATTGACTATTTATTATTCTAACAAGAAACATGCATTCCTGACTAGACAGACTGAACAAACAATAATCAAACAATAAACAAACAATAAACAAACAATAAACCAAGCATGCATCTGTGTGTGTGTGTGTGGGTGTGTGTATGTATGTGCGCACAGGTGTGTGTGCGTGCACGGGTGCGGGTGCGCGTGCATGTGATCACGTGGTCCGCTCAGACGCACGAGAACAAAGGGGAAAAAGTAATAGCAGCCGGTCAGAGATGGATTCACTCAGCCGTGCGTCCTACACTGTCATACATCAACATAACGTTCATGTAGGCTTCAATACTTAAGAGGTGCTACTGCGTGACAGTCTCTGCCCGAATTGAGCCCTTACGTGTCCCATGTGTTGCGTTCCCGATTCTGTCCTGTGGTCCAGCTCAGTGTAGCTCCTTGATGCTGCGTGTCCTCGTGACGGCGCAAACTGCCCTCTCGCTGCGTCTGCTGCAGCGTGGGTTTCGGAGTTGGAGGAGGATGAGGCGCTCAGACCCTGGGTGCTCTTCTTGCACGGGCGTGCCTCACCTCTCCGGGTGCGGATCGGTTGGTGCAGTGAGGTTAGGAGTCTCAGCCCCTTGGTGCTCTCTTGGCACGGGCATTTTGACTCATTTCTCCTCTCAGGATCTGTGATCCTGTCGGCAGACTCCCTGCGGAGTTGGCTGCCGTCTGCTCGCGGTCCGGGTGGACCGGGTTTGATCACCGGGTGGTGGATCAAACACAGAAATCAACTCTTTTAGTCCTGAAAAGGACTGTGGTGCAGCGCTCAAAGCGGCTGTGGCACCGGTGGTTGCCGTGGAGAGCAGTCGGACTGCGGCGGCTCCTGTGCGTCTTGGCGCAGCGGCGGCGATGTCCGGCGGCTGGAGCTCTGGGCGGTCAGCTGGCGAGTTGTAGCGATGAAGATGAGTTGTGGCGGCAGAGCAGTGGCGGCAGAGAGTGAGGAGCTGGTTTCTAGGACTTTTATCCCCAGAGGGCTCCGTACCCCCCTGCTGTTTATGGCACCCGTGTCACCAGGTTTTTGAAAGGTTTGAAACCTAACGTCGGGGGAGCAGAGCGCGCGCAGACCCCCACGGGGTCGCCTGGCAGGCACCTCTGGTTACTTAATCCCCAGGGCGGCTGCAGCAGGAATTTATGAGATAGGCTGTTGTTTGTAAAATCACATGCATCCCAATATCAAGGCAGGACTGAAGCTGCTGTAGATGCTTGTGCTCGCCCGGCTTGACAGATAGATTTAATTGAGTGTTGTCAGCGAAACAGTGGAAGTCTATAGAGTGACTCCTGATGATATCACCTAGAGGGAGCATATATAAAGAGAAAAGAACTGGACCAAGCACAGATCCTTGTGGAACCCCGTGGCTGACTTTAGTATGTGAACCAGTCTAGGGCAGTGCCTCTGATTCCAAGCTGATATTCCAGTGTCCTTAGTAAGATATGGTGGTCAACTGTATCAAAAGCAGCACTGAGATCTAACAAGACAAGCACTGAAACAAGAACATGGTCAGATGCCATTAAGAGGTCGTTAGTGACTTTAACCAGTGCAGTCTCAGTGCTATGATTCATTCTAAAACCAGACTGGAAGGATTCAAATAAACTATTGTTATTTAGGTGTTCACAGAGCTGGTTGGCAATGATTTTCTCAAGTATTTTTGAGATGAAGATAAGAGTAGACATCGGTCTGTAGTTTGCTAAAGTTCCTGGATCAAGGGACAGTTTCTAAAGGAGGGGTTTGATTATTGCAACTTTGAATGTAAGAGGAACGTAACCTGTTGTTAGGGACAGGTTGATGAGGTCAAGTAAGGAGGTGACGATTAAAGGCAGCACTTCCTTTAACAACTTGGTCGGAATTGGGTCAAGGAGGCAGGTTGATGATTTAGAGGAGGACATGATAGTGGTCAGCTGATGCAGGTCAATAGGGTCAAATGAAGACAGAGACCTGGTTATATCCCCATCTGTTATCTGAAAAGCTGCAACAGGGGGTAGATTAATCGCCGTACATGCTGAGTGGGTCGTAATTGTTTGTCTAATATTTGTAATTTTGTTGTTAAAGTAGTCCATAAAGTCACCACTGCTGAGATGTGAAGGGATACGCTGCTCAGTGGAGTTATGACTCTGAGTCAGCCTGGCTACAGTGCTGAACAGAAACCTGGGGTTTAGTTAGTTAGCTTAGTTTCCTCAATTAGAGAGGAGTAGTATCTGGCTCTGGCATTACACAAAGCCAGCCTGTAAGTCTTCAGGCTATCTTTCCAGGTCAGAAAAATACTGGTGTTTTTGGTTGAACGCCATTTCCTCTCGTGCTAGCTGCTTTAGGTGGCGAGTTTCTGGAGTAAACTAGGGGGCAGATCTTGGTCTAGAGATAATCTTTTTTGTTAAGGGTGCAGCCGAGTCAAGAGTCTCGCAAAGGGAGGTAACAAAGCTGTCAGTAAGGTGATCAGTGAGGGAGGGACTCAGGCTTTCGTGGCAGAGATATGATGCAGCACCAAGAGACAGGGGGATAGCTTCCTCAAAGTTTGGTAAGACACTGTCAGTTAAGTGTCGTGTATATATGCTGCTATTCTTTCGCACATAACCGGCTAGAACGAAGTTGAAAGTAATTAAAGAGTGGTCGGAAATAACTGGGTTAAGGGGGGAAATGGTCAGGTGTTTAATTTCAACACCATAAGATAGAACAAAATCCAGGGTGTGGTTGAAGCAGTACGTGGGTTCATGCACATGCTGGCAGAAGCCAATGGACTCGACTATAGAGGTGAATGCTGTACTGCAGCTATCACTGACCACATCTACATGAATATTGAAGTCGCCGATGATAATGATTTTGTCAGTTTTGAGAACTAGGTTTGAAAGAAATTCTGGAAATTCAGCCAGAAAATCTGAATAGGGGCCTGGGGCCCGATACACTACGACAAGTAGGAGGGGCTGTGTCTTCCAGCTTTGGTGACACAAGCTGATGATAAGGCTTTCAAATGAATTATAATCAATATTAGGTGTTGGAGTAATTAACAGACTACAATCAAAGACAGCTGCCACCCCACCTCCACGGCCAGAATATCAAGGGACATGATAATT
This sequence comes from Karalla daura, assembly GCA_029224185.1. Taxonomy (NCBI): domain Eukaryota; kingdom Metazoa; phylum Chordata; class Actinopteri; order Chaetodontiformes; family Leiognathidae; genus Karalla; species Karalla daura. The sequence continues at coordinate 961,567 of CM055198.1, forward strand.
AATATGGCTGGGAGGAGAAGCCTCATTTAGACTAAGAGTCACCCTCACAAAGCCAAGTTTCAGTAAGACACAACACATCAATGTTGTTGTCAGAGATTAATTCATTTACAAGAATAGCTTTGGAAGACAGGGAGCGGATATTAAGTAATCCACATTTCATGCTCCTGTCCTGAGAAGTGACTGAGGAACTCCTGATTTTTATGAGATTGTTGAGGGTCACTCCTCTGCTGCTAAATCTGGACAGTCGGGGGACAGACACAGTCTCTGTGGGGTTCTGTGTGGGTGACTGTAGAGAGGGAAGCACAGAGGAGTGTGTTAGACTGCTCCTCTGCCTTCTGGTCTCAACTCTGAGTCAGAGGCGGGGGAGGACTAATGGTCTTAGCCAGGATACGAGAGAGTTGGGCTGCTCCTTTCAACGTGGGGTGGATGCAGTTCCTTCTAATGAGACCAGGTGTACCCCAGAAAGCTTGCCAATTGTTTACAAAGCCCACGCCATTTGTGGGACACCACCTCAATAACCAGCGGTTAAATGATGATGTACGGCTAAACATGTCATCACTTGCCAGGTTGGGGAGGGGGCCGGAGAAAACTACGGTGTCCGTTTAAGCCATTCAACACACCGACTCCACACAAATTTTTGTGACCTCCTTTTGACGTAACCGCAGGTCATTAGCGCCAATGTGGATAATGATTCTACTATATTTGTGTTTAGCCTTAGCCAGCAGCTTTCATTTAGACTCAATGTCGCCCCCGGGATTCAGTCTATGGCCACTGGACACGCTAACTTCACATTCCGTAAGATAGAGTCGCCAATGACCAGAGATTTATCCTCGGCGGGTGTGTTGCCGAGCGGGGAGAACCTGTTGGAAGTGGGAAGCGTTAGGTGGGCCTCGGAGGACTTTGGCCAAGAGCCAAGGGCCTAACAGTTAGCGCTATGGTAGCAAGGGTGATAGAAAGACTAGGAGTGGCGTAGGAAGCGGGTCGGGGAGAGAGCAGGACCCGAAGAACAGGATAGAATGCTCGAGTGGCACACACAGGGTAATTCAATGGGAAATCAAAGAAAAGACACAAAAAATAGGGGTCGGGATAGAGCTGAAACTGTCGACAGTCAGCAGGAAGTGAGCAGGAAGTGACGCTTACTAGAGCAGCAATTCCCATCCTCATATGGGCGTCCCATTACTCTGTCTTACGCCTTCGTCTTACCCCCTTGAGGGCAAGGGGGTCAGACTTTAAACGAAGGGGTACGCACACAAGCTCAGGCAGACCGGCATAAGGATGTCTGCAGCAAGTCAACCACTCAAGGAGACTCATAAATGTAAATATTTTCAGCAGTTGCAGTTATCAATTAATAGTTTTGCATGATTTATAATTATGATGCTCATGTTCTACGTTACTGTTGTTGTGGCAAATAGTCATGACAAAGAAATCCATATGTGGATTTGTTTATTTAACTCCGTCAATTCCGAGTGCAAACATTTGTCAGTGCTGTGTAAGAAAGTGTTTAATCTTTCCTAGATCATATGCATTACATAAAATTTGACCTTCCTGCTACACTCATAATCAACCCCTTCTAAAAAACAGAGGCATCCTGAAGAAAAAACCTTCTGGTCACAGATTTACTTATGTTGGGTAAGCCTGTTGACATTTGGGTAATGCCAACAGGCTTCCAAGAAGTGAGAGAACCTGAAACAGAAATACAAGGTATGCGATGCGCAGTTTAAAATAATTTCGAACTGAAGGATACATTTGTCCACTGGATAGTTATGTTTGTGTGTGTTTCAGGAATTGAGAACTTCCAAGACAGGATCAGTAACTGACAACGTTGAGTCGACAATCGCTACCTAGGAATTTTATGCAGACATGCATGAGGCTCTTGGTGCCAGGGCAGCAATGGACCCCCCTGTGGTGGTGGCGTCCTTTTGGCCAGGAGCTGAAGACACCATCACAATATACATGTAACATTTACTTCAATACTAATTCAGTGCTTCCATTAATTCCACTGAAATGATTCACAAATATTCTCTTTAATTGTCATAAGGAAATGCCAATGTCATGAGGAAATGTCCCTCAAAATGTCTGAAACTGATTTGTCTTGTTTCTTTAGGAATTGTGGAGCCCTGAACCTCTGACTCTCTTATGTCGGAGCCCAGCAGCCCAGGAGCCAGCACTTCAGAACCCAGCACCTCAGCAGTCAGCGCTTCAGCGCCCATTATTTAACTATTCATGTAATTCATTATCCGTTCACATTGTCCATCTTTGTCTTAAACCAGCAGTCTGCTGTACTTTCTGTCATTTAAACAATTCAAAACCCCGCGAAACATGTTTCTTGTACACAGCTTCCTTTTCACAAATACATTTCCATTTCCTTTACCATCACAATCCAGCATTGATATAAAATTAATATTTTAACCAATATCTGCATTTTAAATGTGTTTAACTGCAACGCTGTAAGTATTCTGAGGACATTCACTCACCAGCCACTTAATTGGGTACACCATGCTAGTAACGGGTTGGACCCCCTTTTGCCTTCAGAACTGCCTCAATTCTTCGTGGCATAGATTCAACAAGGTGCTGGAAGCATTCCTCAGAGAGTTTGGTCCATATTGACATGATGGCATCACACAGTTGGCGCAGGTTTGTCGGCTGCACATCCATGATGCGAATCTCCCGTTCCACCACATCCCAAAGATGCTCTATTGGATTGAGATCTGGTGACTGTGGATGCCAAATTCTGACCCTACCATCCGAATGTCGCAGCAGAAATCGAGACTCATCAGACCAGGCAATGTTTTTCCAATTGTCTATTGTCCAATTTCGATGAGCTTGTGCAAATTGTAGCCTCAGTTTGCTGTTCATAGCTGAAAGGAGTGGCACCCGGCGTGGTGTTCTGCTTCTGTAGCCCATCTGCCTCAAAGTTCGACATACTGTGCGTTCAGAGATACTCTTCTGCCTACCTTGGTTGTAATGGGTGGTTATTTGAGTCACTGTTGCCTTTCTATCAGCTCGAACCAGTCTGGCCATTCTCCTCTGACCTCTGGCATCAACAAGGCATTTCCGCCCACAGAACTGCCGCTCACTCAAAAAAAAAAAAAAAAAGTAACTCAAATGACCTTTCTTCCCCATACTGATGCTCGGTTTGAACTGCAGGAGATTGTCTTGACCATGTCTATATGCCCAAATGCACTGATTTGCCTCCATGTGATTGGCTGATTAGAAATTAAGTGTTAATGAGCAGTTGGACAGATGTACCTAATAAAGTGGCCAGTGAGTGTATGTATCAATGGAACATGTAAACTGACATGACTTATCTCTGCTCAACAACTTTATACACGGAGAGAGATTTATACGTGTTTATATGAGTTTTATACACAACACAACACTGAACACATATTGAATGTCATGGAAACCATCTTTAAATTGGAAGCATTCCAGTAATGCCGGCATGCTGTCCACAGTAACGTAGACAGATTAAGCACTCTCACTTATCATGACCAACAATATATTTCTAAAATTTACTCAAAAACATTCACACACACTTCTCACACAACTTTCAATCAATTCTTACAATTATTTTTACCTGTAATGAGAGATGGAAAAGGATGACACGGCAGACGTGGCTTCTCTTTCCATGTACAATATTGCTATGAGCGTAACCAACGCGGGACGGCAAGCTAGTCACAGCCTCACAGTGCCCCCTACCGGCTGAAGGAATACTGCTACAGGTTTCCCTCATTTTGTGTCATAACACTCACACCAGGACTCCAAAAACAAAGATACACATACAAATAATATATTAAAAATGAATAATAAAAATACTCTCATCAATGTGACCACACACTTGTGGCCATTACACATGACAATATGTCTTGTATTTTAGATTCCCCAAAGTAGCCACCCTTTGGTTTTTTGATAGCGCTGCAAATCCTTGGTGTTCTCTCTGTGGTGGGAGAGGGTGACACAGAGAATAGAGAGAGGAGCGACACCGCCACCTTGGGAATTGCACTCAAGGAATCTGACCCAAAATTCTGACCTAAAATTATATTATTATAAGGGCAACTGAGGTTCGTTATATAATTGTGGCCAGGAGATATGGTTCTAAGAGTTAAAAGTTCAATACTTTATTTGTACAAAAAAATTTAAAATCCAATTAAGAAAACGACACGCTCACACCAAGAAGGGGAAGTGTTCAGGGCTGAGGCTTACCAGTGGGACCCATGTAACATAGGCAATGTTTTTTCTATTTCCATCAGTCACTAACTCTCCTGCCATTGCAGATCCCACCTCATATGCCATTTGCTCATCGCTCTCACCTGGTTCTCCCCACCCATCTCTCCACCTGCAGCCGCTTTCCTCATCATGCCCTTTGTATAAATACCAGTGCTTCTCCACCTTGTCCCTGCCAGATTGTCTTGTGCTCCTATGCCAAACACTCCAGCGATTCCTGTTCTTGCATCCTCGGCAAGTTTGCCACTTGCCTCCTGCACTCGCCGCCTGCGCTGCCCCTATCTGGAAGCACCTAAAGGAGGATGAAAGGACTCCCAGTCTGCTGATTTTGGATTATTAATTTTGCCCTTTTTTTTCTCATGGATTTATTCCATTGATTATGTGATTTCCTTGTTGTGTTTACTATTTTTGGGGGAGGGGAGGTTTGTTTGTTTTGTACCAGTTATTTGGGCTGATTTGAGCTTTGTTTAATTCATTCCTAAAATTTAAAAGCCTTTTTTTAAATTAATTATTTGATTTGATTTGGATACTCATTATTTCCTTATGGTTGTTTTGTTGCATCAATGGGATTGTGTATATGATGGGGTTGGGTATGATTTTGTTTAAGTAATTGTAGAATTTCTCTTGTTTTGCTTATTTTTTCTTGCTTTGTCATGATTTACCAGTTGTTTTTGGCAGCTTCTTTTATGTTGTGATTGTATATATATATATATATATTTTTTGCCTCTCCGGGAACCATCACCTTATCGTGGTGGAGAGGTTTGCGTGCCCTTAAGACCCCTGAGAGCTATGTTGTCGGGAGTCATGAACTCCTGGTAGGGTCACCCAAGGCAAATTGGTCTCAGGCGAGGGGCCAGACTAAGAATGGTTCAAAAAGACCCCATGGAAACCAGGAAAGAGAGAGACGAGACCCTGCCCGGAGGAAGCCCGGGGCCCACGTCCGGAGCCAGGCCCAGACGGAGGGCCCGTCAGCGAGCGCCTGGTGGCCGGGTCTGTCACGGGGCCCGGCCGGGCCCAGCCCGTAGAGATTACGTGACGTCTCCATCTTCTCCGCCGCCCCGTGGACCCACCACCTGCAGGGCGAATGACTGGGGTCGGGTGCAAAGCAAACTGGGGAGCAGTCGTGGGCAGGGCCCCCGACGGACCAATCCCAGGGCAACAAATCTGGCGCTTGGTACATGGAATGTCACCTCGCTGGGGGGGAAGGAGCCTGAGCTTGTGCGAGAGGTGGAGCGGTACCGGCTAGAGATAGTCGGGCTCACCTCCACACATAGTATGGGCTCTGGAACCCAACTCCTTGAGAGAGGCTGGACTCTCTACTACTCTGGAGTTACCCACGGTGAAAGGCGGCAAGCTGGTGTGGGCTTGCTTATAGCTCCCCAGCTCAGCCGCCACGTGTTGGAGTTCTCCCCGCTGAACGAGAGGGTCGCGTCCCTCCGCCTTCGGGTGGGGGGACGAACCCTAACTGTTGTTTCGGCTTACGGGCCAAACAGCAGCACAAAATACCCGGGCTTCTTAGAGTCCCTGGGAGGAGTACTGGAAAGTGCTCCAACCGGAGACTCCATCGTCCTGCTGGGAGACTTCAATGCTCACGTCGGTAATGACAGTGAAACCTGGAGGGGCGTGATCGGGAGGAACGGCCTCCCCAATCTGAACCCGAGCGGCGTTCTGTTACTGGACTTCTGTGCCAGTAACAGTTTGTCCATAACAAACACCATGTTCAAGCATAAGGGTGTCCATCAGTGCACATGGCACCAGGACACCCTAGGCCGGAGATCAATGATCGACTTTGTAGCCGTATCATCTGACCTCCGGCCGTATGTCTTGGACACTCGGGTAAAGAGAGGGGCTGAGCTGTCAACCGACCACCACCTGGTGGTGAGTTGGGTTCGCTGGCCAGGGAGGAAGCTGGACAGACTTGGCAAACCCAAGCGCATCGTGAGGGTCTGCTGGGAACGCCTGGCAGAATCTCCTGTCAGGGAGGTCTTCAACTCCCACATTCGGGAGAGCTTTGACCTGATCCAGAGGGAGGCTGGGGACATGGAGCACGAGTGGACCATGTTCTCCACCTCCATTGTGGATGCGGCTGTTCAAAGTTGTGGCCGTAAGACCTCCGGTGCCTGTCGCGGCTGCAATCCCAGAACCCGGTGGTGGACACCGGAAGTAAGGGATGCCGTCAAGCTGAAGAAGGAGTCCTACCGAGCCTGGTTGGCTCGGGGGACTCCTGAGACAGCTGACGGGTACCGACGGGCCAAGCGGATGGCAGCGCGAGCAGTCGCAGAAGCAAAAACCCGGGCCTGGGAAAAGTTCGGGGAGGCCATGGAGAAGGACTATCGGTCGGCCTCGAAGAGGTTCTGACAAACCGTCCGGCGCCTCAGGAGGGGGAAGCAGTGCCCCACCAATACTGTTTACAGTGGAAGTGGGGAGCTCTTGACCTCGACTGGGGACATCATTGGCCGGTGGAAGGAATACTTCGAGGATCTCCTCAATCCCACCGTCACGCCTTCTCTAGAAGAAGCAGAGGCTGAGGACACAGAGGTTGACTCATTCATCACCCAAGCCGAAGTCACTGAGGTAGTACGCAAGCTGCCCAGTGGCAAGGCTCCGGGGGTGGATGAGATCCGCCCTGAGTATCTCAAGTCACTGGATGTTGTAGGGCTGTCCTGGCTGACACGCCTCTGCAACATCGCGTGGCAGTCGGGAGCAGTGCCCCTGGAGTGGCAAACTGGAGTGGTGGTCCCTCTTTTTAAAAAGGGGGATCGGAGGGTGTGTTCCAACTACCGGGGGATCACACTCCTCAGCCTCCCGGGGAAAGTCTATTCCAGGGTGCTAGAGAGGAGAGTTCGGCCAATAGTCGAACCTCGGATCCAGGAGGAACAATGCGGTTTTCGTCCCGGCCGTGGAACACTGGACCAGCTCTATACTCTCCACAGGGTGCTCGAGGGTTCATGGGAGTTTGCCCATCCAGTCCACATGTGTTTTGTGGACTTGGAGAAGGCTTTCGACCGTGTCCCTCGTGGTGTCCTGTGGGGGGTACTCCGGAAGTACGGGGTCCAGGGCCCTCTACTGAGGGCCGTGCGGTCACTGTATGACCGGTGCAGGAGCTCGGTTTGCATGGCCGGCAGTAAGTCAGGCCTGTTCCCGGTGCATGTAGGCCTCCGACAGGGCTGCCCTTTGTCACCGGTTCTGTTCATTACCTTTATGGACAGAATTTCTAGGCGCAGCAGGGGGCCAGGGATGGTCCGGTTCGGGAGTCATGGGATTTCATCTCTGCTCTTTGCAGATGATGTTGTCTTATTGGCTCCCTCGAGCCAGGACCTCCAGCAGGCACTGGGGCGGTTTGCAGCCGAGTGTGAAACAGCTGGGATGAGAATCAGCACCTCCAAGTCCGAGGCCATGGTTCTCGACCGGAGAAAGGTGGAATGCTCGCTTCAGGTCGGTGGAGAGCCCCTGCCTCAGGTGGAGGAGTTCAAGTATCTCGGGGTCTTGTTCACGAGTGAGGGAAGGATGGAGCGAGAGGTCGACAGGCGGATCGGTGCAGCGGCTGCAGTAATGCGGTCACTGTATCGGTCCGTCGTGGTGAAGAAGGAGCTGAGCCAAAAGGCGAAGCTCTCGATTTACCGGTCGATCTACGTTCCTACCCTCACCTATGGTCATGAACTCTGGGTCATGACCGAAAGAATGAGATCCCGGATAGAAGCGGCTGAAATGGGTTTCCTCCGGAGAGTGGCGGGGCGCTCCCTTAGAGATAGGGTGAGGAGCTCTGTCACCCGGGAGGAGCTCGGAGTAGAGCCGCTGCTCCTCCACATCGAGAGGAGCCAGCTGAGGTAGCTTGGGCATCTGAATCGGATGCCTCCTGGACGCCTCCCTAGGGAGGTGTTCCGGGCATGTCCATCCGGGAGGAGACCCAGGGGAAGACCCAGGGCACGCTGGAGTGACTATGTCACCCGGCTGGCCTGGGAACGCCTCGGGATCCTCCCGGAAGAGCTGGAGGAAGTGTCCAGGGAGAGGGAGGTCTGGGCGTCCCTGCTTAGACTACTCCCCCCGCGACCCGGAAGCGAAGCGGAAGAAGATGGATGGATGGATGGATGTATATTTTTTGGGATTATTGACTGTCAATTCCTCAGTTGTTTAGACTCTCCAACCAATTCACCCTCCTCTCACCTCTCCACAGGTTAACAACCTGACCTACTCCACTGCGCCGCACCTCCATACCCCAGTGTACACCTGTGCCCCGACGTGTTCCCCCACCACCTGGACCCGCTGCAGAGCAGTTACCTGTGCCACTGCCCAACTCCTGTCCTGACCAAAACAGGCGGCTCCGCACCCTGCGAAACACAACACCTTCACCGCTGCTGGACGGAAACATCGTCCCACCTCCCAGCTTCCTCCTGCCTCTCCTAGGGCGGTAAGTGGATGCACTAAATAGACTACCGTGGCTACCGACTCTTCTGTTCCTGCTGTAGGTACTTCCATGGTTCGAGATTTGAGGATTGCCAGATGTAGCACCTCCTGCCACCCAGGTGCATTTGCAAATACACAAAAATATTTCCCTCAGCTCCTGTCAGCTCCTGTCTAAACGTCCATCTGTCTCCACCATGACTGCTCATGTTAGAACCTGTGACCACAAACTACAGTAGTCAGAGGAACTCAAAGCCGACTTCACTGCCCTCATTAGCACTATTCTGCTCTTAAACAAGTAATGCATCAACTCAGGTCCTTTTGCTCCTCCCTGCTTCGGTGATGTCAAGTTCAGCCACGTGGATGTCCCACTGGGGGTGGCGGCCCTGACCCCCTCTGGGCTAGGGCAGGTGACGAGGACACACTAGGGATCAGCACTCCTTGTGGCACTCCCACCCACCACACTCACAGCACCCCCAACACACACTAGGGCATGGGGGTTCTGGGGGCCGTCAGGGGCAACGGTCTCCCAGCCTCCTTGATTTTAATTCACATCAGACCAACTCACGGCACACAGCACTAGGCCTTGGAGGAGGGGATACGGGTTGGGGGAGGACTGGCCCTCCCCAACGCGAAACTCCCTCCAAATTTAATTGCCCTTTTAGACACTCAAGGCAGCCCTATCTCCTTCCTGGCCTGGGGTGTCCCCTCTACCACTGGGTGGTATGGGGGTGGGGGGCAGGTGCGCCGCCAAGTAGCGGCCTCGGGGGCCTCTAGGCTTCACCCCATCCTCAATAATCCTGCCCCACCCTGGAACCATACCAAACTTCACCACCCTCGACACATTCACATGCTCCATCTGCCATTGTGGGTGAGCACCCTCGGTCTAGTCACCTGCTCATTCCCTCCGACGGGGGAAGAGGGGGCTGAGGGGTCGCTGTCGCCCAGAATATGGTGAGAAGACTGGGAGGAAAGCCTCAGGCTCCAATACTGGCCCTGCGGCTGGGTACTGCCTCACCCTGGGGGGGTGACCCCCCCGCACGTTGCAGGGGGGGCAGGCAGGCGGGCGATGGTTGTGCTGGATTATGGGACCCTGGTCTCTATTTACTGCTGGGGGTGGCGGACGTAACCTGTGGGCCTGCTGCCCTCAGATTCTCCGGGTTCTGGTGTCGAAGGGGGGTGCTCGTGCCTCGGCCGCCCGGCCCGCTTCACTGTGGGGCTGGTGCTCATGGCAGGGCTGGAGACACCCAACCTGGCAGCACACCTGGTTTTGCGGGGCCGTGGACTCCACCGTGCCCTGGCCTCCGGTTTCACTGTTGCCTCGGACTGTGCCCGGGGTGGTCATGGCACCCACCTTTGTCAAGGCGTGACGTCGTTGATTCCTGTCCCTCCCCACTGAAGCCTCGTGGCAAACCTCTCACCGATGCAGTTCTGCATGAAGGCATGCGCACAGGTGTAACCACGCACATTAGGGATCTTTCACCCACCCGCTACACACACTCACTCACACAAACACACACATTAACACAAACACAACACTGTGTCGCAATGTTACGTTGGGTTGAGTATTGTCATTGTCATTGATTTTGGTTCCATTCAGTGTGCTACTGAGCTGCCGCTGTTCTGCCGATTTGTCCTACTTCAGCGAAACGTCCTACGGCAGTAAAAAATGACAGATGTGTCTGCCAAGCTATGCTACTTTGTCAGAAAATCCTACCGCTACTTCCAGTTTCATTTTTTTGTCGCTGTTCTTTGACTTTTTTTTTTTGCAAATAGAACACACAGACAAACAATGACTTCATCATAAATAAAACGTAGATGTATGCAGAACGTTCTGACAGTTCTAATTACCCCGTCAGAATATGCTTCTTCATTGATAAATGCAGGTAGGACGTTCTGACAGTTCTAATGACCCTGTCAGAATATGCTTCTTCATTGATAAATGCAGGTAGGACGTTCTGACAGTTCTAATGACCCCGTCAGAATATGCTTCTTCATTGATAAATGCAGGTAGGACTTTCTGACAGTTCTAATATCCCTGTCAAAATATGCTTTTAAGTATTCAAGTTCTGTCACAGACCTCATTTGAATAAGCTTTTACACAGATGTACTTAAATCAGGTTGTTCTAAACTACTCTCATGTGGTTGTATTATTGCCAAATAATGGATATGAACATTTCAAATTGAACTGAAGACGTGGCAAAAATGTTAGTATTTTAATTGAACAATTTAACAGTTTATTTACATATAGGAACATTAAAATTTACATTAGAAATTAAAAAATCTCTCTTCAACATAATAAAAAAACTATGATACAATACTACTATAGTACAACTATACTACTACTACATACTACAATCACTCCAATCCCCCAGTCCCGCATTGCACCTAGGTAAACAAAAATACATACATATACAAACAATACAATATGAAAATGTGAATCTCAATACACCTATGCAACTAAAAATTTCTACTTTAAGAGGAGAAACATTAGCACTCTCAACTACTTATACTTTCACAATAATTCTGGTAAATCACCTTTACCATGTCAGTCATGCTGCGCTCTGGATCACTCTCCAGCATGGAGCAGACCACGCTGTAGTCTTCTGCATTGCCTAGACAGACAGAAAAAGCACTTCATTTTTATGCGTCTGTTGACATGACTGTAGGCATTATTGGTTATTTTCTTTATTAATCGCTGCTGTTCATTATTTTCTACATTTGGGAGCATCTGCCAGATCATCCAAAATATACGAAGCAATATATGAACCATGAACATATGGACAAGGCATCAATTTTATGTAATAGGTATGGTAGTTACAAAATTGTGGTTACCAACTACACAAGCATCTTACCCCATTTTTTAGCAGGGCACAGGCTATCTCCTCTCTGTACCGATGCACAGCCGCCTTGGTTGTAAAGACCTCCCCTGCATCACCTCTCAAAATGAAGTTCTCTGTGCTAACTATGCATCTTGTCACATTTACAAACCAATGAGCAAAGCAATGCTTTTAATACCAAAACTGTAAAGCTACTGGCATCCCGCTGTTTCTGATGCTGCAGAGTCTGTATCTGCCATGACTCTCCAGACCTCCCCCTCATTTTCAGAAAGTTCCTGGTTAACCAGAATCAAGACCAGATTAGCATCTAGCCAGACATGTTGTTGTATATTTTTTATTTGTATTTATTTAGAATCGTAAATACCTCCAGTTTCTGAGAACATTTCTACCATAATAGTCCTCATTTCCCAAGGGGTCTATGAGGACCAGAGTCATTGTGGGGAGGATGACAATCTTGAAAATATGCAATTTTAAATCACGTAAACAAAACAGCACTAAGTGAGTAAGGCAAACACATACCACAACAATCCAGTGTGCAGAGACGTTTACTGGGCACACCCAACATTTCTCAAATGGAAATTTCATCTGTAGGATGTTTTACAGTAAGGTAAAACTAAATTACTGAACTTTAATTTACAATTTACTGAACATAAACTAACTTTAGACTACATTCATTACCTTACTGAGACCACGGAACTTTCCAGAAAATAATGCTGTTCCAACCACAGCATCCATATGGTAAAAAAACAAATACATGAATAAACACACACAAACTATATCTATATAGACCATATCTATAGAGGACCATGTATGATAATCTGTAATATATAATTACTTGGCTTGTGTTCCTCGATGAGGCACTGGAGGTATGCATCAATTACCTAAAATGTGACCAAAGGACTGTTAACGCATACTATAGAAACACTGCTACAAGAAGCTAGTAAATATACCAAAAATGGCTCTTACTTTATCTGACACCCATTGTGTGCCCTGCAGCGACCTGAATGAAGTGTCGTTGAGCTTGTATGGACCGATGACTACCTCTACATGCAGGATTAATTACTCATATTTTATGGTATAACATCCTCTACAACGTTCATCCTGCTAATATTCAGCCTTAAAGGAGAACCTGATATTACGGCCAAACAGGCAACAGACAACCAAATGGTCAAAGACAAATATCTTTTAGAAGGCCACCTTCATCTTGTGTGCTTGTGTGTGGAGTCTCAGGTGGAACCTTAATTTGGGTTGACTCAGCTTTTTGGGCAAACATAATTACCGATGGTCTGGGGACATCCACAAGGGTTTCTGCACTCAAGTCTTCCCTTGCAGGCCTCCGGTATGGCTTGATGTGGTCTATACTGTACTTTGTGCGCAGTGTTTTGCCATCTGATCTGATGCATACCAGTATGCCCTCCCATTGGGGACGAATGAAACTCTGCAAAGAGTCTCCTTGTTTCCTCTTTTGTTTTGATGACTTGCCTTGAGCTACCAAAAAAGAGCTCTCCATCTACATGAAAATAAGTATAATAAGAAGTATATATATATATATATATATATACACACACACAACATATTACAATTTCAAGGAAACTTCTGACCTCTCAATGTGAATTTGGAGGCATATCTCCTCAGGTTTTGCCTTTTTGGATTGCTGTAATCGTTAGAGTATGACCACGCAGATAACAGAGCATGAAGTTCGCCATATTTCCCCCCCATTTCTAAAAAGACAATTGTACATCAATTCTGTTCTGGTACAGTCAGGGGAAAAAAAATTGATGTGTCTGGAGTGCTGCAGGGATTGAGTTCTCTTTCTTGGTGCTCTTTGGTATAGTAATTCCAGATTTGTTTGTTAAGTAAAACAAATCAGAAGCACTATTACATTAGATTTGACTTTATTGTCGTTATGTAAGAGTACAGAATAATGAAAAAAATGCAGTTTGGCATTTAATTGGAATTAAAAAAGCAGAACTGCATATGTACAGAATGTGCACTAGGTACTGTGCAAAACTTACTTAATTAAATGCAGTTATTTACAGCTAGTATAAGTACAGGTGGGTTTAGATATGTGCAGAATATATAATGGCAATAGCAAACAAATAAATAAATAATAGATTACTTAATTAATCAATTTTAATGCATCAATCATCCGTTTTCATCATCTGCTTTACTTCTAACAAATCTGTCCTGGAACAATTCACTTTGAAGAGCAAGGCAAGTATGCAACGTTAACATAACTGCATGCTCAGACCACATCTGCACGTGACAGTGTTAGCTTAAACAAGGTGATGTAATTGTTTCTCCTGAAAAGCTAAATTCGCTTATTTACCTGGAATAAGTTAGTTGTTTCAAATCAATGAAAGACTGAAATGGAGAATTGTTACAAAAATAACGTTTACTGGCGTGACAGACCTAGCAAAATAACACGCTTAAAAACAGTTCATACAAGCTGATACGAATTAATTGAGTCTTTCAGAGTATTAAACAAGGGATTAGAAAGATAGGGTTATATGGGGTTAGATTTAGCGGACAACGTTGAAAACTTACCTGTGTTCTTGAAAATCAGCTGATGGTAGGATGAAAATGTGACCGGTCCTCAAGATATGATGTAATGTGTTGTGCGCATGCGCAGGGGGGATTGGTAGGACTTACGTAGGATTTACAGAACACCGTGCCTTATGGCTGTCACTTGTTGCTGCTGTCCCTCTCTCTCCCCATCTCCTCTCCAGAAGCAATAAAAGGTGCGATGGAATTGCTGCCATCTTCTTTGACATCCATGTCTGCAAGGAAGTCTCCCTTTTTTTTCTTTTGAGCACCTTGCTATATCTTTACATAGCAAAATCTTGATAATAACTGCTTATCGTCCACCAAAGTCGAAAAATGGTTTCATGGAAGAATTTTCTCAGCTTTTATCCGAGGTCTCCATTACCTGTGGCTGCATTGTCATATCTGGTGACTTCAACATCCATATGATGTGGAAACAAACGCAGAAGCCGTACATTTCAATAGTCTATTAGAGTCTTTTGAATTCTCTCAGCATGTCCATGGATCATCCTACAACAAAGTTCATACTCTTGACCTTATCATCTCCAAAAGACTTAACATTACTGATCCCCTTATTATGGACATTGCTTTCTCTGATCATTGCTGCATCTTTTCTGGAGTGTCTGCAACCCCCGTGCAACAGAATTGTTCTCGAGTGCTTGAATATAAACACAGCGGAAAACATCAAAAAATAATAAATAGGTTGTTCACCACCTCACCATAAACAGCCAAAGATCCTGTAGAAAACTTCGCCAAATAAATCAAGAACACATTTGAAGCTGTTGCACCAGCCACAATTAGCCATGCAGGGAAACAAAAAGCTCCCTGAAGAAGCAAATCAGCTGTCTGGGAGTCAAAGCGAAAGTGGTGCCAAGCAGAAAGACAGTGGAGAAAAACATAACTTAGGGTTCACAATGACATCTATAAAGACTGAAGAACTGATTGAATACAACAGGTAATTTAAAAGGCTAGACAATCTTTTTTCTCTAGGATCATAGATGGAAACATTAATAATAATAAAGTACTCTTCTCACCTGTAGACAAACTTATGAATCCACCATCCCATCAGAGATGCAGTCCACTGAAAAATATGAGCAATATGAGCCTAATTTTTCAATGACAAAATCACCACTATTCGACAAGTTATTAGTACAGCTAGGTTCAAAATTAAAACTGCTCTTCCTTTAAAAAATCTGTCTTGCGTTTTGATGCACTTTGCCTAGATTTAATAGAACTAGGAAATACTCTTACTCAGCTCAGGTCCTCCACCTGCTGTCTGGATCCCATACCAACCATATTCTTTGAAACAGTTTTCAGCTGTTTAGCTCAAGAGCTCTTAGATATCATAAACTGGTCTCTTCAATCAGGCATCTTCCCTACATCACTTAAGACAGCCGTCAAACCACTCCTAAGGATCCATGTATTATTGCTAATTACAGGCCTATATCAAACCTACCATTCCTTAGCAAAATTCTTGAAAAGATAGTTTACATTCAGTTAAAAAACTATCAAATTCACTCAAATTTTACAAATATCAGTCTGGCTTTCGCCCACCACAGTTCTGAGACAGCGCTCATTAAAGTAGTCAATGACCTGCACATGAACAAAATTATTCATCCTTGTAGTACTTTACCTATGACTGATGTCACAGGCAAACATGAAATAAATTACCATAACTGTGCAGATGGCACACAGCTCTACATCTCTCTACTCTCTCTACTCTACTCTCTACAAATGACCTGTCTCCCTTGCAGTCCCTCCACCTTTGCATTGAGCATATCAAGTGATGGATGACAGACAACTTTTTACCCAAATAAAATAAAACCCAAATTCTTGTCTTTGGTGCTATGGGTTCATAGGAATAAAATTGAAACTCACCTAAAATCCCTTTCCCTATAGCTGCAAGCAAAAAATCTTGGTATGATAATTGATAGTAATCTACACTTCAAAGGTCATATCAACTACATTACAAAATCTGCATTCTACCATCTCAAAAATATATCTAAGTCTTCAATGTTCAGTTTAGTCAAGCAACTGGACTTCTTCTGGGGTTTGAAGACGTTTCGTCCTTCATCCGAAGGGCTTCTTCAGAACTGAAGAAGCCCTTTGGATGAAGGATGAAGGACGAAACGTCTTCAAACCCCAGAAGAAGTCCAGTTGCTTGACTAAACTGAACATTGGATACCATGACCTGGATGAATGAGAATCTCCACAGACATATCTTTGTCTTTGTCTTTGTCTATGTCTTGATTACTGCAATGGCCTGTTCACCGGACTCCCAAAATCAAGTATACATATATTACAATTAATTCAATATGCAGCAGCATGTGTTCTTACCAAAACTAGGAGATCTCACCACATCACACCAGATCTTAAATCACTGCACTGGTTACCTGTGAAAACCAGGATTGACTTTAAAATCTTGCCTCTCCTAGTTTACAAAGGCTTACATGGCCTTGCACCTCAGTACTTAACAGACATGCTATTAAACTACACACCATCAAGACTGCTCAGATCCACTAACAGTCAGAGGCTTCTCATGCCCTGGAGCAACACGAAGCAGGGGGAGGCTGTTTTCAGCACCTATGCTCCACGCCTCTGGAACAACCTGACACAGTTAAACAGGCCATATCAGTGACCATGGTCAAGAATCAGCTAAACACATTCCTTTTTTCAACTTTGTATCGATAACCCCACCTAGCCCTTTCTTAGTGTCATGATGCTGTGATGTCCTCAGTGTTGTCCTAACTGCATGGGGCAAACGTGTCACTACGGGGCCCCCCGTGATCCAGCACCCCCCCTTGGTCCTGTCTTCGGTATCCATAATCTATACTCTATAAAATGCTCTGTCTGTGTCGATAAACTGCTAGTCCTGCCTGCCAGTCCTTAAGTATAGTGCTTGTAACCTGTAATATGTTCTATTTGTCTGTCTGCCCTGTTTGTGCCCGCCCGACTATCTCACGTTATCGTAACCTTTAATCTGCATATTGTTCTGCACGTCGGTCTGTTCTGCTTGTGCCTGCTTGTCCCAGATGTTACTTGTTACCTAGGTGCTATAAACTGTTCCGTTTGTCTGTCTGTCATGTCTGTGTGTGCCTGCCCATCCTAGATATGTTACCAACAACCTTTGTTTGTCTGTCCTCTGTCTGTGACGTGTGCATTGTTAATTGTGCACTGTTCTGTTTGTGCCCCCTGCTAGTCCTGGATGGGGATCCCCTACTCTGTCTCTCTGGGTTTTTATTGGGAGTTGTATCTCAGCTGATGTGAGGGCATATAAGGCAGGTAATTGTATCTTTTAGACACAACAATACTGCAATAACCACTGTAAAGCACATTGAGTTTGATTTGTGCATGAAATGTGCTCTATGAATGAAGATTGATTGATTAATTGTTTGATAAAGGCTCATTTATGCATGATAAGGCCAATGCACAATTCCCAAATGCTTTTAAAATCATCATAAATTTAGATGAAGTAGTTTGTAAATGTTGCTTGAAGCAATCAGATGTTTTTAAAATCAGTGTGTTTCCTTCTTATATAAACTCAAAAGGGATAAATCCTACTGCAGGCCTAACTGCAGATTCATTCTTCTTATTTATTTTACTTAAAAATGCACAAAACCCCATTATTTATTTATTTTTTATTAAAGTTGATATTTCTACAAGTCCAGGGACAATGTTTGGCCATAACACTAAAGATCTAAGCCTGTTTCACTGTCTGTATCATGGAGACATGTAGAGGAATTATTGAACAGGTTTTTTACATGAGTTATGTAAAACTTACTTTGTGATTACTTCACTAATGGGAAGAATAGCAACAGTGAGGAAATTACCTCTTTTCCAGATTCCAACCCAGCCCTCCTCTGCTTGGTTGATCACTTAACTCTTACGTCAGAAAATTTTTGTTGGGTAAAAATAAAAACACCTTGCTTTGGCTTAAGTGAAAGTGAAAAGTAAGAGAATTTATTTGTTTAAATATACCAAATTTCGATCATTAGTTTGTAATGGAGGTGATTCATTAAATTGCATATTTCATTCTTTTTTTATATGTCTGGGTTTGTGTCACCCTTCAGAAATATGTATGTGAGCCTCTGTCAGTCAAATAATTGAGTCTCCTCCATCAGTTTATCTATTGGTGGATTTCTTCAAATCAGAATAAACAATATCCAACAAAAATCCCACTAGTAAACTTTTTCCAGGGAAATATATATATATATATATATATATATATATATATATATATATATATATATATATATATATATATATATATATATATATATATATATACGTATATATAAAGCTGCAAGCAGCTGTGAGCGGGTCCTCGCATTTGCACCCGTCTGGGTTTTGGCAACCGCATGGTTAATACACGTTGTAGGCCATCCAAAGAATCGTCTCTATTTAAGCACATTTTGAAAAATAATCTCTTCTGGGCCAAGCAGCATCCCTGTAATTTTGTGATAATGAACCGAAAATTTCTTGGTGGCGCTATAGTCACATCTAGCAATGCCACTTGACCAAGCCAATACCATGCTGTTCAGGCGTACAGCAAATTTGAAGCTTCTATGATGAAGTGCCTGCCCGGAGGAGCATTTTAGAATATTCATGATGAATAACCAAACTTTGTCATGCGCTAGTGGCCATGCCCTTTAACTTAAAAACATTCTATACATAATATTTTCTCAGCTTGGTCCATAGATGATCTGTACCAAATTTGATGCCAATTGGGTTAACACTATCGGAGAAGGATGTTTCTAAAATTCAAAACTGAGCTAGTGTACCAAGTTCCATGATGGTATGAGTTCTTTAAAGCCATTACAAAGCTATCTGTAATACATAGCGAGGGATCGCTATTCGTGCCCGCCACACGGATACCATTGGTGGTAGCTTCTCTTCATTTGTAATGTGGCTTCATCAACTTGTTCTGCATGTGATAAATTTGGAATAAAGTTGATGGGATCAATTATGTAGGAGTACAGCATGTAAGCCTAAAACCTCGATACTTCATGTTACCACTAGGAAGCGCTATGAGTGAAGTCAGAACATATCAGGCTATTCTGGATGGAGCCTTCATCAGGTCTAGCAAGTGTTGGTCACCATGGACTTTGACGTCAAATGGGGAAAAGCCAGAGGAACAGCACCTTCTAAAAGAGAAAACAAACAAACAAAGTCAAAATGGCAGACTTCCAGTTGGGATGAGGGATTTTTTCTTCAAGAGGATTATTTGTGTGCCTCAGTATGTTCAATGAACACACCAAGTGTCAAGCATTTAGGAGAAACTCAGAAGTGGGGCTCGCCATTTGGTGCCGCTATTGTGCAATTTTGCCCTGCGAATTTTGAAAGTTTAAAATATAACAGTTTTCACCAATCCCAATGTGCATGCCAAAAATGGTGTGTTTTCAAGCATGTTAAGGCCCCCCAAAATTTTCTGTCAACAGGGATTTTTTTATTGTGAATACAATTTCATTACTTATAATGTTTTTGACACTTAATACTAACTGCATTGTTTCTTAATTGGATTGCTGAATTGCTTGGTTTGTTCCAACAAGATGTGAACATATTCTTCCAAAGGCCTTTGGACTAGTAATTAGACAAAAATTAGATGAAAAATTAAAAGCATAAGACCAGCACTATACAAAATTAAATGACAAAGAAAAAAAAGAAAATTCTTTATATTATGCAGAAACACTTGAATCTAGAGTCCCTGTGCCAATACACTTATGTTGTCCGCCTCCAACCCCCAAACTCCTTATTACCACTCTCCATGACTCCTCATTACCACTCTCCACTCTCCTGCTGTGCATATGGACACTTTTTTGGTATGCATATATTTACAGTAAGGGGCCACAGGTGGCTATGAAAGAGATTGACTCGAGCAGGCTATTTAATCAACACGGACACCAACTTAAACATTCACTTCATCACATTGGCTGCCCACACTTAATCTCCCCATCACAATAGCCTAATCTGGCTCTGTAGAGCAATTATTAACAGGCTGACTCCACTGTGACTGAGATGGGTGGAATAAAAAGAAAGTGAAATGTAGGGAGCGGGGCCTGTAATGGATACTGGGGCCGGTAATTAGGCACCAGGTCCTGTGTTAAAGTGTCATGACTTTGGGAGAGCCATTTAGCCTGCTAATGAGTCAGTTTATTGATGCCACTTCTCCCATCATTTTTCTGACACTTGCTTCCCATCAGCCCATTTTTTTTCTCTGCCCTGTGGGACTCCCAGAGCAACCATTGTTGCTAATTAATTGAAATTAGGACAGATCAAATGCATTACAACTTTTCTCATATGAGCAGAAGTACCTGGGGGAATGAAATTCCAATTTGGAAACTTGGGGATTTCTGGTCCGCCCCTTGAACACTGTTAAATGGGGACTTTTAATATGGGTGTAAGGCACTTATGCAGCCAAGTAATAGACACTAATCTAGGGACCATTGTGACTCTATTGTCCAACTTGATTCATTGTGATTCAGAGGAATTTTGTATCTAAACGGGACCATAGTTCTTTCTTGATTGGATTGCCGCAGGATACATTTTTTCTTCACTGCCCAGTTGATATTTCTCAACAAAGGTAATGAATGAGTAATCAAAGAATTTTGATTACAGAACTTCTGTTCACTTTTGCTCAACTGCCTGATTCTTTTTTAAACTGCCTCTGGACAGTGCGTTTGTGATGGGTTTTTTTCTGTGAAACCAGGTCTGCCTGTCTGCCAGGTTTGGTAACTGTTAGCTGAAAATAAAAGAAACTTATGTACAAATAAAGTATTGATGGGAAGGCTTTAATACTCCTTTTTTACACTTGTTGATAGAAAGTTGCATCATGGTCATCAGTTGATCATATTCATAGAGCTCACACATACATAAACACAATATCAAATAGAACCCAAGGTCATGTGAAGGATCATATGTGTAATCATTTGTGCAATGCTATTACTGAATACAAATACATAAAAGGCAAGACTGTCACATATCTGTGATTTGTGTTAGAGCTCTTAATTGGAGCTCATTGACACATGTATTTCAAACTTATTTCAATCTATTCATTTCAAACTGCCACTGGGAGAAATTTTGAAGATTAATACAATTCTCTGTTTACATATCCTGTCTCTGCCACACAAGGAATATTAAAGCAGTCAGCATGACATCCAGAGAATGGGGCTCCAAAGTAGGTCCACATGTCTCTTTAAAAGTCAATCACTCTCTTGTGTACTGATCAAGAGTCCTTATTGGCATGTACATTTGCATTAACATGGCCATGGGTGACCCTGTGTGCGTGAGTTTGTGTGTGTGTGTGTGTGTGTGTGTGTGTGTGTGTGTGTGTGTGGGTGCATGTGTATGTGTGAGACAAAGAGAGAGTGAGAGAAAGAGAGAAAAGAGCTGCTTCACACTGATGACAGGACTTGACACTAGACAGAGCCTGGGCACCCAGCTGACTACCTCTTCCTCCCCCATCTCGCACTCACAAACACCAAACACACCACAGGGACTAAGATTAACCCAAGGGAGGCTGACAATATGTACACATGTACCCCCTCAGCCAGCTAGGGCCCATTCAGTTCCTCTGTTACTCACCACCTTAACAGGGATTAGGTGTAATGAACTGGAAGGTGTTAACAATAAATGAATCGGGGCAGCCAACTAATTCCATTTTGTGTTCTGCTGCTCCTCGTTCCCCCCTTTCTGTTTGAACACAAGGTGTAATCCACTTGATTATTAAAAGTGCAGGGAGAGTATGAATTGAAAGTGCCTCTGCTACAGGCACACATGCACACAAACCAATGGCAATGCGATTTGCTGATACCATCTGCTCCTGTCACTACTGATTCTGAGAAGCACTTACACTTAGTAGAAAATACAGTTTAGATGTATTTATTTGTTCTTTGTTCTTTGTTCTTCTCTGATTAAATAATTCCATAACCTTAATAACCTAATTAAAGAAGCTGCTGTGAAACAGTTAATGCATTATTATTGAATTCAGTTTACTGCAGAGTCAGGTTTGATGTAGCCTGTAGGAAGAATGTAATATGTTTGCTGTTTTTGTCTGCAACAGCATAAATTAGCACATTTTTAATTTCTGCTGTAATAATGCCATTCTTTGTGAAGAAATGTCCTGACACCTCAGTATTTAATCATTGTCTTATTGTAGTAGTATGTCTATTTTGGTCTTTTGCTCTCTATCTCTCTTTCTTTTTTTATTGTTGATTCTTGTTCCCATGATGTCCAAACGTCATACCCACGTGACTCGGTATAAAAGCAGTTGTCGACTTTCCCTCTGCTCCTCGATAGTCACCCATGACACTTCTGGGTCAGAGATCGTGATTTACCAGGTGTGGCCGCACACTACTACCTCTCTGCTCCTCTCCTTTTGTTTTTATTTCACTCGTTTACGTTGTTTTGTAGGGCCACTGTTGTGTGCTGCCTAGGGTGCACACTGACACGAGCACTGGAGACGGGAAATGCTGGTGACTGTTTAGCCTCTGCCCCCTCCCTTCTCCCATGTGTGTGTGCAGTATTACCGTGAAAACATTATGGATAGGCATTTCAATATAACACCTTCATTTAGACTTTAGACTTTAGATTTTTCTTTTATTTATCCCTTTGGGATGGCTCCATCAGGGGAATTTACATTTCCAGTAGCACTGAATAGCACAATAGAACAATATGAAACAATAGGATCATTGAGATAGAATTATAGAAATATACATGATACATGCATTAGAAAATTTATGATAAGCGTATAAACAGTGAGGTACTAAACAGTAAGTAGTAAGGTAATAGTGAAGTAAAGTAATATATAGTAATTAACGTATGAATTAAATTACATTTCCAGTAAGATAAAAGATTATATAAACTATCTATAAGACAGTAAACAATACACAATAAATTAATGGTAAACAGACAAATATAAAATATAAGTATACAGTACAAGAATCAATCAGTCAATTAATCAATCAATAAAACTATAAATAATAATAACAATAATAATAATAATAATAATAATAGTAATAACAATAATAACAATAATAACATTAATAACAACAACAACAACAACAACAACAACAATAATAATAATAATAATAATAATAATGTACTAGTAATAATAATATGTACTCGTAATAATAAAATAAATAGTAGACAGTAGTAGATCTTATAATAAATGGTCATTCTAATTAACAATAATATCTATTTTTAATTTAAATGCACTGTAGCTGTTATTGCACATTTCAGACCGTTCACATTCCACACATTGGCTACCACTCCTTCCCCTCAGTCCTCTTTATTTCCTCCTCCCCCCAAATGAGGAGTTGTAGAGCATGATGGACAAAGGAGTTCTGAAGTCTAGTGGTTCTTCATTTTGGAAGAAGCAGTCTCTCACTGAACAGGCTCCTCTGGTTGTGCAGAGGATGGCTGGTATTGTCCATAATGTCCTGCAGTTTGTCCAGTGTCCTCATCTCTGCCACTGTCACCAGTCATCTGTCATCTTAACCCAATTAGCTAGACTAATCTAGCTAATTAGCTAGACTAACCTTGTTTTCTTGATTATGTGTGACAGTAACCACCATATTGGACCGCTGCTGCTTTGGGTGAGATCGTTTGTGGGACTGTTTGTTTGTTGCCTTGCCCCTGTCCTAGATCCACTCGTGGGGCTAACCATTGCTTCACCGGTTGCAGCTGCTTGCCTATACGACGATTTAACCGCGCTGATGCCTGTCTAAGCACTGTCCCTTCCGGATGCTCCACATGGGACACTTTTGTGCGCTTTTGTGTGCTTTTATCAGGGGTTGACCCTCCCCCTTGTTTTGAGAGAGTGAGTGTGTGAATGTATGGGTATGATGTGCTATCTTGCTATGTCCGGGCCTTCTGCACTGGGTGCCTGTCACAAGTGCCTGGTGATTTAGTTTTTTCTTTTTCTTTTTTTCTTTTCTGATGCACTCTTCCCCTGCACTGGCATCACTTCGAATGAGTTGTCTTTGACTAAATAAAATCAACCTGTAAACTTGTAACCACGTTTCCTGCTTTCTCAGTAACATTGACTTTGACCTTTCCCTGCATGAAACTCCCAGGGTTGTTTTTTTCTGTTAACTTTAGTTGAGTTTGTTTTTCTCAGTTAAACGTTAATTATTAAACATTCATTTCACCACATTAAGTGAACTGGGCAAGTCACAAGATAAGTGAAAACCGCTTTATTTTTATTATTTTGTATTTGCAACTTGTTGTGCTGACTAGTTTGTTTGCACATTTGTGCATTTGTGTGTATGGTTGCCTATGCATCAATGTAGTGAGCTCCTTGAGTTCCAGTCTGTTTTTTTTTTTTTTTTATTGTTTATTGACTCTTGTCTCTAAGGAAATACTCATATTCCTCTTCCCTGCCCATGTTTTTTAATTGCAGGCTGTAGAGGCTCACTTGCGCGCGCACGCACGCACACACACACACACACACACACACACACATACTCGCACACACACACTCGCACACATAGATGCAGACACAAACGCACATACTAATGCAGACAGTCAGATACACACATACACGCACACACACATACACATACGTATTCCAAAAAACGAACTGTAAAACCAATGTAGTATTGGATAGTATCATAGTAACACTAATGTGGTGAAAATTGAAAGGGGGTCCTGCTATTTATAATGGAGTACACTAATTGAATTTCAAACGGACAAGTATCATCTTCATCTCCCAATTTCTGTCCATTTGACAATGTCCTTTTTGTGAATTTGAATATTCAAAATCCTGATCAGGATGTGAGACTGTATTTCCTATATAGGTGTGTGTAAATAAGTCACAAAGCCCATGGACACAAGCAGGCTGAAACATTTTCAAAGAACCTAGATACATCCATTTTGTACCCAATAATTCACAATATCGCAAAAATTAGGAATACACTCCACCTAGATGCAGCAGAGATGCTAGTCCATGCCTTTGTTACTTCCAGGCTAGACTACTGCAACTGTTTACTAGTTGGATCCTCCAAATGGTCGCTGAGAGCTTTGCAGCTCATCCAGAAGACAGAAGCCCATGTCCTGCTAGAAAAAAATAGGAAGAGGGATCATATTTTTCCAGTTCTGCCCTCTTTGCACTGGCTTCCTGTACCTTATAGGATTCAGTTCAAAATCATTTTCTTTATTTATAAAGCTCTGATGGTCTGGCGCCCTCCTATATTTCAGAACTGATAAAATCCCACCAACATACTCCGTTCTCTGAATGCAGGGCCACTTGTGGTGCCATGAATCTCTAGATGTGAAGCCAGAGCTTTCAATTCAGACCCTTTCCTGTTGAACCATCTACCAGTTTCAATCTAGGAGGCACCTACCTTCAAGAGCATGTTTAAAACCCTCTTTCTTCAAAAAGCCTACCTTGATTCCTTGATTGTGCAGGACTAAAATATTGGAGTATTAGTGCTTTGAAGGCCCCAAAGTTACCAAGATGGACCCAGGATTCTGCCCCTCACTATGGCTCTCTACCTACTGTTACTACTATGGACTCATTTGGCCTCAAGACTGAAGGGCCCAGTAGGGTACCTGAATCACCGTGTGTCATTTGGGGTGCTGCGTGTAGGGAAAAATTTGAGACCGTGTGACAATGGCGTCCCACTGAACTCACCACACCAACAGATGGAGCCTTGCACTCAAAAACCTGTTGCCAACATGGAAGAGCTCTTTTGGCCACGAAGAAGAGGAATCAGTCGTTGTTTATTTACATCGACCAATATGGACGCCACTCCTTGGACACATGAAGCTGAGAAAAGCTATGGATCCATGTTTTTACAAATGGTGAAAAAATGTCCACTTTTGCCCAGACAGGCCACGCACACACACATATATATATTGTTTACAGTATATATACATGTATGTATATATATATGTATATATATATATATATATATATATATATATATAGAGAGAGAGAGAGAGAGAGAGAGAAATAGATTTATTTACAATTATCAGAATCCAAAAACATGCACTGAAGCCAATTGTAGTCTCTAAATTGTCCACAGAGTGTAAACCCTACAACAGACTAGTGGCCTGGTGACATGAGCTGTAGATAATTACCAGCAGCCCCCTGTTACACAGGTGAGTATAGCAGGTAGGATACTATATAGATAGTTACTACACTGTCCCACACATTAGCTACATGTTTCAACACACTTTCAAGGTTATGCACTGTTTTAGAATATTAAAGAAGAAATTTTGGAAAATATTCTTAAGTTTAAGAGATACAATAAACATTGGATATTGATCCAAAAGTCCTCCTAAAAAGTACTATATTTCCTCTTTCCTCAAGAGTAGGACAGGTTGGAGTAACTGCATCCATTTTGCACATTCAATGATCTTAATTTATGAGAGAACTTACCACTTAAAAACATACATTTTGCATAGTACATTTTGTAGCCTCTTACATTTTGACACAAGTTTTACTCTCCTCTGTAAGGGATTTACATGCACACACAAACGCATTCACATTCAGTGATCTTGGGTATATTTTTACCTCCACCCTGAAGTGATGACTGCACTGAAATGTGCACATTGTGAGTGCCGGCAATTCCACACATCAGAACTCACTTGTCCATCCAGGTCAGTGTCAGACAAAGGCCAAACCAGGCTCTTCTCCTTTACCCTAAGCCTGTACCTTGCATCTGCCTGAGACCCTCAGCAAACTCATCCCCCACTTCCTCTGCTATGAAGTCACTAGTAATCACCCTGTGCTGAAGCTCTGGGTGTCTCTTTCCATTCTGTCCTATCCTCTCCCTCTGCTGACTGTGAAAGTTTAAGACCAAGACCAACCTCTCATTGCATTTTACCCTTATGTACAGTGGATAAATACAGTTTCTGTCTATAAAATGATGAACAAAAAAAACGATGAAAATAATCATCTCAACTTTTCATGAATGCTTATTCAATTAAATCTTATTCTGTACAAATATCCATGATTCCAGTCAACAAAATTTAGGTCTTTTTCCCCAATCTATAGCATGAAAAAAATGTTTTAGTTACCCAATAGAATGCAAAATATTGTTTCAATGATTTAAATGAGTAATAACAGATTGTTTTAAAGGAATATTCGTGGACGGAGACAGACAGACAGTGATGCAACCCTTTAAAAAGAAATTTCAGCCCTTTTACCGCTCAAAGGAACAAATCAGCAATGGCTGATTCACTTTGAAATGTGTTCCCCACAATCCCAAATAACTGTATGAGCACTGCCAACATAGTCACTCTGAGAATCTGATGAACGTTGTCATTTCCCTTTGAGCCCTGATGAGGACCTGTCCACACAGACATATCATTTGAATATGAAAGAAGAAATAAGGGGTCAAAAGTTTCTTTTTGATAGCTTTGATACAAAGTTTTCTTGATTAGGACATTTTGGAACTGTCATTTCCTTCCTCAGCTCCTATCCCTGTTTGACAGTGTGAAACATCTTATGATTGTTTGCCAGTGTCCACAACAATGCCAGTCTCCCACTCCATCTCAGCAAATGAGGAATGGCCAAATCAATCCTGAACTGTCAATGGTGATGTAGTGTAGGTGTATGACAACAGAAGGAGGGAGACTTTCAATTTACATTTGTATATGAATGTAGATTTGCTTCTGTTGACATGTTAAGACACTGACACACTAATCACAGGGCTGAGCGATGGCACCTATCCAATGAGGTGACAGGAAAAGTCGGCCAGAATACACTTGTAAACACATAGGTATATACACACGCTTGCACAAGGTAACATGTATGCGCAACTACTACAGACAACACATGATATTATGCAAATAAGCATCTGTATGACAGTTGTGTGGCTACTGGTACTGCCTTGCTGACAGCTGATCAGTTGATTGCATCCATCTCTTTCTACAGTATGTCTGTTCCTTTTTCCAATTTTCCCAACATATATTCCCAGTGTGTATTGGTCTCCCAGGTTTATTCGACTTTCTGGATGATGCCTCATTTTGTGACCAAGACTTCACACTATGCTGCTTTTCTCTTTCAAAGTGTTGAAACTGAAAAGTGGCTGTCAGTTAAACCAAAACCATGAGCCCAGGATAATAAGGCACATAACGCTGTCTGATCCCTGCCCTTTGAACCTTAAAATGACCTTTAAAATCAATGAATTTGGATTAATCTTGAAGAGTGACTGATTTACAGATATCCTTAAAAGAGAAAAAAATGACCTTAGGGGTGGAGAAACAGACACTTTCCCTGTTCATCCATAAAATGCTCTAAAGTCCAGTTTTTGACTTTATTGTGAAAAATAATTTGACAAAATGGATGTTATTAAAAAAGGATGAAATGATGATTCACTGGAATGATTCATTGCATTGTTGGGGGCAATTTGGTCATGGAAAGATCTTTCTCATTGTGAGGGACCAAGCTGCAGGCACAAGAGACACAGCATGATGGAATTCCAAAAATATCAGAATTTATTTACTGGACAAAAAAAAGATAAAGAATCAGGGTCACAAATTAATTAGGCCAAACAGACAAATTCAAGAACAGGAAAAAGAATCAAAATAACAACAGGCAACGCAAAACCAAATGACTAAACTTAACAGAACTTAACTCAAGAAAAGTGACCACCAAGTAACACACGGGGGAAACCTATATACTCAATGGATTAAACCACTAGACACACTAGGGAGCTAACAACCAAAAATGAAATACACTATTCAAAACCCATGGACAACAGTCAACTCAAAGAAAAGACAATGGTAAATAAATAATATTTGCAAAGTCAAATTAAGTCTAGATAATATCAATCAGAAATAAATCCACATTCCCACACTACTGGACTTCCTTCCCCCCCCCATGACTCTTCCTGGATATGGACCCCTCCGCTGGCCTCTTAATGCGAAACTCTGCACTGTGGAAGTCCTTTGCCCGGAAGCTGGTCACCTGGAAGTCACGCCTGCAGCAGCTTGACCAGACATCGCCTCTCCACACCGGTAACTCAAATAACTCAAACAAAGAATTAAACTAACAAACTGCAACTTAAGAACGATGAGCGTCTAGCTGTAACTTACAGTAGTAGCCATTTAGAATTTGCCTTTCCAGCTGGAAGCCAGCAGGTTTCCCTCCACTTTCCAGCCGGTTTCCTGCCGAGTTCCAGCCGTTGGAGTCCCCCCTCCTCCTCGTGGGTGTGTCTAATTTAAATGTAAACCTTGTAGCTACAAGTGCAGACCAGGGGATGGCGCCTCCCTCACAACATAGACTGCCAAATACACAAAGCTCACCAGTGAGGGGGTTGGGGGTTGATAGTGACAGTCTGGTGCCATTGAAAGGCGGTGGTGTTGAGAGGGCTATTTGTGGGGAAGGGGTAGAGGCTCTGTTCCCATTCAATGGTTCCCTGCTGCTGCTCCTGTAGGGTTACTGACCTCCAATTTCCCAGTCTACAGTGTTTAGTTCCATGGTGAACTCTTAGTTTAGGGTTGTCCAACTGCTCTGAAAGTACCCATTTTTAATGCTCCAGGAAGAAGCACTGTTGTTCTTCTGCGTGTTTGTTCTTCTCCTACTTCTTCTTTTTATAGCCTCAGAATCACCCCAATGCAGCCTCTTCTCTCTATAAGCCTCCATTCCTTTTCTGACCTCTGCGATCAAAGTTAGGATTTACAACTCTACTCGTGACTGTGGCCACAGTTTTCATAGTAGACACACCAAATCACATCGGGGCGTTCCTGAGACTCTTCCCTGCACGGCGGTGTGCTCATATTCCAAGTGTTGTCACCTTGGAGCCAAGTGCACTTACTGTAGGCATTTTCGGCTTTTCCCATAAGAATGAATGGGAAAAACAGAACTCTGTCGCCACACTTTGACTTTGAAACTTCATTTTCATTTCAAAAGTTAAAGAAACTTGTGGTCTGTTTGTGTACTGAGTTGGATGTTGATGACCATTTCAAGAGGAATTACATTGATTACTGCAAGAGCCCTTATTCAGCACATGCTTTAGGCCTGTCCAAAGACCTTATTAGCATTAACATCACTCAACCTTTTGTTTGTACTAAATGGGCTTTTTGGTCTCCCATTGTCAGACTAGAGCCCAAAATGCAGCTGGTTTGACTGGTTTAGACTGATTGACACTGAGCAAATGCAAGCAGATCAAACCAAAAACATTTTTATTTAAATACTCAAAATACAAAATTGTATAAGCGCATGCAAGTATAACATTAATTGAAATGGAAACACAAGATAAATAAAAGAAAACAGAAGTGCACATGGAGTAACTATGCACTTCAGTCCCAGTAGCCCAGGCGCTGTGATGCAGGGTCAGCCTTTCGGGGACTTCGTAGCCGTTCGTTTATCCTGGAGTGGATTTTCTGCCACTGCTCCCGGGGCAGGTTAGGAAACCGCCGTGCCACTTGTTGGTGGACCTCCAGCTTTAGATGTTGTGGCAGTTCCTTCTTTCCATTGGAGCCGCTCTAATTCACAGTCTTCCCCCAGCTCTTATATGCCTCAAATGGTGTCAATGCCATGAAGACATTTTCTGCGTAGCTGTCTGGCCGAGGCTGCCCTCCCTGGTGGCACAGTCTGAAAAGTTCCTGCTCCCGTTCAGCAGACAGGGTCCTCAGTTGTAGGCCACTCAGATCTGCAGTCAGGTGGTGGGTGGCAGGTGGGGTCTGTGAAGCCGCCGCCACAGGTTCTGGAGTTTGGGGGTTAGAGTCCCTTTCCATTTCTCCAAATGAGAGCTGACGTCTAAGGAATGGACTCTCTGTTGTTGAAGAGCTCCCCTCTCAAGCTCTTAACTCCCTCACCTCGGCCTCCAACCGCACAAGTCGTGCGGCCATGTCTGTCAGTGACTGGCCATGACTGTCCCATGTCTCCACTTTTGCCTCCAATTTGACAAGACGTGTTCCCATGTCTTGGACCGTCTCAGCCAGTGACTGGTAGCTGTTTGATGTCTCCATGGCAGTTACCCAGCTTTTGAGGTTCCTTACTTCTTCCTCAAGAAGCCCACGGGGCAAACCAGCAATACTGCCTCCAACGGCGTTGAGAGTGGTAGCCTATGTAAGAGAAAAAGCAAGGACATGATTATAACCTAAGCCTCTCTGTATTCTTGGTGTTTTTATACGTTTGGAATCAATTTAATTTAGAAAATTCAAGAAATTCAGTTATTACAACTTACCGCTTTTTTTTACAAGCCGAAGGTTTGCTCTAACTGCTGGTGAAGGCTGCTTTGCCGAGAGTGAACAAATCAGCTTCATTTAGTATGTTAAAAAAAACACACAATTTAACCCAGGTGAATTTTAGTGCAGTTTAGACTAGGGTAAAAGAAAAATAACGTACCTTTGATGCGACACGCTTGGGTCTCTTGGCCGCAGGAGTGTAGAATCAGCTTCCATTCTGAGAGTGGAGTACAGGTCCAAGTGCAGTCCAAATGTCGAGAAAAGGTGAAATTCCTGTGCGTTTTTGCGGTCATTTATACAGTACCTGAATGTTTATGTTTTGGTGTAGTGAAATTTCATCGGTAGTTCACACCAGGTGGCTTACACCCAGGAACACATCTGCCAATCAGATGCCTTGATTTGCGACACATCATTTGCATATGCATCACAAGAAAAGCCACTGCCAGATAATCAGATGTAGAGTCCACAGGAGAGTCTACAATACATACTATAAGATGACACGGATCAGCAAAGAGAGTTCCAAGCAGATATGTCATATGCGAGCCAATGGGAAAACAACAAAGGAGATTCACCAACATCTCAGAGACCAGGGTATCGAAGTTTCACAAACAACTATTACAGATAGAGATGTTTTAGTGCACAAGAATCACTGTGAAGTTTTGCAACAGAATTATCTCTGGACTATCAAAAGTTTTAAAATGTGTGTCAGGAATGAAGGTGGGCATAGTGGAAAATAAAAAAAAGGAATACGCAAAAATGACTCTTCTTGTCTTGTCTTTGACTATAGATAATGTACATTGTTTTTTGCTGCATGGAGTTTACACTTACATTTATTTGAATGGAACTTGCTATACAGTATAGCCTCCAGGGTGAACAAAAACGAAAATTTGGTAAACCAAATGAGTTATCCTCCATACTGGTTTTATCTGCTTGCATTTGCACATTGGCTGTTGGTCCAAACCAGTCAAACCAGTTGCAATTTGGGCTCTGTAAAGAATTAGTGTGACAATAGGAGATCCAAAGCTCATTAAATTCTGCCTGTATTCCACATTTTTGGAATACTATACAGTAGGGCAAGTACTCTTACTATAGGTACTCTTACTGCAGGTGCAAGACTCTTACCGTTACCACTGTAATTCAGCCTCTTCAAATTGAGATTTTCAATGATCAAAATGTGGAGATTGCATGTCAGGAGATATTACTGTACTGGTATTGTTGCTCAACAGGAATACAGCTTTAACCATTTCTCATTCAACTTGAAATAATGACAAATAATAATAATCATGATAACTGCATACTGTTTGGATCGAAATCGATCGATCCCGGATTTTCACGGACTGTGAAAAAAACAGGCGAGCAGCGGACGTTATCGTAAACAAACCTCAGACTAGCGATCTTTGCCGCTGCTGTCACTGCCACGGCTGACTGCCCCCCCCATGCTGCGCTGTATGCTCTACCTTTCTGTACAGAAAGGGGCTGTTCAATGCAGAATACGATTTTTTTTGACTGATTGATAAACATTGAAGATAGTGATTTCGTCAGTCAGTTAAACTGCGCTGTTACTGTCACTGTGCTCAATCGCGCAGTAATTATGTAGGGGCAGAGCATTATCACTGCTCCTCCTGGTGGATAGATGAGGTATTGCTGCTGGTTTTCACTCCGGCTGCTTAGGGGCGTTTCTAGTCGGGGGCCTCGCTAACTACGTCACCACGGGGGATCAGATTACCCCACGGAATCTGCGGCAAGCTGTCGGCAGCCAGCTAAGAACCAGCTAAGAACCAGCTAAGAGCGAGTCACGTTCTGTACACCAGAATTGAGTGGCTCCTACTGTAAAAGTGAAAGGCTAAATAAAGATTACTATGTTGAAATGGAAGAAATGTGTTGCGTATTTAATTATTCAGTGTGTGTGTGTGGATGTGGTGCGTAGCACGATGTCTTGCCACCTGTTTCCATGTGCAGCCGTAAAGCCGGCCGCCACACTCATCTTGCCTTCAGCCATCTAGGGGTGTTTGAGCAGAGATGATGGACTTCCCAGCTTCTTCCACCAACTACTCTCATCTATCGCTCTGGGTCTCCTCCCAGATGGACAGGAGTGGAACACCTCCTTAAGAAGGCAACCACAGGGCATCCTGATGAGATTCCCCAACCACCTCAGCTCCCATTGTCTGAGCTCCCTACCCTATCTCTAGCCAACTTCAAGAGAGAGAACAAATTTCAGTCACTTACACTCACAATCTTATCCCTTCATTCATTACCCACAGCTCATGACACATGAGGGTTAGAGCAGAGCAGTAAATGGGAAGCTTTGATTTCTGTCTCAATTTTCTGTTTACCTTCATAGACTAGTCGACTGTGGTAATCACAGTGGATTGGGACTGGGCATCGAGTTTTGAGAATTAGTAAGAACTGGGACTAATATTTTGATTATCCTGTAATTGCTCAAAGTTTTTAATTTCAATTCCTAGTTCTGATATCTAGTCTGCTGACTAGAAGAAGCTGCTGAACACTAGGCTACGCCCAGTGCAGCCTATACGTATCCTTGGGCAAGATACTGAACCCAGATTGCGTTGCTTCGGTGCCTCTCCAGTAGTTCTCTAGTATTTTTCCCAACTTTTTACTCTTCTCAAGAAGAGATTGTTTGTTATCTATATAAATAAACAATCTATTTGTTTGATTATTCAAATATTAACATATCTCATAGATATGTTTAACTCTTATATACACCCAAGAGCCAGTTTCCTCACTTATTCCGGAGAGGAATTGATGACTCTACGCACAAAAGGAAGAGCTGGGATACAACATCTTATCCAGGTAGAGTTGAGGAGGATATGAACCATTGATTCCAAAAGGACACAAAAGGAAGAGCCAGGATACAACATCCTATCCAGGTAGAGTTGAGGAGGATATAAACCATCAATTCCCTCCGTCATCATGGGAAACATGAACTCGCTGCCGAACAAGATTGACGAACTGGTCACACTGAACAACCAGTGGATTACCACTTTGTACCAGATGCTAAAATGGAACTGCTGGGATTCACTCATGTGAGAGCCAACAGAGACCTTAAAGCAAGCAGGAAAAATCAAAGTGGGGGACTCATAGTGTATGTGAACAACCGCTGTTATAACCCAGGACATATTTCCATGAAGACAGTCTTATGTTGCTGGTACCTTGAGCTGCTGGCTGTTAGCCTGAAACCATATTATCTGCAGAGGGAGTTCAGTCACATGATTGCTGTCTGTGTTTATATCCCTCCGAGAGCAGACGCAGCCACTGCCTTTGAGAAAATCCACTCTGTCATAGAAAGACTACAGACACAGCACCCTGAGGCACTTATGATCATCTCTGGGGACTTCAACCTTAACCTTACTTCAGGTTGTAGACTGTCCAACCAGAAACAACAGGGCCTGTATGTTAATGTAAGGGATGCAAAAAGAGCAGCTCCCCCCACTAGTGAAATCTGACCACAAAACTGGTGCTCCTCCAGCCACTGTACACTACGGTGACCAGACGTGCTCGATTTCTGGGGACATTCCCTGATTCGGCCACGCGGTTAAAACTGTTCCAGAGAATGTCACAGATTTTGAAAGGGGGTGAAAAAACTTGTGCAGAGCACAGAGAGTGGGTGGGAGACATAGAGAGAGAGCAACAAGCAAGTGAGCAGCGCATAAACGTCCCTGGCAGAGAATGCCCCACCCAAAGGCTGGGTGCTTTGGAGATCAAAATATGGTCACCTTACTGTAGACTCTGGTCTGAAAGGAGCTGGACCTTCGCTACAGAGCTGGAGGAACCACTACAATGGATCTTCAGGAACGTTCCCTCTAAATGACCCTGGTGCTTCCCACTCCCCCAGGTTGATCAGGGTGTGACCGATGGAACTGGGATACCAAGTCAGGGTCCAGAATGTGTCGGGCAGGAACCCCAACCCGTTCTCATCCCAATGCGTCAAATACTGACTATTTGTCATGCCCCTAAACATTACATATGGACACCGACGGTAACCTCCCGCGTCTGTTTATTGACGCTCCGGGTTTTCCATTCACTCTCATGCAAACCCCAGCTCGGCTGGCCGGGACGCTGAGAGCAGAGGCTCCAGCCGAAGCCCCTAAACGTCAAATATAAACGCAGAGGGTAAAAATTTGCGTCCAGATTTGACGCTCCGGGTTCTGCATTGACTCTCATGCAGACCCCAGCTCGGCTGGCCGGGACGCTGCGAGCAGAGGCTCCAGCAGTCCATTCACTCCCATAATAACCCGGTCACGCGAAGCATGACGCCGCTAACTACTGTCTCATTGATGAACCGAGTATCCTCTGCCCGGAAGTGTTTTTCTCACTATTTTCTCACTATTTGTACACTTTGTCCCGCGAATATATACACTGACACGTTAAACAAGGCCAAAATTTGAAATACCTGGCTAAACATCTACGTAAATAATGTGAATTTATACTAAAGCAACAATGATAACAATGGATAAATTGGATTTCAACAGAGTGTTTACATCTACTTAGGACCCGCCCCCCTCGTGTGTGCGGTGTGTTACCATGGAAACGAAAGGATGGCATTGCTTCAGGTAGTCTAGTCAGGGTTTCCCCAAAAAATGTATACAGACTTTAAATTATTGGAAAGTAAACGTCAATTAAAATGCATTTAATTTTCGAACTGTAATAGAATTTCTAAACATTATTTTTATTTGATTTTTTATCATCTAAAGTCTATGCCATGAGACCAACAAAAGTCACCGAATTAATAGCAGCTACTGAAAGTGAATGCACGCAAATACCAAGAGAATTGTGTGCAATCCGCATTGTCAGCAGTGACTGGCTTAAATTATTGATTATGATAATAATTATTATTATTATTTGGTCGCTCTCCGTCTGACAGAGAGAGAGAGAAATATGTCATGTTTATACATATTTCTTTGAATATTGACTTGGTATACGAGAATCTCTGAGCACTGATGAGATGATCGAAAGATTGATGAGAAGAAGAAATTGTGATCAGGAACCTTGGAAGCTTATTATAGATTTTGGGGCCTGCTTGAACGGTGTTGCTTCTGACCTCCCCATAAACATTCTAAAATGTCATCCTCATTGCTCAAAAAATCTATGGAGGGCTGGTTCTTGCCTTAAGTGTTATGGGCAGCCACATGGAGCGCCATCTGCTGGAGGGGTGCCGTCATGTCACCCTTGGCATGTCCTTCAATTGTGTATGGCCCTCTCAGACACTTTCTGAGGTAGTAGGAGCCTGAAACTCAGCACGATGGATGCTCTTGACCTACTATTGAACATAGTATAATTTCAGCCATTTAACTCAGTCTGCAGACCCCATAGCGGACCTGGAACAGACCCTCCAAGCCCCGCCTCCATAGACCCTTGGGGGCCCTTGGGGACGCAAAGTTGCTCTAGGAAGGTGCTATTAACTTGGAGGCAGCAGATCCTAATACAAGACCTTCTGACAAGTAACATAGTCAAAAACCAGGAGGAAATTCCAAGGGGAAGGTATTTTTCTCTCCCCTCCTCCCTCAGGCACATTAGGACTACAAACAAAATGGCGGAGCACATGAGTGTGTATTGCAATGTAGTTCATTTTTGGGTAAGGCTTCAGGGGGTTCAGAAAACCTCTTTCCAAGAAATATATATAACCACAACATATATATTTATTTAATGTGACATGGTACATTATGAATCACAAACATTTACATTTATTAGAACTAGTGTAAGAGTAGACACTGCATAGCCAGCTTGTCGTGTACGGCGCGGCTATGACGCCATGAAAAAGGGCGGCGTGGTGGCTGCTGGGAGTTGGAGCTGTGTCAGAGTGAAAAAGTAGTAAACCATAATAAACAGTTGAGGGGATACCTCTCCAATAGTCTCGGTTCCTGAGTTTTTGGGAGTCATAAGAGCAGTTCAAGAAACCCAACACCTCGGACGCTTCATTAGTTTGGTTTCGATTCCTGCCTCAGTCTGCAAAGAGTAAACACTCACTTTGTGTCGCAGACTGAAGAGGGTGTATTCAAAGTCAAAATTGCTTCAGCAACGTTTGAAAACCACTTCCTGTGCTTTTTTGTTTTATTTGTAAGAACTAGCAAACAAAAGATCATATCCACTCACTGAAGGAATAAAAGGAGACTATAAGGAAGCGAATTATGTCGGCACAAATGCGAAAAAAAACAACCCTTTCGTTTCCATAGTAACACGCCGCACACACGAGAGGGGTGGGTCCTAAGTCGATGTAAACAGTCTGTTGAAATCCAATTTATCCACTGTTGCCATTGTTGTTTTAGAATAAATTCACATTATTTACGTAGATATTTAGCCAGGTATTTCAAATTTTGGCCTTGTTTAACGTGTCAGTGGATATATTCTCGGGACAAAGTGTACCAATATTGAGAAAATAATGAGAAAAACACTTCCGGGCAGAGGATACTCGGTTCTTCAATGAGACAGTAGTTAGTGGCGTCATGCTTCGTGTGACCGGGTTATTATGGGAGTGAATGGACGGCTGGAGCCTCTGCTGTCAGCGTCCCGGCCAGCCGAGCTGGGGTCTGCATGAGAGTCGATGCAGAACCCGGAGCGTCAAATCCGGGCGCGGATTTTTACCCTCCGCGTTTATATTTGACATTTAGGGGCTTTGGCTGGAGCCTCTGCTCTCAGCGTCCCGGCCAGCCGAGCTGGGGTTTGCATGAGAGTGAATGGAGAACCCGGAGCGTCAATAAACAGACGTGGAAGGGTACCTTCGGCGTCCATATGTAACGTTTAGGGGCGTGACAAATAGTCAGTATTTGACGCGTTGGGATGAGAACAGGTTGGGAACCCATGATCCCTCCTCAGGCCCGTATCCCTCCCAGTCTACTAAATACTGAATTCCTCTCCCTCTATAACGAGAACGTATCGACCATTGCACAGTGAACACTTGACCACCTCCAACCATTCGAGGAGGTGGCGGTGGGGGTTTGTTAGATGCCAAGGAACACATAACCACAGGCTTCATCCGGGAAACATGGAACGTGGGATGCACCCTCAGAGTGTAAGGGAGCTTCAGGCAAACAGCGGCAGGGTTGATGATGGGTTGGATGGGAAAAGGAACGATGAACTTGGGGGCGAGTTTCTTTGATTCCACCTTCAGGGGAATGTCTCTTGTGGATAACCAGACCCGCTGTCCCACCTGATACTCTGGCGCAGAGGAATGTCTGCGATTAGCCGCAGCAGAGTAGCGGGCACCAGTCTGGAGAATAGTAGAACGAGCCTTAGTCCAGGTTCTGCGTCAATGCTTAATGAAGACCTGGACAGAGGGACAGGAAGCCTCTCTCTCCTGGGCAGGAAACAAAGGAGGCTGGTAACCATACGCACACTGGGATGGAGAGAGACCGGTGGAAGAACAGAGCAGAGAGTTGTGGGCGTACTCAACCCAAAGAAGATGGTGTGAGGAGGTGTCCCCCAACCCCCCCCAGACGCGCGGCCGCACGCTCGCACGCACGCACGCACTCACGCATACACACGCTACACACGATCATTCACGAACACGTGCTTACACACACACACACACACACACACATACATATACACATTTGGTGTCACGGAGTGGTTTTTAGTACGCTGACAGACACTGGAGTCAGAGGGGAAGAGGTATTTGACTCGGCAAGAGATGGCGTATCGTCGGATGAATAGAGAGGACCTGGACAAGGCTGCAGACCCAGCAGAGGACTATGATGACACCGGAGCAGATGTGGGTAGTACCCAAGGGTCTGATCTTGCGGTTCTGCGCCAGCTCCTGGAGAGGTCGTTGCAGAGCCAGGAGAGGGAGGCCTACAAGCAGGAGCAACGCTGGAGGGGTGTCCAGATCCAGCTGAACAAGCTCCGTGATGACTTTGAGGCAGAGAAGCATGTGGCTCCGGCACCGGCACCAGCACCAGCACCTCCAGAGGTGGCTGCAACTGTGGCACCAGCGGCAGTGGCGGCGCCACCAGCAGTAGCAGAAGCAGCTGCAGCAACAGAGCCACCCAGGAGAGCTGCAGCACCGGTGGCAGGGATGGCAGCAGTAGCAGGAGTGCCTGTGGAGTGGTCCAGATACTCCATACCTAGACTGGAGGTAGGTGAGGACAGGTGCTGTCAACCGGAGAAAGAGCCAGAGTGAGTAAAACCTGTGGAAATTCATTGCTAACCATCTCTTTGATTTTGTTGATACTTTTTTGGTTATTGTTTTTCTTATTACCTTTTCCTGGTGTTTTGGGACTTTTGAGAATTTTGGGGTTTTTGTCATTTTTCTTTTTGATAGACTGTTGCACTATAAATAAATTGCACATTTTTCATAATCATATGTTGGACTGCTGACTTTTGTTTTACCCGTATCCCCCTGACATCCAACCGCTCAGTCTCTTAGCGAGTGAGGTGGCCATCTGGTAGCTCACAGATGGATTCTTGCCTGCCAGACAACTCAAGGCAGTCTCCAACTCCTGGTTTATCCTCTCCGTCTGACCATTTGATTGTGGATGAGGTAGCCAGAGGTAAGGCTGGCTGATGCTCGCAGTAACTTGCAAAACTCCGTCCCAAATGCGGACGAGAATTGGGGACAATGGTCTGAGAGAGTGTCCACAGGAAGACCATGGAGACGGAAGACATGTTGGAGCATTAGATGTGCAGTCTCCTTTGCAGATGGGAGCTTTGTTAAAGGGACAAAATGGCATAACTCGCTAAACCGGTCGACAACTGTCATGACAACAGTATAACCCTCGGAGGGCGGTAATCCGGAAACAAAGTCCACAGAAACGTGAGACCAGGGGCAGGGCGGAACAGGAAGAGGATGCAGGAGCCCAGCTGGAGACTTATGAGAAGACTTGTTCTGGGCACAAGTGGTGCAGGCCTGGATAAAAGCTCTAACATCCTCCCTGAGAGAGGGCCACCAAAACCGTTGATGGAGGACTCAAATGGTTTGTTCAGCTCCTGGGTGACTGAACATCTTGGAAGTGTGTGCCAATGTGTGCCAGTCAGTACCTCAGATCGCAAAGATGCTGGCACAAACAACAGATCAACTGGACACGAACTGGGGTTTGTCTGTCCCTCCGTGGCACGACGAACCTTCTCCTCAACCTACCACGTAAGGGAGGCAACGACTAGAGGATTCGGGATGATGGGTGCAGATCGTTCAGGATTCTCCGTCGACTCCGGGAACAGATGGGACAAGGCATCTGGTTTCACGTTGCGGGAGCCGGGCAGATAGGAGAGAGTGAAGTCAAACCTCATGAAAAATAATGACCACCAGGCCAGACGAGAGTTTAACCGTTTAGCTGAGCTGATGTACTCAAGGTTCTTGTGATCAGTCCAAACAAGAAAAGGTTCCTTAGCTCCCTCTAACCAATGCCTCCACTCCTCTAAGGCCAGTTTAACCATAAGTAACTCTCTGTTACCAATATTGTAGTTACTCTCAGCAGGCGTAAGGCGTCGCGAGAAAAAGGCACAGGGGTGTAACTTATTGTCCATACTAGCACGTTGAGACAAAATTGCCCCCACCCCTACGTCCGATGCATCCACCTCAACCACAAACTGACGCTCAGGGTCTGGCATCTGAAGGATGGGTGATGAGGTGAAGCGGTCTTTCAGTGTCTGAAAGGCGACTGCAGCTGCATCTGTCCATTGGAGTGAGGTCCGGGTGGAGGTCAAGGCTGTCAATCGAGCTGCGATGGTACTGTAGTTTCTGTTAAAGCGACGGTAGAAGTTGGCGAACCCCAAGAACCACTGGAGCTATTTACGGTCAGTAGGAGTCGGCCAAGAGGTGACTGCAGAACCCTTTGCTGGGTCCATATGGATCTTGCCTTTGGAGATAATACTTTCCAAAAAGGACACCGTGGAAACATGAAACTAGCATTTCTCAGCCTTGACGAATAGCGAGTGAGCGAGGAGACACTGGAGATATAATAATAATAATAATATCGTCCAAATAGACGAAAACAAAACAGTTCAACATATCCCGAAGGACGTCGTTGATGAATGCCTGAAAGACAGCAGGAGTATTGGTTAGTCCGAAAGGCATGACGAGGTACTCGAAATGACCCGAAGGTGTACTGAACGCTGTCTTCCACTCATTGCCCTCTGATTCTCACGAGATGGTAGGCGTTATGGAGATCCAACTTGGAGAAAATAGTGGCCTCAAAAGCAGAAGACAGTAGAGGAAGCGGATATCTGTTCTTGACGGTGATGGCGATAACCCTGATAATCTATACAGGGTTTCAGTGAACCGTCTTTCTTTTTAACAAAAAAGAATCCTGCCCCTGCTGGAGATGATGATGGTCGGATATATCCAGATGCCAGAGAGTCATTTATATACAGTACTCCTCCATAGCAACACGTTCGGGTTCTAACAGTGAATACAGTCGCCCCCTGGGAGGTGAGGTCCCCGATCGAAGATCAATGGCGCAGTCGTAAGCACAGTGCGGAGGTAGAGATGTGGCCTCAGGCTTATTGAACACTTGAAAGAAATCCTTGTATTCCAAAGGAACTCATTTCAGGTCAGGAAGTGGTACCGGTGGGAAACAAGTTAGTCTTTTACATAGTCCGCTAACCCATTGACATAAACCTCCCGCAGCGCTGCTCCAGACCACTCACTCAGATTGTCCGGAAGTCCGGAAGTCTATGGAGTAGTAGGCTACAGTGCGCGAACCCTGCCAGGTTGTTAGCAGTTCGCTTGGGAATACAGAGCCACTCTGCTGAAATCCAAAAACTTTTCGAAGCTCTGCGGAGAAGGCGGAAAAAGAGGCGCAGGCTGGAGACTGCCGGTCCCACTCTGCGGTGCCCCATAGACGCGCTCTCCCGGAAAGGTGGTTAATAACAATAAGCCACCTTGGTGAGCTCCGAGGCAGACGTACGGGGCTGGAGACTGAATACCAAAGATCAGTCTGTGAGAAAAGGACTGACCGACTCCCGATCTCCACTGAATCGCTCCGGACCCTCCAGCCTTGGCTCAGGAGCTTCTGCAAGTAAGGGAACAGCCGGAGCAACCTCCGGTGCTGGAGCCGGAGCGAGCACTGCCACCGGAGGACACAGATGAGCCACCAGAGTCTGTATCTGCTGTGTTACCTCTGCTAATCTCCGATCCACCTCTCCTAGCCTCTCCATGGCCGAGGGAGGTGAGCCATGTGCTTGGTCTGACAGGGCCAGGTTGTACTGTAACGTGGACTGTAGCAAGGACCCAAATGCAACACAGGAGCTCATGTCTGCATTAGCAGGGGACTGGGAGTCAGGCGTTGTGAGTCTGAGGCCGGGAACAGATGGAGGGATGGTCGCCCAG
The DNA here is from genome assembly GCA_029224185.1 of Karalla daura. NCBI lineage: Eukaryota > Metazoa > Chordata > Actinopteri > Chaetodontiformes > Leiognathidae > Karalla > Karalla daura. The sequence continues at coordinate 1,003,999 of CM055198.1, forward strand.
GCCAGGAGGAGCTCACACATTGTGGCGGCTGCCACTCAGAGTCAAGGGACGGAAGGTGGGTCGTGTAGCCGGGAGGATGACTGCTCGTGGTCGAGGGACGGAAGGCGGATCGACCAGGGCCGCGACAGAGAACGTGGTCGAGGAGCCTGAAGCTAGTCAAGGAGCCGGGGAGCAGACAGGAGGAGATCGAGATCAAAGGGCAGTTCGGTTCACCTGGGCTGGAGACAGAGACTGGAGTCGGGGCCAAACAGGTCGGCTACGGGAGATCAGAGACAAGGTGAGTGCTGGAATGAAACGCATGGGAACAGTGATAATCTGGCACAGAGAGAACCCAAGGAGTAAGTATTCCACTAATAGGTGGTAAGGTGAAGATGACTGGTAGAACTGATAGAGTGTGGACTGGGGATGGAGAGAAGAGATAGGCTGAAGCCAGAAAGAGGGGTGGTAAAAAGGGTGGAGAAAAGTACACCAACTAAGGTGTCAAGAGGAACAGGATTGTGACAGTTTATTTATTAAGATTTTACTGTTTATTAAGAGTTTATACTGTTTATTTCTTTTTTGTCTTTTCATCCTGGTGAGAGCTTTTAATGTTTATTGCCTACTTTCTATTTGCCATCTTATCTCATCTTATATCATAAATATATATAGAAGACTAGATGTCTCACAGTGAAGAACGTCCACACAGGTCGGCCATCTTAGGTCGGTCAAGCTTTCTGGCATAATCTGTGAAACCTTGGTAAACAGAGGTATGGTTACTGATCTGCACAAGTGACTACTCTTATCTCGCTGAAATTTTTTACGGATTTACAAATGCTTTGGTTTCTTAAAAATGTTATTAGCGTGTTTAAGCATCCTGGGTTGTAAAATCAGGATGCTTAAACATGCATGCTTTTCCCTTAAAAAACGAGTTGTGCGGTGCAGTGTTATAAATATCACAGGGTGGGAATGTCAACATGTAGCCTTTCCTATGGCCTATTTGTAATAAGAAACACTGTAGTCTACCTATTTCTGAACATTAATCTATTTTTTATGCCATAACATTCTACATAACTATGCAGTATCATTGATACATATTTAGTGCTCCGGGAGGGAGTAATCTTGTTCTTCTGCGTGTTTGCTGGTGCTCCGGGAGGAAGCACTCTTGTTATTCTGCGTGTTTATTCTTCTGCATCTTATTATAGAAATATCTCGAAAACTGCTGATCGCACACACACAAATGATACATCAAAACATGCGGCCCAGCCCCGGCCAGTCTGCTTAGCTTTTTCACAACAAAAATGTTGTCATGGCTCATCGCAGGGTCCAAAGAATGCTCCGAAAGAGCAAAAAATCCCATAAGAAATGAATGGGGAAAATGAGCAAATTCAAAAAATCAAACAAACTTTCGCTGTAAAGCCATACGTTGACATAGAAACTTCATTCAAACTTCAAAACGCAGGAAAACTTGTCCTCTCTACCTGTACTCGACAGCATGTTCATTCCTCATATCGTTTTTCATTCAGGCCCTCTCAAATCGTGGGTGTGGCATTTTTGATGCAGCCCATTTATTTTCCCACGACTGTGATCAAACACTTCTGCTCACGACTGTGGCCTTAGTTTAGTACACGCACCAGAATGAATGGCAAAAATGCCTGAAACAAACATCAGTTACGTCGGCATGCTTTGACTTAGAAGCTTCATTTTAATTTAAAACATTTAAGAAACAGCAGCACCTTCTCATGTGGTCAAGTGCCTGCTCCTGTCTGCTCCTCTGCTGACAGAGAACCTCCTGTTGCAGCAGGTTGACAGATGACCTCACAGACACACAAATACTTCATGCACACACACCCACACACACTCACTCACTCACTCTGTCTCTCTCTCATACATGCACATACTCACAGAATGGTATCTTATGAGCAATCCAAAGGCAGACAAAGTGCTGCAAAATGGGGCATACAACTCCGGGCGCACATCCCGGAGAACTCTATAAATAATCCTTACCCTTCAGCGCGCCAGAATTTTCTCGCTGATATTTATAATAAACCAAACCATTTGAAAATCTGTAGAAATTTGAGCAAGTAATGTATAATGAAAGTACATGTACCAATACAAACACAATGTAATGAGCAAGCTGCCCGTCGCAAGATGGCCGTCATGTCCGGACGTTCAACTCCGTAAGCGAGTAATGTGGACGAGGCATCTAGCTTTCTATATATATCATGTATGGACCTCAAAGAGACAAGTGTAATGGGGCAGGGTGAGTACCAGAGCATTATCCAGTGTTGCTTTCAAAGGGTTGAAACTCTGTTGACATTCCTCTGTCCATTTCTACTCCTCATCTTCTTATTTTAATATATTCAAAGCTGCCACCCAATCTGTGAAATGTTCAATGAATTTGTGGTACCAGCCCATCAAGCCTAAAAAATGCTGTAAACTTCTAATGTTGGTAGGAATGGGGAGTTCACTCCCTGTGTTTTCTCAGCACCCACCTGTACCGCCTTTTCTGACACTATGTAGCCCAAGAATTTCACCGGTCCCTTGAAAACACTTTTCCAAGTTAAATGTGAGATTTACCCAATACTGCATTCAAGTCCTTCTGGTGCTGCTCTTCTGATAGGGACAACACAATTATGCCATCAATGCAGACCAAACAATTTTTATCTTTGAGCTCGCCCAGGACCTTTCCCATCAGTCTCTGGATCATTGCACCTGCATTCTATAAATCAAATTGCATAAGGTTGTGCTATTTGGTTTATATAACTGGTACAGCCACATTGGAGTGATAACTGCCCTTTTTTCATTGCTGTCATTGCCACCTGCCAGTAATCAGAAGGTCTAGAATGCTGAATACAGCTGTTCTCTGCATCGACTCCAACAACTCATGGATCAGGGGCATCAGACAGCCGTCTGAACGGAAATTTATTACTATTCCGTTTTCTGTGATCCATGCAAAATCCATGCAAACCTGCATGGATCCGTTGGTTTGGTGACCAGAACCACTGGAGCATCCCACGCAGATTGGGATGATTCCAGAATTATGTCTTGGATCATCTACTCAACGTTCTGCAATGACCTACTTGGATCATCTACTCAATGTTCTGCAATGTCCTACTTTTAATGTGGAGACACCTTTCATCTTCTTGATGTTTTCCTACTTTAAAGGAAGGCAACCCTTTAAAGTCCACTACTGCTTGGCTCACCCCTTAAGGTTGTGTCAGTGGTATATACAGGGCAGTGGAAATACCATATATGGTTAATTATGGTTTTCTCATTTCCTTAATTACCTTTGATGTGGCAGTGCCACAACATAACTGCTTACATGTGTGACTAAAATCAGGCATGATTGAAGTCATTTGTGCCTTTGATTACCAGTCCGGAAAAAAAACACACATCAAATCAGCACAGAATATATACCCAAATGAGGAATTGATGTGTTGTGTTGGCTTGTGTTGATGTTGTTGTTTTCTTTTTTGTCAGTGTTAAACTAGTACACACTACAGTTGACTAGCACTACTTCCGTTATGCTCTGGATCAGCCGATCTGCACACACAATATTTGTATTTGAGGTTGATTTGGCACTCGCTGTGCACAGTAATAGCAAGAAGAAGTGAGAAAACATGTAGCTCAGTTTGTCAGTAGTGTCTCAGAGTCCCCGACTTATGGCTGAAATCAGTAAGAAATGGTCCGAGATTAAAGCTCAGGAGAAAAAGCATATAGAATGTTTTCAAGAGTGTCACTAGAGGGGGCACTGAGACAGAAGCTTCAGAAGCAGAAGCATTGGATGATCCAGGTCATTTTATTGCCTTATTGGCAACTATCTATCTATAGACAAAAGTGTCTTGTGAAAAAAAATTATTTCTTTTCAGGAAATGGGTGTGGTGGATTTCAGAAGGAGAATGGGGCAGCTACACCAAAGGTTTCCCTTCTGATTGGCTGGCAACTGGCTCATCAGCCAGGTACAGGATATATACTCCCCTGTGTGATGAGCCATCTGCCAGACCGTGTTTCTACACTCCATGCCTTGTTTGTGCTCCCATCCTTGCCTTGATCCTCCTTCCAGTTTTCCCAGGTTTCTGTTCCTTTGTTACTTTCTAGTTTAGAGTTGAGATTTTGTTTTGTTCAAGTCAGCTCAGTGGCTTCTTGGTTGTTTCCCTGTAAAACCTTGTTTTTCTGTTCTGGTTAGTGCGTAGGGTCTTTTGTGTTTTTCTGTTGTTTTCACCTGAGGAGACTGTCCCAGGTTTATTTTTGTTTCTTTTCTAGAGTGCTTTTTTCAGTCCTGCGGAGACCGTAGGGTCCCAGGCTAATTTTTGTTAGTGTAGCCAGTGTGTTTTGTGTTTCTTTTGTCGTGTGGCGACCGTGGGTCCCAGGGTTTTCTGTTGAACTTTAATAAAGCCTTTTTGTCTCCTCAACCTTGTTTGTTGAGTTTGCTTTTGGGTTTTTCAACCGGTACATTACAGTCTGATATTCTCTTCACAGCTTCACAGCACTTGGTAGAAGCAAGGGGCATGGCTTGTAGGAGTAATTACCTGAGTAAGGATACAGAACCACAATCATTGTCAATGTATAATTATGATAACTGCTTCACCTCACACTAACAGTACAGGATGTACCAAAACAACATACCAGAATTGCAGAATCGACAGAATGACGGAACCATATAAGGAATTGTTGATTATCAGTGAAAGTGCATTTGCAAGCTAAAAACCTGAATAACATGAAACAGACCTGCATCTGTCCATAGAAAATCAGGAAATGCACCCACGGATGAGTGGGACATATCACACCCCTTTTCAGCATATAAGTAACTCTGCAGATAACAAGAAGTCAGATCTCTTGAGGAGTGCTTCATTGCATGTACTCTGGGATCTCCGCTTTGCAAATCGAATAAAGGAAGTGTTTTGCTCCAGTCACAGTCTCACTTGTCGTCTCTGTTGCATCAACCAACTCGGGGGAAGAGGACGAAACAATTTGGGGGCTCGTCTGGGATGCAGTAGAACGGCAGGCGAATTTGAACCAAAAAGATTCTTCACTGCGAACAGACACAGGCCAGCTGGGTAAGCTTGGGAGTTGGGGGAGTTGAGGAAACCCTATCAGCTACGGGTTTGAGGCCCTGGAGTACTAGAAGGAATTGGACTCATGCTCCTAAAGTAGAATACGTTGCGACATGTTGAAAATTGTAAAAGTCTCTGTGATGGACCGAGCGGTCCCCCAAGTGTGGGATTGGCAGCCGGACAGTTGACGGAGGACAAGTAGGCAGCAGAGGTAAAATCAACCAGTATTTTATTAACCTGGTACAAGAACAAAAAAGGTGGCAGGGACCAAAACAAAAAAACAATGCAAAGCAAAGCAAAGCAAGGCAAAGCAAAGCAAAGCAAAGCAAAGCAAAGCAAAGCGTGACTCGTCTCTCCGGTATACAGCCAAGTAACCAACACAGCCTCACTGCAAGCATGTGTGTCTCCTCTCTCTCCCTCAGGTAGACTGAGGTCTCCATCATATAGGGCTACCTGTTCCCTGGATTGGACTCAACCAATCCAGAGAACAGGTAACCTCCTCCAAAAACCTATTTACAATCTTAATAAATCATACTAAGTAGAAATAAACCCAATAACAGGGACCAAACAACCATATATAACCATGAGACCACCACCAAATTAACATAATCCTTTATACTAACCAAAACACACCAAACACCCCTCCACCGTGCACAGTGTACCAAACCCCAGCTCTGGGGTGAAGTTAAAACCCCGGCACCGGCAGCGGGCGCGCTTCCGCCTGGGAGCCACGGAGCTGGAGCCGGTGGTGAGTATTGCGTGTTTGGTGTAGTGTACTGGTGACTGACGTGAAAAACTACGGGTGAATGTATGTGAAAATGAGACCGGGTTGCGGGTACCTCGCTACCCGGTGGTAATGGTGTCGAGGTCGGTTATGGGGAAATGAAACGATCGGTAAGTGACTACGTGACTGTGGCTGCAGTGGAGCCGCATGCTCGACCACGCCAGAGCGCGCGGTGCGCTCCGGCACGCCAGAGCGCGCGGTGCGCTCTGGCGTCGGCATGTGACCAAACTCCACCGCAGCCACCACCAAAGTGCACAAGCATTACCCCACTACCCCTTCACACTTGAAATAAATGAACACAGATCACAAACACCACTGTGCCCCGGTGTATTGTGCATCTGTGCCCGTGCACCGAGAGGGAACCGAGTCCGGTCCCTCTCTCTCCCCTCCCCCGCTTGCGCAGCCCAGCGCAGCGGTGAGAAGGGGGGGGGTCACCTTCTCACATTTCCCTCCCCTTCTGGAGTCTCGCCAACTGGGTGGCGAGACAAAAAGTCGGCGACAGTGTTGTCCTTGCTAGCCCGGTACTGCACCGTGAAACGGTAGGGCTGCAGAGCCAAGAACCAGCGGGTGATACGGGCGTTCGAGTCCTTCATTTGTCCCAGCCACTGCAGGCTCCGATGGTCAGTCTCAAGCACAAAGTCCCTACCTAGCAGGTAGTACTTGAAAGTGTCCAACGCCCACTTCACCGCTAGGCACTCTAGCTCTGTCACGGCGTATCTGGTCTCCCTAGGGAACAGCTTACGGCTGATGTAGGCCACAGGCTTCCGCTGCTCCCCATGCCCCTGGAGTAGCACCGCCCCAAGACCTACACCAGACGCATCAGTCTGCACCGTAAAGGGCTGTGAGAAGTCGGGGCTCTGGAGCACTGGGTCATGACAAAGGGCTGCCTTCAGATCCCTGAAGGCTTGCTCCTGCTCCGGCCCCCATGGAATCCGGGTGGTGGCAGACTTCCTCGTCAGGTCCGACAAGGGTGTTGCCCGCCGGGCAAATTCTGGTACAAACCGGCGATACCAGCCGACCAAGCCCAAGAATGAACGCACGTCCTTCTGGGTTTGGGGCCTTGGACAATCCCGTATCGCCTGGAGTTTGTCAGCTTGTGGTCGGATAACCCCTCGGCCAATAATATGGCCCAGGTACTGCACCTCCTCCTGGGCTAAGGCGCACTTCAGCGGGTGGATGGTAAGTCCGGCCTTCTGAATGCGTCTGAGCACATCCTTGAGGTGGCGCAGATGATCCTCCCAGGTTGCACTGTACACCACAATGTCATCCAGGTACGCTGCCGCGTACGAGTCCGTACCTGCAAGCACACAGTCCATTAGCCGTTGGAATGTGGCCGGGGCTCCTTGCAGTCCAAATGGCATCACCACAAACTGGAACAGACCCTGTGGTGTGCGGAACGCTGTGCATGGTCTGGCTTCCTTGGCTAAGGGCACCTGCCAGTAACCCTTGCACAGGTCCATGGTGGTAATAAATTTCGCCTTCCCCAAGCGCTCAATTAAATCCTCCAATCGAGGCATGGGGTAGGCATCAAAGCGGGACTGGGCGTTAACCCGCCGAAAGTCTATGCAGAAGCACATAGTTCCGTCCTTTTTTGGAACTAGCACTACTGGATTACTCCACTCACTGGAGGACCTCTCAATCACGCCCAGAGCTAGCATCTCCTCCACCTCAGTCCTGAGGTGTGGCAAGAGACGCTCTGGGACACGATACATCCTCTGACGCACTGGTGTAGTGTCCGTCAGAGGGATGGGGTGCTCTACGAGGGTGGTGTAGCCTGGCCTTTCCTGAAACAGGCCAGCCGGAATAATCCTCGTCAGCTCCTCCTGCTGGCAGGTGGACAGATGGGAGAAGTCCAGGGTTGCAGACTGCTGGCCGGTGGGGAAGAACTGCTCCGGAGTCTCTTCCTCCTCCGCCACGGCCTGCACCCGGAGCTGCAGACTAGGCTCCCTTTCATGCCATTCCTTCAACAAATTAACATGAAAGACCTGTGTGGGCTTCCTTTTACCAGGGCGATTGACCTCATAGGTCACAGGACCCATCTTCCGCACCACCTCATACGGCCCCTGCCACTTGGCCAGTAGCTTGTGTTCTGAGGTGGGCAGAAGCAGCAGAACCTTCTGGCCCGGCTGAAGATGACGTTGCCGGGCAGCCTTGTCATACCAAGTCTTCTGCTGGGTCTGGGCCTGCTCCATGTTAACCTGCACCATCTCAGCCATCTCCTCCATCTTGTCCCTCATTTGAAGGACATGAGCCAAGATGCTGCGGGTTTCTGGGGTAGATGGTCCTTCCCAGGTCTCTCTCAGGACATCCAGAGGGCCCCTCACCCGCCTGCCATAAAGCAGTTCAAACGGGGAGAAGCCCGTAGATGCCTGAGGCACTTCCCGGTAGGCAAAGAGCAAGTATGGCAGCCAACGGTCCCAGTCCTTCCCGTTGACAGCCACAAACTTCCTCAGCATGCCTTTAAGGGTCTGGTTGTAGCGCTCAACCAGGCCATCAGTCTGAGGGTGATAGGGGGTGGTCCTGATGCCCTTGATGCCCAGCAAGCCGTACACCTGCTTCAAAGTCCTCGATAGGAAAGCCGTACCCTGGTCTGTCAGAACCTCCCTGGGGATGCCTACTCTAGAGAATAGGTGTAGCAGTGCCTGGGCTATCGGACGGGCAGTTATCTTGCGGAGAGGGAAGGCCTCAGGGTAGCGAGTGGCATAGTCACAAATAACCAAAATATATTTCTGGCCCGACTGGGACCTCTCTAGTGGACCTACAATGTCCATGGCTATGCGGGTAAAGGGAGTCTCAATCACGGGTAGTGGCTGCAGAGGATAAGGGGTGGTCTTTCTGTTGCTGGTTAATTGGCAGGTCGGACAACTTCTACAAAATCCCTGTACTTCTTTGTAGAGCCCTGGCCAATAAAATCTTGCTGCTATTCGTTCGAACGTTTTGGCATTGCTCAGGTGACCAGACCATGGGATTTCATGACCCATCCCCAGCACTCTCCCCCTGAGCTTTGCCGGAACCACCAATTGCTCTGCCCTACCCTCTACTGGCTGGTGGTAAAGTAGACCGTCCCTCAGCACATAGCCTTCCCCTGATGAACTGGCAGGTCTGTTTCTGACCTCCTTGGCTGACTCATATGCTCCCTTCAGAGTAATATCCTCCCTCTGGAGCTGCTCAAAATTCTCTGGGTCCTCTCCCCAGATCTCATCTGGCCCACTCATTGTCAAATTCTTCTCAATAGTGCCAGCCAGTTTAGCCTGCCTCTGCTGTCTCCTAGTTTTCCTTGCCTTTACTCGTGCTGGGGAAGGGATGTCCGCATCAGCAAAGGCTAATTCCCTCATGTTTTTAGCATTGGAGTCGTTCTCATTTTCCTCCCGGGCCCCTGCCTTAACCTGGGCCCTTGTCCTCACCAGGTTCACTGGCCGACTCAGGCTTAGTAACTCTGGAAGTACGGCAATATCCTGCCCCATTATGACTGGGTGGCTAAGCCTCTCAACTACCCCTACCGATACCTGGTAGGTTTGGTGCTGGATCTCCAAATAGATTTCGGCTACTGGGTAGTGATGTTCATCCCCATTCACACACAACACTTTCAGCCTCCTAACCTGTATATAGTCCCGTTTGTCCACCAGGTGGGGCTGAATCAAAGTTTGGGTGCTGCCAGAATCTAAAAGGGCAATAGCCCTCCTCCCATTTACCCCTACCGGCATCGTTTGTAGCCGCCCCATAAAACCTGCACAACCCTCCCCTGGTCTCGGGATGCAGCTATGGGTGGAGTATTTGGGCTTCCTGCTTGGGCACTCTGGCTTGATGTGACCCTCCTGTTTGCACAGGTAACAGACAACAGGGCCCTTTGGTCTCTGTTCCGGGCCACTTCTGGGCTTGGCTGGGGCAAATGTACGGGCTGGCATCTCTCTGGGCTCGGCCCCCCTTAGACCACCCCCATAACCAAAGCCCTCAGACCTACCCCTTGCAGCTGCATGCCGTGTGTGAGTCTCCCGGCGGAAGTTCCTGCCCTCCCGTCGAGCTGACAGGAAGGTCTCCACCAGCTCTGCTGCCCCCTGGCCATCCTGAGGATTGCGCTCCTTCACCCAGACTTGAATGTCTGGGGCCAGGGTGCAGAGGAACTGCTCCATTATGAGCACCTCAGAGACCTCTTCAACTGTCTTACTTGACGGCCTAATCCATTTCTGGAACAGGTCTCGGAGGCGGGTGTACAGCTCACGGGGGGTCTCTCCTGCTCAAATATCCGGCTCCCGGAAGCGTCTCCGGTACACTTCCCCATTGATCTCATATTTTAGGAGTATAGACTCTTTCACAGAGTCGTAGTCCATGGCCTGGTCCATGTCCATGGACACATAGGCGCTGCGTGCCTTCCCAGTGAGGTAGGGCACCAGGAGCACAGCCCAGTCCTCCCTAGGCCAGCGGTATGCTGTGGCCAGCCGCTCAAAGGTGGTAAGGTAGTGCTCATCTTCCAGCCTAGGAATGGCGCCTCTGGACCACGCCATCGGTGTGGCCACCGGTGTGGCCACCGGTGTTGCTGGAACTACAGGAGGTGGAGGCCCCGGAGCTGAAGGCGCTGGAGCTGGAGCTGGAGGCGCCTCACCCCGTGGTGGACTCTGGGGTGGTGTAGGTGATGATCTGCGCCCAGCATCCACATCCTCCCTCAGCTGGTTCAGCTGCAACTGGACACTCCTCCAGCGCCGCTCCTGCTTTGAGGACTCCCTTTCCTGTGCCTCCAGACTCCTCTCCAGGAGATGACGCAGGACACCCATCTCCGACTGCTCCGGCTGGGCTGCTGCACCACGTGGAGGCTGCAGCTCCCTGTCCTGGAACTCCTCCTCTGACCTGTCACCCAGGTCTTCCCTTGTCAACCTCTGCCCCTCCATCCTTAGCTAGGTGTGGCCACGGCTCACCCTGCCCCTGCAGCTCACACCTCGTCTTCCCCGTCTCCTGTCCAGCTTCCAGGAGGCGAAAAATCCCACCACTGCCACCAAATGTGATGGACCGAGCGGTCCCCCAAGTGTGGGATTGGCAGCCGGACAGTTGACGGAGGACAAGTAGGCAGCAGAGGTAAAATCAACCAGTATTTTATTAACCTGGTACAAGAACAAAAAAGGTGGCAGGGACCAAAACAAAAAAACAATGCAAAGCAAAGCAAGGCAAAGCAAAGCAAAGCAAAGCAAAGCAAAGCAAAGCAAAGCAAAGCGTGACTCGTCTCTCCGATATACAGCCAAGTAACCAACACAGCCTCACTGCAAGCATGTGTGTCTCCTCTCTCTCCCTCAGGTAGACTGAGGTCTCCATCATATAGGGCTACCTGTTCCCTGGATTGGACTCAACCAATCCAGAGAACAGGTAACCTCCTCCAAAAACCTATTTACAATCTTAATAAATCATACTAAGTAGAAATAAACCCAATAACAGGGACCAAACAACCATATATAACCATAAGACCACCACCAAATTAACATAATCCTTTATACTAACCAAAACACACCAAACACCCCTCCACCGTGCACAGTGTACCAATCCCCAGCTCTGGGGTGGAGTTAAAACCCCGGCACCGGCAGCGGGCGCGCTTCCGCCTGGGAGCCACGGAGCTGGAGCCGGTGGTGAGTATTGCGTGTTTGGTGTAGTGTACTGGTGACTGACGTGAAAAACTACAGGTGAATGTATGTGAAAATGAGACCGGGTTGCGGGTACCTCGCTACCCGGTGGTAATGGTGTCGAGGTCGGTTATGGGGAAATGAAACGATCGGTAAGTGACTACGTGACTGTGGCTGCAGCGGAGCCGCATGCTCGACCACGCCAGAGCGCGCGGTGCGCTCCGGCACGCCAGGGCGCGCGGTGCGCTCCGGCGTTGGCACGTGACCAAACTCCACCGCAGCCACCACCAAAGTGCACAAGCATTACCCCACTACCCCTTCACACTTGAAATAAATGAACACAGATCACAAACACCACTGTGCCCCGGTGTATTGTGCATCTGTGCCCGTGCACCGAGAGGGAACCGAGTCCGGTCCCTCTCTCTCCCCTCCCCCGCTTGCGCAGCCCAGCGCAGCGGTGAGAAGGGGGGGGTCACCAACTCACAGTCTCTTATTGAAAATAGCTGTGGGTTTGAGGCCCTGGGGAGAGAATAAGACTGAGAGCTTGTCCCTTAAAGTAGAATACGCCATGGCGTAGGGACTGGGTCCCTTAGTGAATCTAAATTGTTGCAAAAGAAAGATACGTATCTTGAGAAATAAGAGGAATAGAGTAAAAGGGAACTGAGAAACCGTAAGGGTGGAAAATAAATTAAACTGTCTTGACCGCTCTGAATAACAGACAGAGGAAACCTTACGGTGAAAGCGTAACTGTCTGAGCCGCGAAAACCTGGCGGGGTTAACAAAAGTGGCCTAACGTGTCAAAAGGGTCAGTAGATTCGAGGGTGACTTGAACAAGCTGGCTGGCTGTTGATAAGTTTCCACCCAGATAAAAATAAGGAAAGGGGAATGATAAATCAACAGATGAGAGGCGAAGTCGACTAGCCCTCAGAAGTTGAGCAAAATATAAGGAAAACATAGATGATACTGCAGGTCATAAAGTGGAGCAGGTATCCACAAGACAGACCATTGTCCCTTGAGATAATAGAAAAAAGAGAGAGGGGTGAGTACAAAATACAGCTGACTTCTCATCATTTTGAAAAGGGAGTGAGTCGCCAGACATACTCGGTAACACGAGACAGATTCAACGAAATACTATTCAAACTGCAGGTGGCACAAATTGAACAAAAGGAAAGAATTAAATGATCTTTGTAAAAATAGCGAGACTCTTAAGACCAGGACTGAGAGGACCCCCGAATCAGGAATAGAGAGTGGTTCTCATTAGTGTGGCATATAACATATCCTAATTACATTGTGCATATACTCATTGCAAATGAGGAAATTATTATAGAAAAAAATGGAGGGAGAATTTGACAGGGAGTTAAATGATGATGGTTGGGGTCCAGTAACAGGACCATGGAAACACCTAAGCATACAATTAGAGAACATGGTGAAAGGGGCAAAGGCAATTGGGCACCCAAAAGATAAGGAAGAAAAAGAGAAGAACATTAAGGAAAAGGTAGAAAATCTAGTAAAAGAAAAGGAAAACAGATAGACAGAGAGCCATTAGGAGAATGGCTCTGGCAGGAAGAGAAAATAAGTGCAGCAAAGAAAAAGGAAGTTGAGGAGAAGGAAGAGAAAGCTGGAATGCTACAGAAGGCGAAATGGAAAAAGGAGCAGAAAGCCTGTGAGGACGAGCAAAGAGTGTGGGCGACATTGGCGATGTACTGTCAAGGTGTAAGACACATGCACGAAGACCAGGAAAAAGAGAGCCCTGGACAAATGTTAACGGCACCCCACACCCGTACACACCCTCCTCCATATGCTCCTCCTGCACCTCCCGAGAACCCGGGGTTATACCCAACACTATATGTAACTTGGGGAACATTGCAAAAAGGACGAGGTGAGAAGGAGGATGATGTCTCTGAAGCAGATAGTGTGAGTCAGGCGGGAGGCGCAATCGCTTCATCACTGTGCCCGGCCCTGGGAAAATCAGGAGAATGGGAGGATCAAGTGAGAATGGGAGAGAAAAAAGCAGGGCACGGCAGAAAGAAGAAGAGTCAACAGGGCCACTAGCACTACATCCGTCTCAACAGAGACAGGTAAGAGAGAATTCAGGAGAGAAAGGAATGGGAGGAAAGAAAAGATAGAAGCAGGAGTGCCGCAAAAAAGACAGAAAGATCTAAAAGTGGAGCACAAAGCTATGCCTCATTTGTAGGACAAGGACGTTGGGAAAACGCACAAGGGAATGAGGAAGAGGAGCAAATGGGGCAAAAATGGACGTAAGGGGTGACTGGGTAGACGAGGAGACAGACAAACCAGACTCCCCCCCACTGACCAGTCAGATAATGACAGAAAGAGATAGGTTTCTGGCAGAAATCGAGAAAAGCCTAACAATGACGGAAGAACTGGCAGAGAACATAGGCAGCTGAGTATACAAACGATATTTGGATAAAAAGGCATCCTCCACTCCGGTAGGAAGTTTCCTTTAACACCCGGGAGACGCGACAAATACAGACCATTCGGGATAGGGGATGTACAGGCTATAGTGGATAAGCTTCCCCCAGTGGCTGAAGGAGGTAATGTGTGGTTAAGTAAATTAGACACCCTCACAGCTGGACACAGACTGGCTCTGGGAGATTTTCGAGCAATAGCTGTATGATGCATGACAACCGGGGATCTTAGGGATATCGAGACAGATTCACATATATATATGGAAGGAGATGACGCACCATTTACTCGCTATAGTACGGAGATAGGGCGAGCAATGAGAGAAAAGTGGGCACTTCAGCAAAACTTGATCAAGCAAAAGATATATGGATGAGATGCACCGGATGCCATCCGGGAAAAGCATGGTCACAGCAGGAATGGCTCAGTTCTCCCCAGGAGAAGTCAAGACAGCCATGCTTAATAACCCTGACCTACAAGGTAGCGAGTCTCACAAGTGGAAAAAGCATCTGATTCATCATTTGTCCAGAGCACAGGACCGCATTGAGACAGAACAAGATAATATCAAAGACTTACAGACACAGCTACTAAAGATGCAGTTGGCAGAAGCCAGACAAAAGAAACAAAATACCAAGGGTGAGAAAACCAAAGGGGAGCCGGCTAGGGTGATGGTGGCTGCTGAACCAGGTGCAAATCCGACACCAGACTTATACCCCATACCCCCGTGGATCCCTCCTCCCCCACATCAGTGAGGAGCACACAGAAGGGACAATCAAGCCACAGGATCCTGGAGAGGATGGGGTGGATGGAGAGCTGCGGGACAATGGGCAGCTGGAAGAGGAGGAAGAGTGGACCACTGTTATTACTGTGAGGAAGCTGGTGATGCGAAACTGCCCGCATCTCGCCAAAGCAGGACCACAGAGTCGGGGGCGTGGAGGAGGCTTCAGAGGCCGGAGGCATGGATCGAGACCAGACAGCGGAGGACGAGTAGGCAGCAGAGGTAAAATCAACTGGTGTTTTATTCACCCAGTACAAAAGAAAAGGTGGCAAGAACCAAAAACAAACAATGCAAAATGCAACCCAAAGCAAAACAAGATGTGGCTCTACTCTCCGGTATACAAGCCAAGTAACCTACACAGCCTCACTGCAAGCATGTGTCTCCTCCCTCTCCCCTCAGGTAGGCTGAGGTCTCCACTATATAGAGCTACCTGTTCCCTGGATTGGACTCAACCAATCCAGAGAACAGGTAACCTCCTCCAAAAACATATTCATGCACCGGCAGCGGGCAAGTTTCCGCCTGGGAGCCGTGGAGCTGGAGCCAGTGGTGAGTCGTGCGTGTTCGGTGTAGTGTGCTGGTGACCAGGATGAAATGAAAATGGGACTGGGTAGCGAGGTGGTGATGGTGTCGAGGTCGGTTATGGGGAAATGAACTGATCGGTAAGTGACTACGTGACTGTGGCTGCAGCAGAGCCGCGTGCCCAACCATGCCAGAGCGCGTGGTGCGCTATGGCGTCGGCACGTGACCAAACTCCATCAGTGCACTCAGCATTCCCCCACTACCCCTTCACATTTAAACTAAACAAACATAGATCACAATCACCACAGTGCCCCGGTGTATTGTGTATCCGTGCCCATGCACCGAGAAGGAAACGAGTCCTTTCCCTCTCTCTCCCCTCCCCCGCTTACGCAGCCCAGCGCAGCGGTGAGAAGGGGGAGGATCACCTTCTCACAGGCACCCAATTCCCTTGTAACAGCTTGTCGCAAAATGACCTTCGACAACATCTTGTACAGCCCGTGACTGAACAATACACTGACATGTATTGGGCCAAGCTGGAACCAGACAACACAAAACATCAAGGAGTGGTCTCTGCCTACCAATAATGGAAGCCCTGGATCTCGCAGCTCGAACCATACACCCCTCCACCAGACCCACCACATGTAACGTTGTTCTATGACAGAAAACAAACAGATTGGTACGAAGAACAATTCCAAGAACAATTGGAAGGATGAACTTTGGAAATTAAATCAAGTCATATTTATGTTGGCAAAGAGGGTGTGGAAGTGGCGGTACACCTGAACCCCGACCAGCTCCCCTGGTATCAAATGTTAGAAGAAGCAGTCCCACATATATCATTGGCTCTACACCCAAACCATCAGGCAAAAGAACTAGGGAGTATAGCGAAGTGAGCACTCCTACTCACAGAAAGTAGACAGACACAGATTCCCCAGGTGCAGTATTCAGAACAGGGCAAAACGTATTGTAATCAACTTCCACAGACTCTGCCACACGAGAACACATACAAATTTCCAGACATCATGGTAGGGCACGAATGAGACGATGAGATCATGCAGAGGCAGCTGCTCTGATTGACAGTCTCCCATCTCACCTATGGACTCAGGGCCCAACAGAAGTGGGAATCATCAACTGTCCACCAATAACGTTTCAGGTAAAAGAGGGAGCTCCGCTCTGGGTGAGACAGTACCCTCATAAGCCACAGGCAGAGGAGGGCATTCGAGATACCATAGAAGGACTCCTAGAAAAAGGGGTGTTGGAACCCTCTCAGTCAGATTGGAACACACCAATCAACTTCAACTTCAACTTTAACTTTATTTGTTTTAAGTGCCATTTCATAACAGCTCTTATCTCAGGGCACTTTTCAAAGAGAGCAACAATGTGTACATAGTGAAAACCCCCCTGTCCTTAGACCCTCGCAAAGGCTGAGGAACAACTCCCAAGAAAAACCCTGACAGGGAAAAAAAGGGGAGAAACCTCAGGGTGAGAGACAGAGGAGGGGATCCTCACCCAGGACGGACAGGCGGGCACAAGCAAAACATTATTGATGGCTAACAGTTCAGGATATAAATAAATCAATGAGTTGAATTGAATCAGTCCATAGTAGCAGGCAGGAGGAACCGCAGTGAGATGAGCCGGGTAGAGGTGGTCCTGGATTCAGCTCAGCGTTGATGGAACCCGGGAGGGAAAAATAAAAATAATAAAAATAAAATGAAAAATAAAATGAAAAATAAAAATAAGAATAAAAAGAGAATTAAGAATTAAGAATTTAAAATAAAATATTAATAAAATTAAAATAAGAATAAAAACTAAAAATAAATAAAAATTGAAAGATAAAAAGGAGAGGGGGAGGAGAGGGAGGAAGAGGAGGAGATGGAAAACAGATGGGGAGAGGCCAGGAGGAGACAGAGAAGCTAGAGGGAGCGTGAACCTGATTCACACCCACAGAGAAGGCAGAGAAGATAGAGCTCAATGTGCCGGGGACCCCCAGCAGACTCAACCTATAGCAGCTTATCTTGGATTTATCTGTAGGCTCTGTCAAAAAGGAGGGTTTTTAACCTACTCTTAAAGGTAGAGAGGGTGTCTGCCTCCTGGACTGAAACTGGTAGATGGTTCCATAACAGAGGGCCTTGGGAGCTGAAGGCTCTGGCTCCCCATCTAGACTTAGAGATTCGTGGAACCACCAGTAGGCCTGTATTCAGAGAACGAAGTGTCCTAGTGGGGCAAAAGGGTTTTATCAGGTCTGAGATACAAGAGGGTGCCAGACCATGAAGACATTTATAGACAAGGAGGAGGATTTTGAACTGGATCCTGAAAGGTACAGGAAGCCAGTGCAATGAGGCCAGAACAGGAGAGATGTGATCTCTCTTTTTAGTTTTAGTCAGGACACGAGCTGCCGATTCTGAATGAGCTGCAGAGTTCTCAGCGACCAATTGGAGCTCCCAGCCAGGAAAGAGTTGCAGTAGTCCAGCCTGGAAGTAACAAAGGCATGGACCAGTTGTTCTGCTGCATGGGGAGGGAGTAGGTGTCTTATTTTTGCAATATTGCGGAGGTGGAAGTAGGCAGTCTGTGAGATCAGTTTTATATGGGAGCTAAAAGACAGGTCTTGATCAAAACTAACACCTAGGTTCTTTACAGTGGTGGCAGAAGGAGTCGCAAAACTACTTTGTAATGCTATGGCATCAGATATAGAGTCACGTAGGTGTTTAGGACCTATGAACACCAACTCTGTTTTTTCAGAGTTCAGAAGGAGGAAATTATTAGTCATCCAGGCCTTAATGTCATCAAGGCGGACTGAAGCTGCTGTAGACGGTTGAGCACGCCCGGCTTGATAGATAGATATAATTGAGTGTCATCAGCATAACAGTGGAAATCTATAGAGTGACTCCTGATGATATCACCTCGAGGGAGCATATATAAAGAGAAAAGAACTGGACCGAGCACAGATCCATGTGGAACCCCGTGGCTGACTTTAGTACGTGGAGATTGGCTGTCGTTGACACAAACAAACTGATATCGGTCTGAAAGATAGGACCGGAACCAGTCTAAAGCAGTGCCTCTGATTCCGAGTTGATATTCCAGTCTCCTTGGTAAGATCTGGTGGTCAACCGTATCAAAAGCAACACTGAGATCTAACAAGACAAGCACTGAAATGAGACCCTGGTCGGATGCCATTAAGAGGTCATTGGTGACTTTAACGAGCGCAGTCTCAGTGCTATGATTCATTCTAAAACCAGACTGGAAGGATTCAAATAAACTTTTTTTATTAAGGCGTTCACAGAGCTGGTTGGCAATGATTTTCTCAATGATTTTTGAGATGAAGATGAGATTAGAGATTGGCCTGTAATTTGCTAAAGTTCCTGGATCAAGGGACGGTTTCTTAAGGAGGGGTTTGATTATAAACTAAATGACCATTAGTGGCTGCTGGACTTGGCATTCTTAACCGATCTGACCAACATGTTGAATGACCTTAATCTAGAGCTGCAAGGAAAGGACAAAACTGTGATCAATATGATCAGCTCAGTTAATGCTTTCAAACGAAAAATGCAACATCTCTCCTCAAAGTTCCACCGCCATGATTTGGCAAACTTCCAGAACTTTGCAGCAGAGCTGGAGACACAAGAGAAGTCATGTGCGCAGCTTGACAGTGCACGCTACATAAAGCAAATTGACAACTGTCTGTCAGAGTTCGACAGGCGCTTTCAAGACTTTGCACTACTCGAGCCAGTCGCTACGTTCATGTGCTACCCTTTCCAGGAAGATGCTGAGGTTGTTTCACTGGCATCAAAAGTTGCAACATTGTTTCACCTGAACTCTTCTGGAGTGGAGGATGAGATTCTGACACTTCAAGCCGACATTCAGCTGAAGGCCAGAGCTTCTGGAACTTACTCACAGAGTACCCCAACATCAGGAAATGTGCTACCTTCTTGACTGCATTATTTGGCTCCACTTATTTATGTGAGTCAGCCTTTTCCCACATGAAGATCATTAAGTCAAAGTACTGTTCCACCATGACTGATGAGCATCTGGAAGTCTGCTTGAGGCTGGCTATCAGCAGCTACTGTCCGGACTATGCATGCCTGTCTGATTCCATTCAGTCCAAGTCATCAGAGTAAGGTAATGACAAAAAAAATATACAGAGTTGTATTGTGCAATTTTGGTTGATGCAGTAATGCAAGGTACACCAGCATATACTGTACATATAAAAATAATTCTCAATATATTTAGAAATAATGTGATTTGCATTTTTAGTAGGTGGTAGATCATTTTGACACGGTCATGTCATAAGTTCTCTCTCAGGCTGAAAAAGTGTGTGCTCCCCTGGCTTATAGTATCTCAAATAATGAGGTCTAACAAGTGAAACATTATGTATGTCGTCAACAACACAAAAAGCATGAAAGTGCTCTATAAATATGGTCTCCATCTCCGATACCAAAAAAAAAACATAATTTCTCAGGAAAATGGAAATAATCTTCATAAACATTGGCATATCATTAACAACATCAGTGTAAACAACAAGACCAGTGTGATATTCAATGCCATTATGTTTAACCCAAGTTGTCTCATGTGTGTCACTTGACATATCAATCTGAAAATATTCTGAAATCACATCACCATTTTCAACATCAGTCAGTATTTTGGATTTAACAGGCCCAGGCTCAATACCCTTGACAGACAATGATTCCCAATGATAGGCGATAGCTATTTGGTGTTTTTTTGCAAGGGATTTTGTCATGTTCTTGAAGTTCTTTAAACTGGACTTAAAGAATTTGTGTTTGGCTTCATACTTCATACTCCAAACATGTACTAAAGGACCAATTTGGCGGATACATTCAGGATAATGGATCATGAAGTGTTGTTTTGGGATAAAATTATTTTGGGGATACAAATCAGTGAATAGTCTATGGTGCTCTTCGACAAGATGTTTCAGAAATGCAGTCATCCCCTCCGTAATACATGGGGAAAACACAATGTTAACAATATGTAACAACAGTAACAACAAATGCCAGTGTGTGTCAGCTTCAGGTACAACATCTCCAAATATTAGTGGCAGGTTTCGAATTAGGCAGTTGAAGTTTGACTGGCATTCAGCCCAATACTATTGCCAGTACAAAACATGTTTATGTGTGTTGGACGATTCTTTTTATCCATAAAGCCATAGTTGAATGCAAATACACGTCGGAGTTTGTTTTCAGTTGAAATAAAGTTCTGTTTCAAATAAACAACAACTTTATCTCATACTGTGTGACTCCTTCTAAGATATCATGCATTACATCAAACACAAAGTTATCAGATACATTGTAGTATGTCAAGGAATTGAGTATACTATTGTTTGATTCCAAAACAAGAATTTTTCCTTGGATTCTCAACAAGATGATTGCAACGATTCTCATTGGTTAATTTAGTGCGCAACATCACACGTGGATTATTTTCACTAAACACTGTTTGAGCGGTTGCTCTATCAGTAAGACACATCCTGCAGTAGTAGTTAGCAGTGAAAGATTCTATATATCCAAGAATTGAGTACAGACCTATGTTGTCACCTGTTACTTGTGCTATGGTGCCATACACAGGTTGTTCAGTAAATGACACTTTAATTCCATTTTGTTCAAGTACCTTTACATCTTCTACAAACGGAGAAAGTGTTTTGTCAATGCCATATTTTTTGGCATCTTGTGAGTGAAACAAAGATACAAGATTGTTAAGAAAATGTATAAATGGTAGTTATCACATAAATGTATAAATGGTTAGTTATCATATCTATGTGTTTAAACTTCTTGCTATAAAAGTGTTGAAGTACCAAATGAAGCTGAGTGAGAAAGCACTGAAAAAGAGGAGCACACGTTACAAGTCAGCTTGACCCTAGAGTGTGTGCTGGTGTGTGCATCTGTGAAGCAGGAAGATAACAGACCCCTCGTGACAGGAGGTGTTCTCCTTTTGGGATGAAAAGTGTAAATAGATCTGTGAGCATTGAACTCTCCTTCAGTGCAGATTTGAATGTAACCATCCTCTGTACTCCTTGCTGCAAGTAAACCTTATAAAAGACAGTTTGTCTCTCTTTGTTTGTGTGTTAAGAAACTTGGGCACGAACTAACAGCAATATTACAGTCCTACAGAGAAAAGTTTCTTGACATAATTGGTCCTTCGAGCCGGATCTGCAGTATCCAAAACATCGTTGGAACTCCGGGGGTCATCGTAAAATCCGTCGACGGTCTGAGACAATGTCTGTGCATTGAATTGCCCGCCTTGAGGGTCTGGTGATCCTCCTGGAGCCAGCGGTGCCTGGTGACGCCGATCCCAATTAAGAAGAATACCAAAGAGAAGTGAGTATAAAGCTCATAGTAAACTCAAGTAGAACCAAGGTTGAAATACCGTGACGAGGAGGTCAAAAAATAGAATAGTAGGTCCTCGACGGACTGGGGTAATGGTGTCTAATGTCTAGACTTTCCTAATGGAACCAAGGTTGATATACCGTGACGAGGAGGTCAAAAAATAGAATAGTAGGTCCTCGACGGACAGGGATAATTTTTAGACTTTCCTACTAAGTGTGTACAAGTGTGTGTGTCTCTAAGTAAAATTTTGCTGTTTAGTGACAGTCTCAGAGACAAAAACATTGTGTGACACTGTTTGTTGTTTTGTTTGTGGTTAAAATCGAGATGTGGGTTTATGGAGAGCTGTGTCCGCAGGGAATTAGTTCCTGTAGAAGCTTGGCACAGTCGATGATCTCTGTAGACAAGTGATTGATCGTTAACCACAAACCAGTAGTGAAATGGGGGGAAAGCAGGGGAAAGAATTAACAAAAAAGGATCAAAGGAGACTTCAATACATTGAGAGGGTAATTAAGAAGGAACACGGAGAGGCCTGTGAGCCTATGAGATTTGCCAAAAAATGGGCAAAACAATATGATTTTGAATGTCATTTGGATACAGGGAAAACTCAGGCTCTATTGGCTGCACTTAGAGCAAAAGAAGGGACTGGTAAGGATGGAGACAAACATCCTGAAATTCAATGTGCATTAATGTGGTGTTCCAATGCTTCATCTGCACAGCAAAAACGGCAGATGGCAAAAGCAAAAGCTGTAGTAGAAAAACAGAAGACACAGATGTAGCCACATCTGTGGCCACAGCTCAGATAGCTGATCCTGGAAATTCCAGTCAGAAAACCCAACATCAGGGCGTGGTCCAAACAACCCTTCTACATCAGGGAATCCAAAACTTGGGGGTGTAGGAGCACCAACCGTTACTGCATCTACTCCTGAAGCCCCGCAAAATCCTCAAACATTGCCCTCCGCAATGTTCGTTCCATCATCATTTGTGTGCTCTATTCACAAACTTAGACACTGACTATTCCTCCTTATTGGCTGCGGCCCACACTGTTGCAAATGCTGCAGATAGAGGACAAGAGGAATGCGCAGATAGCCAGATATCAGAGTTTTTCAAAGAATGACTAATGAACAACAACAAGGTGAAAAGACAATTATTCAGTTTCCATTTATTGAAATGCCCAACCCCTTTGCAGGATGTCAGGGAAGAGCAGCCCTGACACATGTTGCTAGACCGTGGAGCCCAGCTGAAGTAATGACCATAGCCTCCACTATTCCCTCACCAAAATGATGTGGAAAAAACAATGGATGCATTGCAAAGAATGGTAGTTGAACAAAAACCAACACCGTCAGACATGTGTGCCATACTGCGTTTACTGCTGGGTGCTGCATAGGATGATGTAACTAACAGACTGTCCTTCTTAGATGCGCAGGGACAGCCAGTAAAATTGTGGGATCAGGCATTTCTTCACAGAACATCTCTTGCCCTAGTGAACATGCGGGCCAGATATTACAAGCCTCCCGATTATGAAGCTAAAACCGCCTGCACACCAAAGAAAGGGGAAGACATTCACAAGTTTAGGTCCAGATTTGATCAGATCTTCCAAAAGAACACTGGCCTACAAGCAAACAATCTACATTATACTCATCTGTATAAAGACAAGTTTCTAGACAGTATGCCCAAACCAGTGAAAGATCAGGTGGAGATGTCATGTATTACCCTGAAAACACGTGGTCTGACAGAATTCCATGCTCATGTAAAACATGCATGGGAAAGATATCAGGCACAGAGACAGAAAGAAAAGGATATACCTGGTCATGTGTTTGTCTCAATGAAAGAAAGAGAGTGGAAAGGAAAAGGAAAAGGCACGAGGCAGAGAAGAAGGAATGTAGATTCAGATGAAGAAGATGATGAAAAGTGCTACACATGTGGGAAAAGAGGGCATTTTGCAAGGG
This sequence comes from Karalla daura, assembly GCA_029224185.1. NCBI lineage: Eukaryota > Metazoa > Chordata > Actinopteri > Chaetodontiformes > Leiognathidae > Karalla > Karalla daura. The sequence continues at coordinate 1,027,415 of CM055198.1, forward strand.
AGTGTCGACTCTCTGAGAAGCCAAGGACAAATAGATATGATGGCAGAGGAGGAAGACGTAGGGGAGGAAATAATGGAGGGCACACCTGTAGGCTTTCTAACCAAGATAATGAGCATGAGAAGCACAGTTGTTACAGAGATGATGAGGAGACAGTCAGGGGAACATGACTAACAGCTGAACAAAAGGCAGTTGTTAAACAACAAGATGAAATGTTACGACTTTTACACCATAAGCTGCAAAATGAAACTCTTGATGACACAGTTGAGGAAATGGTCTTAGCATACAACGGCTCAACCTCATCTCCTACAATCACACTGCTGGTAAACGGCCAAGAAGTGATCTTTCTCTGTGACAGCGGTGCGACTAGAACCACTCTAAACAGCACGGTGATAGGTTTAAAATTTGGCAAAAACACCATTAAAGTATGTGCTACAAATGGAGAGCTGACTACTGAAAAGTTGACAGAACCAGTTAAGATAGTAGATCCTGTTACTGGTATGCAGACTTCTGTGCCAACGGTCTACTGTCCTTCCTGTCCAGTAAATTTACTGGGCAGAGATGCAGCTTTTGATTTACACCTGGCAGTGGGCAGACAGGGTGATGACTACAGGGTCATACGTCAACAATTTTTCAAACAACTGTATCACAACACAGATAAAAATGATCCACTAGGAGCTGGAGTCCTGTATGCATATTGGCTGGCAGCAGGCTTCAGTCAACCACTCCACTTCTTTACCATGGCCCGAGAATTGAGATTGATTTAGATTCACCAGAATGACTTAACGTCACAATGAGATATGAACCCTCAAGACTCGTTGATGACAACTTTGCAAATAAATGTAGGGAACACATAACTCTCTGTTCAAGGGCACTGCACCCCACATCTCTTTGTTTGGACCTGAAAACACATTCTGGGCTGATTGTGGACACATGGTGAAGGAAGCACAAAATTTACAAGACTGGGAGCCTGACACAGCAGGGAAATCCCTGTGGTCCCCATCAACTTCATTGTATAAGGTTCCACTGGTGCAGTCGGTCGCTGGCAGTTTTGAGGTGATGACCAAACTCTTTCAGAGAGCCGTGAATCTTCTAATGGTGAGATCATTAAGAATCTGGCATCCCAGCAGAAACCTTGACTACTAGATGAGGTACCATCCGATCTGTGGTCAACCGGAGCTGCAGATGTGGGTTTAATGAAAGGAGTAAATCCTGTAGAAATTACTCCCAAATCTGGCTACAGACCCTTTGTTAGACAGTATCCAATTAAGCCAGAAGCACTGGAAGGAGTGAAACCTATTATCTCATCTCTTCTGAAGTCTGGAGTCCTAGTTCACTGTGACGACTCCCCTGTAAATACTCCTATTTTTCCGGTGCCAAAAGCATCTCCTCGTGTTGGATGGAGATTGGTACAGTATCTCCATGCTGTAAATGCTGCTATTGTTCCCCAAGCGCCTGTGGTTCCTGACCCCCACACACTGTTAAATGAACTAAGCCCAAACAATACTCATTTTTCAATGCTGGACTTAGCTAATGCTTTTTTCTCAATACCTGTCTCTAAATGATCTCAGTTTTGGTTTACATTTACCTTTGAAGGCAAAAGATACACATATACTCGTTTGCCTCAAGGCTATACAGAATCTCCATGCATATTTTCTATGACAATGTCAGCTAACCTATCTCAGTTTCAACCACCGGGTGACTCTCAAATCCTTTTGTATCTAGATGACATACTTTTGGCCTCTCCTAATCATGATGTCTGCCTATCAGACACTATAGCACTTTTACATTTCTTATATCCTCAGGGACACAAGTGCAGTAGATCGAAAGTACAACTAGCACAACCTGAGGTAAAGTTCCTGGGACATTTGATCTCAGCCTCAGGAAAAACTGTGTCACCAGACCGAATATCCACTGTTTGTAAATTACCTGCCCCGCAGACTCGCAGGCAACTGATGTCCCTTTTGGGTACTTTTAATTACTGCAGACAGTGGATTCCTAATTTCTCTCAGATAACTAGTCCTTTGTATTCACTCTTATCTGGACCCGCGTCCACATGACCGTCTGCACCTCTCACACTCACATCTGAACATTTACACTGTATTCAACTCCTGAAAACGGCTTTGTCTTCCGTAATTTCTTTGAAGCTGCCTGATTATTCTCATCCATTTCATTTGTTTTGTGACTCTAAGACAGGCCATATGACTGCTGTACTAGTGCAACAGCATGGTGCAGTTTACAGACCTCTCTGTTACTATTCAAAGAAATTAGATAATGTGGTGGCAGCAGCTGAGGCTGTGTTGCTTAGTGCTGAAATAGTGCTATATCACCCTCTAACTTTGCATGTTCCACATGCTGTGTCTGTTCTTCTTAATCAAAACCGTATCTCTTTCCTGTCCCCTGCTCGTCACTTATATTGTATGACTACTCTGTCACTCTGTCACAGCCACATTTAACTGTGGTAAGTTGCACTACTTTGAACCCTGCTACGCTATTGCCTACAGAGGAGGATGGTGAGCCACATGATTGTTTAGATAACTCATTAACCACTTATTTACCTCGCCCTGATCTCAAAGATGTGCCTATCTCTGATTCGTTGTGGCTTTTTACTGATGGTTCCTCCCGAAAAGATGAGAAGGGAGTGACCCACACTGCTTACGCTGTAACAACTCTTACAAATGTATTACTCACAGAATCTCTTTCTCCCTCTCACTCTGCTCAGGCCACTGAACTAAAGGCTATGTGTGCTGCTTTGATTTACTCTGAGGGTTTTCCAGTGACTATTTTCACTGACAGTAAATATGTATTCAATGCTTTCCACACTCACAATGCAATGTGCATCGAAGAGATTTCTCTACTTCCTCTGGTGCACCTGTAAAACATGCTTATCTCCTAAGAGAACTGTGCACTGCTCTTACATTGCCATCTCAGTTGGCAATAGTACATTGCCCTGCACATACAGATGGTAGAGATTTGATTTCCTTAGGAAATGCTCTGGCTGATACAGCTGCTAGAGCTTTGGCATCAGGTTTACCCGCTACTCCGTCCATGCTATTGCTGTCCTCCCCAGAAAGCCCTGATTTTACTGTGTTTCGCCAGCATCACTCGCTTCTGACTCCTACTGCTGACATGTCATTGTGACCTAGAGGAATGCTTGTACACAACCCGTTCTCATCCCAACGCGTCAAAAACCTACTATTTGTCACGCCCCTAAACGTTACATATGGACGCCGAAGGTACCCTTCCGCGTCTGTTTATTGACACTCCGGGATCTCCATTCACTCTCATGCAAACCCCAGCTCGGCTGGACGGGATGCTGAGAGCAGGGGCTCCAGCCAAAGCCCCTAAACGTCAAATATAAACGTGGAGGGTAAAGTTCCGCGTCCGGATTCGACGCTCCGGGTTCTGCATTGACTCTCATGCAGACCCCGGCTTGGCAGGACGGGACGCTGAGAGCAGAGGCTCCAGCCATCCATTCACTCCCATATTAACCCGGTCAAGCCACCGTTGCTATGGAGATGAAGACAATATGCTTTGTGCTGACCGTTATTCATTGATGTATTGCAAAATAATAACCAGTAATGATTTTCATCGCAATAAGGAAGTACTGTTACAGTGTGTTGTTCTTATTTCGGGTCTGAATTGTTATTACTGGTTGATAGATTTACAAGGGTTGTAGGAGCATGGTTCCTTTAAGAGTCAAAGCAAGGCGTCAACGGATCTGTTGGTCAGGTGACCGGTTTTCTCGGCGCGAACGTGACTCAGATCCCGAACAAAGACTCCATAAAGATCCCAAGTAAGTAAGTTATGATAAAGTCTGCGAGTAATTTGCATGTTGCAGGTTTTTTCTTTCGTAATGTATTCTCATGTGAAAGACACTGGTTTGACCAACCAGAGATTTTAGCAATGTATTTTTTCTTGTAATGAATTCAATATTTTCGACTTAATTAATTTTCTATTTAAGATTTAAATCTCCTGATTTATTTTCTAAATGTCGTCTAATGTGATATTTTGTATTTCCTTTCTCAGAAATTATTTGTGTAATCATCTCACAGAAACAGGCCTGAAATAATCCCTACATTTTCCATTTTTATTTGCATAAATGACAAAGCCAAAGACAAAGCCCTGCCCTTCCTGCCAGGCTCCAAACAGGCTAAACAGGAAAACCTGTGTTGCCTGCCTTGGCAGCCTGATCATTAACCTGGAGCTGAAAAACAAACAGAAGAAAATAGACAGCAAGTGGGCTGATTCTGACAAACAGAAATGCCTCTAGGGTGGTAAAGTCAGCTCAGTTGTCGGTAAGTTTCAAAGTTCTGATGTATTAAAGATTTTGTCTACCAGACTATTCTATATTTATCACTGTTGTCAATGTTTCCTTGTACGTCATGAAAAACTAGAAAATTCCAGCGCGCTGAAATTTCGAGAGTGCTCCGAATGCTGTGCCCACCATCGAGTCACTAGCTGCCCCACCCCCACCAGAGCCGAAGGAGAATTGCTCTTTTCGGCCATAACTTTGTATTAACATGCATGTATGAGAGAGACCGAGTGTGTGTGTGTGAGTGTGCCTGAAGTGTTTGTGTGTCTGTATGAGGTCATCAGTTAGCCTGCTCCAGCAGGACACTGTCAGCAGGGAAGAGAGAGTAGCAGGGAATTCACCAAATGAGCTTTGAGAAGGTGCTGGTGAAAAACGATACAAGCTATCGACATGAAACTCGGTACACAGACAGACCACAAGTTTCTTGAATTTTTAAAATTAAAATGAAGATTCTACCTCAAAATATGGCGACATAGCGCATTTTTGTTTGAGGCGATCCGATTTTCCCATTCATTCTTATGGGAAAATCGAAATCTCCCAAGTGCTAAACATTTGGCTCTAGGGAGACAACGCTTGCACCTATCTGCAATACAAACACACCGTCACGCAGGGGACAGTCTCAGAGACGCCCTGATGCGATTTGGTGTGTCTACTATGAAAACTGAGGCCACAGTCGCGAGTAGAAGTGTAAAGTTTAACTTTGATCACAGTGGTTGGAAAATGAATGGGGGCTTATGGAGAGAAGAGGCTGCGCCTGCCTGACTCTGAGGCTCGCCGTTTAAATTTTACAAAGCGCTCAGGTTTATGGCCGGCATCGCACGAGAGAGCACAAATTTGCCTACAAAAGTGGAAAAAAGAATTTGTCTACTGCTTACGGTTTGGCCGGGAGCAGCGTGAAAAGAGCAAAATGAGAGGTGATTTTTCAAAAAACGCCAAACCCACGTGTTTTTGAGACAGCCTGGATGAAAAACGACACAAGGTATCAACACGCTGTCGGGTACGGGCAGAGACGACAAGTTTTCCTGCGTTTTGAAGTTTGAACGAAGTTTCTACGACAACGTATGGCTTGGCAGCAAATGTTTGTTTGAGGGCGATTTTTTGAATTTTCTGGTTTTTCCCATTCATTTCTTATGGGATTTTTTCCCATAAGAAATGAATGAATCTTTCTGAGCACTTTTTGGCTAAAAAGTGTTATTTTTTCGTCAATCTTTGTCAATTTTTAGGCTGCTATATACCAACGCGTGCGGGAGAGCGTCCCGAACAATTCTTCTTTTTAACTTGTCCAGAATCTGGATCGTTTGAGGACAGCGGCCAATTAACTGATTTTGCCAGTTTTGAGCCCCTGGCGGGGCCAAAAACTGGAATTTTGTCAGGGTCGAAGGAAAGCACACTTGCCGGGGCCGAGCCGCACGTTTTGATGTATCGTTTGTGTGTCTGCGATGGCCGGTTGTCGAGCTACGCTCGACCGAAATTTCGCTATAATAATAAGAAGAATAAACACGGTGTAGAATAATAGTGCTCCTTTTCGGAGCACTAACTAATAACACATGTATATACACATAAAATATTTATGTATGTAAAGGCCTAAATTTAAAAAAAGTATTCAATCAGAATGACATCACACTAATGACATCAAACTTTTAAAAACATAATTTTTTTAACTTAAACTATTTCAGATTAGTATTTTTGATTGGCTATTAACTGAAAGACAAAACATTTAAAGAGGGATTGTGACCTGAAATTTATAGTTTTAGTCAACATAGCTTCTTTTTAACTATTTATAACAACAAAACAACAAATATGTGAAGTTTCTTATTCATCAATTTGTTTACATTAAAGTATTTGTACATGATTTCGAAATTCCAGAGATATAGATTTCAGACCATTCTTAACTTTGTATCAGATCAAATTTAAGAAAAAAATAATTTCACTTGTTTTTGCACCTCTTCAGTTGGTACTTATTGGCTTGGCCTATGCATGCCCTCACGTTAAACCACTCAACGGTGATGATAATTTGTCAAACCAGACTGGCTGCATTGACTTTTCTCCGTTGTTCTTGCAGGTTTCAAAACTGCATTCACTGGGGTATCACCCTATCCTTTTCCTTGGCCAATATGACCATAAGGGTCAACTGGTCGGTGACCTCATCACCAGAGGAAGGGGGAGCACAGGACATCCTCAAAAAGATGAGGAAACTATATGAACATCTGCTGAGAAGTAAGATATCCTCTGTCCAATATCCAGGTCCCCTATCCTATCTGACTTTGGGTGAGACTCAGAGTAAACCTTATATTTTTCGGCAGTTCATCACAGGGTACATAGAGACAAACAACCATTCACACTCACATTCACACTTCAACAATTTTGTACATATAAAAATGTAAACATAATATTTTTCTGGAATACCATACTTGATAATTCTCTCCAAGACTTTCTAGTATCACAAATACATTTTCAAAGATTTTTTCAATATGAACACTGAGATTGATACACACTTATATACTTCTTAAGAGCATACCTGATTATTTCCGAGGTGGGTAGCATCACCATTATACAAAACTTCTGTAGGAAAGCAGTGCAATCAGAGGACATACATTATTAGCTGTCTGAATTTATACTGACAATCATTAATGTAAATGTAGAAAAGCACAAAAGATCTCACACTACCTACCCATTGATAGATTTAGGTCAGAGAGGGTGTAAGATGACTTATTTAATGCCAAAATTTACAAGCTGTAACTTTGGTCAAATCTAATTGAAGATATGCATTATTTCTTATGATGTGTTTGTGTGTGTTGTAAATTTCTTTTAACCTCATTTAATGAATATTTAAATTCTATTTTGTAGAATCAGAACCAGCAGCAGCCCCTTCCTCTGGCAACAGTGCGAGACTCACCGAACCAGAGCCTCCTGCCTCATCCTCATCATCTATGCTTCCTCCTTCTTCCTCCCCATCATCCGTACTTCCTCCTTCTTCCTCCTCACCATCCGTACTTCCTCCTCCTTCCTCCACACCATCCGTACTTCCTCCTCCTTCCTCCCCACCATCCGTACTTCCTCCTCCTTCCTCCCCACCATCCATACTTCCTTCTTCCGCCCCACCATCCGTACTTCCTCCTCCTTCCTCCCCACCATCCGTACTTCCTCCTTCTTCCTCCCCACCATCCATACTTCCTCCTTCTTCCTCCCCACCATCCGTACTTCCTCCTCCTTCCTCCCCACCATCCGTACTTCCTCCTCCTTCCTCCCCACCATCTGTGCTTCCTCCTTCCTCCTCACTATCTGTACTTCCTCCTGTGGCCTGGCAAAAGAAAAACACAACTGGGAAACTGAAAAGGAAAGGTTAGATGTTATGTCATGGCAAACGTGCAAAACTCATGACAGGTTCATTATATTTTGGTGTGTTTCATTTTTTTTATTTTCAGCAATTTTACAGACCTCAAGCAATATTTCATTTGTTATTTTTCAGAATGCAGCAGACACAGACGACAGAAAGTCTTCCCCTATGAGAGTATTGTTGACCACAGAGTTGTCAATGTAAGTAATTTAGCCTTCTCCTTTTGGATTTGTTTTCTTCTTTGGACTACCCAGTTTTAAACTGTGCCTTAACTGTGCCTGTGCCTTATTTGTTTGAAAAAAAAGGAAGTCAAAGTCAAGTGGAAGCCCTGCAGAACATGGTAGATATTAACCACTTTGTTGGACTGGAACAGACGTTCATCAATTTGAATTTATGTATCAGCACAAAAGTAGATTGGGAGCCAGAGCTTTCAGCTATCAAGCTCTCCTTCTGTGGAAGAAACTAGAATTTTGGGAAGCAGACATGGTCAACACTTTTAAGAGTAGGCTTAAGACTTTACTTCTTGATAGCGCTTATAGTTAGGGCTAGTTCAGGTGATCCCTTAGTTATGATGTCATAGGACCAGACCAGGTAAGTTTTCCCTCCTCTCTCTCTCTCACTCTCTCTCCCTGTTGCCCTTTCTCATCAGGTTTATCACCACAGTCTGTAAACATAATGCATGTTAATTTTACTAATTAAACCTCTTCCCTAGCCTTTATGTGCTGTCTTGTCCAGCAGGCTCTCATGGATTTGGTCCTGCTTGCTCCTTCATGTATTATTATTTTCTCACTTGATTAATTTGGATTAAAATGAAGTTGTACAAAGAATGTCATGCATCGAGCAAATGTTTAAACATATACAGTATCATAGGTCACAATTTATACTATTGATCTATATTGTGTGTTTGTGTGTGCGTGTGTGTGTGTGTGGTTGCTATTTTTGTTTCTTTCCCTCACAGTGGGAAAGTGTGGGATGACACCTGGGAACCAGCGGAACTTTATACCATTTAGCCATTTATCCTATAGTTCATGACGTTCAATGTAAAAGTTCAAAATAAAGTATTCCTTGCACATTTCAAGAGTCACTCTCTAACTGTGGCTTAAGTCCATAAAACATCAATGAATGATTAATCAATAATATCTCACAGAATGTGAGCACTCCATATCTCTCCATATAATTTGGTAACATCTTGTAATATATGATAAGGAAAGCAGTAATGTTTAAGAGCCTAAAGAAAAGGAAGTTGTATGAAGATGAATGATGACGGACACATGGATTATTTATTGTCTACCCAAGGCAGGGATGCATGGCAATCGCAACATGTTCTCATGTCTAATTCGTATTGAAAAGTACGAAATCTAGAGACCAAAATTTTGTGCGTCTACGTACAATTTCTAGTAACACCAGTGCACATGCGCACACTACGCCTTACCTGGAAGCACCAGTGATACCCCGCAATATTAAAACAAAAAAGTTTGAAGCAGATTATTCCGGTGTATATCGTATATTTCAACATAGTTTGATATGTCTCACTGTGCCTTATTCTTATTCCTCTAGCAATTTTGCGGCAAGATATACGTATTCGCGGACCCCAGGCGTTACTCCTGTTTGCCACTGGTGATGTGGTGGTGAGGTGGACGTACTCTGGTCTGCTCTGGGAATGTAACCGCAGACAGACAGGATCGCCACTAAACTAATGTAGCTTCCAAGTTTTATCGCTTCTGGAACTGCGCTCATGACAGAAACTCAGGAACCGGCATTCTGTCGGTGTCCGCTGAACCGTTTATTACACGCTTTTTCTCTCTGACACAACTCCAACTCCCAGCAGTCACCGTGCCGCACTTTTTTATGATGTCATAACTGCGCCACACATGACAAGCCGGCTATGCAGTGTCCAATATTACACTAGTACTAATAAATGTTTATAATTAATGACATACAGTGTCACATGAAATAAACATGTACTTCATGGTTATACATATTTCTTTGAATATTGACCGGAAAGAGGTTTTCTTAACCCTGATGAAAGCCTTACCTGAAAATGAACTACATTCCAAATGCATTTGCAGTACACACTCATGTGCGCCGCCATTTCGTTTTGTAGTTTTTAATGTGCCTGAGTCAGAAGGGAGGAGGTTAGAGAAAAATACCTTCCCCTTGAAGCTTCCTCCTGGTTTTTGACTGGATTGCATATGAGAAGGTCTTGTATTAGGATCTGCTGCTTCCATGTTGATAGCACCTCCCTAGAGCAACTTTGCTTCCCCAAGGATCTAAGGAGGCAGGGCTCAGAGGGTCTGTTCCAGGTCCCCCATGATGTCTGCAAATTGAGTTTCAGCCAAAGGCCTCCAGAATCTGATGGTCTAGTTGGCTATAGCTTTCAGAGGACCTGATTTGTGATTCTGGCACATTTGTTAATATCTCCTCAACACTTTGAGCTAAGAGGCTAAAATTTTACTATGGTCATCAAGAGCCCAAGAGCATGCAGCATGCCGTTTCAGTCTTCTACTACCTCTGGAAGTGTCTGAGATGGCCACAAACTGACAACTACCAGGGCAAGGGTGACATGACGCCCCCTCCCCAGCAGGCGATGCTCTCTCTGTCGCCATCAGACAGGGTTAACTGGAACTGGAAGTCAGGTTCCAGTTAGTTCTTATAGGAAAGGTGAGAATAGTCTGCTTAATATGCGTCTTTCTTGCCTTCTGTCATTTTCTTTACTTGACTTGGACTTCAGGTCGTAGCACAAATGTCCCCCTGAAATTTGTTTCCTGCCTCACAGTACCCTCCGTTCCCACTGCCTATTCCCACCCTCTTCTGTTCCTTACTCTTTTACATATTCTTTGATCACAGTTGTCTTTCTGTACAAGTGCTGAATTTCATTTGCTCTGGCTCAAGTCACTAGCTCAGATAAATTATGTGATCATCATTTCGCTTGTGTGCTGCCTGGTGCTTTTGTTTTCTGATCTTTTGACCAGCACAGAAAGCATCCCATGTATTAAACTGTTACTTTCTATGAATATATACAGTAGTCATTAAATCAGATACGACAGAACGATACAGGGTAAATAGCTGCACTAAAGGAATTCAATTTTCTCCCCAACAGTAAAATGTTAATGATGATGATGAGTGCTGTCTAAAAACATTGTGACATTGTAAAAAGCACATTCAGAGTTGGAATTAACTTTTTATTATATCAAAATATAATATCCACGGTGACACACTCTTCATCAGATCAGTCTTCATCAGAAGTGCTCATGTCACTTTCCGCCGCATTCTCTGGAATTTCATCTTCCTCCGGGTCTGTTTCAAGGAGTGGACGGCGGTTGAGGATGCTTTTGTACAATTCCTTTACTTTTACCATTTTGGCTTTCAGTTCATTATGCTTTTTTAAAAACAGACAATGGAGTCCCTTCTGTGCATCTTCTGACATGCCATCCACAGAGGCTGTAAAGGGACAAAACCAATAAATGTCAGCAAAACAAAAAGTAACACACGCTACAAACTGGCATTTAGGATCCAACATTTTTTTTAAAAAAGTAAGAAGGCAGTGTTGGCTAGATGCAGTGAACATTCAGCTGCTGTAAATTCAGCCAAAAGACACTTACAGCCTAAGGAGATCGACTCCAACTCCACAGACTGCGCTTGTAACACTGTCCAGTGATTTCTCATTTCCCTGCACAGGATCATCTCTTCCTCACAGCCATCACTTTTTCAAAGACCGTTCTCTTTGTCTGAAGGTCCGCAGCAGCTACATTTTATCAACATCAGAAGGGAAAACATAGTAGCATATTATGATTCAAAACAGAACATCCACAAACTGCTAAGATACTGCGAATATGTTTGAACAGGATACATTTGAAATGCCTATTAAATGACAAGCTTACGTCCACTGGTGCACTGCCAGGGCCAAATGTCGGTCTGAATAAGGGCATCACTGGACACAATTTGCTTTGCTGGTTCAGCAAGTTTGTAGCAGCCAAGCATTTCTTCTCGTCCAAAATTACCGTGCGTATTCTGTGTCGTCTCTTGTTGCTGTCTGTAAATACAGCATCGTCACCTTATGTATATATTGAGTACAAGCCACTGTTCAATTCCTTTGGTAGAACATGCATCACATGCAGCTTTAACAAACCTGGATACCCTTTAATTGTTTAATAATTGGCTGTACATGCACAAAACTGTTAAGATATCAAACATGCCATTTCAAAGAAACGGTGGCATACCAGTTTGTCTGTACAGATTTTGTGTTCGCACTCTGATGACGACAACAAGCTCCTCTATTTGTGCCTGCATTGCTCCAAGGCTGCCATTAGTTTGATGAATTTCTAATTGAGAGTAACATTAATAACAGTACAGTTTGAGAAGAGCACATAAAACATGTCACTCACTTACATTCAGCAGCCATTCTTTAAAGCAGAATTTCAAGATATACTGTGCCTTTAAGGATGGCCGTAATATTTACAGAAAAGTCATAAGTATATTGTCAAATTTAAGTGCTTGACATAAATGCATGTCCCTTTACAAGATCACTACAGAAAAGCTGTAGTATATTCATATGTTCATTAATGAGGCCATGGTGGGTCCTATTGATGATAACAGTGTTGAGACTCACCTTCAGCCCATTTCTGCACATCGACCACCCATTGCTGAAGCGTGTCGTCATACACACCCAGCTCATTTTTGGTTGCATTCAGGCTCTTCATTTGTTCTTCAAGGATCCTTGTTGTCTAATAATACATTAATAAATGTTAAACACTTACACTTTTTTTCCCATTACCACAAAAATCAACATCAGTGTTGAAAAAGTTACCTTTACATATCTCTGGCTCAAAATACGGCCCAGTCGTTCCACTTTCCGTTTGTTCCACCTCAAAGCCAGAAGGGTCAGCATGTCTGTTTAAGTACAGGACAAACAAGGACAGTCATCATAAACACTGATTCATATAACTTCCTTAAAATTAGCAAATTTAGAAACTCACTCTTCCAAAGTGGGCTGTTCTTTCATCCAGCATTCGGACAAATGCCTTAAGTGACATCCCTGGTGCAGCCTTCTTAATGTCATAGAAAGACTGGAAGACATCCTTTGAAAACAGGGTGCAAAAATTTAAGGTGCCAGGCCAATATCCACTACCCTGGATGTCCTTAACTGAGGGGGACCACATTAGGCCACAGCTGGTGCACCTCACCACTGGCAGTGCAAGGTTATATCGTCCTTTAGGAAGGATAGGTTCACATTAATAAATTAATAGACTATGGTCAACAGCACCTGTTGACCATGTAGTGTGTGTTAAAATGGTCACTTACCATTTATGGTTACAAGAGCCAAAATTCTGCCAGGTGAAACTGCAATGGTGCCAGCTGAGCATCCACACACATGGTCTGGTCTTTACACAGGTAACAGCTGCACTAACATTAAAACAGACAACAATGTTTTAAAAATGTTGAAGTCTATTGACACACAACAAATGCACAATAACATCAGCCCATCATAGCACATAGTAAGGAATGCAGAGGACGTTTTTAAAAAAATTACCTATTTGTTGGTGAAACTTGGATGACGGCTTAAAAAACCCTCCTGTGACTGACTCTCTGTTGTGCAGGACAAAGCGTGTGTGAATTGCAATGTCACAATCCACACAAAGGAATGGGAGAGGCAGACAGTCCAGACACCTCACAACAACTTGTTTGCCACACTGACATACACCGTGTGGCTGTGGATCCAGTGTAGCTAGCATGTTGTCAATAAGACAAGGCCTGGCCTCTTTCCATTTTTGCAAGGACACTGTATTTCTGATCTCCCAGTCAGTAGCAGCCAACTCTAAGTCTGAAGTCTCAAATGTCACTGCTGTGTCCTCTTTTCCCTCCTCCAACAAATGAAGGAGCTCCTGACGAAGCAGTTCAGTTTCAGGAGCTAAGAGAAAATATAAAGAAATAAAAAAAACTGCCACAAAGTGAACAAAAATATGTATGGTTGTATAGCTTAGGACTACACAACAGCCAATACATTTCTGCCTGACAACTGTAACTACAACTACAAAAGTTGACTTACAAAAATGAAATCACAACACATCCACGTAGGTAAAATACCTTTTGTTGGGTTGACACTGGCATCAACATCATAACCAGATCCTTCAACTGGACATTGCTGCTGATCAACTGACACTGAAAAAAGGAGATTTAGGAATATTTACTTACTGAAATTCTTTGGTGAACAAGTTGTGAGCATGAATACTGACCATGTGGCATGTCACTAGTTCTTCGACTGGATGATGGCCTTTGAGGAATAACATCTCCACATCTGTCACGTTTTTTCCAGCGTGGCAGCCTTGGTTCAGATTCACCCTGTGCCTCATTCTACGCAATTTACAAGAAACAAGCAAGACTTAAAATACAATCCATGATTTGAGTAAATATTATCAAACATCTTAAGTTAATAGAACCAATTTCACAAAAATGTTACATAAACATGTTACAAAAATACAAACAATATAACTTCTACTCCCAACAATAAATGTTACCTCTTTAACAACTGTTTCCCATGTTTCAATTCTAAAAATAATAATATTACCTCCATATCCTGGAGGAGTTTGTTGGCACCCTGAAGCTCTTCCTCCAACTCATGATCTTCGGAATCGCTCATTTTCAAACTCAAGAGGACAGAATTCAGTAATATAAACAAACACAAAACGAAAGGCCTCCAAATCAGTTTCAGTGTTGGGGCTCCTGGCAGCCATGTTAGCAATTGACCTTAACATTACCGGTTTGTACAGAGCTAGCATAAGTATTTTAACGCATTAACTGATTTTGCTATTTAACAGTACACACCACACGATTGATGACCTTTACAATCATCATCGGTGGATTAAAAATAGCTAATGCTGCAGTAGCCACAAATAGCAATTACCATGCTCCGTTGAGGAAGCACGCTGACAGTCACGGTAGCCATTTTTAAATACTTTCTGAAATCAGTCATCTTTGTTTCTTTGAGGCTTTTATGACAAAAAAAATTTAGTGAATACGGCAAATCTATCTTTCTAAAACAAATCACTTTCTTACTAATTTTTTTAGTACTAATTTTTTACATACCTGCGACAGAATCAATCGATATATCCCCCTACGGCTGCGGCTGCTGAAACTTCTGCTTCTTCTTCCGCTTCTAAGACGGTCCCTCTGTTCTCTCGTCAACACTACACTGGTTGCGTCTGATTGGTTGAAACTAGATAGATTGGACGATGATCGTTGGGAGCGGGAGCCCAAAACTGAGAAGTGTGGTGAATGTTTATTTAAATGTGTTTTACATGTGAAATTAAAATAATAAACCAAATATTATGTACGTTAGTACGTTAGTGAGAAAAACACTTCCAGGCAGACGATCCTCGGTTCTCCAATGAGACAGTAGTTTGCGGCGTCATGCTTCGCGGTTTATTTCTGGAGTGAATGGACAGCTTGAGCCTCTGCTCTCAGCGTCCTGTCCAGCCGAGTTGGGGTCTGCATGAGAATCAATGCAGAACCCGGAGCGTCAAATCTGGATGCGGAACTTTACCCTCCGCGTTTCTATTTGACGTTTAGGGGCTTGGCTGGAGCCTCTGCTCTCAGCGTCCCGGCCAGCCGAGCTGGGGTCTGCATGAGAATCAATGCAGAACCCGGGGCGTCAAATCCGGACGCGGAACTTTACCCTCCGCGTTTATATTTGACGTTTAGGGGCTTGGCTGGAGCCTCTGCTCTCAGCGTCCCGTCCAGCCGAGCTGGGGTCTGCATGAGAGTGAATGGAGGTCCCGGAGCGTCAATAAACAGACGCGGAAGGGTACCTTCGGCGTCCATATGTAACGTTTAGGTGCGTGACAAATAGTCGGTATGTGACGCGTTGGGATGAGAACGGGTTGTTGTACATGTCCCTTGTGGTAAACCTGTGCTACCACCCTCTCTGTACAGTTGGGTGTACAAGTGTTTTATTGCCCAAATTTCCAGAAAATTGCACAGAAACATGTACAAAGATGCTTAACCTGCCTGAAACACAATTCTTAAGGAGCAGTTAGAACCAGACAGGGTTCGTTTCCAAGACCGACTGAACCATTTCAACACCTTCACATGGACCATATTGAGCTAAACAAAACAAACAACCTACAATACTGCCTAGTGATAATATGTGCTCACAGTAAATGGACAGAAATACACCCCACAGCTACAGCAAATGCTGAATTTACATGTAAAGTGTTAAAATCAGCTATAATTCCACGTTTTGGATTTCCTGAAATAATTTATTCAGATAATGGTGTTAAAACGATGATGGAAACATATCGAATCACTCATAAACTCCACACAGCATATCATCCTCAAAGTGCTGGATTGGTTGACAGAAAGAATGGCACAATTAAACAATTATTGGCCAAAGCTGTAGCAGAAACAGGAAAACCATGGACTCGATGTTTGGACATGGTGCGACTGGTAATTAATACCACCGAAAGTGCAACCACAGGGGTGACTCCATTTGAGTGTGTTTTCCACAAACCATATGTTCTTCCTATATTGACAGCACCGTTGCCAAAAGAAACAGATGAGAATGATGATATTGTAGATTATTTGAGATAAGCAAGTCAAAAGAAGGAGCAAATTGAATCTGCCAAAGCTCTCTCTCTTCCACAGGAATCTGATCAGCGACAGAAAATCGAGATTGGGGACCTGATATTCCTGAAAGCTGTCCAACGGGCCAGGTGGTCTGAACCGAGGTGGATAGGACCTTTCCGGGTTCTATTGGCTACGCCTACTGCAGTGAGGATAGCGGAGCGCCCTTCTTGGATTTACCTAAGCCACCGTAAATTACTGAGAGCACAAAAGACTGAGCTACGAGAGGCACTCCAGTGCAAAAGTCCAGCTACACAGGGGATATGCACACAAGGTGCATGCAGTGAATAGATACTGCTACCGTTAGCATAATCGTCTCAACGCTGGTGAAGCGACCAATGGGTGGACACCTTCTGGAGGGCCAATAGGGAACTGCTCTCAGAACACTCAGTGCTGCAGGGACGACTCCGTGGCTGCAAGGTATGAGCCACCTCTGGATCACAATGACTATACTCCTGGTCCCGTTCCTGTTGGTGTGGGACCTATGGGAACCCCCACAGTTTCAGCTCGACAGGACAACCAAAGAACTTCCCCATGGATAGGCACTTAATTCCTGGTGGCAGATGGTTGTCACTTGTAGAACAAACATCACGCTACATCAGTTGAGATGCCAAGATAACTTGTCATAAGCTATTCCCCTTACTGGAGGAAACCAAAACATGACTACATGCTCCACGGTAGCACCAAGTAGTAAGGGAACAAGAGTACTGGCTGACTGGTATTGGATCTGTGGGCACAAGACTTACCTCTCCCTCCCACCTGACTGGGGGGGCTTATGTGCATTGGCCCCGTTAACTGATCATACCTTCTTCATGAAGGAGTTCACTCAGCACCCCCACAATAACAGACAAAGGAGAGAACTTCCAGATTACCAGATGGCGGCGGATTTAACAGTAAGCACTGGGGTTCCTTTTAAATACCGCATTTGGGAAGGTGGGGCAAAGTTTGCACAATCTGCCGTTCCTTGGGTAGGGTTAGGTGAGGTGAGGAATCATGTAGAAATCAACAGATATGCCCTATTACAACAGATTAATGCCACTCTCAATATGGCTGAAGGTATCCGGTCAGAGTTGTCTGCTGTTCATGAAACAGTGTTACAGAACAGAATGGTGCTTGACCTGCTTACTGCTTCCCAAGGAGGAGTATGTAAAATAATAGGTGAAACTTGTTGTACCTACATTCCTGATGAGACACACGAAGGAGGAAAGATTGCTGAGGCACTTAGCAATCTTACCAAGTTTAGAGATTATGTAAATTCAATGACTCCTGGAGCCAATCAAGGCTTTGATTTGCAGTCTTGGCTGATACGTGGTGGATGGCAATTATGGTTATATAAGCTTGCATTTATTTTGGGAATGATTCTACTATTTTTCTGTTTGTTTTTCAAGTGTGTATTGCCCTGTGTCAAATCAATGGTAACCAAAATGCTTCATGTAAGACTTATGTATGTTCACACTTTGCTTCAACAAACGTACTCACCCATTCCCACAGCTCCACCAGCAGAAATGGACAATACAACTGTTTAGAAATGTTTGCCTTATTACAGTTCCGATATGATGCTCATACAGAAAATCGAAAGAAGATGTATGAAGTTGATGTGAGAAGAGTTCTGTATTTGGTAACATTTATATGATAAACAGCAGAGAATGTTAAGAAAATGTATAAATGGTAGTTATCACATAAATGTATAAATGGTTAGTTATCATATCAATGTGTTTGAACTTCTTGCAATAAAAGTGTTGAAGCACCAAATGAAGCTGAGTGAGAAAGCACTGAAAAAGAGGAGCACACGTTACAAGTCAGCTTGACCCTAGAGTGTGTGCTGGTGTGTGCATCTGTGAAGCAGGAAGATAACAGACCCCACGTGACAGGAGATGTTCTCCTTTTGGGATGAAAAGTGTATATAGATCTGTGAGCACTGAACTCTCCTTCAGTGCAGATTTGAATGTAACCATTCTCTGTACTCCTTGCTGCAAGTAAACCTTATAAAAGACAGTTTGTTTCTCTTTGTTTGTGTGTTAAGAAACTTGGGCACGAACTAACAGCAATATTACAGTCCTACAGAGAAAAGTTTCTTGACAGAGATGGATGTTCATCAGCGAAGAATTTAGACGTGGTGGTAAATATAAAAAGATATATATTTAAAAATATATATATATAAACATCCAAGCTTATGAATGCCTTGTTTTGACCCTAGTGGATATGATGTTTCAAAATCATCATAATAAATTTGGATTTGCAGTGCATTTTTATATTTTGAATATAATGGGTGATTTTTGAAATATTGTCCATCACAGAAATCTCTGTATAAGCTACTAAAGTCAACAGTTCTGTTAATGTGAGAACACACATCTTCATTCTTGAAAATGAACTCTAATGTTTTTAACAGGGGCACATAAATAAAAGTGTCATTTACTGGTACCTGTTCATATACTCCTGATACTTTGTTTCTCTTTGAATCCTATCTCACTCCTAAGTGAATTTCTAGTGGCTCAACAACTCCCCAGTAGGCACTGCGCTTAACACGCGCTTGTTGACAGCAGCATCATAACTTACACTGAAAACAAAAAGAGAAAACTTAAAGAGTTCATCAAGAGCTGCCAATGAAGTGGTTCCCTGGCAGGGGATGAGCTTCTTGTCTATCACAATGTAGTAAGTGCTGATGGCCTGCTTGCAGGTTCCAGATGCAAGGAGATATGGCTGGTGATATCCCTCCTGGTTTTCGATGTATTCGTCTAGGCTCCTACATGACAGTGGGAGAAGTAATTAAGTAACAAGTTACATTGTATTATTGTCTTTTTCTCTGTGCAATTAAATTGCATACTGTGGCCTAATACATACCTTGTGAAATACAACTAGATGGTCCATAGCCTGAGCTGCACTGATCTTTGGTGTTTTCTTTTTAGTAGGCTGAGGTGGTAGGATATGCAGGAGCAGCAGGAAAGATGCCATATTATTACTATTTTTTTTTATTCTAATCCCAGTTCATTTAACCCAGGTACCTTTTAAAGGGACAGTTCAGATTATTTTAAATGAGGTTGCATGACTTAGTTATGGAGAGTCAGTGTAATAACCACAGAAGATGGAGTTTGGGATACCCCTACTTTTGAAAAGCGGATATGGGCCGGCATGTAAACAACAAATTCAGCAACAAAAAATATTCTACACTTGCACTTGTTTGCTTCTCTAAACTGGGGCCGCATCAACATCTATCTACTGTATAAAAAAATAACTCATACAACCCCACATCAAGTAATCTGAACTATCCGTTTAAGTACTGCATATGGCACAACACACTGGAATCATTTCATTTAGCCTTTAATAGAATAAAATGTCATGTCATAAAAATGTTCCTTACAAAAGGACAGAGACAGGTTAAACTTTATAATCAGCAATAGTGAATCAACATTTTTTGTGTATTAATAAGCATTAGGGGCAGAGCATTATTATTTTGTAGTGGAAAATACATTAATACAAGGTGTGTAATTAAGAAAAAACACAATGCACTTGAACTTACATATCCTTTCCTAGAGAGGGAATCTCTTAATGCAGGGAACAAGGTGACAATTCCCAATGCATATTTCTCTTTAGTGACTCGCTGAGGGATTCTCCTGCAAAGAAAAGGGAAATTGTTCCTAGCTTACATAAACAAGTACTTTCCAAGGCTGAACGCTAACCACATTACTTCAGTAACACAAGTCTTTTAGTGCAGAGTTGACCTCATTACTGTCATTTCTGCTTTTACTCCATCACCATCAAGCAATAACTGCTGTTCTTTCACAAGCGGACATTACTGATGGCAAACTATCACCCTAGAGTTTAATAATCTTGGAGTATGTGAATTGAAACGGAAAATAAAACAGGAGGTGAAATGCCTATACCTAACTTCCCTCCTGTTTTGTCTGCAGGATCTGCTTTATCAGCTAACCAGATTGTTACACTAAATAATGGAGTGACATGGTACAATGCACACTTCTAACAAGGCCAAACTATCTGGCGTGGTTCCAGTGGTGTATTTAGCAATTTTGATTTAAACTAAGCAGCAAACTACGTAGTTGCAGATTTCAATATGATCATCTTGATGACTAACTAACTAACATTCACCATGTTTTCATCCTTGCTGTTAAATTGTTGAATGGCAGTTTAAAACTATAAAAAGAGACACATTAAGTCAGACAGGAAATAATGAAAATTTAGATATAATTTAAATCAAAGGTGTAACTAAAGTTACGCCTTCCCCGGGAGGTGTTCCGGGCATGTCCATCCGGGAGGAGACCCAGGGGAAGACCCAGGACACGCTGGAGTGACTATGTCACCCGGCTGGCCTGGAAACGCCTCGGGATCCTCCCGGAAGAGCTGGAGGAAGTGTCCAGGGAGAGGGAGGTCTGGACGTCCCTGCTTAGACTGCTCCCCCCGCGACCCGGCCCCGGATAAGCGGAAGAAGATGGATGGATGGATGGATGGATTAAATCAAACATCAGAGGATGAACTTACATCACTAGCCGAGGAACTCTGAAAGGGCTCATTATCCATTCTCTGTCGCTTAAATGGTGTTGATGTTTCACTGTCGCTGCTAACACACAGAGAGGACCCTTCCGCTTGGTGAGGACAGTGATGTGGACGGAGCTGATGACACAGATGTGCGTGAATCTCATTGTCTGCATATTTGTGAATCACATCCCCCTCTCTGTTGTTAATGCAATTTCAAAATAAGTAATTACTAAAGTTAAAATTTACCATTGTCATGACTGTCCTTGATAACAAAGCAAATCCCTTCCATTGTGCATAACTCTGCAAACACTGCTTCATCCACCTCAGTGCCGGAATCATCTTCCATTGTAATCTTGTCCTCATGGATGGAGAACTTCTCTCTCACTTAGTGAGGTGGCAAAAGACATCTCATGGCAAATTGTGTAAGTTAAAATATGAAATAACTTTCACTCAGTCTGAGTTATTCATATAACAAAAACAACATTTACTTTCAGAAATGAATTCTTCAATATCAGCATCATGTAATTTGATGTATTTTTTGCGGTTTTGATACTGAACCTTAATAATCATTTTGCCATCTACAACATGAGCCTGTAGATAAAGAGCGGGAAAAGAGGACATTTCTTAGACATCCATTCTATGCTTATTTAAAGTATAAATACCTATCTTTTAATAGCTTAAATAACAAACATATGTTCTCTTTCTGCCTGACAGATCTGGAACTTAAAATACTGCTCCTCACATTCCTGTTTGTAGCCTGTTAAACAAATGCACAGTAAGACAGAATGATCCCACACAGAATGAATGTTATGTCAGCTTCCATGTTAGAGCATATATTACGTTTTATTGAACAGTAATTAAAATGTGCCAAAGCCTAGCTATAGGAACAAGTTTTTACAGCTCACTTCAGAAGGAACCTATTCAGTTTAATGTTACTCACCTGCAGGCTGAGATGTTTGAAGACGCTAAATATACTGGTAATTACTGTAAATTCAGAGAAAATGTCAAATTTGTTTACATATTTACAGGAGGCACAGTCAAAAGACAACAATGAATGTTAGCGTTTGTGTGGTCATATTTAAAACTCTACAAGTTTTAAAGTAAAACTTGTTAAAGCGTAAAAAAAGTTAAAGCAAATACTCCAACATAGTTTACTCTAATTAACTGTGACAAGCTTTACGGTAATGTTCATGACCAGAAAGCGTGCCGTTTTTCATACACCGAGACGGGACCGTAACATAACTCTGGTTAAAAACAGTTAAAACCGCTGTCTACTTAACAGCGTTAAGTTAGTAAGGACCTTAGTTTAACGGCGTTTACTTAGTCACCGTTTACTTTTACACCAGCTCAGTTAATAACCGCAGCACCTCAACTGCAGTGTTGTATCTTTGCGACTGGCAGCGGTGCTTTGCCAGTGCTTTGCCGCAGCACCCCAACTGCTGCATGGTATCTTTGCGCCTGGCAGCGGTTTAGTTCCAGATCTAAATTGGTTTAGTAAATCCCTTCGTGTTAATTTGCATTGATATTTGTACTCGACGTGAAAGTACAGATCACAAGAAATAATTATAAAAATCTTGAGTAATTTGATACACTTTTGCAACGACATGATAGCTAGACCACCAGTTACAGCAACTATGCTAAGCTAATGCTAACGGGTGGGGTCTTCAGATTAGGACAAGAAGTTTACTGTCAGTAAATTCAGAAAGAATTCATCGGCAAAAACCCAGTTTAATACAATTTAATAAAAATATCGACATGACAAACAATTAAGTACCATTTTAAGCACCACTCTCTCCGTCTCATGCTCTGTGCAAGTGAAAGAAAATGGCTGCTGTCAAATTCCTTAACGAGGTATTTGTCAAAGTACCCGGATGTTGAAAGTATCACTTGATGGTTTTAAATACCTTTGACTCTGTGATTTTACACCAACACTCTTATGTTTTCTCACCAGTGGAGAGTTGATTGTGCCAGAATCAACACCAGTACCTCAACGCTTTACTCTGAAACTGCCTAACACCAGAATTTTAACACCGGCAAATTTGCTGTGTATCAGGGTCAACAGCTGCGGTACACCAGGCTTCCACAAGGCTTTGCGCTGTCTCCCGGAATTTTTAACCAGGTACTCAAACATGTCCTTACCGACTGCACCTTACCCAAAAAAGTTACCCTTGTTCACTACATAGATGACCACCACCCCACTGAGAGAGCTAGTAAAAGCTTAGGGGGTTCGAGAACTATCGGCCACATTGCAATGGACACAGCAGGTGGGAGAAGCTTTTATAGCACTGAAACAAGCTCTGTCTGCAGCAGCTGAACTGATTATAGCTTACCGTTTCATCTTGTTGTCTCTGGTACAGAACTCTGTACCAACGGCGTTCTGTTCCAGAGAAAAGGGGGAGACCAAAAGGTGCTAATGTACATAAGTGAAATGCATGATAGCCTGGAAAAACGACAACCACAATGCACACTGCATGCCACAGGAATAGCCAAGCCAATCCAAAAAACGGCACATATAGTCATGGGACACATGCTACAGATCTTGACCACACACAGCATGGTAGCATATGTAAACTTGCAAACATTCGCCCTGACAGCACTAAGACAGAGACGTCTGAGCAAGGTTTTGGAAGCACTAAATTTGGTCTTTACACATGAAGGAATAAACATGGCAGAACAGGAGGAACAGGAAAAGGTCTGGCCAGACCTACAAACACACTCAAGAGCCAGCGCCAGAGATCTGTATACAGCTGGATGCCGTTATAGCCTACGCTGTGGTAGAAAAAGAAAATGGGCAGTGGATTACGCGGCGAGCAGGACTGCTGCAAGAATCCCAATCTGCACAAAAAGCAGAGCTGCTGGCAGACATAGCAGCACTAAAGGAAGGAGAAGGGCAGGATGTAAACATTTACACTGACTCTGCCTATGTAGCAGGAGCAGTGCATGTGGAACTACCACAGTGGCTCAGGGCAGGGTTCCTGACAGCAACAAGCAAACCCATCAAACACGAGAAAGAGATGAGAGAACTGGCAGGAGCTCTGGCCTTTCCCATAACGGTGGCAGTGATAAAATGCAAAGGACATGAAAAAAGTGACTCCCCCACAAAAAGCGATAACGACGCAGCAGACAAAGCAGCAAAAGAGTTAGCAGGATATGAGGTCGGCTCAATCCTCATGGGTGCAGGAGTAGAACCAGACCCAGATATGAGCAGACTAGTAGAGGCACAAGAATTGGCATCACCACAAGAAAAAACACTCTGGAAGGCCAGAGGAGCTAAAAGTGTACAGGGACTCTGGCCACCAGGCATGAGAGGGATAGCTATGGAAGAAGCACACGGAGTGGGGCACGGAGGGGTAGCACAAATTAAATGAAAAATGAAATGAAAAATTTGGAAAATTGGTGGCATCCATTTCTAAAAGACATGGTTAAACATTATGTAAACACGTGTTAAGAGTGTATAAGGTACAACGCCAGACCAACAGTGAAGCCCCACCCTGGGTGCTATCCTCTAGAAACGAAACCAGGGAAGGAAATAGTTATCAATTACACAGACATGGTTTTGCCAGTGAGAGGGTATCGATATCTATTGATATGTGTAGATGCGTACTCTGGATGGCCTGAGGCATGGCCTACAAGAGGAGAGGACAGTAAATCTGTAATCAAGTTCCTGGTAAACCAATATATTCCAAGACACGGGCTCCCAGAGAAAATCAGGTCAGACAACGGGACCCATTTCAAAAATCAGGACTTGCAGCACGTTGAAGGCATGCTAGGGCTAGAACATAGTTTTGGAACAGTCTACCACCCACAATCACAAGGGAAGGTGGAGAGAATGAACCAAACAGTCAAAACAAAATTGGCAAAAATCTGTGCACAGACAAAATTGTCTTGGTTGGACGCACTACCATTAGCCTTAATGTCTATAAGGTGTTCAATCAATCACTCGACTTAAAATTTGAGACCTCGCGGCTTTGGTCGTGTCGGTCGGGCATGCCGGGGGTTAAAGCCCCGTCGACAACCAGGAAGAGCCTTCAGATGAAAGACTTGTTAAGAAAGTCTGCCGCTTCACCCGCCTCTATAATACAGCCCTGACTGAGTACAAAGACGGTTTCCACTGTGCACTGTGTCACCTGTGTCTCACAGACACACACATTACTAGGACAACACAATGCTAGGATCAGAGTTGTTTACATCTCGTTCTTCTTCGTGTACTCCGGGGGCAGGACAGGCCTGTGTATAGATTGGTACACCTCCTTTGTGGTGGCCAAGAACATTACAGAGCTCAGAAGAATGGTTGCAGAAGTATGGTCAAAGCAGGGCGCGCGGGAAGCCGCGAGCTGAGCCGCGAGCCGTGTGGTCGCAGAAGATTGTGCCAGCTTTAAAAGAGGCAGAATAATACTCAGGTGGTGATTTATTGGGGTAAGGTAGTCCACCCTTCCCCTAACGGAACAGCCCGGGAGGAGGTGAAAAAGCGCTCCTCTCCTACAAGTAGCGTGCCAAGCTACCCACAAAAGAAGAGTAGAAGAACAAAGAAGAGACAGGCATTCGCATGATATAACTAAGGCTTTGTGTTGATCCCTTAGTAGAGATCAAAAGGGGGAATTGTGGGAGTAATGACCTGAATAACGATACAGAACCACAATCATTGTCAATGTATAATTATGATAACTGCTTCACCTCACACCAACAGTACAGGATGTACCAAAACAACATACCAGAATTGCAGAATTGACAGAATGACGGAACCATATAAGGAATTGTTGATTATAAGTGAAAGTGCATATGCAAGTGTTGTGGAAAAATTCCTCATATGTCTGGGAAAATCAAAAAGCAAGACTGGATCAGGTACCAAGCGTTTATTCTCTGCAGAGAAGGAAGACAGCACACTCTGACCACTGCCAGTGGATCAGAGGACTGCTTCCTTGAAGGACAGGTCACAATGCATTTTATCCTGACCTCCAGGAACCATTTGGTCACAATAAACAAATTGTCAGAAGCTGAGCAAAACTTTACAACCGGTGTCTTGTGAGCAGGACTCTTCCATAGGCATAACAATGAAGGTGTTAACAGCAGGGAGTGATTTTACAGTGAAGTTCTTGAGTCTTTGATGACTGCAGCACACAGAGTTTAGGCTACAACTGAATGAATATGGCCATTAATCAAATGTTCGTAGATGCCTGCAAAATTTCCACCACACAAGCTAAAAACCTGAATAACAGGAAACAGACCTGCATCTGTCTGTAGAAAATCAGGAAACGCACCCACGGATGAGTGGGACATATCACACCCCTCTTCAGCATGTAAATAACTATGCAGATAACAAGAAGTCAGATCTCTTGAGGAGTGCTTCATTGCATGTACTCTGGGATCTCCGCTTTGCAAATCGAATAAAGGAAGTGTTTTACTCCAGACACAGTCTCCCTTGTCGTCTCTGCTCCATCAACCAACTTGGGGAAGCGGACAAGAGGTTCTGGCTTCAACAGGCTCCAACTTAAGGATACGCTGCAAGTGACACATTCTCTTAGGAGAAGTAGAAAAAAAAGAGTCCCTGTGTAATTTTGTGTTGCGTTATAGTTGTAAAGCACATTTAGAATGAGACAGTAATTGCAGCCATTAGATTGCAGATTGTCAGTCCACAACAGGGAAAGGACTGATCACAGCTTGGTTTCAGATAAGTGTGTCTTACCTTTTGCTACTTTTGTCATTCTCTTTCTCACTGCTTTTGCTCCTATGTCACTTCTCAGCAGATCAACTCAGAAAACCAGAATCAAATGAAACATTCCACAGGGAACATCTATCCCTCACAGACGCAATCATGCTAAATGTGTCTATTTGCATCACCCAATTATTCCAAAAGGGGGACTTTGAGAGTAAAGCGGGAGGAGGGTATCCATCTCTCTTGTAGTTGACAGTCCCCATTAAAACACCAGGTGTGTTCAGGACTGAGCCACCACGAGATGGCTGCAACTTGTTTCTCACACTGTTGTGACAGCTAATGCAAATAGCATGACTTTACCCTTGGAGAGAGACAAAAAGTGGCAGAGTGGAAAAATGCATACAGTGAGAGTGTCAAAAAAATGGAGAAGAAAAAGACCAGTCACTGGCAAAGCAAAATGAAGAGAAAAAACACTCCTCCCTTCTTTGGTCTCTTTAAATGACTTTTCCCTCCTTGGCTCTGCCATCAAAATACTATATCAATAATTGCTGACGAAAAAATTAAACAAGTAAAACAATGAGCTGTCCCTGGGGGGTGCCCAACCCCTCAAAATTAGTCTGTGCATTTTAGAGGAAGGCCGCTTCCTCTTCCCTCCCCCTTGCGGCTCCCTCCATCCACTTCCATTGGATCAGTGACACATTCTTGGGTATGATAGCACTGACCTGAGTTTGAATTTAGAGTGTTCATTAATAGAATATGATGCCATATGCTCACTGTCTTATTGTAATGTCTCACACTGGTTTAAAAAATTGTAGTTAGTGCTGCTATAATGAAGGAACTGGAGGGATAATGCTAACTGTGGTGTTAGACAGAAATTTGCATTTTATCTGCTGAGCCACTGCCTCTGCAAGTGAACACTGGTACAAGCACTAAAAATCACTCTTAGATATCTTTGAGTTTATTTCAGCCTCCACCCTTGTCTTTAATATCAGAGTTTAGACATCTCTGAAGCATCCATTTAGTTTGAACATATTCAGAGAAAGACCAAGCTTTACACTGTAGATGCTTGAGGATGGTTGGATTTTGGCTTTTGTCTTCATTAACCTCATAGCTATTTATATGTGACATAACATGGATGCTTTCAGACACTGAAAATATGTCATACAACATTGATAGAAGACAGCAAAGACGAAAAATTCCTAGAACAGGGAGGGGAAAAAATAGGGAAAAGGAAAATATATATGTTATTGTATGAAATAATTACACCAAAAGAATAAAAGTAAGAATTGTAGAAGACGTACATTAATTATTCAGAAAAATACATTTCTTATTTTCTTATTTGTATACTCACTGTTCAGTGAATGGTGAAGTTCCTTTGCACCTTTGGGTCCACTACTGACATTGTGCTAATGGAATGGAGGGTCTTCCACATGACCATGGTGACAAGCATCCCAGTTATATATCAACTTCTGTTGTTCTTTGCTGTGATTACTTTTGTAAAGCCAGCCAAACACAGCCTACAACAGGTACATATATGTTGGGATACAGTAGGGGGAAAAAAGAAGAAAAGCTTTGGAATTTGACACATTACTTGATAACACAATTACTTTCACAAACATAATTATAATCACAATTCGATTCTGCTTGGCAGCAGTAATGTCCTGCCATACAGAAAGCTTAACTCCCAACACTTACTCTCATGTGACACCACCATGTCCCACCAGCACTAATTTTCATTCATAATGATCTTCATGGGTGGCACTGAAGGATGAAAATTTGAGTGGCTTCTTCTTTGGCGCTGTCCCAGCACTTTCAGCCCTGATGTGCTGTCATAATTAGGCTGTCTGTGCTAAATGCCTATTGTGTGAATTTGAAGAGAACCTGCCAACAAAAGCAGAAGAATGAAGGAATTTTCCCACACCAGGCAGTAAGCGCTTGCATACAATGTGGGTTATGCTGAAGATGTATCCTTATAGAAGGCATATTTCTGGGAGCTATGTATGGATTGAGACAATGGCACATGACACCATGTGTTGAAAATGAGATTATGGAGTGGCATTAAGCAATTTCACATATATTGAATAACTTTTAGATCAATTATCTTATCTTATGGTGTCTTACATCTACACCAATGAGAATAGCACCAAAATGCAAAATACTTAATGGATAATAGGTAATAGATTTACTAAAAGCTGAACTTTTAGGTTACATGTCTAACAACATATCTTGAGAGATTTTAGCTAAGCTACAGTACTACGATGAAGAAGTCTGAAAGTTTGTATTTTATAAAAGCAGTGAGCAGATAAGCAGTCCAGGCACAAGCCTTACCAATCAAGCTGATAACACGTGCGCAAAAGTCATCTGCCTGAGTTGTTGCCTCACTTGCTTGATAGTTAACTGAACTGACCTGCTAATTTGCAATAGGCAAAGAAAGCCTAGTTACTTCACTGACCCATTTTATATGCATTTACAACCAGAACTGCAAGCAGTTATGATGAGGGCAAAGCCTCCCCATTTGATTGACCACCTTCAACATAAGAAAACTTTTTTGCAACATAAGAAAGCTTTTCATAGTAAAGCTATTGAGGGGATGGTCGTACAATATGAATTTGATAGAGTTTTTTTTCCATTGTTCGGAAAATTTCTTGTGTATCTACACAAAAAACCTCAAAGAGGAGCAGTTCTCTTAAAAATTCAAGGTGGTTCTATTTTGCCCTGCCCTATAGATGACAACCCTAACAAATGAAATGAATCTGTTCATGAACTGCATATTCTTATCCTGCATAGGATATTAGTTTATTAAAGCTGGTGGAATATGCAACGCCACTATCAGATGTAGGAGCTGGCCATTCTTGACCTTTGTATCAAATTTCATGAAGATAAGAGTTTGTTAAAGCCATTAAAGGGCCAACAAGTGTTGATTTTTTGTAATAAGCCACAATCACATTGACTAATCATCACCAACTCCCATTTATGGCCCCAAGTACAGCCCTACATCACACTGACCAGATAGGATACAAATTGGTGTCACATATTAACAGATATAATTCTTTTTATCTTCGTACTTTTGCTCCCTAAAGGATGATATGGGCCTAATGCAGCTCATAGCCTCACAGTTGTATGTGTCAGGATCTGTGTTTTTCTCCTTCCCTCCAGCTCTGTGCAAGCTGTCTGGCTCAGCCAATCAGGGGGCTGATGGGGCTCTAATCGTCTGGCAGCTGGTTCGATCAGCCAGATATTTATACTCACCTTTGTTGAGAGACAGTTGCCAGATCGTCTCTTTGTTTCGAGTGACCTTCCAGCTCTTCGTTCAACCTCTTGCTCCAGCTTCTTGTCTTTGTTCTAGATTTTTTTTAGTCTCTGTTCCTGCTTTTGCTTCAGTCTCAGCTTCTGTTTCTTTGTTAGTTTCTTGTGGGTTGACTGCCCATTCAGTCAAGTTTCTGTTTGCTGAGTCTTTTTCTTGCCATTTCTTAGTTTCTCATCCTGGGTTGGCTTCCCCTCCAGCCACTTTATTTTCCAGTTTTCTCTAGTTATTTTTCTGGGTTGGCTCCTGCTTCAGCCACTCAGTAACTCAGTGACTCAGTAACTGGACTTTGTTGGTTTTTGAGTCTCCTGATTTGTGACAGTATACCAAGCAAATACTTAAAGATGGGTGTTTATATCATTAACTCTGACAAAGATATGCAACAGTTTGCATTCCTATAGCTTGCTAGCTTCTTTTCATGACTTTATATCTGCTCAAGCTGAAGAGCATATGTGCTAAGTGTCAAGCAGTTCGGACTAAATCCCAAAGCGAAGTGTAAAAAAGTTTCCCAGTTTTCACCATTTTGTACACAAAAATGTAGGTGGAAATGGCCTAGCTCAAGTCACTCAGCTCTATTCAGTGAATCGAGGGATGTAAGGTTTTTCAATGTGCAATATACAGTACAGTGTGAAACCTTGAGGCTTAATGTGTTGGCCTCGGTTATAGAGCCCCCCTTTAGGCATGTATATGCATATATATATATGTATTTTTTGTGTTCTGGACCATCCCTCCAGATTGCATAGTGGTTTCCCTGCAGTACCACTTTTATCAATAGAAAATACAAGGAGAGGACTAGACCTGCAACCAGTTATAACAGGGGCCAAGCTTCTCCTTGTCCTCCCATGCCTGTTTTGACCAGCCATGACCACTTTCAACATAAGGAAAGCTTTTCATCACAAAGCCATTAAGATAATTGTCATGCGATATAAAGTTGATAGGATTAAGTCTCTCAGCAAAAGTTCACTCTTGAAGTTAAAATAAAAACTACTATTTGGTTCTGACCATTGGTGCAAGATACTTTTTTTCTGTCTGGACAATTTACACAATTATACATTTTCATTTTCCTCCCCAAAAATAACCTTTATGTGGATGCATTTTTGAATATTTCAGGATGGTGCTCTTATACCATTTTGCCCTACAAAGGGGCTATGCTACCGTCAAATGTAAGAGCTGGCCATTTTTGACCTGTGATTCACAGCACCTGTTATGTTTATGTCATGTTCATCAACATGGGTCTGAATGCTGACGTGCCAAAATTTGTCTTAGAAAAGCTTTTCAGTGTAGACCAAATCATGGGATAAATTCCGCTTATTAGCTGCGCATGACACTTAAATGTTCAATAAGTTAGCCTTTGCCGTTTTATTGAATGGTCTCTGGCCCAGTGTAAAGCTGCGTTCACACCAAAAAGCCACAAACGCGATTTTGCGCAAATGGTGTCACCTGACTGTTGATTTGAAAATCGCACCATTTGCACTGGAACTCGAGACGCTCTTGATGCTTGTAGAGCTGTAAAACTCGGATCCGTTTAAGGATTCGGCTCCCTCTGAGTCACTCACTGAACTGATCCGGATCTTGAGTCACCTCAGTCAGTATTGCTAAACAGAAAGTAAAGTGCCTTGTGATTGGAATGAATCACTTTAAAATAAAACTAAGGTTCAAAACAAGAGAAATGTTTATTTAAACACACCAAAATTAACACAAAACTGGCATAACAGCAAAAGGGCAAAATGCACAACCAAGAATAAGTACACAAAATATTATTAATTATTAATGTTCCTGGATCACCACAAAATGTAATCTGTCCAACAACACTACGTTATCCGAAAATTGCTTTCAAAGCATGCAGTAGGCTACTTTCCGAGCATTTCGAGCACAGACAAAAACATTAACATCACATGATGTCTTCTGTGGATGAAATAAAATCTTCCATGGATAGGCACATATAAAACAAATTTGTGGAACTTATGTACGTGCATGCACTGCGGCTGGTGTAATCCCCTCTCCTTACAGATCCGGGTGTGTTTAACCGGTTGATCCACTCATTAATGTCCGTTAGCGGTTCAGGACTCACCACTCGCCGGATCCGTAAGGATCCAGGTTACTGTCAGTTAGTGGTTCAGGATTCACCACTCGCCGGATCCGTAAGGATCCAGGTTACTGTCGGTTAGAGGTCCAGGACTCACCACTCACGACTCATCGGATCCATAAAGATCCGGGTTAATGCACCCGGATCTGAAACAGACTCAGGTGTGTTCAACCGGTGGATCCACTCATTACTGTCGGTTAGGACAGGCGGATCCAGTTCAAAGGAGACTTCAGATTCATGAGCCATGAGTCATTTAAAGGATCCGGGTGATTAACACGGATGAGTCCTGTGCCGCCCAGCACTGGCTTGAAAGCTCCGCCCTCTCTCATTTCACATCGATCATGGTGTACACAACCATCATTGCAGTGCATAACTTATGACATCCCCCGGTAATGCGCTGAATTGGGAGAGTTTCATGGTCTTCTCCAGGAGCTCTGCCTGGATGACGACTACTTCCAGCGGTACCTCAGGCTGTCTGTTGTCCAGTTGAGGACCTGTTAACTCGGGTCGGTGCCAGTATCTCCCGCCTGGACCCCAGCTACAGGCTCAGCTGCCTAGCGCCTGACTATCTGTCTGAGGTGATTCACTGCTTCATAATATGTCTGCTAATTATTGCAAAACTAACATAAAAATTTGAGTACAATGACATTGCTAACTTAGCTGATTGCATAGGTGCTTGTGCAGGGTTCCCACGCGTCCTAGGAAACCTGGAAAATTATTGAACAATTTTTCAGTCATGGAAAACATGGAAAATGAGAAAAAAAAGATCAAATGTTTTGGAAATTCTTTAAGTTGTCCTGGAAATGTATTTGTCCTCCCCCTGCCCTGTGAGTGAATGCAAACGGGTCAAAAGACGTGCACATGCATGTCTGCTATCTCCTTATCTTTTTGGCAACATAGAAGAATATCTTTATTGTCATTGTCACCCGTACAACGAAATTAAAAGTGCCATCCAGTCAGTGCAAGATTCAACAAGTGCAAGATTTAACGAAGTGCAAAATTTGACAAATACATCAACAACAACAGCAGCAACAACAACACCACTAGGGCAGCAGCCTGAAACAGTGACCTGAGTTCAAGAACACACAGGCATCATACCCACATACAGACATCACACCCACACAGTACCAGATGCTTCATTCACATAGTACATATAGCAGACATCATGTAAAACAGATTTACTGTATGAATGTTTCTCAGAGTATCCTAGTTTCAGCAGCATTTAAACAGGTGATTGCAGTGCGGTAGAAACTGTGCATAAATCTATTTGTCCTTGCCCTGAATGTTCTGTACCGCTTTCCTGAGGGCAACAGTTCAAACAGGGGGTGGCCAGGGTGTGAGGTGTCTTTTATGATATTTTGGGCTTTTTTTCAAACACCGCAAGCGGTGAAGTTCTTCCAGTGTGGGGAGGGGGCAGCCAACAATCTTTTGGGCGGTCTTGATGTCCCCCTGGAGTGCTTTCCTCTGAGTTGCTGTGCTGCTAGCGTACCACATACATATACAGTATGTCAGTATACTTTCTATGGTGGTTCTGTAGAAATAGACCAGCAGCCTTTGTATGATGTTGCTCTTTCTGAGTGTTACTTTTTCAGCAGCTCAGAGGTGTTTATACTCTGGGTCAGGTTGTCCTCGATGCTGACTCCCAGGAAGCGAAAGTTCGTTACTCTCTCCACGCTTTGCCCGCTGATGTTAAGTGGAGTGATCTCAGCCTTTTTTTTCTATAGTCAATTATGAGTTCTTTTGTCTTTGAGGTGTTCAGGAGAAGGTTGTTGGCCACACACCATGACACCAGCTGCTCTACCTCGTCTCTGTAGGCAGACTCGTCACCCCCAGATATGAGCCCCACCACTGTGGTGTCGTCTGCAAACTTAATGATGGTGTTGCTCTGATGGACAGGGGAGCAGTCATGTGTGTACAGGGAGTAGAGCAGTGGGCTGAGCACACAGCCCTGGGGAGAGCCAGTGCTGAGGCTCAGGGCTGGGGATGTGTGGTGGCCAAGTGGGAACCCTGATGCCTTTGGATACATGTATTGTGATGTCCATCATGGACAATGATCAGCACCCTCTCCATCACACAGTAGAAAGACAGTGGCAACTTCGCTGTGGTAGGGACAGATATAGGAACTCTTTCCTGCCACATGCCATCACACTGTACAACAACAGCTACAAACTGTGTACATAATAGTCACTACTCACCTTATGTTTGCAAACCAAATTTCCTGCTCCATCATCTCAAATCCTGGCAGCCATTTTATTTATTTAGATTACAATTTATGTATACCTGGCATCCATTTAAATTACATTTTACTTATTTATTTTTATATTGCTATTGTAACAAGAGCCACCCAAATAAAAGTATAGTTATGTTCCTGTAATATAACTACAATTTATGTATGTAAGCATGTACCCGTTACTATGCATGTAACATTTTTCATCATACTGACCTACCTGATATTACACCATCAAACATTTTCTTTACTGTAAATATCAGTTATTCTTATATTGCTATTGTAACATGTCTCTGTTTGTGCTATGAGTGACTGAGTGAGGTGGAGCCACTGCCAGGCCTGGGAAGAGTTGAAGCAAACAACTCTGCTGGAGAGGCCATCAGGGTCCGGGAGACCTTCACAGCTTTCTTCTCTGCAGAGGGAGCGGTTCCATGGCAGCACAGCACATAGTGCACAAGCAATCCACAAAAGGCTCTTTTAAGAGCCACCCAAATAAAAGTATAGTTATGTTCCTGTAATATAACTACAATTTATGTATGTAAGCATGTACCCGTTATTATGTATGTATCATTTTTCATCATACTGACCTACCTGATATTACACCATCAAGCATTTTCTTTACTGTAAATATCAGTTAGAAAGCAGTCAGTCTACACATACACTTAAAAGAATGTATGTGAAAGAATGAGAAGGAGAAATAGTCGTTAATATGAAATATTTGTTTATACAAAAATGAATGCAAACATAATGACAATATAAACTATAGGATATAAACCATTATATTATATGTTATGTATTACAATAATATATAATTAGAATAGTATATATTATGATGATAATGTATAGCATAATACAATACAATATAGTATATGTATGAAAATAATACATACAGAACAAAAAGCACTCAAACTACAAAAAATAAAATCAGCCTGGCTCATTCCCAGCAGAGGCTGTCACCCTAGACTGTCCAAATGTTACTCATATCGACTTATCAATTTATGATATATGGCAGCCTATGGAAGGAAGGAGCCAGACTCACAAGAAATGTCTGTTCTTCCCAGGCGGTGGTGGACATGCCTGGGGAACAGGTGGCTCCTGCAGCCTCTGGATGAGGAGCTCTTCAATCAGTTTCTCTTATCAGCAATATCTTGTTAGATTCTTTCGTATGTTGTTCTTAAGAAGTTCCTTAAGAAAACCTTTGTCAGATTCATCAATGCGTTCATAAGCTTCAGAATTGTCCACAACTGTGTTCCTACTTAATGAATGCCATTTCTACTTAAGTTGAGAGGGCATGCCAGTTGAGTCCAATTAACATAGGATTAGCATAGGTAACCGCCCTATCAATGCCCATAAAAGGGCCTGTTAAAGAAACTGCAAGGCTATGTGGACATGAGTAAGTAAACAGCAACAAGCAAACAGCAACGAAACAGAGCACACAGCAACAAAATGCTTCAAGCAAAGCAGAGATCAGATGGAGCACAGCAGGTGAAGAGAAAAAAAAAAACTTAAAGAGAGAAAATTTAAACTTAAATTTAAATTGAACTTAAACTTAAATTATATTCAGAAGCCTTAGTTCAAGCTATACCAGCACAAACAAAAAGAATCATGGGAGGCTATCACACGTGCAGTGAACACAGTGTCAGGAGAAGGAAAAAGCAATGGTTTGATCTGAAATCTGAAACAAAAGAAAAATTATAAAATTCCGACGGGAGATGCAATGGACAGGAGGCGAAACAGCAGACACCAACCTGTCTGAGCTTGACCAGCGCATTGGGGCTATCATTGGGGAGTTTCCAATTCACTTGATTAATGTTAAATCATTGGCACATTTTATTAATTAAAAAAATAAAAATTATCCATACATTTCCAAAAATATGAAACATGAAAATAATAAATATGACTGAATTATCACTGTAATATTAATTTTTGTTGAATTGTACAAGAGAAGAAAACACAACCATGCCAACATATCAGCACGGAAATGTGCGTAAATATTCGTTCTTACCTTAGAATAAATTCCTAGATAAGAAGAAAGTCATCAATGTCACAATCCTCGTAAAGTGGGACATAAGAACAAATTTGTTCGTAAGAACGATTTATGAATGAGGTTTTGCGAGCCACGCGGCCAAGCAGCGTGACCAAACCACTGCCACACGGCCAAAGCTGCGGAAGCTTGTGCTGGCCTTTAGGCCAAGGGTGGAGCTTCAAGAGGATTTTTTGCGCCCCTCCGTATGTTCTATGAACCCACCAAGTTTTAAGCATTTCGGCGAAACTCAGAAGTGGGGCTCGCCATTTGAACTTTTCAAGGTGGTGCTATTGCACAATTTTGCCCAGTGTATTTTGAACAAATTTAGAATTTGACATTTTTCACCCAACCCGATGTGCATGCCAAAAATGATGTGTTTTCAAGCATGTTCAGGCCCCTAAGAAAAGCGACTACTTTTTCCTGAGAACAATAATAATATTTAATTATTTATTACAGTCTCACTTAGTAAAACACTGCAATGAAAATGAAATATTGTGCCTGGTTTAGGAAAAATCATGATCATATTGAGTCACCGTGGAGTTTCATTTGCCTCTCACATGGCCACTAAATGGAGTTGATCAGGTTCATGGAGTTGATCAGGTTCAGGGATGGAGGGATGGAGGGATGGATGGATGGATGGATGGATGGATGGATGGATAGTAGGGCTTAATGATTGTGTTTTTGAAAATATCATGATATGATAAAACAATTTTATAATCGCAAAGGCAGTGATTTGATTGGTCCCATGATCTGGTGACGTGACATGCCCATGAAGAGGGTGTGACCAATTACATGCTGTGGGTTTTTTTTTTCGGTTCAGCGTGAGTGTTAAAGAAGTGCACAAGTTAGAAATGTTGAAGAGATCTGTTTACTTTATTGTTATTTGTGCTTTGAATAAATCTGTTGCTTGTGATGAAAGACTGATTCATTAAGAATTAATAATAATTCATTCATTCATTAATAAATGAGGCCCTTGAAAATCATTCAGCCCTTGTAGATAGATAGATAGATAGATAGATAGATAGATAGATAGATAGATAGATAGATAGATAGATAGATAGATAGATAGATAGATAGATAGATAGATAGATAGATAGATAGATAGATAGATAGATAGATAGATAGATAGATAGATAGATAGATAGATAGATAGATAGATAGATAGATAGATAGATAGATAGATAGACTCAATTTTCAACTTTCAACTCAACTTGCCATTTCATAACAGCTGACAGGGAAAAAAAGGGGAGAAACCTCAGGGTGAGAGACAAAGGAGGGGATCCTCACCCAGGACGGATAGGCGGGCACAAGCAAAATCTAAGCGACTGACAGCAGACAGATAATTGAGCTTTTTGAGCTAGTTAGCTTCTCTGATCAGGACAGAAAGGAGAAAAAACACGGGAAACATAAATCCATGACAACTTTTGACAGTCTGTCAATGTTTGTGGATGCTCTGCACATAAATACACTCGACAGTTTTGCTAGAGGCTAACAGCAATTTCTTGAACAAACTGCTAGCTAGCTAGGCTAAAGCTCATACACGTTCTACTCTGTGCATGCATAAGAGTGGACTTTTGACTTGAAATGTACGTTTCCAGTAGTGTAAGATCAATAATGACCAATAGAATCTTAGATATATTACATATATAAAATCTATACAACAGTGTTGGAAAAAACAGTGTTTTTAAAGGATCCAAGCATCCTTTATCGTAGCCATAGACTGTATATAAAGATGGACGCAGTCTTCCGGTACGGAAAATGAGGCCAACGCAAAAGTGACTTTTCCTGCAATACCATGGTGATCTGCTAGGCCTGACTCCAAAAAACAGTTTCTCCAATACACACCCAGTCAAAAAACGTCACTTTCAGTCATGAAATACTTTTTCAATAAATTTTTTTCACATCCCATAGCGGTTTCAACAGCTAAAGTTTCACGTGCCCGTGTGTAATATGGCGGTGGATTTGAATATAATTGTTATGGTTTGGTTTGTTTATTTTGTTGTTGTACTTTTCTTTGTGTTCTCCTTGTTTTCTCCCTGGTTTTGTTCCCCTGCAGAGCTTGTGTGTGGCAGGGGGTGTGGCTGGCTCCTTCTACTGACAGAAGAGGCACACCTGTGCTCAGCCCATTACCTCCTCCTTATTAGCCTGGTTCTGCTCACTGCCAGAAGACTCCGTGCTGTGTCCATGCATGCTGTCCTCCTGTGTCCCCTGATTCTCCAGTGTTTCTCTGCTGAAGACTACCACCAGCCAGCCAGCTCCTTGCCACCTCAACCTGCTTCTTTGTTTTTTGGCTTTTTGTGATTGAGCAATTAAAGACCCTTTTGCTCTCAACTCTCTGTTGTTGGTCTCTGCTTTGGGGTCCGATTCAACACGTAACAATAATTCCATCATTGATTAGATATTAGGTCTTAAAATAACTGAATAATTAGCGCCGTGCCTATTTGATTGACATGTCTGACCAAGAGTGATTGACAGGTGATTCTTGATACTCACAGATTGTATTTTCCGCTGGTCGGAACCGGGTGGAACGGGCATAGAGGCTTTTTTTTTTGTCGTTCTTAAACTTTTTGTTTAATTTTTTGATTGACGATTCCATCATAATAATGGCTTGTTCTTCTGTGAACTGTTCTACCAGACCTTCCAGGGGTTCTATTTTACATTTTTTTCAGTAAGTAAAAGTTAATTATTTATTTATTTTTTATATTAAATTAATATTATCGTTACCAAAAACCAGATTTTACTGGTTCAAGTCCAGTAATTACCAGATAACGAAAACCCAGGTA
Source organism: Karalla daura (assembly GCA_029224185.1). Taxonomy (NCBI): domain Eukaryota; kingdom Metazoa; phylum Chordata; class Actinopteri; order Chaetodontiformes; family Leiognathidae; genus Karalla; species Karalla daura. The sequence continues at coordinate 1,066,253 of CM055198.1, forward strand.
GCTCCTGTCTGTAAGTATATACTGTACATATATACCTTTTTTATGGTATATAAAAGCAACCATTGAAACTTGCAGCTTGTGAAGCTTGAAGCGAGTGACAGTGAGTCAGAGAGTTTTTCCTTGCTAATGGTACCTGGCCATACCGGGATCAGTCACTTACAGTCTGTCTACAGTATATGGCCAGGTCGGTAACTGCTGTAACAGCAGACTCGAGGCACTCCTCGAGTAATCAATAGACTTGTTTTTTGATATGTTTTTCATGTATTTACAATACGTGTCACTATTACAGAAGCATTGTATATAGAGTGATGAGAGTTTGACGCTTGCTGTCTTCAATCCGTCTATGTATAAAAGGTTCATTCAAAGTAACTTGCACAGATATAGACCTGCTGGTAATATAATTCCTTTTTTTTGCTCAAACCTGTACCCAGACCAGTTTATGTATACTGTATACCAGTCTATGGTAATTACCAGTATTAATTATCATTTATTAGTTCTTAACACTGTGATAAGTAATGTTTGTAATCAAGGGGTGTATGACACCATTTTGTTCATGCTATATTTTGTGTTTTGTCCTTGTGATATGTTGTAAATACAGATTAAGGTACAATATTTACATTTATGTTTACATGTGCGTCAAAATCTGCACTGCCCCTTAGTAAAATAACTACATTTTATAAATGAACTACTCATTTTTGATAAGATACTATACTGTCATGCATATTATGTGGAGTGTGAAACAATAGACAGCTGTCATTTTTTTAAACAGATTTCCTTTAGGTGATGCTGACAGATCTGTTCAGAACATGTGAAAGTCTTCTTTGTCCAGGATGACACATTAGATCTACTAACTCAGGTAAGTGGGCCTTAGTATCATTGAGACATAACAGACAGATTGATCCACTTACAAGATCACATGATACTTCCTGCAAATCACTGCATAAGTAACAACTTTTTTTTTTCTCCAAAGAACTTGAGGGTGTGTGGTACCCTCTTTCCACCATGTCTTCTCTCTTGTGCTTTGAGTTTCTCCAGGTCCTCCCACCTCCGGGGCAGCTGACTCCAGACCTACACCTGTAAACCACCTTCTGCTGAGTGATTTTGTCTGACATTTTCTGGTAAATGTGACTGGAACTAGTAATGATTTATTGCAGATGCACACTGTTAAACCAATGACAGTAGGAGGACATCATCTGTGGAACTTCATCTGGTTGTAGAGAATGGAAACTGCAAATCCTCTGCTCTCAAATTTGCTGATACAAGAAACTCACTTGTAGTAGCTTCCTCAGATGACAAAAGAGCAAGAGTGTTTGGGGGAGTAGTCAAGGAAAGATGGTGTACTGTAACATACAGTGATGCGCACAAAGGGGGAGCGGGAAGAGTTAATAGCCGAGGCAGTTTTGTACAATCGATAGGCGGATGTGACAAGTTAGATACGGCCCTCACTCCTCCCCCGCACCGCCCTCTTATCCAAATATGGTCACTTCTGGCTCCAAAGTCTCAAGATGGCGCTGTTCAAATCGTCTAACTCCTGGCTTCATTCGCGTCCTTCACAAACCAATGGGTGACATCATGGAGGGTTGGGGCTTGATCATAGCAATATGTGACATATCTATCTAAATAGGTGGTAGATATTCCTTTTTATGTACCTATGTATACATGCATATAAATGTTTTCAGATGTTTCTTAATTTTTAAATTCTTTAAACAACGTGAATATTACTTTAACTGCCACAATATGCCTCTGCATCATATATCATAGTATTCTATTATTTCAAGCCCACTTTGAACATCAATATACCCCACCAATGTGTCCTGTGTTATGTCTACATGTATGACGTTTGCAGGGAAAAAAATCATGAAAATCAATAAGGTATTCAGTGAGTTAAGATTGTTTAATTGCGCTGACATGTCACTGTGCCTGTCAAACAGAGTCGAGCATGTGACCTTTCCAAGATGGCGGGCCCATGGCCGCAGTAGCGGTAGATGCTGTGTATACTCATATATGTCTATGGCGCGAAGCACATATGCTCCGTGTCCTTCCAAGGAGCGAAAATATGACTTCATGTCTATCTGACACATGATCCGGATCTACGACAACTTTTGACACCATGTGGAAGCCTGTGCATTTCTGTTACATATTTCCACTCAGCTTAAAACTGCCGAAACGACACTCATAGCCCCTTCCCTAAAAGCCACCCTGCTCAGATTCAGATTCAGATTCAGAAAACGTTATTTATTCCCGTGGGGCAATTCACGAAGGTGCAAGAGCGGCTTGTTACAGAAGGTGCAAGAGGAAAAGCAAGGGGTGAGAGTAGGACGGAGAGTAGGAGAGTAGGACGAGAGGAGAGTAGAGGAAGAAGTACACTGCAGAGAAAGTCATTGTAGTGGACAATGTGTGCAATTGCAGGCACTTGAGGTGGTGAGGTAGAGCTTGGCAGCAGGTTATAGACATAATGATATTGCACTTGAACAGTATTGCATGTAATGAGGGGGGGGTCAGAGATTAAGAGTTTAAGAGCAGGACATCTTGGGGGACGAAGGTGGATCTCCTCCTCGCTGTCCTGCAGGCAGGGGACTGCAGCCTGCGGCCGGAAGGCAGCCATTGGAATGCGGGGAAGAGGGCGTGTGAGGGTCCTTCATCATCTGAGCAGCCAGACCACAAATCTGCTGCTCACACACTGCAGACAGGGGGCGGGTGGGAAGTCCCGTGATCTTGTAGCAGACCCTGCGGATGCTGTCCAGGCGTTTTTTTTCCTGGAGGCTTTGGGAGTGGAACCAGCAGGCCATAGAGAACGAGAGGACGGACTCTATGAAGGTCTGGAGGATTTTCCTGCTGACAGAGAAGGACGACTTCCAGCCGGGAGTTGTCACATCACTCGATGAACTCCTGCAGAGCGGGTCCATGGTGTTGCGTGGCGCCGGAGAGCAGAGACACTAGGACAGTGTCGTCGGCAAACTTTACCAGGTGGCAGTTGGGGTGGGAGGTTCTACATTCATCCGTGTACAGGATGAAGAGTAGTGGAGAGAGCACGCAGCCCTGTGGGGAGCCTGTGGAGGTGGCGAGGAGATCAGACAGGTTGTTGTTGATCCTGACTCTCTGTGTTCTGTAGGTTAGGAAGTCCAGGATCCAGAGGATGAGTTGGTCATCCAGGGAGAAGTTCTGCTTGAGCCTGTCAGCCAGGATGTGCGGCTGCAGGGTGTTGAAGGCAGAGGAGAAGTCAGCGAACAGAAGCCTGGCCAGGGTGTTGGGGAGCTCCAGGTGTTTGTGGATGATGATGAAGGCTTGGCATTGTTGACACCTCTGCCTGCCTGGTATGCAAATTGAGAGGGGGTCGAGGCATGAGCTGGTCTTGGTGAGGATGTGTTGCTTAACGATCCTCTCCATGGCTTTCATCACGTGGGAGGTGAGGGCCACAGGGCGGAGGTCGTTCAGGGTCTTGGGGTTGTTGTTCTTGGGGATCGGGGTGATGGTGGAGTGCTTCCACAGTTTAGGGACGGTAGCGGTGTTCATGGAGGACTGGAACAGGTGCTATAAAACGCACCCGAGCTGGTCGGCGCAGTGCTTGAGGACACAGCCGCTGATGTTGTCAGCTCCTGGTGCACTGTTGGTCTTGGTCCTCTTGAGGGCCCTCACAACGTCCTCTATGTGGAAAGTTATGGGGAGGTTGCCAGGCTGGAGGTGGGACCTGGTGTTGGTGAGTTGCGTGGAGTTGTCCGTCTCAAACCTGGTGTAAAAGGAGTTGAGGTCGTTGGCAGTGTTGTATAGTAACGAAGTAGAAATACTTCACTACTGTACTTAAGTATATTTTGGGAGACTTTGTACTTTACTGGAGTTTTAAATTTTTTGACAACTTTCACTTTTACTTCACTACATTTCTGAACTGAATTGCATACTTTTACTCCGATATATTTTCAATGCTCCATTTAGTTACTCGTTACAAAAACAAAAAAAGAAAGAAAGAAAAAGAAACCAAGAAACCGTAACTGTGTTTTGGCCCCGCCCCACCCTCACTGACTGACTGCAGCGAAGTTGCACCAATAGGCTACACCGGCTGGTCTCACAATTACAGCACAAGCGCAATGGAGGAGGAGATGTCGCAGACAGCAACTACAGTGTTGGCTGGTTCTGCAAGTGAAGGGGATCCACAACCTAACAACGAGCACCCGTGGCCTTATTTGAAGACGATGTTTTCATATGCGGCTGTAAAGGATTCGTCCTTCCGGATGAAGTGTCTGCTATGTCTCCCAAGAAACGTGGAGATCCAACCTGAAGAAGCATATTCAGGTAAGAAAGTTTATGAAATTTATTTAGGTATTCCAGTAGTGATATGATGGGCATTACGTGGACTGTTGTGCAATTTTGAGCACAACCTAAAAAAATTAACTTCATGTGGCACAGTGTTTCGGCTCCACACACGGTGTATTTGGCATAAAGTTGGTTGTAGCAGGCCTCCTAGCTTTTGGGGTTCCAGAGAAGGAAGAAGATGGGCTGTAGGCTGTGTAACGAATAGGGAAAGACATGTCCTACTTTTTAAATTTGAAACAAACTTTGTGTATGTGCTTCTGCTGTCTTTGTAGCAGAGGTTAGCCTTGCAGTCTTTTCGAACCGTTTTACGAATTGAATCTTTTACTGTCGAATTTCAGTGGATATGCTATCAGCTAGCTAGGGTACTACTCCTGTCTACTCCTTTTGATTTTTGATTAAAGTTTGACTTTATACTTTCGACTTTGATTTGATTTGATTTGATTTTCTACTTAAATGCTAATGAATCACACGTTATTAGGTGTACTATTATTGTAATGTGTCCAATGTTCAATATCAAATTTTTCATTGTACTTGGCTAAATGTATGTTTTTATTTTTTGCATTTCTGTAGCTAATTAATTATTTTGAAGCAGTCTTTGTAACTGATGTGTGGGTGAGTCAATTTGTTTCCAGTTTGACAATTAATTCTTTTTTTTTGTCTGTTTCAGAGAAAGCATCCACACCATGTCCAATAGTACATGGAGTTGACCACAGCAAAACGAAAAAGGGCCAGTGGACCACCCACCCCCAGCAGCAAGCAGGCCACATTAACCCAGACCGTATCCATGATGCCTCAGAAGACCATTGACCAGGCCGTTGTGAAATATGTTGTACATGGGCTTCGGCCCTTCTCAATAGTTGAGCAGGAACCCTTCCGAGAATTTGTCAAGGATATTGTCCCTAATGCCAAAATGATGTCCAGGGTGACGCTCACCTCCAAGATTGAAGATGGCTTAAACAAAATGAAAGCTGCTCTGACTGAGGCGATGAAGGGGGTTGAATACGTCACTACTACTACTGATTGCTGGTCGGTCAGAGGGCGAGGGTTCATCGGCGTTACGATACACTGGATTGACCCGGAGAATTTCGAAAGATGTTCAGCAGCCTTGGCGTGCCGGCAGCTGAGAGGATCGCACACCTTCGACCGATTGGCCAATGCTTTGAATGATATCCATGCAGAGTTTGATATCAGGGGCAAGATCGTGAGATCAACCACGGTTCGAACTTTCTGAAGGCCTTTCGGGTGTTTGGGGAGGATGACAACAACAATGAAGGAGTAGTTGAGGAAGCTGAAGCATCTGTGCAGTCTGAAGAGGAAGGAGATGGAGTGGATGAGGATGAAGATGTGGAATACATCGACACAGCAGCTCTTCTGAATGAAGATGATGGATTTGAATTTCAGCTGCCAAGACATCAACGATGTGCTTGTCATCTCCTAAATCTAATCGCTAGTGAAGATTCCTTAAATGCAGCCTCCGGCAGCGATGCATACAAGAAGTTGCACCATGCAACGTTTGGCAAGTGTTATGGCCTATGGAACAAATGTGGGAGATCCACACTTGCAGCAGAGATGATTGAAGATGTCTGTTCCCTTCAGCTTCTCAGACCAAATAAAACAAGGTGGAATTCCTTGTTCATGGCTGTGGAAGGCCTGCTCCGGATATCCAAGGAGAAGGGAGAAGGAGCCTTGAGAGCCATTGCCACCAACCTGAAGGTCCCAATGTAAGTAGGCCTAAGATTTAAAAATAATAAAATAAAGTAAAAGTGGAATAACCACTGCATATAAAAAATGAGATTTCCAGCTGTAATCGTAGACACTGTTCACATTCACTTATGCATAATCTTTGGTTCCATCTAACAAATATCTGTGTGGTCTGAGCATTTGTCCTTCCGGCGGCACTGGGTGAGTTATATAGGATTTTTATCCAAGATATAAAGGAGTCCCTGAATTTGAATTTATTCAATGTGAACAGAAGGAACTTCCAGTTAACTCTATCGAAAGCCTTTTCTGCATCTAAGGAGACTATTATTGAGTTCAGGTTATGGGTATTTGAATAATCCATTAAGTTATTAAGTTATACTTGATAAAGCCAGTCTGATCTGTATGTATTATGTGGGGAGTTCTCTTTTCAAGTCTGATGGCTAAGACCTTCCAGATCAGTTTAAGATCAGCATTAATGAGTGAGATGGGGCGATAGCTTGACTGCAACAGGGGATCTTTGTCTGCCTTAAGGAGGAGGTTGATATTTGCTGAGTTCAAACTGGCGGGGAACGCGCCTTTTTCTTTTATATCTAGTACAGTCCTGAAGAAGGTAGGTGCGAGAGCTGGCCATAAGTCTGCAGAATTCTGCTGGGAAGCCATCCGGTCCTGGTGCTTCATTATTAGGCATTTTACAAAGTGCTTCATAGAGTTCCTGCAGCGATATGGGCAGTTCCAGAGTGGAGATCTGCTCTTTATTGAGTGGAGGAAGGTCTATAGTATCTAGAAAGTCCTCTATAGCATCAGTTGGTGGGTCTGTTTGAGAGGAGTACAAGTTCTTATAAAAGTCCCTGAAGGTGTTATTTATTTCTTCAGGGGAGTGAGTTGTTATCCCTGCTGAATTTTTGATGCTGTTGATTGTTGTTTTCTCTTTGTTACGTTTAAGCTGATTTGCTAGGAACTTGCTTGATTTATTATTAAGTTCGAAGTTCGTCCAGCGTAGCCTCTGCAGTTGGAATTGGAGTCGATCCTCACCAAGTTTAGAAAGTTCAAGCTTGATCTTGTTTATATCTCTTAGAATATGTTCCTCTTGGGAGGCAGCATAAGCCGATTCTAATGTAGTTATTTTTTGCTGCAGATCTGTTTCTTGGGCCTGATTTTTTTCTTCTTGTGTGATGAGTAGGATATTATTTCACCACGCATAACTGCTTTTGCTGCCTCCCAAAGGGTACAGGGGGAGACTCCTGGCAGGTCTTTAAATTCTAGAAATTCTGTCCACTCCCTGCCAAAGTATTCGATGAACTCCTTGTCTTTAAACAATGATCTATTAAATCTCCAGTTCCTCATGGGCGGTTTGAGTGTTCTGTTAGTAAAGTGCAGAGAGACTGGTGCATGGTCACTAATGGAGGATCCCGGTGAGTCCTCTCCCCGGGTCCGCTTGGAGCTCGGGGCTGGTGTCTTCGTCTTCCTCATGGTTTTGTTAAAGCACTGGTCTATATAGTGTACTACAGCTCCGATGTCTTCTTCCTCCGGTGCAAGCTGCCCCAGCTGTTCAAAACACCGGTCGATGTATGCTCCGGGACTTCCCGTCGCCCGGTGAATCAGAGGCTGGAGCTTCAATTTTGAGGTCTGTGGACCATAGTTTTGCGGGGGTGGTGTGCGTTTTTGGAACGCGTTTATAAACTTTTTAAAACTATTTTAAAGTTTGAATTAAAGTTTGAATGCCAGTTACGTGGGTGCCGCCATGTTGGAGTCTGCCCCCGTCATTACTGCACCACAGCGCCTATCGTCTCCTTCTCTAAATCATCGACCTGCCTCCTTGACCCAATTCCGACCAAGTTGTTAAAGGAAGTGCTGCCTTTAATCGCCACCTCCTTACTTGACCTCATCAACCTGTCCATAACAGGTTACGTTCCTCTTATGTTCAAAGTTGCAATAATCAAACCCCTCCTGAAGAAACCGTCCCTTGATCCAGGAACTTTAGCAAACTACAGACCGATCTCTAATCTTATCTTCATCTCAAAAATACTTGAGAAAATCATTGCCAACCAGCTCTGTAAACACCTTAATAACAATAGTTTATTTGAATCCTTCCAGTCTGGTTTTAGAATGAATCATAGCACTGAGACTGCACTGGTTAAAGTCACTAACGACCTCTTAATGGCATCTTACCATGGTCTTGTTTCAGTGCTTGTCTTGTTAGATCTCAGTGCTGCTTTTGATACAGTTGACCACCAGATCTTACTAAGGAGACTGGAATATCAGCTTGCAATCAGAGGCGCTGCTTTAGACTGGTTCCGGTCCTATCTTTCACATCGATATCAGTTTGTTGGTGTCAACAATAACCAATCTCCACATACTAAAGTCAGCCATGGGGTTCCACAAGGATCTGTGCTCAGTCCAGTTCTTTTCTCTCTATATATGCTCCCTCTAGGTGATATCATCAGGAGTCACTCCATAGATTTCCACTGTTACGCTGACGACACTCAATTATATCTATCTATCAAGCCGGGCGAGCAAAACTGTCTACAGCAGCTTCAGTCCTGCCTTGATGACATTAAGGCCTGGATGACTAATACTTTCTTCCTTCTAAACTCAGAAAAAACAGAGTTACTGCTCATTGGTCCTAAACACCTACGTGACTCTATATCTGATGCCATAGCATTACAAAGTAGTTTTGCGACTCCTTCTGCTACCACTGTAAAGAACCTATGGGTTAGTTTTGATCAAGACCTGTCTTTTAGCTCCCATATAAAATTTATCTCATGGACTGCCTACTTCCACCTCCACAATATTGCAAAAATAAGACACCTACTCCTTCCCTATGCAGCAGAACAGCTGGTCCATGCCTTTGTTACTTCCAGGCTGGACTACTGGAACTCTTTACTGGCTGGATGGTCCAATAGGTCGCTGAGAACTCTGCAGCTCATTCAGAACGCGGCAGCTCGTGTCCTGACTAAAACTAGAAAGAGAGATCACATCTCTCCTGTTCTGGCCTCATTGCACTGGCTTCCTGTACCTTTCAGGATCCAGTTCAAAATCCTTCTCTTTGTCTATAAAGGTCTTCATGGTCTGGCACCCTCTTATATCTCAGACCTGATTAAACCCTATTACCCCACTAGGACACTTCGTTCTCTGAATACAGGCCTACTTGTGGTTCCACGAATCTCGAAGTCTAGATGGGGAGCCAGAGCCTTCAGCTACCAAGGCCCTCTGTTATGGAACCATCTACCAGTTTCAGTCCGGGAGGCAGACACCCTCTCTACCTTTAAGAGTAGGTTAAAAACCCTCCTTTTTGGCAGAGCCTACAGATAAATCCAAGATAAGCTGCTATAGGTTGAGTCTGCTGGGGGTCCCCGGCACATTGAGCTTTATCTTCTCTGCCTTCTCTGTGGGGGTGAATCAGGTTCACGTTCCCTCGCGCTTCTCTCTCTCCTCTTGGCATCTCCCCGTCTGTTTTCCATCTCCTCCTCTTCCTCCCTCTCCTCCTCCACCACTCCTTCCTTTCCTTTTTATTTTTCAATTTTTATTTATTTTTTTATGTTTTATTCTTTTTTTATTTTCATTATTACTATTATTATTTTTTATTTTTTAATTTTCTTTTTTCTTTTTCTTTTTCATTTTATAATTTTTTTTATTTTATTATTTTACCCGACTCTTCTCACTGCGGTTCCGCCTGCCTTCTACTCTGAACTGATTCAACTTTTGATTTATTTCTATCCTGAACTGTTAGCCATCAGTACTGTTTTGCTCGTGCCCACCTGTCTGTCCTGGGTGAGGATCCCCTCCTCTGTCTCTCACCCTGAGGTCTCTCCCCTTTTTTTCCCTGTCAGGGTTTTACTTGGGAGTTGTTCCTCAGCCTTTGCGAGGGTCTAAGGACAGGGGTTTTTTCACTATGTACACATTGTTGCTCTCCTTGTAAAGTGCCCTGAGATAACAGCTGTTATGATATGGCACTTAAAACAAATAAAGTTGAAGTTGAAGTTGCTTTTTTGCTCTACATATGGTGTTAATACATGCTTATTTCTAACACCATTAGAAATGTCCGCTCAAAATGGTGCTTAAGTTTCCGTGGTCTTTAATGGTCTGATGATGCTTACATACAGTAGGAGCCATTCAAAACTTCCCATCCCATTTGAGTGCCAGCAGGTTTCCCTACAATTTCCCTACCATTTCCTGCTGAGTCCCAACAGCTCGAGACCCCCTTCTCCTCGGCATGTCTATTTTAAATGCAAACCTTGTAGCTGCGTGATAACCAGTAGATGGCGCTGCTCAGACTACGATGCTGTCAATATCACAGGTGATTGGTCAAGATGTGTAGCGGCAACTCCTTGTCCACACACAGAGCAGGAGGGGCGGGTACATCAACAGCAGTGAGCATACGTACACGGAGGACGGCAGCAAGAGGATGAGCGAGCGAGCAAGAGAGACAGAGAGGGAGAGAGAGAGAGAGAGAGAGAGAGAGAGAGAGAGAGGGACGAATAAAAACAAATGGTGAGAAAATGAGTGACAGGAAACGTAGTAGAATTTGGACCCGCTTTAATGTTGTAAACAGGAAAAAGGCAGAGTATACCTTGTGCAAGGTGAAAATATTGTACAGAGCAGGCTCCACAAATAACCTGCACAGACACATGAGAACTCTTCACTCAGCAGTGCAATGAGGAGGCAGACAAGCAATGGAACCTGCAAATGAAGGTACCACTGTGTCTTGCACATGTGCAACCAGTGAATTTTTTATTTTGTTTGTTTTGTTTTTTAAACACTGGTGAGGTTGTTGTTTGGTCTTTGTTTTTATAAAAACTAAATTACTTTTTGTTTGTTCTAAATGTTGAAAATTATAAATATTGGATAAAGTGTATTTTTTTTCATTAGTAATTCAATTTACACATTGTTTTGCATTATTTTTGGTGATATCTATACTTAAAACAACAGAAATAAAAAGAGCCACTTTGGAGCAATTGGTGTTTTTGAGTTGCTGCACACTCTGATGAGCCAGCTAAAACCAGGCCTTACATTCTCTTCAACATCGCTGGGCCAGATCTTATTGAACAGGAGCGTTCATTCAGCTATGGCCCTGAGGTGCGTGCTGACAGTAAGGATGGAGGGATATACACCACCACTGAGTCTAGAAAGGATCCAGAGTGTTTTAAGAAGAATTTTAATGAAATCTGCAATCCACAAAACAACAGGATGATGGAGAGACACAAGTTTCAATGAAGAAATCAGAAGCATGGTGAGATCATTGAAACATTTAATAGCGACCTCAGGATAAAAGCCAAATGTTGCCACTTTGGAGAAATACCTGACGAACTTATCTGTGACACTTTACATGACTCTAGCCAAAGCCTTTTCAACTGCTTTGGCTTCGACCAAGTAGAGTAGTAAGACCCTATCAACACAAGCTACCAGTGTCAGTGCAGTCAAGCCAGCTTCCAACAACCAACTCAAACCAAATCCCCAGTCTGACTGCTGTACTATCACAAATTGCTCCAATTGTGGAGGTAATCACGTGGCCAGGTGGGACAACTGTCCAGCATTTAGAAAGCAGTGTCAAAGAGGGTGTATTATGCATTATTATGCATTATGACTTTCGGACATTTAGACATTATGCTTGTTTTATTAGGATCATTCACTTTTCGTTAAATGTCAGCGGCTAAAAAGAAGGAATGGAGATCACTTAATATATGATTGTCTGCATTGTTTATCTGCTACCAGCCACTGTACGTAGGTTACACTGTCCAATCAGAATGCTCTGTTGTTCCTAACTCTGTTCTGATATGTATCTAGAGCCGGTTAAGTTCTTGTGCTATTAAACGACAGTTGAGGTATCTCTGTAGTGATCACTGACTCATACACTGACAACCAAACTTTTACATACAGAGATGCATTCTTGGTACATTTAACAGGAGTGATTTAATAAGACACCACTGCGCAGTTGTTATGAAGAGGTAGAAGTGATGGAGGTGTTGGTCCATGTATGTAGCAGAGGGGGTGGGGACAGAACATAATCACTGCTCCTCCTTGTGGAGAAATGTGATATTGCAGATGGTTTTCACTTGGGCTGTTTAGGGCCCTTTCTAGTTAGAGCGTCATTAACTACATCATTGCAGGGGATCAGATTACACCCACTCGATACAGCTGGATGCTGCAGCAGTCAGCACTGTACCACAAGTTTGTGTGACTATCATTAACATTTCTGCCATTTTAAGAAATAGAAAAGCGGTTCAATCGATGTCGGACAAACTGTGGGGGAGTAGGCACCATGGAGGTGTGTACTTGTGGTCACTGTGAGCGATGCTCAACGCATTGATCGACTCCACATCGATCGACTCGTCCTGATCTGTGTCCAGATCAGTCAAGACACAGACACAGTCCAGTCCAGTCCAGTCCAGTGTATGTCTTGACTGGACAGGCTTCCTTTATAAGGTAGATTAAGTTGATTGGGACAGTTTGGAGGAGTTTAGCGATTAAAACTGGAATCGGACAAGCAACACAAAGCAAGTGCGTGAGACCTAATAATTGTCTATCTCTGCGTTTCCTGAAAAAGGCTGGAATGTCTTACATGCCTCACTTTGATTTGTGTGTGTGTGCACATACATTATTAGTATTATATTATATACATTATTATATTATTGTAAATGGCTTTGTTTCTTTGTTTTGTACTTGAAAAGTGATATATTCAATTGAAAAAATAATATGTACATATGTATTTTACACAGCTCTATTGATTGAAATGCATGTTTTGAATTTCAGGAACTAAAAAAGTTAAGTTTGGTCAGTCAACATGCAGTTTAGTTGAATTGGTAATGGGGTAATGCTTACTAAACAAACAGTTAACTAAGAAGAAACTGAGAAACTGAAAGAAACTGAGTATCTTCAGTTACTGTAACTTGGTTGTTGGTATATTCAACTTAAATATTCTATTCCACTCCATTAGGAGCTTCAAGTACATTGAAAGTAGTCCACTTCATTTGCTCAAATAATGCTTCATTACCACAAAGTTTTTTTTTAAGAAATGTCAACTATCCGGGTTTACAGTGAGAATTTAAACTGCAGTTTAAATTCTTCACTGGTTGGGATTCCTAGTCCACTGTGGAGAATGACATGCTGATGATACGATGTGCTGTGGACTGTCTCTGGTTCACCCAGTTAATTGTAATCTAAGGAACTGTATGTTGTGTAAACTGGAAATATACATGAGACTCTCATTCAAGATGGATAACAATGAAAATCTGTGTCCATGATAAAAGGCAAATTTAACTTTTGTGTGAAATTTTGCTGGTAGATATTCATAGCTGCATCCAAGACTATTGTTTGCAGTTTACTTTCTGTTTATATGATCATTGTTTTATGTAGTAGCACCAGTGCTGTTTTTTGTCATTTTCACCACTAAACATTGCATGTGTATCATTTGCAAGAAAATGATGCATTTTGGCTGAGGCAGGTAGGAAGAAATGACACCCGATATGACCTCCATTACATTGAATGGTCACAGGTATAATGGAAACTCCAGGGGGTAAGAAGGTTGATGGAAACAACCTTGACACAACTGTGTGCATACAAGTACTGTGCTCGCAGACACACACACACACACACACACACACACACACACACACACACACACACACACACACAGTGAGAGAGAGAGAGAGGTTTGCAGGTTCTTGCAGGAGATGTACACATTTGCAGACATGAAACTAAACGAGAGTTCAAGCTGAGATCTGACAGACCCACATTAACAGATCTATTTGAAAGTCTTCACACCTGAAACAGGTAGGTTATTGAGACGAATTAAATTCATTCCAATTTAATAGAAAATAATTTAACATTCAAAATGTATGAAACTTTTTCAATATTCAAGGAAAAAACATCAGCTATTCAGTGTATACCACAAAAATTGTAAAATGTTCTTGACAGATCTCTCTTTTCTGTGTGACACTATCTTCTATTGGTAGATGTTATGAATGCCCACAAATAAACCATCTGTTTCCCCACAAACTGTCAATTAGAAGTGTCCCACCTAATTCATCACAGCAGTGCTATGCTCTCACTGGGAACCATCAAACAGCTGTAGTTCTCATCTGTGCACTTGCTGATTCTAGATGCAGCATAGTGGGGCACCTTCATGGAAGCAGCAACACAACAGATGTTTATGGCTGTGTGTATCTACAACATTGTGTATGCATCAGACAGTGGGATTTCCGCTTTTGAATGTATATTTCTTTGTGCGCCTATAATGTGTGTGTCTGTGTGTGAAAATGCTTTTTTTGTGATCCCTTGCCATCTGGATAATTCATCTTTTACAAGCAAAATACCAATAAAATGTGAATGTGTGATAATGGGCCACTTCTTTAATGCCTTTGTTTTAATCTGTTTTCCATGTGTGCCTCAATTTGAGCAGCATTTGTCATGATGATTATGAAGAGGGTGTTACAAAGAGGGATTATGTAATCACATGCAACATTTGAAGATGATGAATGACTTTTGCCTTTTAGCACGATTTTAAGGGCCCAGAGCACAACTACCTAGTGGAGGATATGTCACTTCTCATCATGTCAAATAAACAATCATATCTACTGTATTTATAACTAGTATTTAGTTATTGAAACTGGGACCCACAGATGTCAAAAAAGGGTTAGGGTCCTTGTTTTTTTTGTTTGTTCAGTATGCTTGTGGAATAGCAGACATAGGGATATCATGACTAGAAAACACTCTATAGTTATAGATTAAATCAGAGGTAGGAGTAAATCACACATGCAAGTCACAAGTCTGAAGAACCAAGGATCCTCTGCCCAGAGGTGTTTTTCTCACTATATTAAGGATTTTTTTGAATGACATAGTTAACACGTCATAATACAAACACATTATTATGCATGCACGTATCGTGCTCCATATTCAACTTAACTCAACTCAAAGTGCCAGTTCATAACAGATGTTATCTAAAGGCACAAAATGAGCAACAATATGTACATGATAAACACCTGCTGTCTTTAGACCCTCAGCCTAAGCTGACCACCCCCCCCCCCTTCAACATACTAAAATTCCAGGTTCACAGCACCTTTACGAAGAGATCTGCTCTGGGATGGCCTCTAGAATCTAATGGTCTAGTTGGCCACAGCACCTGATTTGTGAATGTGGCCTTTAAATGTAATTTTTTAAAATTAGATGTTAGTTAGAGCGTCCTTAGCAACTGAACACTCCGGTTGCTACACACTCCAGTTCTAACTTTGTTTGCTCTATCTGGGTTTAATTCGCCCCATGCATGTGTTGTGTCTCGGATCAGTCCCCAATGAACATTTATTTCCATTATCTTTTTCAGCGAGTGCCTGTAGATCGTCATGGAGAAGCTCTCTGTTTTACTGTTTGTCATGGACACATATACAAATAAAGCTGTGCGATTTGTTTACGAACCTCTACATTTCTCCTCTACATTCTCAAAAAAGAGGTACAGGAATCGCCACTAAACTAGCACTAAAAACAGCATGTGTCCATGTTTACTAACGTCATTTTTTCGCACCAATTGAACATATATGTCATGGTTACCACCAGAAGCAGACCCAACCCTGATCCCTCCGTCACAACCTCGTCCAGTAACCCCACCAGGTTGATCGGGATTTTCCCGGTGGAACTGGGTAATAAGGCTTGGATCGAGAATATGGCGCTTGGGTCCCCAAGACCTCTCCTCTGGCCCATATCCCTCCCAGTCCACAAGGTACTGTACCCTGCGACCCCGCCGTCGAGAACAGATCAAACGTTTGACAGTAAACACCAGTCCATTGCCAATCAACCATGGAGGAGGAGGCAAAGGAGGCGATGGACACAAATCACTGTCACAAACCGGTTTAACATGAGAAACGTGAAAGGTGGGATGAACTTTTAAGGGACGTGGTAGTTTTAAACGTACCGCTGCTGGGTTTATGACCCGCACAATGGGAAATGGTCCTATGAACCTGGGGGCAAGTTTATTGCGCACTTGTCCGCAATAGGGTGGCACGAGCTTGAAGCCATGTTCGCCGGCAACGACGGACAAATGCCTGTACGGATGGGCATGAAGCCTCCTGCTCCTGTGAAGGAAGGCTGGTATCCATAGGCACACTGAAAAGGGGATAGCCCAGTAGCAGAACACAGGAGCGAGTTATGCGCATATTCTACCCACACCAACTGGGACGACCAAGAGGAGAGATTCTGTGAAGTAATGCACCGGAGCACTGCCTCCATTTCCTGATTGAAACGCTCAGTTTGCCCATTAGATTGGGGGTGATATCCGGAGGAAAGACTGGACTTAGCTCCAAGTAACAGACAAAACTCCCTCCAAAAAATAGAGGTAAACTGAGGACCGCGGTCAGAAACTACATCACATGGGATTCCATGGAGTCGAAACACATGAAGCAGTAACAGTTCTGCTGTTTCCTTGGCCGACGAAAGTTTGGGTAATGGCACGAAATGACACATCTTGCTAAATCGGTCAACGATGGAGAGAATTGCGGAGTTGCCGTCCGACACAGGAAGACCAATGACAAAATCTGTGGAGATGTGGGACCAAGGCCGATGAGGAATCGAGAGAGGATGCAGAAGCCCTGGCGGAGGCCGACGAGAAGACTTAGCTTGATTACAGACAGAGCAGGCTAGAATGAATTCGCTTACGTCTGGCCTTATAGTTTCCCACCAAAATCTTTGGAGAATGAACCGAACTGTTCAATCAACTCCCGGATGACAGGACAACAAAGACGAATGACACCACTGAATCACCTCCCCTCGTAGATGTTGCGGAACCCACAAAACTCCAGGAGGACAGGAGGTGGGGATTTCCAAGCCGTGACTAGCCTCCTTTACCTTCTCCTCAATGTCCCAAACAACCACCCCCACCAAACAGGAAGGAGACAGAATCGACTCTGACCCATTGACCTCTGTAGTGTCCTTCAGAAATAACCTGGACAAAGCATCTGGCTTGATGTTTCGAGAACCTGGTCAGTACAACAGGACAAAGTTGAAACGAGCGAAACGAGACCACCGGGCCTGTGAGTTCAGCCTCTTCGCTGAACTGATGTATTCTAGATTTTTGTGATCGGTCCAAACCACAAAAGGCTCCTTGGAGCCTTCAAGCCAGTGTCGCCACTCCTGGAGAGCTAACTTCACTGCTAATAACTCCCGATTACCAATGTCGTACTTCTGTTCAGCCGGAGATAGGTGACGAGAAAAAAAGGCGCATGGGTGAAGTTTCTGATCCACGCTGGAGCCAAGGTAAACCTCTCTTTCAGCGAGGAGAAAGCTGTCTCAGCCTCCGAAGTCCACTCATACCTAACCTTTGAGGAAGTCAATGCAGTTAAGGGAGCTGCAACTTTGCTGTAATTACGGATGAACCGCCTATAAAAATTAGCGAACCCGAGAAAACGCTGCAGCTCCTTGCGATATCCTGGAGTAGGCCAGTTCACCACCGCAGCCACCTTGGCTGGATCCATGCTAATGTTGCCCTGAGAAATAATGCTCCGTAGGAAAGAAACAGTAGCCACATGAAACTCTCATTTCTCGGCTTTCACAAATAAAGAATTCTCCAGCAACCTCTGCAGAACCATCTGGACATGTTTCACATGCTTGTCCCGAGAGCGGGAAAAAATCAAAATGTCATCTAAATAGACAAACACAAACTTAATCAGCATGTCTGTTAGAATATCATTAATGAGAGCCTGGAAAACCGCTGGAGCATTAGTTAAACCAAAAGGCATAACCAAATATTCGTAGTGCCCAGAGGGGGTGTTGAAAGCAGTTTTCCACTCATCCCCCTCATGTATGACTATGATAAGCGTTTCTTAAGTCCAGCTTAGTGAAGATAGTTGCACCTTGCAAGAGTTCAAAGGCAGAGGAAAGAAGCGGGAGGGGGTAGCGGTTCTTTATTGTTACTCCTGGTACTTCCTGCCTAGGACCTAACGTATCCCCCACGGAGCCAGGTATGAGACACTGTTTGTGACAACCCGTGCTCCATTCTAGGATGGATCCATTCATCTCATCTTTAATATAGTCTGCAAGACCATGGTAATAGACTTCACGGAGTGCAGTCTCTTCCCAACCGCTCAGATTTGCACGGGTGCGGAAGTCAATGGAGTAGTCGGACACCTCACGTCTTCCGTGCGCGATATCAAGGCAGCATTGAAGCTGCTGTAGATGATTGTGCTCACCCAGCTTGATAGATAAATATAATTGAGTGTAGTCAGCTTAATAGTGGAAATCTGTAGAATGACTCCTGATGATATCACCTAGAGGGAGCATATCAACCCAGTCTGTTTGTTTGCGTCAATGACAATCAATCTCCACATACAAAACTCAGCCAGGGGGTTCCATAAGGATCTGTGCTCGGCCCAATTCTTTCCTTTTTATATAAGCTCAACCCAGTCTCATAGAAAAGCGTACCCTGGATACATCGGTCCACAGTGCAAAAATGTGAAGGAGTTACAATAATGGCCCTTAAATTGTGCAACTGTTACGTCTTTTCAGCCTAATCTTTTCCTACTGCTTTGGGTCCAAGTCACGTGACTTTCAAACTCTGGGCGGTGACAACAAAAAACATGGCGGACATTTCTCACATTTTTAACAGAAAATTCAATATTTTTAGTTAGTTTCTGCATAAAAATGCGTTTTGATTACATTTCTAGCGAGAAATATGCATTTTATTTTTATAGTATTTACTCAGTGAATGTACATGAGCACTTTCTTACTTGTGTTGGGACTTTATGTCAACCAATATAGTCCAAATATATTTGGATGATCCAGTCGTGAAGCTAGGACCGACTCAAAATAGGGTCCCCTTTAAGTTGGCCTTACGCCGCTGGAGATGAGACAGCCATAATGCAGCTCAGTCAGGGTGCCAACTACTGGGACCTAGTGGAGGTAAACCTAGATTATTAGCTTATTATTTATTATTATTAATTATGAATCTGGGCTCCACCCTGTAAAACAGGGACCAATAATCTGGTTAACCAATTAGCCTAGTAAATCACGAATTACCTCTAGTCTCTCTGAAGGAAGTGAGATCCGAGCACTGACCTGGATTTAGCAACTGTTGTGCAGGTTCAATAATTACACACTTCTTAGTACAACAATCACACTTTAATGACACAACAATTTTACAATTGGTGCATTGAGGTTATCATTGACCGTTTACTATTCTAATGAAAAACATGCATTCATGACTAAACAGACTGAACAAACAATAAACAAACAATAAACAAGCATGTGTCTGTGTGTGTGTGCATGTGTGTGGGTGCATTTGTGTGTGTGTGTGCGTAAGCACATGTGAGTGTGCGTGCGTGTGTTCACGTGGTCCGCTCGGACACGCGAGAAACAATGGAGAAAAAGTACTAGGAGCCAGTCAGAGACAGATTCACTCAGCCATGCGTCCTACACTGTCATACATTAACATGGAGTTCATGTAGGCTTCAATACTTTATAGGTGCTACTGCGTCACAGTCTCGGCCTGAATCGAGCCCTTACGTGTCCCACGTGTTGCGGCCCCGATTCTGTCCTGTGGTCCAGCTCAGTGTAGCTCCTTGATGCTGTGCATCCCCGTGAGTACGCAGACTCGGCCCTCTCCCTGCCTCTGCTGCAGCGTGGGTTTCGGAGTTCAAGGAGGATGAGGCGCTCAGACCCTGGGTGCTCTTCTTGCACGGGCGTGCCTCACCTCTCCAAGTACGGATCTGTTGGTGCAGTGAGGAGGTTGCGAGTCTCAGCCCCTTGATGCTCTCTTGGCACAGGCATTTTGACTCTTTTTCTCCTCTCAGAATCTGTGATCCTGTCAGCAGACTACATGTCAGACTACATGGGACCTGGTTACACATTTAGATGTCTCTGTTCAACCTTTGTTTCCTTTATATCTGTCTATTTGTATGACTGACTGTGTCTGTCTAGAGTGACATCAGCTTAAGAGCCAGTCTCTAGTTAAACACACAAAACTAGGAGCAACATTTAATAGTGCATTCATGATTGATATTGTTGGTCATACTTTTGAGTTGAATCAACGTAATAAGATGTAACAGCTCATCTCATGTGACAAACAGATGACAATCCACAACTCAATAATTATGACTTTTTCAAAACCACACATATATTTCATTTACATTGCAGTGTTATACTAATTGTGACTGCAATAATACAGTTTCATGTTTCAAAAAGTATTTTGACAGTCTATTTGCTGACAAATTAACAATGAACATGTAAGCTAACGTTGTGTCAGGTTGAACTGTAGTTTTCTTACCTGTACAATGTATCTGTAAAGTTACTGCAGTAAAAATAACAGACTGCATGTAGAGCATTACTATAGAAAAGGTTCGTAATAACTGAATCACAGGTACGCTCAGTCCAAGACAGAATCCTCTTCAAAGTCAGCTAAAAGAGAGAGGCCTTGGAGTGCCTAGGACATACATTAACCCTGCGGTTGCTCATACCCCAATGTACGCAATGGCTCTGACCCGCTCTAAGCTGCTTGCAGCTTTAATTAAGGATTAACATTAGTAAAGGTAAAAAGCTGTTTTTTCCTAAACTGTAAAATCTTTTGCATAGGCTGTGGATGACCAGAACATCCCAAGATTCCAGCATGTGGACAAATTGGCTGAGTACCTGGTGCAGCTACGGTAGCAGACCTCACTCTGCCTGACAAATCAGCAGGCCAGTGCAATTATTGCAATGTGGCACAATTTTGATCCTGTAGACAAGCAGTGGGTTTGAGTGGGTTTGAGTGGCCCACTCAAAGACTTTTGAGTGGGCAAAGACTTTTGAGTGGGCGCTTGAGAACACCAAAAAAGCCCTCAGAGACACCTGGGGTTGAGAGCACCACCAGCTGCATGTTGGGTAACAGGGTGCCTTCCCAGTGGTCTCACTGTTGCCACTGGGTGGAGGCAATATTCATCAGACTGTGCCTGCTTCACACAAGCCCTGTAAAAAAAAGGCAAGAGGGTTGAATCCAGGTGGACCCTGATTCAGTACTCCAGAATTAGGCATTTTGTGATCAGCAACTCTAGGGTGATGGGAGAGACGGAAATTCAGCTAGTTAATGTCAGAGCACACTCATACAGTGGCACAATAAAAGGCAGAAGGCACAGGACCTGTCTGTGCTTCTTCGGGGGACAGCATTGCCTCCGGTCCACCTGGAGACTAACCAGCCACTTCAGGAGGCCTGAATGCTCCCTGCTCTACCCACAGCACCACAGCAACAACACCAGTACCAGCTGCTGGAGAACACTGCAGGTGAGGCAAGAAAGAGGCAGAGGAAGCTCCCTCTTCCCTCTTGCCAAAGAGACAGCTGTTTGCCACACCACTAGCTGCAGAACCTCGCATCTCATGCTGTGATATCAGTAGTCCTTGCTGTGCCCCCACCTCAGAGCACCATCCCACAGTTCGCACTGTGCCCCCACCTCAGAACACAATCCCACAGACCATGCCCACAATTCGCACTGTGCCTCCACTTCAGAGCACCATCCCACAGACCGTCCCCACAGTTTGCACTGTGCCCCCACCTCAGAGCACCATCCCACAGTCAAGTGCCCCCACCATCACCACCATCACCACCACAGGTGGTACCAGCGAACACCTGTAAAATGTGTGGCTAGTTTCAAATTGCAGTGACTGGACATAGCCGGTTCCGTGGCTATACGTATTGCCCTCAATTAGAGCCCTGCTTTCAGAAAAAGTGGGCAAAACATTATAAATATTAGTAAAATAATACAATAATATATTGCTGTAAATTCTAGTTTTTAGTATATTGTATGTTTTTTTGTATAGTGTATATTGTATAGTATATTTTAATATATAGTAAATAGTTGTATTTTCCTGTTTGATTTCTTGTTTTATGGTGTTATTCATCATGTACTGACATTCTTTGTAGCTTGGTGGAGTGATGTGTTATATTTTGGTTGTCTGTTTCTTTGATTTCAGTTCAATCCTGACAACATTTGATATCAGGGAATAAACTCTTTAATCATACATCATACTATGAAATGGAGAAAAAGAAAAACAATGTTAAGGGGATGAATTCCGGATGGGAGACACCATGGAGGAACACTTTGATGGTAAAGGCTCTGAAAATAGAATGCAGGAAAGCTGAACGTAAATGGAGAAAAACTAAACTTCAAATCCACCATGACCTCTACAAACAAAGTCTTTGTAAATTTGACCATGGGTTACTCAAGGCTAGACAGCAACATTTTACTGAAATGATTAATAAGAACATTAACAATACTCAACTCAACTTTTATTTGTTTTAAGTGCCATATCATAACAGCTGTTATCTCAGAGCACTTTACAAGGAGAGCAACAATGTGTACATAGTGAAATACTCAGTGCTCTGTTTGCTATGGTTGATAAGCTTACAACCCCTCCAAAAGAGATAGTTTCAGAACTCTTTTCCACAGAAAAATGCAATGAATTTGGTATTTTTTTCAATGACAAAATCAAATCTATAAGGCAAAATATCAAAACAAATCAACAAAACAATACAATGATGCAACCCCTAAAATCACCTAGGATTATATCAACTGCAATGTCAAAGTTTAATACAGTTGACCAAAAAACCATAGAAGAAACAGTTCACCACCTTAAAACATCAACATGTTGTCTTGACACAATACCATCTGACTTTTTTAAAACTATTGTAAGCTCTATCCAAACGGATCTGCAGCAAATAATAAACTGCTCACTTCAATAAGGCATGTTTCCTAAAACCCTAAAAGTAGCTGCCATCAAGCCACTCCTAAAAAAGAAAACGTTGGATACCACCATTTTAACCAACTACAGACCCATCTCAAATCTTCGCTTTATAGCCAAGATCATTGAGAAAGTGCTTTTCAATCAATTTAGCAACTTCTTAAACTCCAGCTTTTTGACAAATTTCAATCAGGCTTCCGACCTCACCACAGTACAGAAACGGCTCTTATTAGAGTGTTTAACGACATAAGGTTGAAAACTGACTCAGGAAAGGTGTCAGTTCTGGTCCTGTTAGATCTCAGTGCTGCGTTTGACACTGTGGATCACAGTATACTGTTGAACAGGTTGGAAACCTGGGTCGGACTCAGCAGGACAGTCCTACTTGGAGGAGCGGAATTATTTTGTGACCATTGGTTGTTATCAATCCGATCGAGTGGCTATGACATGTGGAGTTCCGCAGGGGTCAGTCCTTGGACCCCTTCTGTTCAATTTATATATGCTGCCTCTGCGTCAAATTCTGCAGAATTCTAATGTCAACTATCACAGTTATGCAGATGACACACGGATATATGTTGCACTGTCTCCAGATGACTGCAGTCCAATAGAGTCATTATGCCATTGTCACACCGCGGTGAGGTTGTCCCGTCTTGGTTTTATTTTGTCTTGTCATTTCTTGTTTTATTTTGAAATTCCTAACCCTCCTCTCATTTCAGAGCACTTGCCCTTCCTCTTGTGCCTGTCTGATTGTCTGTCCCGCCCTGATTGTTTCCACCTGTGTCCCCTTACCTTGTGTTTAAATAGTCTGCGTTTCCTTTGTCTGGTGCCAGTGTGTCTTCGTTTGTTCCTAGCACCAGAGCTTCTCCTTGCCACAGCCCTTGTTCACGTCCGGATATCCAGTAAGCCTATTTCCTCAGCTGAGTGATCTTTTGTTTGTAATTTTTCCTTAAGATAGATTTAGTTTCAATGTCTTTTTCCTCTTAGTGAGAGATTTTGTTTTTGGTAGTTTTGAGAGTAGTCTAGATTTAGTTTCATTGTCTTTTCCTCTTAGTGAGTGATTTTGTTTTTGGTAGTTTTGAGAGTAGCCTTAGATCACGTTATATAGACATAGTTTTACTTAGTTTTTCCTCATTTGAGTGATCTTTTGTTTTGAACCACTAGCCATAGACAGAGTTTGATAGCCCTGTTGTTTTCCACTCAAGCTGAGGGCTTACTGCCTGCCTGAATAAAGACTGTTGATAAACTAATTCTCTGCATCTGAGTCCTGCCTTGGTCTGCGCCTGACAGCCATTGTTTAGAGCAAGTCAAAAATTGGATGAACCAAAATTTCCTTCAGTTAAATCAGGATCAAGAGGGTTGCTGTCATTAAACACCTTGAGTCACTGTCGTTACAAACCAAAGACCAGGTCCGAAACCTTGGAGTACTGATAGACTCAGATCTGACCTTCAGCAGCCACATCAAATCAGTCACCAAATCAGCCTTTTATTAACTTAAGAACATATCCAGAATTAAGGGTTTTATGTCCCAAACTGATCAGGAGAAGCTGATTCATGCTTTTATCTCCAGTAGACTAGACTACTGTAACTGTCTTCTGACAGGTCTCTCGCAGAAAAGCATCAAACAGCTGCAGCTTAGCGCAGTTTTAACCAGAACAAAGAGATCGGATCACATCACCCCAGTCCTTAAGACCTTACACTGGCTCCCGTTCAGCTTCAGAATAGATTTTGAAGTTCTGCTACTGGTTTACAAATCACTAAATAGGTTAAGTCCAGAATACATGAATGACATGCTACTCGAGTGTAAACCTAGTAAAGCTCTGAGATCTATTGACCTGAGCGCAAATAATATTAAATGGCTTGGCTCGTTTGTTTTTTTCAATGAGACAGATGCATTTTAAATGTTAAGATGCTCATATTTGGGATAATTTCATTTATTTATTAATTCATTGTTTTCTTTACCTGTGTCATGGTGGAACGAAGCGGAGCTATGTGAGCAGACCTGGTTTGAATCCCGTCCTTGGCACATAAAAAATTTCAAAAGGTTTCCTATTTGCGTTAAGGCAACTAGCGCTACGCAGCTATAAATAAGATGTGGAGGGAAAAACTTTGCAACCCTTCTTTTTTCCCTCTTTGCATCTTCCCCCTTCTCCCCCCTGGCAGGTGGACGGAAGGACAGGAAGGGGGAACTGGCGGACTCTGACAAGCTCCGGCCGAGATCAGAGACCCACGCTTCGCAACAATCCACAAACGATATCCGTAAACGACCCAAGTCCAGGAACCAGATAAATTTATCCAATAGATCCTTCTTTCTCTCTCCGAACCTTCCACTTGCTCAGCCACCATACCGGCACCTTCCGCCCCTTTGCACTTTTTACTTCCCGTTTAGCAGGTTTTGGATTTAGTTGATCCTGACATTCTGAATGGTCATTTCTGGGGAGCAGGTGGCTCCTGCAGCCTCTGGATGAGGAGCTCTTCAATCAGTTTTCTCTTTCTCCCTGCCATCTACCCTCCATGTCTTCCTTCTGCGTCTCAGAGCACCTGCATGAAATCAAAATCGCAATATTCAGTTGATATAACCTATAATTTACAGGAGCCCTGCAAATAAACACAAACCATCTTTTGTACAGTACATACTACTGGTTGAAGCAGGAGCAGGAACACATACGGAGTGTGATCGTGATTTAAAATAAAGTGAGGACCCAAACGCACGACTCAATACACAAATAATATGAGTGAATGGTGATTTTAATAAAGAAACTAAAAAGGAACCATACAGAGAACTTAACTTACAAAAGGGGCAAACCATAGTGAAGCAAACATGGAAAAACTCAAGGAGCTAAGGTGACTAAATACACAGACAAGACATGAGGATGTGTGCTTACCCCAGGGAGAACATGAGGAAAGGGACCACAAAGGAGCTTGAAACACTAGGAAACCAAAATGTTCTAGGAACTAGAAATACAAACGCTAGGAACTTGAAATACATATATGCTGAACTGAAATACCAGAAAACACTAAGACAAACAAGAACTAGAAGGAACAGAGAGCACAAGAGAGCTGAGACAGACAAGGAACCAAATCAAATCAAAATCAAAATGCACTGGCAACAGGACAAAGGGCAGACACAGACTTTAAGCACCAGTGATGAGGAGACAACGAGACTCAGGAGGGACATGAGGGAAGGGCAAGTGAGCGGACACAAGGAAGGTCAGGCTTTCAAAATAAAACAGGAAGCTGACAACACAAAACCCCAGCACAGGACAAAACTCACCACAGTGACAGAAACAGACAGGACCGTGACACCACGACTTTTTCAGTGGTCCTTCAGCTGACCGTTCTTATTTCTCCTGAGGTAGGTGTCCCTGAGACCCTTCCACTTTTCTGACAGCTCAATTGCAAATACACACACACACACACTTACTATGCACAAGTAGCACAAAACCAAGTGAAATATTCAGACAAAAATATTAACATAAACTTTAACAGGGTTCCACTCCAAACCTGAAATTAATTTGCAGGTTAGGAGTGCTAAATGTATGAGAATGGATGATTTTCATCAAACATCTTTCTGACGGTCGCAAATATAGACAGCGGCTTGATGGGGATAGTGGCGCACTTCTTCGTCTGTTGTAAATGACAATAAACAACAAACACTTAAAATCACTCATTTAAATCACTGGCAGGGCAGTCACATGTCCATTTTTCTCATTAAGAGAAAAAGAATGATCAAAAGAGAAGGGTGGTGTCCAAGCTCTGTTTGTTAATTTTTTTTTCCCTAAAGGAGCAATTTCTTATTTACTTTTTTCTTAAGACATTGGGCCTCATTCACCAATATCTTCTTGAGAATCTTCTTAGATTCTTTCGTAAGTTGTTCTTAAGAACTTCCTTAAGAAAAGTCAGATTACACATTCATAAGCCTTAGAATTGTTAGCAGCTGTGTTCTTACTTTTTTTTTTTTTCCTTTCGCTCTGATTCATCATTGGTTGAAGACAGCTGATTGCATGGATTGTATGTCCACTTTCACAAATATGTCTTGATTCAAATCATGATCAAAGCCTTTTATATGTATATATATATATATATACATATATATATATATATATATATATATATATATATATATAATTATTGTTATTTGAATGAGTCACAGTAGTAGTGCGCAGGAAAAAGGGGGAAGGAAGGAGGGCGAACAAGATGAAGAGAACAGAGACAAAAGGAGACAAAAGACACAAGAGAAACAGACAATTGCAGATAAAAGATGGCAACGCGATAGAAATGACAATAGCATCAGCAGGGGCAGCTGCAGTCACGCCGGGCAACAGCTGAGTTCCCTTTATCACAGCAGCAGTGGGAGCGAGAGCCACATAGGCTGCCGTTCCCATTCTTACCGCCGCCTGTCCCTGCACAGGGTTGGCGCCGACGTCTCAGCTGCTGCGGAGAGGAGATGGGGAGAGAGAGGGACAGCAGCAACAGACAACAACAGACAGCAAAAAGTGACAGCCATAAGGCGCGGCAGCTCAGTAGCACACTGGATGGAACCAAAATCAATGACAATGACAATACTCAACCCAACAAAACATTGCGGCACAGTGTTCTGTTTGTGTTTATGTGTGTGTGTGTGAGTGTGTGTAGCGGGTGGGTGAAAGATCCCTAATGTGCGTGATTACACCTGTGCGCATGCCTTCATGGAGAACTGCATCGGTGAGAGGTTTGTCACTAGGCTTCCGTGCGGAGGGACAGGAATTAATGACGTCACGCCTTGACAAGGGTGGGTGCCATGACCATCCCGGGCACAGTCTGAGGCAACAGTGTAACTGGAAGCCAGGGCACGGTGGAGCCCATGACCCCGCAAAACCAGGCGGGCTGCCGGGTTGGGTGCCTCCGGTCCCGTCACGAGCACCAGCCCCGCAGTGAAGCCGGCCGGGCAGCTGGGGCATGAGCCCACCCAGCGCCCGACACCAGAACCCGGAGGATCCGACAGCCCCCGCCGAGTTGGCCGGTGCACCGGCAAGGGCCAGCACAGGCCGAGCTGCCAGGCCCCCGGCAATACCCCGCACCAAGTTGCGATGGAGCCAGCCACCCCGAGCAGCGAGTCCCACTGGGTGCCCCCCCCCCACCACTGACTCTCCCTCCCTCTGTGCTTGGCAGCATACCCGCCACCCACCGTACCCGAGAGCGGGCCTGAGGGTACGTGGGTCACCCAGGGTGAGCTGTGTTCTTACTTGATGAATGCCATTTCTTCTTAAGTTGAGAGGGTGTGCCAGTTGAGTCTAATTAACATAGGATGCCCAAAGCAAAACAAAAATCACTTAGAGCACAGCAGGTAAGAAGAAAAAAAAACTTAAACAGTTAAGAGGTGGAGGCTCTGCTGCAGGAGATCACCCAGAACAAAATACTTATATTCAGTAGCCTGGGTTCAGGCTATACCAGCGCAAACAAAAAGGAGGCATGGGAGGCAGTCACACGCATAGATATACACTCACCGGCCACTTTATTAGGTACACCATGCTAATAACGGGTTGGACCCCCTTTTGCCTTCAGAACTGCCTCAATTCTTCATGGCATAGATTCAACAAGGTGCCGGAAGCATTCCTCAGAGAGTTTGGTCCATATTGACATGATGGCATCACACAGTTGCCGCAGATTTGTCGGCTGCACATCCATGATGAGAATCTCCCGTTCCACCACATCCCAAAGATGCTCTATTGGATTGAGATCTGGTGACTGTGGAGGCCATTTGAGTACAGTGAACTCATTGTCATGTTCAAGAAACCAGTCTGAGATGATTCCAGCTTTATGACATGGAGCATTATCCTGCTGAAAGTAGCCATCAGAAGTTGGGTACATTGTGGTCATAAAGGGATGGACATGGCCAGCAACAATACTCAGGTAGGCTGTGGCGTTGCAACGATGCTCAATTGGTACCAAGGGGCCCAAAGAGTGCCAAGAAAATATTCCCCACACCATTATACCACCACCACCAGCCTGAACCGTTGATACAAGGCAGGATGGATCCATGCTTTCATGTTGTTGACGCCAAATTCTGACCCTAACATCCGAATGTCACAGCAGAAATCGAGACTCATCAGTCCAGGCAACGTTTTTCCAATCTTCTATTGTCCAATTTCGATGAGCTTGTGCAAATTGTAGCCTCAGTTTCCTGTTCTTCACTGAAAGGAGTGGCACCCGGCGTGGTCTTCTGCCGCTGTAGCCCATCTGCCTCAAAGTTCGACGTACTGTGCGTTCAGAGATGCTCTTCTGCCTACCTTGGTTGTAACGGGTGGTTATTTGAGTCACTGTTGCCTTTCTATCAGCTTGAACCAGTCTGGCCATTCTTCTCTGACCTCTGGCATCAACAAGGCATTTCCGCCCACAGAACTGCCGCTCACTGGATATTTTTTCTTTTTCGGACCATTCTCTGTAAACCCTAGAGATGGTTGTGCGTGAAAATCCCAGTAGATCAGCAGTTTCTGAAATACTCGGACCAGCCCTTCTGGCACCAACAACCATGCCACGTTCAAAGTCACTCAAATCACCTTTCTTCCCCACACTGATGCTCGGTTTGAACTGCAGGAGATTGTCTTGACCATGTCTACCTGCCTAAATGCACTGAGTTGCCGCCATGTGATTGGCTGATTATAAATTAAGTGTTAACGAGCAGTTGGACAGGTGTACCTAATAAAGTGGCCGGTGAGTGTATATTGCTGCTGCAAGAGATCGCTGATCGTGCCCTACAGAGGGAACGAATGTTTCAGGACCACATAGATCTTTTCCTCTTTGGACGCTTTAGGCTCCCACGACCGGTTCTTATTGATATATGCAACCAATTGGAGCCAGCACTTTGGAGCCACACACTTCAGTCCACGCCGGGTGCCACTCCTTTCAGCAAAGAACAGGAAACTGAGGCTACAATTTGCACAAGCTCATCGAAATTGGACAATAGAAGATTGGAAAAACGTTGCCTGGTCTGATGAGTCTCGATTTCTGCTGCGACATTCGGATGTTAGGGTCAGAATTTGGCGTCAACAGCATGAAAGCATGGATCCATCCTGCCTTGTATCAACGGTTCAGGCTGGTGGTGGTGGTGTAATGGTGTGGGGAATATTTTCTTGGCCCCTTTCTTTGGGCCCCTTGGTACCAATTGAGCATCGTTGCAACGCCACAGCCTACCTGAGTATTGTTGCTGACCATGTCCATCCCTTTATGACCACAATGTACCCAACTCCTGATGGCTACTTTCAGCAGGATAATGCGCCATGTCATAAAGCTGGAATCATCTCAGACTGGTTTCTTGAACATGACAATGAGTTCACTGTACTCAAATGGCCTCCACAGTCACTAGATCTCAATCCAATCGAGCATCTTTGGGATGTGGTGGAACGGGAGATTCGCATCATGAATGTGCAGCCGACAAATCTGCGGCAACTGTGTGATGCCATCATGTCAATATGGACCAAACTCTCTGAGGAATGCTTCCAGCACCTTGTTGAATCTATGCCACGAAGAATTGAGGCAGTTCTGAAGGCAAAAGGGGGTCCAACCCGTTACTAGCATGGTGTACCTAATAAAGTGGCTGGTGAGTGTATATCTATGCGTGTGACTGCCTCCCATGCCTCCTTTTTGTTTGCGGTTGGTTGGAGAAATGCCAGATAGCCCTAAGTACTGCTGGGCGTCACTAAGTACTGGCATGGTTTCCAATTTACTTGATTAATGTTAAATCATTGGCACATTTTTTTAATTCAAAAAATAAAAAATACTCTGTACATTTCTAAAAATATAAAATTATCACAGTAACATTGAATTTTATTGAACTGTATAAGAGAAGAAAACACAACCGTGCCAACACTGATAAGTGCTTAAGTATACTCCTGAGTGTTTACAGGATTTGTTCTTACCTGAGAATAAGTCCTGGATAAGAAATGCATGAATGCCACAATCTTCTTACAATCTTCGGAAGTGGGACTTAAGAACAAATTTGTTTGTAGGAACGGTACGTGAATGAGGCCCATTGACCCTAAGGCATAAGTTGGACTTTGTTTCAGACCTTTTTACTTGGAGGAAATTTTAATAAGTGTACCTTGGTCACTTTTAATTGAATACCCCTGACATTTACCATTTTCACACACACACTCACATATATATATATATATATATATAAATACACACAATTATTTATATATTATTTGTGTGTATTATTATATATTATTGCTTTTTGTTTTTACTTCGAAAAAATGTCAGAATTTATGTACAATCTGTGTTCAAAATAACAAACATTACATTATTTTATTGTCAGATGGGGGTAATTCATCCCTTTAATGTCCCTTTAAATATGGAGCCACCCCTTGGATTACAGAAACGTCTTTCAGAACTTTTGATCACAAAGCCATTTAAGTCATGCTTATACAATATAAAGTCTATGGAATGAAAGCACTAGGCAAACTTGGCTGACACTTGATATATTGAATGATTGCTCATTGACAAGGAAATTACCTGACTGTTTGGCTTTGCCATGCCATGATGAAGCACCTGCTTCATCATGGCATCATTGCGAAATTTTAATGACGAAAAACCAAACTTTGTCATGCGCCACACCCTTTGAAAAATTCTGTACATAAAATTTTCTCAGCTTGGTCTACAGATGATCTGTACCAAATTTGCAGCCAGTTGGGTTAACTGGATGTTTTCAAAATTCAAAAATTCAAATTCAAAAATTCAAATAAAAATGGCCGATTTCGTGTTTGTTATGGTCATCATTTCAAGAAACCTTTTTGTATATCTCTTTGGGATACATTTGCATCCAAATTTTTATTTGCCTACAAAAAGTTTAAAAGTTCCTTATGGGTATTGATCAAAATTTCTAGGGGGCCCTACTTTAACATTTTTTGCCGCCCATGCCCCTATCAAGTGTCAGAGCTCTCCTGTCCTCAATCAGTGTACCAATTTTCATGATGATAGGGGTTCCTTAAAGTCATCACAAAGCCACCTGTAATAGCAAGGAATCGCTATTCATGCCTGCCAGGATGGAGCCCTCATCATGTCCAGCAAGTTTCAAGGTGCCATGATTGAAGTATGTGGGCATGTGAGTCGTTCAAAGTGAAAGCATTAAAAAAATCACCAAATTGTGACACATCGTAGGAACTACACCCTTTGACCTACAGAAATTCTTTTGACGAGTGTTGGTCACCATTGTCTGTGGATGATCTGTCCCTAATTTGAAGAACAGCTCCTTCAAAAATAGAAAACAAACAAGTTAAAATGGCCCTCCCTGAGCGGGGCTTCAAGAGGATTCTTTGTGCGCCTCAGTATGTTCTATGAACCCACCACCTTTCAAGCATTTAGACAAAACTCTGAAGTGGGGCTCACTGTTTTAATTTTCTAGGTGGCGCCATTGCACAATTCTGCCCCGAGCATTTTGCATGATTTCAAAACATGAAATTTGAATGTATTCTCATGACTTATGGAAAAAGTATGGAAAAAGTGGAAAGGTATGGAAACTAGAGATCAAAATTTTGTGCGTTTTCATACAAATTTCTAGTGACACCAGTGAGCATGCACACATAATGCTCCATCCCCGGAAGCACGATTGATACCGCCCACAGTAATCGTTTGAAGCAGAGGATTCCAGTGGAAATTATATATTTCAACATAGTTTTCAGTTGATACGTCTTCTTATTCTTATTCCACTAGCAATTTTGTGGCAATTTGTCATGTCATATTGACATATGGCTAGACATATCCGTGGACCACAGGCATTACTCCCATTTGCCAATGAAAATGTGGTGGCGAGGTTGACGTATTGTGGTCTGCTCTGGGAGTCTAACCGCAGACAGGATCGCCATCAATCTAATGTAGCGTCAAAGGTATATGGCTTCTAGAACTGCGCTTATGACTAACAGAAACTCAGGAACCAACACTTTTGGAGAGGTGTCCGCTCAACCAACACAACTCCAACTCCCAGCAGCAACCGCACTGCACTTTTTCATCTCATTGCTGTGCCAAACATGACAAGCCGGCTATGCAGTGTCAACTCTTACACTAGTACTAATAAATGTAAATGTTTATGATTATAACATATTGTCTGGCATTAAATAAACATATATTTTATGGTTATGCATATTTATTTGAATATTTACCAGAAAGAGGTTTCTTAACCCTGATGAAAAGCTTTAACTTGAATTGAACTACATTGCAATTGCAATTGTAATACACACTCATGTGCTCTGCTATTGTGTCTGTAGTTTCTAATGTGCTTGAGTCAGGAAGGAGGAGGGGAGAGAAAATTACCTTCCCCTTGAAGTTTCCTCCTGGTTTTTGACTATGGTTCTTGTCAGAAGTTCTTGTATTAGGATCTGCTGCCTCCATGTTGATAGCACCTTCCTAGAGCAACTTTGCTTACCCAAGTGTCTATGAAAGTGAGGCTCAAAGCGTCTTTTCCAGGTCCCCCATGGGATCTGCAGATTGAGTTTCAGCCCATTTGGTCTATTTTAACGACTGTGGTGAGCCCTCAAAGGTGGGAAATGAGGCAGGGGCTCAACATTTAAAAAAGGGTACTTGCAACAAATCTTTCACATGTTAACTTTATTCAAAACAAAATTTCAGTTGCAACTGAAGATTCTGTGTGTGTGTGTGTGTGTGTGTGTGTGTGAGTGTGAGAGAGAGAGAGAGATCCATCTAAATGCTGCAGTATTCTTCAAAGCAGCAGTCCTCTCTTTACGAGGCATCTTTGCCCAATATAATGTTTATAGGTCAATCATAGACACATACATGGGTTTCACACAAATTCAATCAAACTGGATGTCAATTTAAACTGGAGCTTAAATTCTCATTCATTTAGATGTACAGGTTTAGTAATCTGAACCTGAGCTGGAATTTTAGTTCAGCGATTTATTTAATAGTATTACGCCATTCTAAAAAAGCCTAATATAGGTTACTATATTTTGTGAATTTTCATGTTCATTAACCAAGAATAATGGAATGGGTGCAAACAGTTGTCAAAGCTGTTACACTCAACTAACCTAAGCTTCTATAACGTAATAGTCATAATAGAATGTGTTGTGGACGGCGTCAATCAGCCTTGTATATCTTTCCGAATCTGCCACTTTAATGAAAAGGATGGAGCAAACGGTTTAAATAGCTGATAGCCTAGGTGGATTTACTAAATGACAAACAACCCTACACATTTTACTGTTGTGCTCTGAGCTTATTGCATGTTCAGATAAGAAATGAAAGGAAACTTTATTTATTTATCTCCTACTTGGGTAGGGATTATGCGCTGCACTCTATCCTCTCTGCGCTCCGCGCAACTTTTTTTCTATTTTTTCTCTCCCATTCAAAATCGGCGATACTTTCGGTGACAGCTTTAGCTGTCACCCGCTGTCAACAAACTGCATGCACTTTCTGTATGGAGGTTCAATGAATGTTATTTTATAAATCTATAGTTTTGTATATTATTAATGTCATATTGTAGAGAATATTGCTGTTCGAGCTAACTTATCTTTAAAAAAAAAATCCAAAACAGTCCCTATGAAAAGGGCACTTTGGAGAGCAAACAGAAAAGGGGCAGGGGCTAGAGCACCTGTAGCACCGGTTCATTGCTCGTGGGTGCCCTTCAACATACTAAAATTTCAGATTCACAGCACTTTTAGAGGGAGATCTGCTCTGGAATGGCCTCCAGAATCTGATGGTCTAGTTGGCTATAGCTTTTCGAAGACCTGATTTGTGAATATGGCCCTTAAATGTTATTTTTTTTATATCTCCTCAACACTTTGAGCTAAGAGGCTAAAATCTTACTATGTTCATCCGAAGGTCAAGAGCATCCAGCATGCCGAGTTTCAGTCTTCTATTACCTCTGGAAGAGATGGCCACAAACAATTGAATGACAACTGGCACAGGCCAAAATTGACATGGCGGCCCCTTTCTAGCAGATGGCGCTCTCCCTGTCACCATAAGATGGGGCTAACCAGAACCGGAAGTCAGAGCTACCATAGCAATTGAAAGCTCCAGTTGCTACACACTCTGGTTCTGACTCGAAACATAGCAGCTACAATAGGTTCCTTGCAACTTTGTTTCTCAGGCCCTAATTAAAAGAACAGTAAAGTTTTAATAGGGTGCTAGAAAGTTTGTTGCTCGGCCCCTCATTTTAATAATAAAAAGAAACGCTACCAATTTAATAGGTTTCTTGCAACTTCATTGCAAGGTTCTCACAACTTTGTTGCTCTGACCCTAATAAAATTACACTATGGTACAGTAGTTACTAAAATTTCATAAACATGTTCAGTAGAAAACTCTTTACTGTAAAGACAAAGGATATTCATCCCCATAATTTAAATGTATATGGAAAACACTGGATGATATGCATTTAAATACAGGTGTAACTGTTATTATTATTATTATATTATTATTGTGCTTCAACTGTGCTTCAAACAGACAAGGATTGATGTGAACAAAAGTTGGGCTTCAGACAATGGAAAACAAAACAAAAAAACATCAGCTTAAAAGATGGAGGTGGAAAGATGGAAGTATAAACATGGGTAAAGAAATAGAGTGAGCTAAGCTGTGTGTGGGCAGTGGAGGGGGCGGGGGGTGTAGCGTGAAAGGGGTTAATAGCATGGAGGAGGCTCAGAGCTGATCAAAATGCAGAAAGCGTTCTCTGAGCCCTGTACTCAGTGATGAGTTGGACCTGAGATCTGGAGCCCACTATAAAAGAGCTCATTGAAAATAATTCAGAGTGACGGCTGTGCAGGAAGAGAAAGAAGGGTGGGGGTGGGGGTGATGGTGGTGTTGGGAGGAGGAGGTGAGTGAGTGGGGGGAGTGGTGAGGGTAAAGGGCGCAAGAGGGTCTATATACACAATTGGAACTGGATGGAGAACAAAAAGGGGAGAGACAGGTGGAGAATGAGTTACAAACAGAGATGGGTTTGGAAGTCAATGCATGGGGTGAGGGCTTCAAAATTAAGGAGTTGGAAAATCAAACTTACAATCGGTGTGTAGAAAAAAATGAAGCTTTGTATGGAACCACAGTGGCACAAACCTCAACTAGGTAAACTATCTATTGCACCAGAATATTCCTTGTTGACCAGTGCGCAAAATACAGTGGGGGAGGGTCTAAGCTAAGCTATTTGTTGTCTGAGTTGTCTGAAAAAGAACTGTGATTATTTACCATTTATTATAGACATTATAAAGATTATAGGTTATATTGCTGCATGTCAAGCAATTTTAGATTGGGTTTGTGACTCATTTGGGAGATGGGAACCCCCCCAATTACTTGTGTGTATTTCCCATACAATAACATGGATTCTTGCAAATTTAGGATTGAAAGCAAACTCTGCGGGGTATGGGGAGGTCTGACCTACCGATGAACCCATGAGGCCCTATAAGTCTAAAATGCTGAGCTAAAAGGTTTTTTGCTATTGCCAGGTGTCTAATGAGAAAATGTAATTTGATATGCTTTTATATGTACATAATACATCTTTCCTTTTATCTTATTGCATGTTCAGGATCTCATAATTACAAGATAAGGTAACATTTTATTTTTTCCAGTCAATGTAAACGCCCCCGTAAGTTTCAGAATTTCTGCTAGAATAATCTGGCACCTGACACTGACCATCAGGTTGTCAATTCACTGGACAAATGTTTGAAATTCAAAATATCTGAATTTATTGAGCCTAACATGGGAGGGGAAGGGGAGTGACATAGGGCCCAGAGCAAGTTTGCCCATCCTCAGTATCAGTCTCCCCATGGACCATCATTATAAATGATGACTGAATACGGGTAGGTTCCCCATAATAATATGATATTACTGGGGATGCAGCAGAGTGAAAGAGAAAGTCAGAGAGAGTGCACCAAGCGCTCGGTTGCCACTACAACAGCTCACTTCACAATCAGTTCAGACCCACATGGCCATGGATACTGTATGGGAAACAGAAGCCTTTCTATGGCCTTGCCTCCACCTACAGCTGTTACTGTGTTTCTGTTAACATTTGTGCTCACCTGCCCGTCCTGGGTAAGGATCCCTCCTCTGTTTCTCACCGTTTCTTTCAGTTTTTTCCCTGTCATGAATTTTCATGGGAGATGGGAAAGAGAGGGCAGGGAGTGTTGAATATATAACTGCTCTTTATATTTTGTTTACTTTCTCATGTAAAGTGCTGTGAGACCATGTTATGAATTTGCATTTCAAATGAAGAAAAGTAAAAAGAAGAAAAGGAATGAATTTAAGTTTCTCTCACTCTCTCATTCACTCACACATGCATACATGCACATCTCAACATCATGTTTAACATTATATGGAAATAAAAAAACAAAAAACAAAACAAAAAATCACATTCATTAAAAAATACAAATTAAAAATGAAAGTTATGTTGATTATGAAAACTTGCTCATTGAATTTTACTTCATAGTTGTTTACTGCATGTGTTGTATTCATAGATACACTATTCATGTTTTGTGTCTATCAAAACTTGTTCTGTATTGTGATCACCTGACACATCAGAGCGTGAAGCTCAATGTTGATATGGTTCTGTGAAGTTTCTGTGAAGATCAGCAAAAGTAAACCCAGGGGCTAGATGTGTGCTCTTGGGGCTAGAGCACACAACGTTAAATCAAAATTGTTGGGTTGCTAGCTAAGGCTAAATAAAGGCCACTATAATTAGTGTGGAGTTGTGCTCACTTGCCAAAACAATGTTGAAGACTGTGCAGTGGAACCTCGATTTACAAAATTAATTGTTCTGGAGGGGCTTTCACATCTTAGAATTATGGTATTGTTAAAATACGAAAAGTCACCGGGAGGACTGCTGTCATATTTTGAATATTTTTTTGTTAAACAGACCGTACATTTCTTCAAAACCCAATTTGTATTCTGGATTTTTCATAGGGTGTTCATAAGTCAGGGTTCCACTGTAGTTTTTTCCAGACTCCTGCCCAATTTGGTAGGTTGTGACATGTTAGATTAGTAAAGAACAGAAATCAGACATGAAAGAGAAAACCTTTTTTCCATTGTTTTACATTCAGTTAATATTCTGATCAATAAAGTACTTGATTTAATGTTGAGTCTTTGGTCATTGGAGGGTTGAAATTACGCTGCATAATGTGTTGCATAATACCACAAAAAGCATGTTGCACATTTATTGATCAGTTGTGATTTCCTGATCATGAGATCTGAGCAAACCATGTTTTCTTTTTAAAACATTCTTATTATAAAACAAATGTCTTATATTTAGGAATTTCAAATGGAAATCTAATTCACCAATTCAATTCACCCATTTTCCTGGATATTATGTTACATGATCCTGGGTGTCAATTTGTGATTATCATACATGATTTCTCCTGTGAAATTCTCCAGTTGTTTGTTTTGCTTGCAAACTAATCATCAAGCAGGCTTCTTCAAGTCCTTTCCTGAGTTTTTTCTGCAACCATTGAAGGAAAACAGAGATCTACAACCAGCACTGTGATCCAGATCAGAAAGAAAGCTAATCTTCCAGTTAATGGTGCAAACAAGTTTTGCCAGAATCCTTCAATATTCCATCTGCTTTAACCATTCACACACATCCTCGCCCAATAAGTCAATATCTGAGGCCATCTGGGGTTCAGTAACTTGCCCATGGATAATTCAACATTTAAGCTGCAGTGGGATGGGATCAAACCACTTCCAACACATGGACTACAACACTGCCTAAATCCACAGTTCAGTTTCAGAACTATCGAATAAAGTTCCAGAAAGAAAATAAATACAACTTTTTTGAGAGTTGTAACAAGTCATTGCCTTTGGATAAATATAGGTTGTCCGGAAAAGAAGAAAACATCTTTCCCTAGGCTGATTGAATATGATGGACGTGTCTGAAACACCTCCTCAGGAAGGCAGAACCAACAACTGAGCTGATGATCATTTACATGCACATCAGTCAGTTACAGAAGCAAGAGTGAGAAATTTTCTTTATGTGTGCTAAAGCAATCAACATTTTGGCCTATGTACCAAATCCTGTCCTCACATAGGATCCCTGATACATTAGCATAGTGCAGGCAGCACAAGCCATCACCTCACTGTGGCTGTTAGATGACTGCTGTCAACACACAGAGATGATAGGAGGAAATTATGGCCTTGCTTTAGGGTTGAAGTTTACAATGAACCTCTTGTGTGAGGATGGACATGTCACCATACTGAAGAATGACTTCTCTTAGAAAAAAACAGAGAACACAGATAGAAGAATGGGGGAGAGAGGGAATAGGGTGGGAGCTGTAAGTCATAGTTTTCTCTCAGCAGCCTTACTATTTACTGTATTGTGGACCCTTCCTGGACCTCTGTTAAGCTGTGCAAAGCTCATCTGGGTGAGAAAGCACATCTTTTATACTAACATCACTGTGTTAAGCACACAAGGATCCTGTAGAGAGATGGGAGGGGAGTTAATGGGGCTTGATGCACTGTAGGTGGGACAAAATGAAGAGAGCACGGGTGAGGTGAGAAGATTGGGGTTACTGGTAGTGCGTCAGACTATAGCGACACCCAGCTGGGACTTCCACCCCGATTTCAAAGCTGGCTCCTTTTATGATGACTCCTGCGTGCAGCCCGAAACCTGGTGGATGCTAAGAGGTTCATAAAAGGCACGTTAAAAAAATGCAGTATTTTGAGAAAAAAAGAGCTTTCTTCACTTGGAGATTTTAAAAAACTATACAGTTTAACTGTTTCCCATTTACCTAAATCAACCTATCAACCTTTATCATACCAGGGTCTACCAGTTTTGTTTTGTTTGTGTAAGATGGGGAATGATTAAATATTTGAAGTTGGGAGACGCAAGCTAGTGTTTGCTACAGTGCTTTTACCTATAAAGAGAGCTCACGGCATAAAAAAAAAAATTCCACTTACTGTCAAGATTAGAAACAGAAATACAAACTCAGAGGAGCAATTATGCAAATTATGCATCTCATGATTAATTGCACTTCAAACTTGAATTTAAGTGGTTCGTCTTTCCACTGTTATAACAATCATCATCCGTTTTGTCACCCTGAATTCTAATATTGCAGCTTCATTAAATGATTTCCTTGAACATGACAAAGGCCCTTTTTTTTCTTCTTTTTTTCTTCTCCCTAATCTCTCAGTTAGGATCAGAGCCTGGTTGGCCTATTGCAAAACCACTCACAGCCAACTGGCCACTCTCAACTGGCCTTCTTGTATTTTTCCGATCCGAAGTTATGTCAACTGGATATTGACAGTAGTCAATTATCCATAGCATTTAATGTGTTAATGTTAAATACTCTGATGGAGTTCAACAAGTGGACAGTTCTTTGAAAAATTGCCAAATACACAGAATTTGTTCAGATACTGGTGGTTAATATGACTTGTAATTTTCCTCATTGCTCAAGACTGAGTTTACAGGTATCACTATGGTCATTCAGCTGCATGCACTTTCCTTCATAAACTGTAAATGCAAAGAATCACACATGAGCTGTAAAGATGCACATTCTTAATGTGTGTTCACTGGTCAATTGAAACACTACATAGTCACGTGCAAACTCTCACAAAGCATGCAAGCGCCATATGATGAAGTATTTAGCTGGGGCTTCACATTCACATTGCACTCAGATTTATAAGAGAACATCTTGTTGCTCTTTGACTTTGAGAGGCAAGGGTAATTCACAAGGTTTAGGTTTATCAAAAAAAGGGTTATTCAGGGAGGAGAATAAAAAGAATACAAATCATACGAACAAAAATGTGATTGGGAGTTTACAGACAGAAGTTTGTTGACAGAATTTGGAAAAAAATACCAAAACTTGTTGAACAAGTTCATTGGCAAGCAGCTTTGGACAGATTTGAGGAGAAAGGAAGAAGTGGGTAGAGGAGCACAGGAGTCTATGTTGTTATCTGAGCCTCCTCAACATCAATAAATGGGATTACATCACAGGCCCTTACCTCTTTTTTTCTTTTGAAGTTGAAGTTGATCAATTAGCATGGCAGAACACTGCAGTAAACGTCAACAGAGTCATTTTCAGGCATATTAATATTTAAATCCAATCAGCAGGATGTTTGGGCAGTCTAATTAACTCAATCAGCTGAAGGAACGCACCAGAAAATGAGAGCCCATGCAGGGACCACACACAAGCAATCACCTCAACCGGCTCTCCACTCAATTGTTTCTTGACAGCACCTGAGAGCACCTGCATTAGTAAAGGCACATGTGGTGATTGAAAAAAAAATACCACCCTTCTCTTCAGAACCATCTTTGAAACTACTATCACTTTGCTAATTTAAGTTTGTGATTGAAAGGAATAATTGGTGTTTAAGCAGTATCTGCACTTTATTATTATTCTTCACAGCAGTTTAATTACTACTGGAAGAGGACAAGTGATCAAACTGTACATGTTCACCATTATGGGTGAAATAATTTCCATCTCTGGAATGAAATTGATCAAGTATTGATTTGGGATGGGTGGTTAAAGTGGGATATGGATGATTACAGACATTCAATGAGATTTTTTCAAAAAATGACATTTTACAGTCGGCTCACCTAGAAGAAGATAATTGTTTGTGTTTTGTGCAGGAGAAAAAGGAGGCTATAGTGAAATATCAGGCCAAGATTGAAAATAAAATCGGAACCAGACACAATAGCAATATCCCTAGCAATATCATCTGCACTCCAACCACACACACGCACACACACACACACGCACACACACACACACACACACACACAAAACACACAATCACTCTGCCTCTGTTCCTGCCATCTCACTGTCTCTCTTTCGCATCTTCTTTTTTTTTTCAAACTAGCCTTGCTTCATTTCCTTACCACCCTCTATGTGTATGAAAAATCAGCAAATAAAAAGTTACATTAACCCCACAATGACCTTTCCTATGTAATACAATGCAGCCTTATTGGCAAACCTCAGTGCTTCATTGGGAAGCTGTCATTCTCTGCTATCCCAAGCACTGCCTGGGGAACATTTACCGGATAATTAATATATTAAATGCATGAAAAATAGTTACACAGGGGCCTCTTTGTCAGCTCTTCTACCGCACAGGGAGAAGAGGGATACAGCCTGTGAACCATCAATATACAAGCATCATACTTCAATGGGCCATCATAAAAACTGCTCATAATTTTATAGCTTCATTCACAGCCCCCGCTATAAAGGGAGACCATATTTCCTTGTACTTCGATGGAGCTCACCATGGCTTTTTTATGATTTGGCAGTTTTAAGCTGCACTGCTGCCACAATTATGGAGGTGCTCCTAGCCCTGGCATGAGAGACGAGCAGGTCTGCAGAGAGCAGAGGCGTAACAGTATGACCACAACCCTCCAAACACACACACACACACACACACACACACACACACACACACACACACACACACACACACCACACACACACACACACACACCACACACACACACACACACACACACACACACACACACACACACAAAGGACTAGGCTCTGGTGACGTGTGGCTGGCACACTGTCTCTGAGTCAGCTGTAAGCTGATGTTGATTAGTAGAGTTCTCCCTGCAAATGTGTCTGTGCTGTAGGTTGTTACCTGCAGCTCAGACTATATTGCGAATGTTAGAACTTTAAGGGTCAATTGATCCACATTGCATATAAGAAACACAGTCTTGTACCTAACTCCAGTGGTGTAGAACAAGACTTTATAATTTTGCCAAGTTTTATCTCCCCAGGTTATTGAAATCTACAGTTGTGGCTCTAAATGCAGTGTAAATGAAAATAAACATGCAATGCAAATGGAATTTCTTGCCTTTCTAACAGTGCTTCCAACAGGTCATCAAACTAAGATCCAGCCTGAGGTACCATTGGAACCACTGCTCCTTCATCTATGGGGTCTAGGGGACAAAATAGGTGAGGAAGGAAAAGTGAGGT
Organism: Karalla daura; assembly: GCA_029224185.1. Classification (NCBI taxonomy): domain Eukaryota; kingdom Metazoa; phylum Chordata; class Actinopteri; order Chaetodontiformes; family Leiognathidae; genus Karalla; species Karalla daura. The sequence goes on from CM055198.1 coordinate 1,108,807, forward strand.
GACAAAAGAAGAAAGGGGAGAGAAGAAGAAAGTGGAAGCGAGCAAGAGGGAAAGAGGAAGAAAGAGAGAAGAGTGAAGACAGAGAGGGGAAGAGAGTGAATGGAAGAGAGGGAAGTAAGACAGAAAGGTTTAAATATAGTGAGTAAGGTGGAGAAGGGGGGAAAGAGGGAGAAAGTGGGGGCGGGGTCATCCACTGAATGGCAGCACTGAATTCAGAGTTCACTGCACTCCACTTTTTATTCATGTAATCCATGGCATAACAGACTCAAGCCCAACTTTAATCGTGTCTCTGGCTTAAACTTTCCGTATGGCGGTGATGTTGAAGATGATGGAGATTTTGCTGACACCTTCTTCCTTTCTTAGAAAAAAGTTTATTGAACTGACAAAGCACCCCCTTTTATGGATGATACAGTGACCCCTCACTTCCACTGCCTGCACTTGCAGTGCGTCTGCAGTCCCACTGCAGCTCTCCTGCGTAGTCAGTTTACGCTGACTTGCACTGCCACTGTCAAGCTGCCACACACTTGATGACGAGGAGGAGTGATGAGCAGAATATACACTCACCGGCCGCTTTATTAGGTACACCATGCTAGTAACGGGTTGAACCCCCTTTTGCCTTCAGAACTGCCTCAATTCTTTGTGGCATAGATTCAACAAGGTGCTGGAAGCATTCCTCAGAGAGTTTGGTCCATATTGACATGATGGCATCACACAGTTGGCGCAGATTTGTCGGCTGCACATCCATGATGCGAATCTCCCGTTCCACCACATTCCAAAGATGCTCTATTGGATTGAGATCTGGTGACTGTGCAGGCCATTTGAGCACAGTGAACTCATTGTCATGTTCAAGAAACCAGTCTGATATGATTGCAGCTTTATGACATGGCGCATTATCCTGCTGAAAGTAGCCATCAGAAGTTGGGTACATTGTGGTCATTAAGGGATGGACATGGTCAGCAACAATACTCAGGTAGGCTGTGGTGTTGCAACGATGCTCAATGGCCCAAAGAGTGCCAAGAAATTATTTTCCACACCATTACACCACCACCACCAGCCTGAACCGTTGATACAAGGCAGGATGGATCCATGCTTTCATGTTGTTGACGCCAAATTCTGACCCTAACATCCGAATGTCGCAGCAGAAATCGAGACTCATCAGACCAGGCAACGTTTTTCCAATCTTCTATTGTCCAATTTCGATGAGCTTGTGCAAATTGTAGCCTCAGTTTCCTGTTCTTAGCTGAAAGGAGTGGCACCCGGTGTGGTGTTCTGCTGCTGTAGCCCATCTGCCTCAAAGGTCGACGTACTGTGCGTTCAGAGATGTTCTTCTGCCTACCGTGGTTTCAACGGGTGGTTATTTGAGTCACTGTTGCCTTTCTATCAGCTCGAACCAGTCTGGCCATTCTCCTCTGACCTCTGGCATCAACAAGGCATTTCCGCCCACAGAACTGCCGCTCACTGGATATTTTTTCTTTTTCGGACCATTCTCTGTCAACCCTAGAGATGGTTGTGCGTGAAAATCCCAGTAGATCAGCAGTTTCTGAAATACTCAGACCGACCCTTCTGGCACCAACAACCATGCCACGTTCTAAGTCACTCAAATCACCTTTCCTCCCCACACTGATGCTCGGTTTGAACTGCAGGTTTATTATCTTGACCATGTCTACATGCCTAAATGCACTGAGTTGCCGCCATGTGATTGGCTGATTGGAAATTAAGTGTTAACGAGCAGTTGGACAGGTGTACCTAATAAAGTGGCTGGTGAGTGTATTTATACAAAGAGATCCACTGAGGTAGTAGGGGAGAGTCCCTGATCCTGTTTCAGTGCTTGTCTTGCGTCAAACTGAACCTGTCACGATCTGTTTGTCTGTGTCCAAATAGTAAGCCTAGTCCATCCTTATTGCCTGCTTTCCCTACCTCTGCTCACTGTCACACTCCTGTTCAGTCTTCCAATACGGTTTCTTCTTCCTGTTCACTCTGGACCAATCCTCTGGCAGCTAGGTTGATTAGGTACTTAGTTTCACCTGTGTGCCAGCCTAGTTGCCAGATTGTTTTTGGAGCTTCCAAGATTTTCCAGCACTCTTTCCTTTTCTTGCCTGCTGTTTTGCCTGTTCCTGACTTTTTTTTTCGTTTTTTACGTTTTTCTGCCTGCCTTTTCAACCTGTTTCGGGACATCGTTTGCTCTCTTGTTGCCTGCCCTTTTGGATCGTCCTGCCTTTGACCTTTAGTGTGTGTGTGCTATTGGGTTTCCGTGTGGTCCGTGATAGAACCACCTTGATCACTAGAGCCACTTCAATCCTGCCTCGAATACCTTAAGACCTGGATGACCTGTAACTTCCTTATATTGAACTAAAAAACTTAGTTATTGCACTTAGGTCCAAAACGCTTAAGGGATTCAGACAATTAAGTCCATGCCTATTTTTCTTCCAGGCTGGACTACTCTTTACTAGCTGGATGCTTGAACGGGTCCCTGAGACCTTTGTGACCTTGTGCAGAACACAACAGCACATGTCCTAACAAAAACAAGGAAGAGAAATCATATCTCTCCAGTCCTGGCCTCATTGCACTGACTTTTAATACCATATAGGATTCAGTTTATAATTATGCTCCTTATATACAAAGCTCTTCATGGTCTGGCACCCTCTTATATTTCAGACCTGATAAAATCCTATTACCCCAATAGGATATTTCATTCTCTGAATGGCCCTCTGAAAGCAGGGGGAGCTACTCCATTGCGATTTCTCCATGCATTCGGTGTCCGCATCACACCCTCAGTAAATCGGTGCTCTAGTTATAACTAATGCCATTTGCGGGGTCCCGAAGCAAAAGGCCCATACGACCTTAATGTCACCTAAGGCCAGGGCCTACTTTCTTCTTCAAATGCCCTTATCCACCTGCTTGCTCCTTCATATATTGTTGAGTAGCCTTGAGACCAGCCCAGCAAGGGTGCACATTTGCCGCAGCATGTTATGCACCTGGGTGGCCTTTATTAGGTTTGGACACTTGCTTGTAGGATATCTCAACTTTATTTAAATCGAGTGCCAGCTCATAACAGACTTAATCTCAAGGCACCCACTTGACAACCCAAAGGATGCCATCACACAACTGATCACCCTACAGAGCCTCATCGGAGCCACAGTTGTACTTAGAAGGATAGTAACACCTTGTCCTACACAACAGATCTTACCAGCTGGTGAACCAGTGACTGCTGTGAAAGGGAAGCTGACATGGCAAAGACAACTGGCAGGAGAGAAAAGACCCCAAAAGGCCACTATGGGCTAGCTACCCATGGTGGTGGGATCCATCACGGAAGATCAAGTGGAAGATGGCTCATCGGTAAACAACACGGTAATGAACGCTGGAATGGAACAGACTATGAGCTCTTTGACAAGTGGACCTGAGGCTCCGACAGCTTTAGAAGGATGCAAGTGCAAGATCTGTGTTTGTGGCTGGGAAAAGGTTACCTCCACCCATGGCCTTAAAATACATCAGGGCAAGAAAGGGTGCCGAAAGAAGAGTCAACAGGATCGTCGCATCGACAGCTACTTTTTGAGAAGCAGGCCAAATCAGTCGACAGAGGTTCGACCAACAGCTTACAAACAGGGTCCCCCTTAGGTTGGACTTACACCACTGGAGATGAGACATCTCTAATGCAGCTCACTCAGGGTGCCAACTACTGGGACCTGGTGGAGGAAAACCAAGTTATTAGCTTATTATTTATCATTATTATTTATTTTAATTCGGAGCACCACCCTATAAAACAGGGACCAATAATCAGGTTGACCAATAAGCCTAATAAATTACATCAGTCTCTATCAAAAGGATTTGAGATCCGAGCACTGGCTGCATTCTGGCAAGTAAATACACACATTCAATAATGACAGACTCAGATGGTTAGGATAATCACACTTTAATAACAATGATAGTTAAAACCATACACTGCCACCAAAGGGATTAAGGTTTAACCATCCTATAACATAAACAAAACACTTCAGACTGACAAGACACCACAAGAACACAAAAGGTAGACAAATACAGTATGTAGATCAGATCTGTGTGTGTGTGTGTGTGTGTGTGTGTGTGTGTGTGTGTGTGTGTGTGTGTGTGTGTGTGTGTGTGTGTGTGTGTGTGTGTGTGTGTGTGTGTGCAACCACGTGTGAACCTCGTGCCTATGGCTGCGTGTGCACACGCACATATGACCACGTAGTTTGCGTGCCTGTCAGCCTGTGTGTGTGCCTAAGCATTCAATATGTGCTACACACTGATGTGTACACAAACAAGACAACAACAAGACAATTCATAATGGGTGAAGGAAAGGTTTCTAAGTTAGCTGACACTGATCGCGAGGAACGCAATCCTAGAGATCGGTGCAGGTAATCATATTAGCTCTGTGCTAAGTGGTTAGCTGTGCTATTGGTTTCTCTGCCCAGAACAATAGCCTTACGTGTCATGTGGTTTCCTCGGATTTCTCTGGAGCAGTTGTCATCCTCAGTGCCTTGGTGTCCTGCCTACCCGTGGAAATGCTCTGTTGTTGCGCGTGCAGCAGCTGATGTGAAGTCTCCCGTTGTTCTGCTCTGCTAGTGATTCTCACGCGGAATCTCTTCTCTCCTCTAGCACACAGTGCTGGACCACACTGTCCTTGTGGGTCCATTTTGTGATCCTATTTGCGGATCGGTGCGACACGGCAGATGCGGCCAGTAGCTTTCAGGGTCGGGCAACTGTAGCGGCAATGGCATCTTGTGCGCACTTATCTGTCGCTCTGACCAGACTTTTTGTGGCAACTCCTGAGCAGTAAAGGGAAAGTAGAAGAGGGGGAGAGAGAGGGACAGGGATGGAACTGTGGCTGCTCCGGCTGTTAGGGTCCATCGGAGCATCAGGTTGCCGGCTGAGGAGGAGTGTTGTTCCTTGAGTCCGGGGTGTGGACACGACGTGATCTCTTCTAGATCATGTGTGGCAGAGAACTTGAAGTGCGTCCTCTCTGGTGATGAGGAGCGTTGAAAAGAGAGCTATCTCTAATGTGTTCTTAGTTTTTAGGGGTTCAGAGGCAGGAACCTGGGCAGGTTGGGTCCTGTGCATGTGCTGTTGCATGCCTTGTCCCACCTCCTTGGTCAGGAGATCAGGTGATTGGCCAGGGCAAGTGAAACTGTCCTGGCATGTTGCTGGACCCCCAGCTCCATGGAGGAAGGGGGGATGGTTTGTCCCGGTTTTGTCTTTGTTTCCAGCTGCTGGTTTTCCCTCCATAAAACTCACTCTAATATTCCTCTGTTAGTCCTGAACATGGTTCTGTAGCAGTCCCAACAATGTGTAACCATGACATGTTTATTTAGTGAGAAAAAATGACGTTAGTAAACATGAACACATGCGGTTTTTAGTGATAGTTCAGTGGCAAGTAAATGTGGAAGTTCGTCAGCAAAGTGCACAACTTTATTTGTATATGTGTCCGTGACAAACAGGAAAACAGAAAGCTTCTGTATGACAATCTAGAGCTCATAGACACTCACCGAAAGCAATAATGGAAATAAATGTTCATTGGGGGCTGATCTGAGACACAACACATGCATGGGGAGAAGTTAATCCGTAACAACCTATAGTAGTGCTTGCCAAGAGCTATTTGATTGTATCATCTGGGAAAATTCAAGTAAAAATCGAAGCAATTTCAGACTAAAATGCTTTCCTTGTCTATATCTATAAATTAGAAACAAATCAAAAGGTTGACATAGTTATGAATTGGATTGCATTAACTGTGTCACAACGTGGTTGCCCATCAACTCTCTTTTCAACCTCTGCTTTTACAAACCTTAAGAAAAATAAATGTTCTCATCTCAAAGCAAATTTTTTTCCAGTGCTGTGGAAAAGCTACACAATCATTTATATCTTGTCCCTACTCTCCTCTGCAACCTCCTCAACTTATCCTAACACATCTTCCTGGCAAAGCAGTAAACACCTCCCTGTATCCTGTCTGATGATGTTTAACAGAACTGTGGATACATATCACTCACTTCCTGTGATTCTGTCTCTAAGAATTGAGCTTTTATATTTTACATGGAAAATTGTTTATGTATTTTGGCTGAGCAACACAGTGCTAGCAAATATGAGGACATCAAGCCACCAGTTTCTTTTGTGCTTACAGTGGAGGAGTCAACAGTGAGCTTTAAAATATTCCTGGGAATAAATGTAGGGTTTGTGCCCAGTAAAAGTCCAATTGATAGAGCTAGAATTTAATTGCTCTGTCTGTTATCCCACTGTTTCTTCAAGGCAAGATTAGGCATGAGAGGAAAGTCAGAAAACCGTAACTCTAAAAAGTCACTCACTTCAGTACCCTGGAGGTATACACCAGATGTATCATTTGTCACCAATTTATCTTCTTTATTTTTATCAAGACATATTGATTAGTAAAGGGCAACAATGGTTTCACTTTACTCCTTAACTATTTTACACTGTGCCCTTTAGGAATGTAGAACACTGGCAGCCATCCACCATTGTCACAAATAATGTCTATTGCCTCTCGGACTGATTTGTCATCTACGAAGAGTTCAGGTTTGATGACTGTCAGTCCAATTTTAAGTTGAAAAAGCCTGCTTGTTGGAAGAGCACTCTAGTGTGCTAAACTAAATCAATTAAATCATTCAAAGCTAATCCAGGAAGAGTGTGAGGAATTGATTTTGGAATGCTGCCAAGTGATGAGTTCGACAGTGGCATTGTTTATCTTATATGTGCAGCGCATTGATGTGCTGAGTATGATATACTGAAGCTCTCTGTTAGACCAATTATACAAGAGCTTTTGGAATGAAAAAGGTGAACACACACAACAGCCAAGTCAGATGTTTTCATGTACAGGTCTGTCTGTCCTCAGATAATAACCTATGTAAAGGAGGTTTGGTGATTTTGCTATCGTTTGTCAGATTATCTGTATTTTTGTTAGTGAGAAAAAATATGTTCAGAACTGTGCCTTGGACACATATACTCCTCAGATTTTAACCCTAACCCTCATCCTAATACTCAAAAGTCTACCTGAAGGGACACTCATGCTGTGTGCTATCACTCATATGTGATTGTTGAATAGGTTAAAGGGGAGCAAAATAATCTGAACAGTGAGCTTTAAAATATTCCTGTGAATGAGTTGTTGAATAATAGTTGTTGAATAAATGTCCCCCCCCGTGACACCTGTAGTCAAGATGGCAGCGCAACATACCAGCCAGGGCTTTGTATATGTGTGGACGTTGTGACACCATGAAAGGCTGTGTCCCAGGGCCCGTTTCAGGCAGCAGGCTCAACAAAGTCCGACTATGTTTGTGGATTGAGGCTTGACATAGCCTGTGTAAGAATCTCGAGGTAACCGGTTTCAGAACACCGGCTTTCCTAGTTCAATCAAGTCCAACTATGTTCAGTTCAAGCTGTGCATGACTGTCACAAATATCCACTCTGCAATTTTTCTAAAAACTGCCAGGAACAACACTCAAAACCCCTCCGTTATCAGCCACCCAGCTTGGGTTGTGGAGCTACGAAACATGTGAAGCATCACATGGTTCTTTAAAGTTGGCAAAAAAATTGGGAAAAAACACTTTTGTTTTACAGGGCCCCTCTTGAAGAGATTTTGATCTACAATTAATGTATTTCTGTTTAGTTTTGACCATGGGTGCAAGACATTTTTTGTGCATCTGGACAAAGTCGATGAAAATCCAAAGTTTCATCTTTCTATTCCATAAAAACCCTTATGTGGAGGGTCATTTGAAAATTTCTAGTTGGTGCTGTAGAGACATTTAGCCATGCCCATTGACTAGGCCATTACCTGGCTGTTCATATGATATGTGTGAGCCAGGTCCATGTAGTTATGAACAAAACTAGACACAATGAGACTGGAGCTTGGCTCTTTGCATTAAGGTGACAAGTAATTTCATATATAGGTAATTGGTTATTGTAATGATGACCATCAAAACTGTTTTTGTTTAAAGACAACCCACTCCTAGGTATAGATTCATAAAAATGGAAATCAAAAATGTAACAGGTATTAGTTCAGATATAAAGTGACAACACAGCAATATAGGTAACTATTACAGGATTACAAAAAAGAAACTTGTAATCAGTACCTTCTATTGTAATGTACCTTTTCTTTTACCATAAGTGACTTTTACTTTCAATATTTTTCCAATGTGGGCCCATCGACGTAAGCGAATGGTGCAGTGGCGATTGGTGCAGCCGTTGCAGGCTTAGCACACACACACAAACACACACACACACAGACAACATAGGCACAACTCCTGGTTTTGTAAATGTGAGTGAATGATAACAAAGATGGCAGTCTCTATATGGGATGTAGCAGTGAACATGGCGATGACATCTCAGTCCACAGGGCCAAGCAGCAAAATCACCAAGGAACGAGCAGAACTGTCTGTTACAAAAATCCGCTTCAGCTAAACACAAATTATCGTACATTCAGCCTTGAAATCAAACGCTATTTCGGGTGGAATTAGCTCATTTTAGCTCCGGACAAAGCTTATTGCTAAAACGAATACAAGCACACACTAGCTAGCAGGTCGCTATCTGCATTACACTTAGGGCCTGATTTATTAAGATCCCAGATAAGGGGCGCAAAATTGCGTGCTCCTGGTAAGATTTTGCGTGCTTGGTTTGCGTGCGTTTTGCGGGTGAAATTGCCGCAGTGACAACAGGTGCAAACGGCAGTATTTAAATGAGACGTTTGCACGCTGTCAGCCTTTTCATCATGGCGAATGCAGAAGAAAACCGAAAGCGCAAAAACAAACTCAATTCCATTGAGTTGGAAGTCCTTGTCACGGAGGCAAACAAGCACATGACCGACCTCCAACAGAGGAACCTAAATATTACAAAATGAAATTTGATATGGAGTGAGATCTGTGGCAAAGTGAACGCTGTCGGGAAAACAAATAGAACAGTGGATGAGGTGAAAAGAAGGTGGCAGGACCTGAGGCAGAGAACAAAGGAAAAAATATCTTTTAATAAAAGCTCTGCAATCAAGATGGGCGGAGGGCCGGCGGAAGAAATTCCACTCACTCCTGCTGAGCAGCAGGTCCAGCTTTCCCTCTGTGAAGAACAGATAAGTGGCGTCAATAGATTTGACACACTAGAGTTCACAGCAGAACCAAGTAAACGCACAGTTAAGGCACACCAATGTAGGCTGCATGTAAAGTTTACTTTACATTTACTTTTTCCCAGATCATAAGTAAATGTACAGCCCATAACAATGTTTAATTAATTAATTAAAATAAAATAGTTAACGAAAAAAAAACTAACAAAAATGTCTTTTTTTTTAGATTTATCACCACTGCCATCACCACCTTGCTTCATAAATCTGCCCCCACCACCTCACGTGGGGCATCAAAGCCAGTCTCAGGCGTTGGACATTGATGACATGTTGCTGGCAGAGCAAAAGAAACAGTCTGCTGCTGTCACCGAAGGGCTCCCGGCGATTGCCCAAGAGGTGCGCGCAGTGGCCGGTGTAGGCCGTGCGCTCCGACGGGATACTCGGGCCATTGCTGCGCACACCGGGCAGCTGGTCAGCGCAGTGTCTGACCTAACGATGGCCATAAATTCCCTGGCAAGAGGAGTGGAAGCTGCGGTGCAGGCAGTGACCATTTCAACCAGCGTGAGAGCAGAGGGACAGGCAGGCAGGAACGGCAGATGGAGGACCGGAGAGCGCAGCACCAGCGCGCAAGCTGCCTCAAAGGAAAAGTAATGTTAATAATGTGTTTCATGCCAAAAAAGAGCATAAAATACAGCCACAGATTTGTTATATTGACAACCGTTATTATTTTGTTTGGATTTGAGATTTTCTTCTGTTTTTTTGTGTTTGTAAAATGTTTAATCACATTCGCCGTGCGTAAAATCTGATTTCCTCTTATCCATTCTGTTTTTGTTTCAAAGAAAATAAAACACACCATAAAGAGCTCACAGAAAATGACTCCGAATCAAATCTTGTCGAGTCTGTACTCCTGCAGCGTTGTCTTCTTGCACAACTGGAGGTTGGTTTTCCTCCGGCTCAACTTCATGTGCATCCCGCTCCAATCCATTGTGTACAGCAATGTTGTGGAGAATACAACAGACCACTATGATTTGGGCCACCTTTTTTGGGCTGTACAGCAGTGCTCCTCCTGTGCAGTCCAAGCACCTGAACCTGCTTTTGAGCACTCCGAACGTGCGCTCTGCAATGTTCCGTGTCGTATATGGGCCATGTTGTACCGGTTTTCCAGAGTGGAGGGGTTGAGTACTGGAGTCAGGAGCAAGGGATAGAGAGGAAATGCGCTGTCACCTTTGGAATGCATAAAAATACATAATTTACACATAATACAAAATGTTGTTCAGTAAGATAAAATATTTATTAGCGTAGGAAATAGAAATTATACTCACCCAACAGCCAGCCATCACCATACTCACCATCTCTCAACTTACTAAATATGGAGCTGTTTTTCAGAATGAATGAGTCGTGCACCGACCCAGGATATTTAGCCACAACATTGGTGATAACTCCTCTGGAGTCACAAATTACTTGGATATTTAATGAGTGGCTGTGTTTGCGATTCCTGTAAATGTGCTCAGTGTTTGGGGGGGGGCAATTTGCACATGTGTACAATCAACCGCACCGATTACTCTGGGGAAGTGAGCAAATGCATAAAACCCTTGTTTGGTTTCATTCAGTGCTTCCCGTGTGGATGGAAATTTTATATACTTGCCCGTTCTGCGTAGCAGGGCAGTTAAGACATCAGAGAGAATGCCCGATAAACTGCCTGACACCCCAGCAGATATTGCAACAATGCGCTGGAATGAACCTGATGCCATAAAGTGGAGAGCAGCCAGAAGTTTGGTTATATTTGATAAATCGTTTCACGTGTGCTAATATTTCCAATCTGCATATTCTCCTCCCAGGATTTTGCACATACGAGCAGGAACACCCCATATTGCATATGCATTAAGGCCAAGGTGCTAAATGGACAGCGCCTGCAATTTTCCTCACTTAGAGGACGCAACCCACCGTGCGCAACGTTCGTAAATCAGCTTGCACATTCTTTTACGGGTGACAGCGAGTTTGCACACGATTTTATACAAGCAAAGCTTTAGTAAATCAGGCCCTTAGTCTCTTCACACCTTTTGCAAGTTATACAGCAGTTGAATATAAGAGCACGAGTCGTTGACCTGCAAACCTTAGCTCTTCGCCTGCACATCTCCAACTTACTACTCGTCACACTCATGGGATACCGGTCAAGAGTGGACTTTAGACTTTAAACCTTCTTTTATTAATCCCTTTGAGATGCTCCCTCAGGGAAATGTACGTTTCCAGTAGTGTAAGATCAATAATGACCAATAGAATCTTAGAAATATTACATATATAAAATATATACAACAGAAATGAATGATAAACAGTATTAACAGTGTGGTAATAAAACAATAAATATATATTGCAAGTGGTGGAACAAGCAGTGTTTTTAAAGGATCCAAGCACCCTTTATCGTAGCAATATGTGACATATCTATCTATCTAAATAGGTGGTAGATATTCCTTTTTATGTACCTATGTATACATGCATATAAATGTTTTCAGATGTTTCTTAATTTTTTAATGCTTTAAACAATGTGAATATTACTTTAACTGCCACAATCTGCCTCTGCATCATACATCCATGCTCTGCATCATATATCATAATATTCTATTACTTTAAGCCCAATTTGAACATCAATATACCCCACCAATGTGTCCTGTGTTATGTCTATATGTATGATGTTTGCAGGAAAAAAATCATGAAAATCAATAAAGTATTCAGTGAGTTAAATGCCTGTCAAACAGACAACAGTCGAGCAGGTGACCTTTGCAAGATGGCTCCTCTGTGCCAATAGGCAGTAGTGGTAGATGCGGCGTATCCTGTGTATGTCTATGGCCTCCTTGCCCCTCCCAAAATGGTGACGTGCTAACTTTCCGTGTCCTTCCAAGGAGCGAAAATACGACTTTAAGTCGATCTAACACATGATCTGGATCTATGACAAATTCTGACACCATGTGGAAGCCTGTGCATAACTGCCACATAGATACTCGGCAGATTTTCTAAAAACTGCTAGAAAAGACACTGAGAAGGACTCGGCTGTTAGCCGCATTGTTGACAAGGGTCATGTGACTGTGCTACGTTCAAAGACATTGGGGAATTCAATGCTTTATTTTACAGCGCCACCATGAAGAGATTTTAATCTAAAATTAATGTATTCCTGTTCAATTTTGACCATTGGTGCAGGAGACTTTTTTGTGCATCTGGACACAGTCTATAAAAATACAAAGTTTCATAAAAACCCTTATGTGGAGGGTCATTTGAAAATTTCTAGTTGGCGCAGTCGAAACATTTAGCCACGCCCATTGACTAGGCCATTACTGGCTGTTCAGGCATCCAAATATGTCCAGCAATTTTGAATTTTCTACGATGAAGCACCTGCCCACAAGGCCATTTCAAAATTTTGATGACAAATAGTCAAACTTTGTCATGTGCTAGTTTCCAAGCCAATTGAGAAAATCAAATTCTATTAATTCAAATAAATGATCTGTGCCAAATTTGAAGCCAATTGGGTTAACCCACTCGGAGGAGATATGTTTGAAATCTGAAAATTCAAATCAAAATGACCGACTTCCTGTCGGGTTATGGTAATCATGTCAAGAGACTTTTTTGTGTATCTCTTTATGATGCATTTACATACTGATTTACTACTGGTCAGTGAGGAAAAAAATCCTCACTGACCAGATTTCAAGGTGGCGCTATAGTGCAACTGTACCCCGTGCACTTTGAACAACTTCAAAATATACAATTTTTTGCCAATCCCAATGGGCATGTTGAAAATGGTGCATTTTCAAGAATGTTCAGGCCCTCAAAAAAGCAACTACTTGTCCCTGTGATTCAGGTAATGAACCATCTCTCTCCTATGGCTATGGCTACTTTGGCTACAGCTACACCCCTTGACATAGCGAAATTATTTTCATAACTTTTGATCACAATGCCATTAAGGTGATCTTATTCAATATATTGAGTAGTAATTCTCAAGCAATTTTCAAGCTTCTTTGACAAAGTGTTGGCCCGGAAAAGCATTTTGAAATATTGACGATGAATAAAAAAACCTTGTCATGCTCTAGTGGTCACGCCCTTTGACTGTACGTAAAATTTTCTCAGCGTGGTCCATAGATGATTTGTACCAAATTCGAAGCCAATTGGGTTAACCCCATAAGAGGGGATGTTTTTAAAATTCAAATCAAAATGGCTGACTTCCTGTTGGGTTACGGCCATCATGTCAAGAGACTTTTTTGTATATCTCTTCAGGACGTATCTGTATAACAATTCTTATTTGCTTGTGACAACGTTTAAATAAATCCTTATGGGAATTGGTCAACATTTCTTGGTGGCGCTATTTTTGCATTTTGGGCCCCTATGGGCTGTGCCCCTATCATGTGTCAGAGCCCTCTGTTCTCAATAAGTGTACCAATTTTCATGTTCATAGGAGTTCTTTAAAGCTGACACAAAGCCACTTGCAATACATGGCGAAGGATTGCAATTTATGCTCGCCACACCGATACCATTGGCGTTAGGTTCACTGCCTATGTAATGTAGCTTCACCAACTTGTTCTGCATGTATTGCAAGTGGACTGAAGTTGATGTGTTCAATTATGTTGGAGTACTACATGTAAGTGTAAAACCTGATTACTTCCTGTCACCACTGGGTGAGGTTGGAAGTTAATATATCACGCTATTCAGGATGAAGCACTCATGTCCAGCAAGTTTCAAGCTGCCATGATCAAGTATGTGGGCGTGAGAGCTGTTCAAAGTGAAAGAGTGTGAAAAAAGAAAACACCAACTTTTGACACATCATAGCAACCACGCCCTTTGACTTATAGAAGTTCTTTTGATCAGTGTTGTTCACCATAATCTGTGGATGATCTGTACCTCATTTGAAGTCAATCAGGCAAAAGCCCTTGGAACAGCTCCTTGTGTTCTATAAACCCACCAATTTTCATCCATTTAAGTGAAACTCAGAAGTGGGGCTTTCCGTTTCAAATTTTCTAGGTGGCGCTATTGCACAATTTTGCCCTGTGCATTTTGAACAACTTCAAAAGATGCAATTTTTTGCCGATCCAAATGTGCATGCCAAAAATGGTTTGTTTTCAAGCATGTTCAGGCACCCAAAAATGCAATTACTTTTTTCAGAGAATCATAATAATAATAATAAAAAAGAAACAGCAGAGTTTTAATAGGGTTCTCGTAACATCGTTGCTTGGACGTTAAATATAGCTGCAAGCAGCAATACAGGGTCCAAGCAGGCCATACGTCAAACCATTGACTGTATATTGGTAAAAAATCAAAGCGTAAGGAGTGACACATGAAGCAATGTGGGGCAAGGCACAAAGTCGTTGATTTACAGTGACCCCTTGTGGCTGAATGACACCATTTTGATTCTGCAGACTAAGGAAAGGTTCTTGAAATGTGGGACAAAATTTGGTTTCATTGCACCAAAGCATGCCCGAAATATGCGTTGGCGTGCTATTTGGTGCCTTTCCTGCCAATTTTGATTGGCTGTAGCAGGCAAACAGATTCAAATTTGAAAAAGCCACTGAGTACCTTTTGTGTGGATCAGTCTGGAGATTTTCATGCAAATCGGACAAATTTTGCGGCCGCTGACAATGTTAATTGGCTTTGAACAAATTCCAATATGGCGCTCGACTGAAATATGGTAGGGTTGACATCGTAGGGTCCTTTGAGCTCAGCATGATCCGAGGATTGCAATGGTGCCTGTTTTTTGAGGATCGGTCATATGGGTCAAAAGTTACAAGCAAAAACGCAGTATTACCAAAGACATTGCACCCTAGTGGCCAAATGACACCAAACTGATCATGCAGATTCAGGAAAAGGTCATGTAGACTTCGACAAAAGTTGGTTTCATTGCACCAAAGCATTCCCCAGATGTGAGTTGGCGTGATATTTGGCACCTATCCTGCCAATTTCGATTGGCTGTCGCAGCCAAACAGATTCCATGATCGAAATGGTAGAAATCGAAATAGTAACTTTTGTGTGGATTGGTCTCAATGTTATGTGTGGAGAGGTTTCGTGTGAATCGGACAAAATTTGCTAACCCTAACCCTAACCCAAACAGATTCAAACTTGAAAACGCCACTACATGACTTTTGTCTGAATTAGTCTGGAGATAATCTAAGATGATGAAATTCTGATGGTGTTTTGCCTTATTTTTGTTGTTAATTATGTGTTGTTCGTATACAGTGGGCAGCCTACCTTTCTCCGGTTGAGAACCATGGCCTCGGACTTGGAGGTGCTGATTCTCATCCTAACTGCTTCACACTCGGCTGCAAAAATTCTGTCCATAAAGATAATGAACAGAAACGGTGACAAAGGGCAGCCCTGTCAGAGGCCTACATGCACTGGGAACAGGTCTGACTTACTGCCGGCAATGCAAACCGAGCTCCAGCAGCAGTCATACAGTGACCGCACGGCCCTCAGTAGATGGCCCTCGACCCCGTACTCCCGGAGTACCCCCCACAGAACACCACGAGGGACACAGAAAGCTTTCCCCAAGTCCACAAAACACATGTGGACTGTGGGCAAACTCCCAGGAACCCTCGAGCACCCTGTGGAGGGTATAGAGCTGGTCCGGTGTTCCACGGCTGGGACGGAAACCACTTTGTTCCTCCTGGATCCGAGGTTCGACTATTGGCCGAACTCTCCTCTCCAGTACCCTCAAATAGACTTTCCCCCAATAGCTGGAACACACCCTCCAGTCCCCCTTTTAAAAGAGGGACCACCACCCCGGTCTGCACTCCAGGGGCACTGTTCCTGACTGCCATGTGATGTCGCAGAGGCGTGTCAACCAGGATAGCCCTACAACATCCAGAGACTTCAGATACTCAGGTTCGGATCTCATCCACTCCTGGAGCCTTGCTTGCACTGGGCAGCTTCCAAACTACCTCAGTGACTTCGGCTTGGGTGATGAATGAGTCAACCTTTGGGTCCTCAGCCTCTGCTTCTTCTAAGGAAGGCGTGTCGGTGGGATTGCGGAGATCCTGGAAGTATTCCTTCCACCGCCCGACAATGTCTCCAGTCGAGGTCAACAGCTCCCCACTCCCCCATTCCCCACCAGTTGATTTTACCTCTGCTGCCTACTTGTCCTCCGTCAACTGTCTGGCTGCCAATCCCACACTTGGGGTGACCGCTCGGTACATCACACTCCGGTTGGAGCACTTTCCAGTATTCCTTCCAGGGACTCCAAGAAGTCTGGGTATTCTGCACTGCTGACCAGCCTGTGGACCTGCCACCTGCAGAGCGAATGACTGAGGTCAGGTGCAATGTGACCGACGGACCAATCCCAGGGCAACAAGTCTGGTTTATATTCCTGATAGGAGCAAACATCATCTCACTACAGCCAAATATTTACCACTTATGTACTGAAGTCTAACCCTAATCTTAACTGTTATCAAAACATATGGCATATACGGTCTGAGCAGGGACGCCCAGATCTCCCTTTCCCTGGACCCTTCGTCCAGCCTTTCAGTGGATGATCCCAAGGCCAGCTGAGCAGCATACTGAGTGTGTCCAAATGCTTAACTTTGCATGACAGGACATAAACAGAGACAGCACCACCACATGCCGCAAACAGGGAGTAGCTGCTGTCACTGTTGTGACAGTTAATTAGCGTAGCGTTATTTTGCACGGAAGGAAGAAAAAAGTAAAAACAGCCGAATGCAATTGTGTAATGCAAGTGTCTCAAGAGGTGGCAGCAGCACTGGACATTTCAACATCACAAACTTGATAAAGCATTTGCAAAAGCAAATGAGTATGATGACTTTTTGCTGTCAAAAAGTGCTAAGAAGAAAAGCAAGCCATGACAACAGTCATTGCAGGAAACAAAACTGAAGTGTGAGAAACTCCCCCCAGAGAGCAACAAAGCAAAGGTGATAACAGCAAAAGTCATAAAATTTATTTTGTTAGATGAGCAACCACTAAACGTGGTCAAAAATGAGGGTTTCGACGTTTTGCTGGAATTTCATTGCTGATATGGCCATCCCAAAATGTCTGGACACTGACACGGCTAGTTTAACAACTGACATCTGGATCTCAAGTGTGTGTCCAATGTCCCTATTAAGTCTGGCAGCACAGTGGATAGACTTTAGACCAGACTAGGTTTCCACTGCAAAAACAGTGCTGCAGGCTAAGCAGGTCCGTGGCTCACACACAAGAAGCAGGTCCGTGGTTCACATCGCCACCGCGACTGACTCTCTGATTTAGGCACTGCTGTCGCAGTGTGCTGTGAGTGATGCAGTTGTTGTCGGCAGAAAAATTGCGGGTCACTTCAAACAATCACCTCTTGCATATTCACACTTAGAGGACATTCAAGTGGATCTGAACATGCCACCCAGTTGTCTCCAGCAAGATGTATGAACGAGGTGGAACAATAAATATAACATCATCCAGAGCCTCATTGCACAAAAATGAGCCCTGTGTGCATATACAGAGTACAACCTGCCAGCCACACTGACTGCAAGCCAGTTGGGGGCGACTGGAAAAGACTATTGCTGCTCTTGCTCTTTTTGAGCAAAAGGAGCTTTTAAACTCTTTTTGAGAGAGATGAGTGCTTCATCTGCATCTGCATCTGATGTCATCCCTGTTGTGAGAGTCCTTACACAATCTCAGTCAAGAAAACAAGGCTGATGACAGAATTGTCAGTGACTTCAATATTCATATAAATATAGTCAGTGATAACTGCAGTACAGCATTCACCTCTGTAGTCGAGTCCATTGGCTTCTGTTAGCATGTTCATGAATCCTCGCACTGCTTCAATCACACCCTAGACCTTGTTGTAACTTATAGTGTTGAAATTAAAGGCCGGCACAAGCTTGCGCGGCCCGTTTTGCGTCACTCAAAAGTTGAGACCTCGCGGCTTTGGTCGCGTCGGTCACGCATCCGCCCTGTCGAACTCGCCACACCAGTAGGTGGAGTCCGGGGGTAAAACCCCGTCGACAACCAGGGAGAGCTCATTTGACCCAAGAAGAAGAGCGGTTTGTTGCCATGGATATTATTGATGAGAGGCTTGTGGAGGCTTGTATCCTCTGTTCTGCTTCAAGTCATTTGTATACAAAATCATAAACCTTTGCAAGACGCTAAACATGTCCACAGGCAGCACAGTTGCTCCTGGGTTGTTTGTGACAGAAAATGTACAAGAAAATGGCTGTTGCATTGTAGCAGAACAGGTGAGAATGCTTAGGAATGTGTAATTATCATCCTAAAAGAAATGCTGCATGAGCCCAACCCTGGCTCATCCCTTGGTGGTTCTGGGGGATAGCTGTTGCATTGTAGCAGAACAGGTGAGAATGCTCAGGAATGTGTAATTATCATCCTAAAAGAAATGCTGCATGAGCCAAACCCTGGCTCATCCCATGGTGGTTCTGGGGGATAGCTGTCGCATTGTCGTAGAACAGGTGAGAATGCTCAGGGAATGCTCAGGGAACGCTCAGGAAATGCTCAGGGAATGTGTAGTTATCATCCTAAAAGAAATGCTGCACGAGCCCAACCCTGGCTCATTCCATGGTGGTTCTCGGGGTGGTTCTGTTTTTTCCACAAGTTTATTGACAGCACACACCAATTATTACACTAGTTCTGCAGACCACGTGTAATCACTCTGTCTTGCCATGGAACAGCACCATGCAGTGTCTGAAAGTATCTCTTGAGGTTGTCCCGTACCTGCATTGCAAGTTGAGACACCCTCGAGGTACTCAGGCACTGTGTGTCCATGAGGCCTGTGTCACCTGCCACAGCCTCCCGCCACTGCTTTTGTAGGAGCCTAAATGCAGCCTACTCCGGTTGAAGTAATTTTACATTTCAAGGGGTTTAATTTTATTGATGTGTTGTGTTTTCGTGGTTTTGAAAGGGATAAAAGATAGGACTTTTAATGTGAAGCCACACTTATTGGGATGCTTTTATTTTGATATGGGGAGCGGGGTAAAAAGGAAAGGGAAAAATGGAGACTGAAAGAGGATTGGAGCGATATAGCTTTTTGAGCTCGTTATCCTCATTCTCTTCTCTTTGGCTTTGGAATTTCTTGAGATTGGATATCAGTCTGTGTTTTTTTTTGTGATGTTGCTCTTTATATTTTAAGTAAACTGTTTCATACAAAGAAGTGGACTCGTGGATTCGTTTTTGAACGTTTTTCTATAGATGAGGGAATTCGAGCGTCAAGCTAACACTCCAAAGTAGAAATAGGAACCTACAGCAGTGTTCCTCCACTGAGCCTCAGTGGGCACCGGGAGAGACTCTGGCTGCAGACACTTCCACAATGCTTGACAAACTTCGGGAACGATTGCGTGCACGTAGCTAGTACCCAGTCTATAGCTGTGGGCTACGCTGTGCTGTGAACTCCCCGAAGCCAGGTACCGCAGAGTCCCTTGTGGCTGATCAATGGCGTGATGCATCGTACCAGCTCATCGAATTTTGGTGCAGACATCCGGAAATATTTGTGGTGCTTCTCCTCGAAAGCCCACCAACGTGTGAAACTCCCCATCAGTTTCACGGGTTGTGTTCAACGGTCGAACACTCTAACGTCTTCCCTGCTTCTGGCTTCTCAGCAACATTATAATGATCTGCTCCTCTTCTTCGGAATCATCAGAAACGGCGTCGTACGGCTGAATGCTTCTGGCTGCCATGTCAAAATAGACCGGAGTACTAGGATCAGAGTTGTTTATATTTTTCTTCTTCTTCATGTCCTTCGGGGCAGTACAGGCCTGTGTATAGATTTGTACTGCCCCCCTGTGGTGGCCAAGAACATTACAGAGCTCGGAAGAACGGTCGCGGAAGTATGGGCAAAGCTGCGAGCCGTGTTCACGCGTTGTCGCGCTAGCTTGTGCCGGCCTTAAAACTGACCATTTCTCCCCCTAACCCAGTGATAGCTGACATCTATTTTATCACTTTTGACTTTCTTCTAGCTGGTCATGTGAAAAAGAAAAGCAGCATATACACAAGGAACTTGACTGACAATATCTTAACAAACATTTAAGGAAGCTATTCTCCTATCTCAAGGTGCAACATCACCTCTGTTATGAAAGCCCTAGTCCCTCTGTCATTGATCACCTTGATGGTAGCTTTGTAGGCTCTCTTCATGAAATTCTCGATTGCCGCCCCCCCCAGGAGGGCCGGCTTAAAAAGTCGCCGCCTGATCACTGATAGGCCAACAGGTGCTTTCAAGGACCATCATGTGCAGTGCATACGCTACGCTGCCACATTCTATTCTCTCCTCTAAATCAACGACCTGCCTCCAAGACCCTTGATCCAGGAATTTTGGCGAACTACATCCCGATCTCCAATCTTATCTTCATCTCAAAAATCCTAGACAAAATCATTGCCAACCAACTCTGTGAACCCCGTAATATCAATAGCTTGAGTCCTTTCAGTTCGGGTTTGGGAGACTGCTTGTACTGTTAGATCTTAGTGCTACTTTTGACACAGTTGACCACCTAGATCTTACTTGGAATCAAGTCTGCACTGTTTTAGACTAGTTCCGGTCCTATCTTTCAGACGAATATTATTTTGTGCGTGTCAATGATAATAATCAATGATGATAGCAAAGTCAGTCACAGGGTTCCACCGGGATCAGTGCCAATTCTCTTCACTCTTCACATATATGCTCCCTCTAGGCGATATCATCACTAATCATTCAATAGATTCCACTGCTGACGACACCTAAGTATATTTTTAACTATCAAGCCGGGTGAACATAATTGTCTGCAGCAGCCTCAATCCTGCCTTGATGACATTAAGGCCTGGATGACCCACAATTTCCTGCTTCTGAACTCTCAAATAACACTGCTCATAGGTCCAAAACACCTACATGACTCCATATCTGATGCCATAGCACTTCAAAATAGATTTGCTACTCCTTCTGCCACCACTGTAAAGAAACAAGATTTTAGCTTTGATCAAGACCTGTCTTTTAGTTCCCAACTTTATCTCATGGACTGCCTATCTCATAGACTGCCTACCTCCACCTCCGCAATATTGCAAAAATTAGGCACCTACTCAAGACCTGATAAAACCCTTCTACCCCACTAGGACACACCGTTCTCTGAACGCAGTTCTACTTGCAGTTTCAAGAATCTCTAAGTCTAGATTTGGAGCTAGAGCCTTCAGCTGCCAAGGCCCTCTCCTGTGGAGCCATTTACCGGTCTCAGTTTGGGAGGCAGACACAATCTCTACCTTCAAAAATAGGTCAAAAACCCTCCTTTTTGACAAAGCCTACAGATAGAACTTAAATCCTAGATAAGCTGACATAGGTTGAGTCTGTTGGGGTCCCCGGTGCATTGAGCTCTATCTTCTCCTTTTTCTCTGTTGGCGTGTATCATGCTCTTGTCCCCTCTATCTTCTATCCCTCCTCTTGGTCTCTCACCATCTGTCCTCCACCTCCTCCTCTACTTCCTCTCTTTTCTAATTCCGTGACTGTTCTGTTTGTGCTTTCTTCCCTCCCAGATTTCATAGATGCTGAGTTGGATCCTGGACTCTGTTCCTCAACCTGGCCCTTCCTGCTGCACGGACTTAAAGTACCTTGAGATAACATCTGTTATGAACTGGCACTTAAAACACATAAACTTGAAGCTGAAGTATACCCCGGCCTTAAAAAATGTCTTTAGTGGGATCTGAGATTCTCCTAAGAAGGCAGTTAAGAGCAACTCTGGGAATCACTTATTTCTCAGCCAAACCGTTTTTTGGGACCTTCTTCACCCATTGATAACAATAGATTCTGAGAAACATAGTTAATGACTGTTTCAGCCTACAGCACCTATGACATTGACAATCATTATGACCTTTTTCATTTAATAGCTTGATGACAATGACAGACATACAAATCTCTGGCTTTGTGCAAGTCCATCTATAAGAATTGATGCTGGTTTCAAGGCAAAGGTTTAAAGGATCGAGACAACAAATGTTGATTTGATTCAGATTTTCTTTTGTTTGCTCACTTGATGATAGATTCTGTGAATTGATAAAAAAAATTATATTTTTTCAAAGCATTCTTGTTTACAACATTTTTTTCCCTTTCCCTGCCTTTACCATCATGTCATTTTCACCATTTTTGTACATTTTGAATATTTCTTTTTTAAATAGTGATCTTTATTTTTGTCAAATTTTTAAATAAATGTTTTTCACCCTTCATGTCTTTATACTCTTGTAATGCGTTTTGCACCCTCAGGACATGTACATGTCAAAAATATGCACGTCCCAAAAACTACTATTAAATCATCATACATTCATATCTTTTTTCATAAATCACAATCAACTTTTGAGCGTGTTCCAAACATTAAATAATTTTCATGATTTATTCCTTTAAATGCCAATTTAAAGTTTTTTTTAATAAAAAAATATATTTTCCATTTACTAAATATGAGGTTGATGAGGAACTGGTGGTGATTAAAGTGTTGGATATTTCAAGATGAGGGCATATAAGGCAGGGGTGTTCATCTTTGTGCAGTAACCACTGTAAAGCACATTGAGTTTGCCTTGTGCATGAAATGTGCTCTACAAATAAAGATTGATTGATTGATTGATTTCAAAGATCAACAACAAAGCTGATCTGATTGCATTAGTATTTTCTATGTAATGTCATTTGAAAACCCAGCTGAAAACTTTCAAACTCAAATATGACCATGCAGCTTCTCGATGGGTCATTTCATTTGTAAACAGACAAGAAGAAAGACCTGGAGGAAAAAATAAGTGACGGAAGAGAATTTAGAAATGGTCATGCAGCCTTCGTCTACCAACAAGCTGCAGGACTCATCCGAGGATGACACAAGCTTCGATGGGGAGTCAGTCACAGAATGCTCACTGGAGGACTCCACTTCTTCACCTCAGACTTGCCTGTTCTTCAATGTCTACCTACAATTTGGATGGGCAGGATCCTCATTGTCCTCTCCACTTTCTGTGGAAAAACAACAGACACTCACAAAAGTAAAAGACTCAAGTAAGCATTGTCCCTACCCTTTCCACAATGTGAAATGTATTTTGAAATATTGTATTTTCTGTAATGATGTGTTTTGCAAAATGTTGTGCTTTGCAACATCTTGTGTTTTCTGTAATGTTGCGTTTAGTGAAATGTTTTATGTGAGATGTGTTTTCTATAATGTTTCATGTTTCATAACTGTTATGTCAACAACTGTTTCATATAATGAGTTTTCTGAAATGTTGTGTTTTGTGAAATGTGTTTTGTGAAATACTGTGTTTTCTGAAATGTTTTGTGAAATGTTCTGGTTCCTGTGTTTTAGTTTTCAGGACCACCATAGAGACAAGCCAGGTTCATAAACAGACTACCTGTTAATTTTAACACAACTGTCAAATATCACAATTTTTCTTTCAAATAAATCAACTTTGTTGCTGACGTACCCAAAAAGCTTTCACCAACAATGGCCCATATATATTCACACATATATTTAATAAATAAATAACTAATAAATTCAAATGATTACGCCAGCATTGAAAGGGTTAAAAACCTGAAATTATTAAATACTTAATCATTCAGATTTTGTTCGCGTATATTTTTTGCCACAAACACGTCCAGAGGGAGTAACTGACATTGTGTACAAATATCAATGCAATCAAATCAACTGTTATTTGACGTCCTTGACAAATATACAGTTTACATTTAAAGGGTTATGCAAATGAGGGACGTTGGTCATTTAGAGCAATTCACAAGAAACTAAAGTGATTAATGAAAAAAAAAACATTACAAAATAATTTATGATGATTTAAAAGCAGTTTTTGGGATATGTACTTTTTTAGAGGGATTAGTGTGTCGCTACATTGTTATTTTAATTGCTGTTGTGCTATTGTGCTCAACTGCTACTGAGGGTGAGGAGTGACATTAGGTTTTTGTTGTTGTTGTTGGCTGCTGTAAGGCTGTTGTCCCTAAATGTCATCCGTGTGCTCTTCTACGACCTTTAGTGGCACTGAATCCTGTGCTGTTGCCCCTCTCTCTCTCTTTCTGCATGTGTGCATGTCTCTGTGCATTGTCTTTTGTCTGCACACAAAGCAAGACCAGCAAGAGGGTTGGTGCCCCACCATGTTAAAACGCCGCGGTACATGCATGGTTCTTTCTTTTGTATACATGTCTGAGCATGTTAATTAATAGACAACAGAGAAGAGGGCAACAGAATTTTGTTATGGCAGGCTTAATCACATGCAAACATGGCAGACACAGGACAATCCCCACCCAATGCCCCCTTCCAGTATGTAGAAATGTCACAAAAAATATCTGGTTGTAACAGTAGTGCTGTTGACAGAGCTGGCTTCTTTATTCAAAGCAGGGACCTGATTTCTTGCGCTGAGCCTGATAAGGGGTTTGGAAAAAAGGAATTGAATTTCCATTATCTACCTCCCTTATTGTCTGTATTAACCTTCCCCCATAGTAACTTGTTCCCCCGTTGATGCTACACTTGTCTGGCCACAACACACTGCCACTGAGAGCCAATTGCACCATGCTAATGAGGGTAAAGACACTGTTGTAAAGGGGGAGACGAGAGCAAGAAAGAGAGTAGACAAGAAAGAGGTGTTTTTTCACAAACAGGTGGGGTCTGCTAACTGACGATTGTCTTGTCCTATCTCACAGTGTCCTTTGTGTCACTTGCAGGTTTGCCTGCTTGTACAGGCTTATGTGTTAGCAGAGATTCAGGGGGTGATGTTTGGAGGGAGAGGGAAACTACATTTCTTTACATTCATTTTTGTCAATGCTGGATACAGGTTTACACACACTCTCACTGTGTTTCTACACTGAAGAGAGCAAGAGACCAAAAGACTGTGCGTGAGTGTGGACATGTAGATGGTTGGAAATAGTTTGAAATAGTAGGAGTAAGTAGATAAGAGAAAAATGGATTTCACCTTTCACCTGCATTCATGCTACTACACTGCTATGAGTTATCATGCTGCAAGGTGGCACATCACACTAGGGGCAGAATAAGATTTGCATGTAAATCTCATTCTACCTCAAAATATTTGATGTTGATATTTGATCTCTAAAAGTAATGTTAGTGACATGCTTTGGCCTGAAAAACTGAAAGATTTTTCAGATTTCCAATTTCACAGCTCTAAATGCTCAGTTGTGGTGGCTTTCCCTTTAAATGCTATCAAGCTTATATATGCCCCACCCACCCAGACAGCAACTAGGTTTGCATCTGAAGCCACCCTTTTCGTCGTGAGTGGAGGCAGGTGGCAGTTGTGTGTGTGTGTAAGCTTATCGCCTCTGAAATATGTGTGCAAGTAAATGGACTCTGACAGGCAACATGGTGCTTTTTTGTTTGCGAGGTGTTGACATTGCAATGCATGTGCAATGCAGAGAGAGATGGCACGCTAGAAGTTGAAATATTGGGAGCTGTCACCCCAATATTCCACTTGACATTTTCCAGCTACAACATGAAATCGGGGGGAGGAGGGGGTGATGTGGGGAGGGGGGGGGGGGTTGCTGCTACTGCTTTGGACCCAATGTCTGCTGTGGACATTTCTGCCTCCCTCTCTCTCTCTCTCTCTCTCTGTTTCTCTCCCATTCAAATCAGGAATATTTCCATGGAGTTTTACTGTCTGACGTCTGATGTCTGATCAACTAATCTATACAAGACTTCAGTGTTCGACTTTGAAGTTTTGCCGAAGTTTATTCTGATACAGTTATAACTCCCGGTCTGGTGCGATCCAATCAGTTTAACTTTAGCGGTAACCACAAAAAATAGAATGCTACCTTTCCAGAGCGCTCAGGAGCAGCAAACCACAGCTGAGCGCATCTGGGATGTTGAGCCACTCTATGTGGAAGAGGTCTCAATTGCTTTTAATGGAAGATAATTGTGCCGGCGACCACGTCGCAGCTGTAAGGTGCCATTCACGTAATCTGTGGAATATTGGGGTCAGAGATGAACGCAGGTACTTGACCAGGGCTCTTCACAGAAGAACAAAAACATAAACCTGAACTGGAGTTGTGGGAAAATTCTTGATCTATCTGGGAAAATCAAAAAGCAAGACAGGAACAGGTACCAAGTTTTTATTCTCTGCAGAGAACGAAGACACACTCTCTGACCACTGACAGTGGATCAGAGGATTGCTTGAGGGAGAAGTCACAATGTAATTTGTCCTGACCCTCAGCAACACACCCGCAAGTCTGAAAACCATTTAGTCACAATAAACAAATTGTCAAGAGATGAGCAAGACTTAACAATGGACGTGTTGAGGAGCAGGGAATGATCTTACAGTGAAGTTCTTGAGATTTTGATTGCTGCAGCAAACAGAGTTCAGGCTATATCTAAATGAGTACTGACATTGACCAAATGTTCCTAGATGCATCTAAAATTTCCATCACACAGTCAAGAGGATAGAATTTTTTTTATTTGTTTATGCTAGGCACATTTATGAAGCCACTGAGTTTCACTTATCTTGCCAATATTTACCATTATGTGACTATACTTACATTATTATTACCTAACCTAGTATTGTATATGTCATGTTCTGCCAGTCTTTTAGGGAAGTTTTGTTGTTTTGTCTGCTCCCTGTCTGCACCTCCTCCTCCAATCTCTTGGCCACACCCACAGCTGCAGGTAACCAGAGGAGCACAGATGCCTTCAATTACCTGCCTTTAGAGGTCTGCCTGTGGCTTCTCTTCGACGCCAGATATTTCCACCCTGTTGATGTGTGCTCATCTCGCCTCTCATGCTCCACTCATGGTTTGGAAAGCCTTTTTGTTGAGTAACCTTTGTTCTTCTCTGTTTTAGAGACCTCCCTTGGTTCCTGTGCTGCTTTTTTCCAGCTTAAGCCGTGATTTTCCGTTTGTGCGAGCAATTGCTGTGATTTTCTGTTTTCTGGATATTTTTATATATTTTCTGGATATTTTATTTTTTTCCCCCAGCTTTTTGCTGTGTGGTGATTTTTGTTTTTTTCCCTCTTGAAGCATCTACTGTGAATTTTTGTTCTTGGATATTCTCCCTGGCCTTTTTGCTGCGAGGTTCCTTTGTTTCTGTGTTTCGCTCCAGCATTTAGCTGTGATTTTTAGTTATTACTTTTGTGTCCTCTTTTAGAGGTTCACCACTCTGTTCAAGATCCTTAATAAACTTTTGTTTTTTGAAAAAAGCACTTTTTACTAGTCTGTTTTCTGCCCACTGGATCCACCTGTTTCCGACCTAGAGACACAACAGTATCGTCTTTTTAAAAAGCAAATGATATGCACATCAAACTAATGTGATGTTTCATTGTGTGAATGTGACCATCTGCTATTGATTTAAAAAGCACTTACCTGATGATGTGTTTGAATAATGTTTGACCTAACACCTTTGAGTGTGTGACAATCCTGTCTCACCCTACTACTTCTTTTGTCATCTCTTGCTCACACTGTTGGTTTTATTGTCTTGTCATCCGCAGCCTATATTTCCTCCTGTGTTATTTCTAGCTTTCTCAACTCAACTCACCTAAACTCAACTTTATTTATTTTAAGTGCCAGTTCATGACAGGTGTTATCTCAAGGCACCTAACCATAACCCTGGGATGTGGCGCTGCTCTGCGGCTGACAAGCGTGCGGGAGCTGTTTGTCTGTGTTTTGTGTTTGTTTTTGTTTGTTAGATGCGGTACTGAGTGTTGTGTGTTAAAGCGCATTGCTTGCGCTCGATTACATAAGAAAGCTGCATATTTCGCACAGCAGCATTTCGAACAGCACTTTAAACATGCCTCGTTTCTGGATGTTACTGGTGATCACTCTGCTCTGTCTTCCACCAATTCGCACGGATGCGTCTATCACCTACGGGAGAGAGGAGCTACTGCAGTTGGGACTATTACTGCAACACGATATGATACCGGAACCAGATATCCCCCTGGAATGCTTAAGGTCTGTAGCAGCTCGGAGAGATCCAGCCGGAGAAAGCGTGGATCGAGAGGAGGAATTGGCTGGCGAGTTTGCGCAAGGTGGATGAAGCCCCCGCTCCCAACTATCATCCTATCTAATGTGAGGGCACTGAGGAATAAAGTTGATGAACTACACGCTGCCACTCAACACCTGTTTGAATACAGGGAAAGTTGTCTCCTATGTTTCTGTAAAACATGGCTAAATAACATAGTAAGCGATGATAGTATATCCCTTCCGAGGTTTGGGACACCAGTAAGACGTGACAGAGACCTGGGAAGTCACTGGGAAATCGATAGCATCTCTGCATGTAACGCACAGTGGTGTAAACACTATGCCATCAGACACACTGTCAATTCCCCAAACCTAGAAATGCCTTCTGTCTCCCTCAGACCCACGTAATTACCGAGAGAGTTTGGGCACCTTTTTTTGTGCACGGTTTATATCCCCCCGAACGCAAATTATAAGGCGGCTGCAGAACCTATTCACCAACACATACAAGATCTGGAGACAGTCTCTCCAGATACACCCAAGCTTATTTTGGGTGACTTTAATGGCTGTTCTATGGCAACCGCATTACCCCATTATCAGCAATATGTCAAATGTACCAAGCGTGGCTCAAAAACCATTGACCTGTGCAATGGCAACATAAGAAATGCCTGCCGAGCTATTAACAAGTCACCAGTAGGTGGGTCAGACCACAACACTGTTTACCTACTGCCCTCATATCGTCAGAATCTTGAAAAAGAGAAGCCTAAAGTAAGATCAGTGCCTGTATGGGACCTGGACAGTTTGAGAGCTCTGCAAGGTTGTTTTGACTGCACCGATTGGGAGATTTTTGACTGTGAGGACTTGGACAATCCCGTCGAGGCAGTTACAACTTACATCAATTTTTGCGAGGACAGTCTGATCCCCACGAAAAAAATAAAAATGTTTGCCAACTCAAAACCATGGATCACAAGTTACATTAAGAATCTATTAGTGGAAAAGGAGCAGGCGTTTAAAGCAAATGACTGGCGCAAGGGGAAGTTGATTCAAAGGGAAATACACGCGAATATTAATCGTAATTAAAACTGCAAGCAGCTGTGAGCGGGGCTGAGCCTTTGCACCCGTTGGGGTATTGGCAACTGCACGGTTAATATAGCTACTGTCAAAATACTTTTTGAAACATGAAACTTTATTATTGAAGTCACACTTAGCATAATACTGCAATGAAATATTGTGCCTGGTTTTGGAAAAATCATAATTATTGCGTCACTGTGGAGTTTCATTTGCCTCTCACAAGGCCACCAAATGGAGTTGATCAGGTTCATGGAGGTAATCAGGTTCAGGGAGGGATGGAGGGATGGAGGGATTGATGGATGGGTGGATGGATGGATTGATGGATGGATGGATGGATGGATGGATGGATGGATGGATAGTAGGGCTGAGCGATTGTGTTTTTGAAAATATTGTGATATGAGAAACAATTTTATAATTGCAAAGGCAGTGATTTGATTGGTCCCGTGATCTGGTGACATGAAATGACCATGAAATCATGTTGAAAAGGGTGTGACCAATTAAATGCTGTGTTTTTTGTTTTTTTTTCGGTTTAGTGTGAGTGTTTAAGAAGTGCACAAGTTAGAAATGTTGAAGAGATCTGTTTACTTTGTTGTTATTTATGCTTTCAATAAATCTGTTGTTTATCATGAAAGACTGATTCATTGCTTGAGTTTGTTGAAAAATAAATAAATAAATCATCATCAAAATCATTCAGCCCTTGCCGAAAGACAGATAGATAGATAGATAGATAGATAGATAGATAGATAGATAGATAGATAGATAGATAGATAGATAGATAGATAGATAGATAGATAGATAGATAGATAGATAGATAGATAGATAGATAGTAGGGCTATCAGAGATACATCAGAAAAGAGCTCTTACATCTTATTACATTGATTCAACACAAAATTATGACCAACAATCCTTATCAATTATGAAAGCAGCATTAAATGTCACCTTTTTCTTAGTTTTGTGAATGATTAACTAGAAAGTGAACAAAGAGAACAAAAAGGGAACATACAGTATACAGTGTACTATATGTGTGAGCGAGGTCCAACAAACAAAACTAGACACAATGAGACTTGAGCTTGGCTCGTTACAAGGTTACAAGTAAATTCATATATAGGTAATTGATTATTGTAATGATCACCACCACAACTGTTTTTGTTGTAAAACTTGTAATCAGTACCTTCAATTGAAATTTACCTTTTTTTTTACCATAAGTGACTTTAAATTTCAATATTTTTCCAATGTGGGCCCACGGACGTAAGCGAACGGTGCCGTTGCAGGCTTAACACACACACACACACACACACACACACACACACACACACACACACACACACACACACACACACACACACACAGACAACATAGGCACGATCTGACAGTACTCACGAAACTCCTGGTTTTGTAAATCTGAGTGAATGATAACAAAGATGGCAGTCTCTAGATGTATCAATGGACATGGCGATGACATCTCAGTCCACAGGGCCAAGCAGCAAAATCACCAAGGAAAAAAAAAAAAAAACGGGCACAACTGTCCGTTGGAAAAGTCCTCCTGGTCCCTCTCTCCACCTCTAATATCCGCTTCCTTAAATACAAATTATCATACATTTAGCCTTGAAATCAAACGTTATGTCAGGTGGAACTAGCTCATTTTAGCTCATTTTATACCCCGACATACATACCATATCTACCTTTTGCAAGTAATACAGCAGTTGAATATAGGAGCACGAGTAGTCGACCTGCAAACCTCAGCTCTTTGCATCGCACTTCTTCGCAGCAGGGCTCCTTGCTGTTATGATAGCTTCTCTGTCTCACATTAACTTGCTACTCGTCACACTAACAGGATACCGGTCCCGCCTTTAACTCAGATAATCTGCTCTGATTGGCTCCAGTAGTGTAAGATCAATAATGACCAATAGAGCTTAAACCTGCCAAAACAACACTCACAGCCCCTCTGCTAAAAGCCACCCTGATTGGGCTGTTGAGCTGCGAGTGTCATGTGACTTCACCACTATGGTACGTTCAAAGAAATCTGGAAAAGAAAACTTTCTTTTACAGCGCCTGTTATGAAGGCCCACGCATTATTAGTTGGGCAATAGTTCACTTGGTTTATGCCCATGATAATTCTATTAAAGTCAGTGTTCTAGGCTAAGCAAGTAACCGTTGGTGAGTGTTTGTGAGTGCTGGTGAATAGGTGTGAGTGACATCTGTATCCAGCCAATGTGAGTGTGTGTTAGTGTTGTCAGGGGAACCAGTGACGAATCAGACGGCAGGGGGGCGGGCACCAACGGCTAGCGGTTGAGTTCACCGAGTGAGAGAGTTAGCGCGAAGAGCGACAGAGAGTGTGGATCATTAGCGGCTTGCTATCCATTTTAAAGTCATATTTTGTGGGTCGAGGTCGCCCATAATTTTATGTATAGTCCGGGTGGAACAACGCCAACGTAACTGGGCCGTTGTTCACCAACTCAAGAAGAGTCACAGAGAGGAGAAGAGGGGCAGAGCCATCCCACCCTCCTCGAATTGGACTATCGTGGTTGCGGAGGGAGCTAGTCCGCTGCTAGTCATCCCTCTAGCCGCGCCCGTGGATTAATTTTCATCGTCGTTTGTGGAGTGCAGTGCTGTCGGGTCCCTGGCCACCCGCCTGGACCGGACTGATTTCCCCCTTGTTGATCCAGTTACCGGACCGCGCTGCAGCCCCTCCCCCTCCTCCCCTATCGATCCAGTCACCAGACCGCGCAGCTGTCCCTCCGCCTCCTCTCCTCGTCGATCCAGTCACCGGACTGCGCTGCAGCCCCTCCCCGTTCCCCCCCTCACTAGAGCTGTAAAACTCGGATCCTTTTAAGGATTCGGATCCCTCTGAGTCACTCACTGAACTGATCCGGATCTGCGAGTCACTTGAGTCACTTGAGTCAGTATTACTAAATAGAAAGTAACGTGCCTTGTGATGGGAATGAATCACTTTTAAATAAAACTAAGGTTAAAAACAAGAGAAATGTTTATTTAAACACACCAAAAATAATACAAAACTTAAACATAAGCATAACAGCAAAATCACAAAACGCAACCGAGAATAAGAATAAATAAGTAAACAAACTATTACTAATTATTAATGTTCCCGGATCACCACCAAATGTAATTATCTGTGCATTGCCCTAACACTACATTGTCTGAAAATTGCTTCCAAATCATGCAGTAGGCTACTTTCCCTGCGTTTCGAGCACAGACAAATACATTAACATCACATGATGTC
Organism: Karalla daura; assembly: GCA_029224185.1. Classification (NCBI taxonomy): domain Eukaryota; kingdom Metazoa; phylum Chordata; class Actinopteri; order Chaetodontiformes; family Leiognathidae; genus Karalla; species Karalla daura. Next base: position 1,141,015 of record CM055198.1, read on the forward strand.
TTCCGTGGATAAAATAAAATCTTTCGTGGATAGGCACATATAAAACGAATTTATTGAACTCATGTGCGTGCATGCGCTACGCCTGGTGTGACTCTGGATCCCCTCTCCTTACAGATCCGGGTGTGTTTAACCGGTGGATCCACTCATTATTGTCGGTTACGGTTAAGGACTCAGGATTCGCCGGATCCGCACGGATCCGGGTTAGTGTCGGTTAGCGGATCAGGACTCAGGATTCGCCGGATCCGCACGGATCCGGGTTAGTGTCGGTTAGCGGATCAGGACTCAGGATTCGCCGGATCCGCACGGATCCGGGTTAGTGTCGGTTAGCGGATCAGGACTCAGGATTCGCCGGATCCGCACGGATCCGGGTTAGTGTCGGTTAGCGGATCAGGACTCAGGATTCGACGGATCCGCACGGATCCGGGTTAGTGTCGGTTAGCGGTTTAGGACTCAGGTCTCGCCGGATCCGTATTAATGCACCGGGATCTGTTACAGACCCGGGTGTGTTTAACCAGTGGATCCACTCATTACTGTCAGTTAGGACCCGACGGATCCGGTTCAATGGAGACCTCGGATTCATGATTCATGAGTCATTTAAAGGATCCGGGTGATTAACCCGGATGAGTCCTGAACCGCCCAGCACTAGTTGGAGAGAGTGATTTACCTTTCCTTTTACCTTCACTTTCCTGATTTGTTGCTGTGTGTAGATGCTAGAAGGTGAGTCTGGTGACTTGTTCTGTGAGAATTTAGGATTATTAATGAACTAATATGTGTTGATGTGCGCAAGTTACCTTATACTGATATGTTGCTAAGCTAACAAGCTAGTTAGAGTTAGTTCAACATTGAATGTGTGTTTCATGTAAGGAAACTGTTTTCATTAATATCTTGATTGTATTTGAATACTGAATAGTATCTATGTTTGTCATATTGATGGTCATTTTGTTATTGTTACAGACCACAGCAAATAAATCAATCCTGTCTGAGACATGAGACAGGTATCCGTGTTCTTTAACTGGAACACCCACCACATGTCTTGCAACTCTTGCCAGCTAATTTCCTGGAGACCCAAATCCCCTTTTTATGGTCCTTCGAGCCGGATTAAGAGTAACCACCAAGGTATGGATCCTACAGATACCCAGACTGACCCTGCACCCCAACGTGCTTCACAGCGAGAGCGACACCCCCCTACCTACCTGAGTGATTATGTGGTTGAAACTCTCCCTTCCGAGGGACAAACCCATACCACACAAGCCCCCTCTACCCAGAGATCATATAGTCGAAGACAATGTTCATCTCAGAGGAGCTCCAACTCCAGGTCTACTAGGTCATCTCGCTCATCTGTGCGCAGATTCCCCTCTAATGTTCTCTCAGAGCTAGAAACAGCTCAGCTCGAAGAGAGAGTGAAGGAAATGGAGCTTGAAGAATTACGGCAGAACATAGAGGAGGATCAACAGATTGATCACGAGTGTCAACAACTTCAAACTCAAGTCAGAGAAGCTCAACGGCTACAAGAAGAAGCCATTAGAACATAGGAGTCATTAACCAGACAGTTGGAGAAGCGACGACAGTTAAAGAAGAGAATGAATGAGCTAGAGATAGCTAAGATGGTTACTTCTTTACTAAAAGAGAAGGCACAAGACTCCAGTAGCTCCAGATCCTCACCATGTCCACCGGATAATGGTGAGGCGAATAACACTCTGTCTCCACCTCCATCAACTCCAGCTCCACCCCCAGATACTGTGGCGCCATCTTCAGCTCATCAACCCATGACTCCACTTCCCATGGTCCCAGCTCCGCTCCCAGCGATTGTAGCTCCAACCCCAGTGTTCCATGGAGCTCTACCGTCCATGTCTCTGTTTCCACCTCCTGTACAGCATCCGTCTGTTCCCCCAACTTAACAATATCCTCCTCCACCTGTACCCTTGCCTTCTACCTCAGCACATGTGAACGGCTACCTGGCTCCTACTCCTCATTCAGCTCACCCAAGTAGTCCAACCATCATTCCCCTGTCCAGGCAACATTGTGCCCCACCGCAGCCTTACCAAGTTCAGGTTCACAACAACCCCAAGCAGCTGATGTGTTCCCATCAATGGTTGCCTTTTATGGCATTCCCAAACCTATGATTCCTTGCTTTGAGAGTGGCAAAGAAAGTGATTTTGCCCTACTGAAGATGGCGCTCGACAACCTGCTCAACAGCCATCTACACCTGAACGAGCAGTACAAATATCAAGTGCTCCTAGGACACCTGAAATTACAAAGTGCTCTCCGACTAGCCAAAGCCTACATGCACGATCCAAGACCATACACAACAGCTATGCAGGCTCTACAGGACAAGTATGGTCAACCTCGTCAGCTTGTCCAAAGTGAACTGGGCGCCATCCTAAACACCCCAGTCCTCAAATTTGGAGACTGAGGCTTTTGATACATTCGCCTTATCCGTCCAATCGCTGGTAGGCATGCTTAGGACCCTGGAGGGACAGAACGGATATGAACTACGATGCGGATCTCACGTTGATCGACTCCTGAGCAAGATGCCCCCAAGTTATCGAGATGGGTTTGTGGAATACTGCCTGTGCCAAGGCATTCTTCGGACAGGAACCGATCAAACTTACACCCAGCCTGATCTGAGTTCCTGGTTACAGATGAAATCCCAAGCTCAGCGCATAGCAGGTCGAGCAGCTTCACTCTATAACTGTGACTCACCCAAGCCACTGAAGAAGGACCAACGTCCCTTCAACAGATCAAAGGAGAAGTCGACAGCATTCCTCCTTACCGCCAGTAGTGACCAAGGACCCAAACTACGGTCTGTACAACCAAAGTCCTCATCCAAACCCAAGCCATACTGTCCCCACTGCGACAATAAAGAACATTTCCTGAATGCTTGCCCAGAGTTCAAGAAGTTGAACACAGATCAGATTGTGACATGGATAACGGATGGACAACGATGTTGGAAATGTGGACGATCTCACAAGCCTGAAGTTTGCACCCTCAAGCGACCATGCAATACCTGTAAAGAACAACATCTGACAGTACTACACGATGCAGACCTAACAGATCCCCCAAGGTGCTGTTGAAGGTCGTGAAAGTATTACTCCATAATCAGGGAAAAGTACTGGAGACCTACGCAGTACTAGACGACGGCTCGGAGAGAAGTATTATCTTGCCACAGGCTGTGCAGTACCTGAATCTCGCCACACACCCTGAAACGCTTACACTCCGAACTGTTCATCAAAATGTAGTGCAGTTTCAAGGTGCATCAGTTGCCTTCTATGTGTCTTCCCCGACCAAACCTGATGAGAAGTACCACATACGTCAGGCATTCACTGCTGACAACCTGGGACTCTCAAAACACTCCTACGCAGTGAAAACTCTACAACGGAAATATAAATACCTCCGCAACCTACCTCTGCCTCCTGTAGATCAAGCTCAACCTTTGCTGCTCATTGGATCCGACATGCCTCATCTCCTGACACCCATCGAGCCGGTGCAACTGGTACTGTCTGGGGCACCCATCGCCGTACATACTAAGCTTGGCTGGTCACTTCAGGGTCCCACCAATGTTGACCATGTTCCTACATCCCAGCAGCAGTGTCTGTTCACAGCATCAGTTCCACCTACCTCTGAGCTCTTCAGGAACGTTGAACGTCTTTGGCAGATCAATACACTACCCTATACAAATGAGAAGCAAGTCACTCGATCTAAGCAAGATCAACAAGCCCTAAACCTGCTCCAGACCTCCACAGTTAAGGTCAACATCAATGGGGTCCAAAGATACGCTACACCACTGCTCCGCCGAACTAACTCCATCACCCTTCAAGCCCCCATGGAAGCTGTGTTACCAAGTCTTCGTGGCACCGAGAGGAGACTCGCCAAAGATCCACAGCGTGCAGAGATCTATTGCCAGGAGATCCAGAAACTAGAGAAGATGGGCTACGTAGCAGTAGTGCCCTCGGAGGTAGCAACATCAACTCCAGAATCCTGGTTCATACCTCACCATATGGTGCGACACAACAACAAAGACAGGATTGTCTTTAACTGCTCCTTCCAATATGAAGGAAAATCTCTGAATGACCTCCTCCTCCCTGGTCCTGCTCTTGGCCCATCGCTGCTAGGAGTCCTCATTCGTTTTCGGCAGCACCCTGTCGCAGTAAGTGGTGACATCAAAGGCATGTTTCACCAGATACACCTTCTGCCAGATGACAGTCCAGTGCTGCGCTTCATCTGGCGAGATATGAAGAGGACCGAAGAGCCAAAGATCTATGAATGGAAAGTACTGCCCTTTGGCACAACGTGCAGCCCTTGCTGTGCCATCTACGCCCTGCAACGGCACGTCCAGGAGACAAGTGAGTCCAACAGCCATCTTATAGATTGTGTTGAGCAGTCGTTCTATGTGGATAACTGTCTCCGCAGCACCCACACGAAGGAGGAAGCTAAAGATCCTGTTGATGATCTACGCCAGCTACTCCACACCGGAGGCTTTGAAATCCGTCAGTGGGCTAGCAACATTCCAGTGGTCATTGAACACCTTCCATCTGACGTCAGATCAGAGAGCAGTGAACTATGGCTCTCACAATCCAGCACAGACCTTCAGGAGCCGACTCTTGGGAGGGGATTGCCTCCATGACTCCCTGAAGTATAAACATCAACCTGTGGAGAGAACCGAACCCACATTGAGGAATGTTTACAAAGTACTCGCCTGTCAGTATGACTGTCAAGTTATGTGAGCTTTTACTCAGTTCCTGCTCAAACTTGAGAAGAGCCTAGTCTGAAGGACGCAGAGGTACAACTCAAATCTTCCTTTTCTTTTTGTTTATTGAGTTTGGTAGATAGATTGATCAGGTTGATTAGGTTGATTAGGTTGATAACCTCAAAAAATAAACAAGAAACTTTGAATTACTTTCAGTTCAAACACAACAAACTCAAATTCATAAATCTCAAATCAGTATGATCAATCAAAATCAAAAACCAGAACATCAAACATTCCAATTCCATCAACACTACAATATAATACAAACAGATTTGAATGCTCAGGCCGTAAATTTCAGTTAACATGATCAAACCAAGCAATTCCTTCAGCAGTTTCAGACATCAAAGTGACAAAGTGTTTCAATGTCCATTCCCCTACCAGCTGCGTCTTGACTGTGAGCTGAGTAATCTTCCCCGTCCAGTTGCGTGATTCTTCTGCACCTCCTTGTCCTAGATGCTTCTCCCTTGTTCACAAAACCCCTTTCTCCATGCAGGCATGCAGGTGATATGGCCGCAACAGGAAGCCCAGATTGACTTCCTGGTCACCCTAAGAACACCAACTCTCTCTCCGCCCCCTGCAGGCTCGGAGCCTAGGCCACGTGGCTGTGCCTTGAGTGAATGCCTGAATGAATGTTCTGTGTTGACGCGACAATGACCCATTAGGTTGTATTGTACCATTCACCACCAGAGCCAAGATCCTAGTTCAGGACCTTTGGAAGAAACAAATCGGTTGGGATGATCCAATCCAACCACAGAGCCTAAGCGACAGATGGCTTGCCTGGGAACAGGAGATTCCAAACCTCATCCAGATGGAAATCCCCAGATGTTATACACCAGCGTCTATAGACCTCACGACAGTCAGCAGAGATCTGCATATCTTCTGTGATGCTTCCGAAAGAGCCTATGGGTCTGTTGCTTACTTAAGGACGGAGGACGATCAGAACGAAGTTCACGTCTCCTTTGTGCTGGCCAGGTCCCGTGTGGCCCCAAAGAAGCAGCTGTCCATGCTGCGGCTAGAGCTGAGTGCTGCACTCACTGGTGCTCAACTAGCCAGTGTGTTACGCACCAAGCTCACTTTACCCATCAAGAAGATCATACTTTGGTCTGACTCTACGACAGTTCTACACTGGATTAAATCGGAGTCTTGTCACTATAAAGTCTTTGTGGGTACACGTGTGGCAGAGATCCAAAGTCTTACAGAGGTCAGCGATTGGAGGTACGTGGAAAGCGCTAATAATCCTGCAGATGACATCACGCGGGGGAAAACTCTGAAGGAACTGTCTCAACCACCTTGTTGGCACCGAGGCCCTGATTTCCTACATCATTCCGAGGATCATTGGTCAACCAGTCCATCATTCTATCCAAAGACAGATGATGGCGAGCTGAAGAAATCTTCATTCTGTGGAAATGTGACTGTTGACACCCATCCTCAACTCCCTGATGTCAGCCAGTTCTCCACATGGAAGGATCTCATGCAAACAACAGCACGGTCCCTTCATGGGGCGGCTGATTCGAATTCTGACTCATCCACTGAAGCAGCTGACTACATTAATGCTGAAAATCTCCTCCTAAGACGGGCTCAGATGGAATCATTCCCTGAAGAGATGAAGGCTCTCATCTCCAATCAACCCTTATCAACCTCCAGTCGTTTGAGCTCCTTATCTCATGAGTATGATAAGGATACAGGACTCCTAAGAGTTGGGGGGAGGTTACGGAGAGTGGAGCAACTAGAACCAGATACCATCCACCCAATCTTACTGGACCCAAAGCATCCACTCACCAACCTCATCATCCAGAAATTTGATGAAACCCTCCTACATCCTGGACCCGAAAGGGTGCTGGGCGAACTACGCCGTCGGTTTTGGATCCTGCGGGGGAGGGAAGCAGTCAAGAGGTATCAGAGTCGATGTCTGCAATGTCAAGCATGGCGTGCAAATCCCTCTGTCCCTAAAATGGCAGATTTGCCACCTGCTCGCCTTCGCCTCTATAAGCCACCCTTCTATTCAGCTGGAGTCGACTGTTTCGGTCCCTTCACGGTGAAGATTGGACGGCGAATGGAGAAGCGTTGGGGCATTGTTTTCAAGTGCATGACAACCCGTTGTGTGCATCTAGACCTCTTAGAGAGTCTTAACGCTGATGCCTTTCTGATGTGTCTCCGACGTTTCATCGCTAGAAGGGCCCTTTGAGCTCCTGTCCGATAATGGAACAAATTTCATGGGTGGAGCCCGAGAGCTACGTGAGGCATTTCAGGCCATGGCCCCTCAACTGAAAGAACAATTGGCAGAACAGCAGATTGAATTCTGTTTCAATCCCCCAAGTGCTCCCCACTTCGGAGGAGCATGGGAGAGAGAAGTCAGGTCTGTGAAGACTGCACTTAAAGTCGTACTGAAGGAGCAGTCCGTACCTGAAACAGTACTCCGTACTGTTCTTGTGGAAGTGGAGGGCATTCTGAATGCTAAACCCCTTGGCTACATCTCATCAGACATAGCTGATCCAGATCCCATCACGCCTTGCATTTTACTGATGGGTCGCTATGATGCATCACTTCCTCAGGTCATTTATGATCCCAGTAACACCCTTGGGAATTGTCGTTGGCGACACAGTCAAGTTCTCGTCGATCACTTCTGGTCCAGATTCATTAGCCACTACCTGCCAAGCCTACAAGAGAGACAGAAGTGGCAGAAAGATGGGAAACGTCTCGAACCAAATCAAGTGGTGCTCATTGTGGATCCTCAGCTCCCACGAGCCTCATGGCCCATTGGTAAGGTAACAGCTACTTACCCTGGAGCTGATGGACGCATTCGAACCGCTGCCATCAAGGTCAAGGATAGGACATACATTCGACCGGTGGCTCGTCTAGTCCAACTCCCTAAATTTGAAGATAGCGTTGGAGAGTCACCTATTTGAGTGTCCTTTCTACCTTTGATTCGACTGTCTGGATAGACAGTCGGGGGCGGCTGTGTTAGAAAGCCCACATAGTTAATAGATTGCCAAGCTTACTGAATTGTTCTATTTAGTAGTAGTTTGTTCGGTAAGTCTCCATACGACCTATGCTCCTGAATGCACCATGGCAGTTCCGACATTTTTGAACGCACCACACTCGTGTGCAACGGCCGTGAATATTTTGCCGATACAGCAGTTGGAGAGAGTGATTTACCTTTCCTTTTACCTTCACTTTCCTGATTTGTTGCTGTGTGTAGATGCTAGAAGGTGAGTCTGGTGACTTGTTCTGTGAGAATTTAGTATTATTAATGAACTAATATGTGCTGATGTGCGCAAGTTACCTTATACTGATATGTTGCTAAGCTAACAAGCTAGTTAGAGTTAGTTCAACATTGAATGTGTGTTCCATGTAAGGAAACTGTTTTCATTAATATCTTGATTGTATTTGAATACTGAATAGTATCTATGTTTGTCATATTGATGGTCATTTTGTTGTTGTTACAGACCACAACAAATAAATCAATCCTGTCTGAGACATGAGACAGGTATCCGTGTTCTTTAACTAGAACACCCACCACATATCTTGCAACTCTTGCCAGCTAATTTCCTGGAGACCCAAATCTCCTTTTTATTAAGAATGACAATTTTAGTGACATTTTAAGAATATAGATGTAGCCCTAGGTGGATTTTATGTTCAATAGAACAAATAAGGTGTTCTTATGTGTTCAAAATGGTTAAAGTGTGTATTTTCTTGTTTAACTATTGTTTTTTATTCATAAATGTCAGTAGGTTGTTTCTGTTTCTGTTTAGACAGTTGCTGGCAAGTTATGATTTCCGTTATGTTTCCGTTATGTGATGTACCGAATCAGAAGTCAGGAGGGGAGAAAGGGGGGGAGAACGCAGGAGGAGAGGAAGACGGGAACGCAGAGAGAGAGGAGGGGCCGAGTGTGTGGGAAGAGATAAGCAAGAGATAAAAGAATTTAGAATATATATTCCTGATAGTTTAGCTGTAGTAACTGCGCGAACTGATCGTGACCGTGACATGTTATTACAGCAGACTGGGGTATGGTATAGAAAATCTACTACGGACAGTAGTTAACTTTCTAGCCAGAGCCGTTAGTCAGTTGCAGATCGCTGTAAGTGGGGGTTGTCCCGGCTGCTACGGACAGGTTAGCTGGCCAGGTGATGCCATTACGTCCTGGAGATCAGCCAGAGGACATGCCCCAGACTACAGCTGGGTTTACTAGAGATGTCCATCGCGGAGGTGCGGAGGAGCCGTTGACACACCCCCCGGAGCCGAGCCGTTCATCTCGGAGGTGCGGAGGAGCCGTTGACCACCCCCGCCGGAGCTGAGCCGTTCATCGCTTAGGCGCAGAGAGCCGTTAACACACCCCCCGGAGCCGAGCCGTTCATCGCGGAGACTCAGAGTCCAGCACGTTCGTGAGAGAGGAGGAGCTGCGTTTCTTCCGTAACTCCTCCCAAAGCTACACACACACACACACACACTGCACCTACATTTGACTTTATACAAGCACTGATAATAGTGGGGGTATTTTAAACATAGTTACGGCCGTGTTAAGTTTCCTTTCTATTTTAAAAGTGAAAGTATTGATGTGTTTATGTGAATGTGTGACAGTTAACCTCTTGAATGAACAAGGGTGTAAAGTAAATTAGTATAAAAAAGAGAGAATTGGATCAATAGCAAAAACCCAAATATTGTGAATGTTTTATGTGTGTCTATTAAAGTGTCATTTACATTTATTTAACAGCTGGCTACTTTAATTATTGTGCACCTTACCAAACTATAACTTAATAAATATATATTATACAGAACCTAGGGTAGTCAACCCCTATCTATTGCTATAAACAGTAGCAAAGGGGCGCTACATAAACAAAAACATTTGCGACATATTTAATGATATTTTATTGCTTCGCAGTATTTCGCCGTTTCCCACCGGAGCCCCGTGTCTCTGTCCTGGGTATTTCTAATCAGATTTGCCTGCCCCAGCGTCAATCTGTGACAGGGTTCAGGTCTTTGAAGGTACTCTCTCCTCCGGCCTCGCATCCCCCCGAGGAGCACGTCTGACCAGCAATCAGTCGGATGGACCGCTGTCAGTGATGGCGCGTGCGGCTCTCTCCCCTCCTGCCTCGCGCTGACAGCTGATCTAGTAGCATGGCTCACGGCCGCGCATATTGGGCCAAAATGCGGCCCCTGTTGGATCGCGGGGCCCTACGCACTGCGTGTGTTCTGCGTATAGGCAGCTATGACTTTGCAACATAATAAAATGACATGATATACGATACGATTGATGCAACGTCTTATAGACAACAAACATAGCCACCACCGTTAAGCACCCCTATTTCCATAGCTACCTGCTTGGCTACTGCCATTCACTATATGTTAACTATATGTTACTAAATTAGAGTAGAGAACCTTATTGTCATTACACATGTATGAAGTCATAAAATGCAGTTTGCCATCTAATCCAGAAGTGCACATACAGATTGTGCAGCGTGTACAGAGCTCCATAGGGTAAGCACTGTGAGAAAGAAGTGGTTTCTGAACCTGTTTGTGTAACAGCAACAGTAGAGCCTGGAGGAGGAGCAGAAAAGAGCATCGGCCCTATGAGAGGAGTCTTAAGAATGTTACATGCCCACTGCAGACATCTCTTCTTGTACTTCCTGTGATTGCTTGTCAGCAATTCCCACACAAAGACGGTTAGTCTTTATTCAGCTGCATCAGTAATAGCGTTGTCAACCCAAGCATTGGAGTTAGTCCTCTCAGCTAAGTACTGTTTTTAAGGTTCTCAAAAATTAAATGGTGAACATGGGTTAATACTCATTAAATCATTAATCAAAAGTAATTAAAAAGTAATTAGTTACATTACTTTTAAATAAAAAAAATCGAAAAGGTAACACTACAATTACTTTTTAAACAAGGTAACTTGTAACTGTCACAAATTATATTTTTAAAGTAACTTACCCAACACTGCCTAGGACCTATGTTAATCCTGCGGTTGCCTGTACCCCGACAGGCGCAAAGGCTCGGACCAGCTCACAGCTGCTTGCAGGTTTGATTTATTGAATGTTTCTTAAGATTTTTATGGCATTCTATGTATGATTGTGCAAGTCTGTATGTCTATGTGTTGTTTTTTAAGTAATGGATCCTAAATATAAGACATTCCCCTTTGGGAAAATAAAGATTTTATTCGTTCATTCAACCCTAACCAAAAAGTGATCAACAATATGTGACAATAAGTGACATAGTTAGCACCCCTGCCATTAGACCCTTACATCGGCTGAGGAGCGACTCTCCAGAAAAATACTGAAGAGGAAAAATACAGAGAAAACTCAGGGTGACAGGCAGAGGAGGAGATCCTCACCCAGGACAGACAGGCTGGCAGAAGCAATGCAATATACAATATACAAACAGTATTGGCTAACAATTTGGACTATAGTCTAGAGGTTAGATGAGTCCATAGTAGAAAGAGTGCACGCACCAGGAACAGCCATGGTATGGTACAGAGACCTGGATCCAATTCTATGGAGTCTGGGAGGAGGAAAAGCACAAAGGTAGTGTCCCCGATCCAATATGCAACTCAAACATAATCAGTGAACAAGAATAGAGAGGAGGAAGGAGATGAAACAAGCTGTTGTGTTTTGAATGATCTGCAAAGTTCTCAGCAGCCATTTGTATCCAGCCAGTTAAGAGTTGGAGTAGTCTAGCTTGGAAGTAAAGGCATGGACTAGTTGCTCTCCTGAAATTCTTCTAAAATTCTTCTAAAATTAGTGTGGTGCAGAAATGAGTACACCCCACTGAAGGTCTCTGAGTAAAGCACCTTTTTAGGCTCCCAATGTGGAGCTGAACAAACAATTAATTACAGGTAGGTCTAATTACTCATAACACAGGTGTTAAATAGGCAGTTGTCTACAAAAGGCTGTTACCGAAAGCAAACCACCGTTTCCCATTTCTTGCTGTCAGCAATGGCACCTCATGGCAAGGAAATGTCTCTGGATCTGAGAAAGTGGATTATTGCTTTACACAAGAGAGGTGAGGGCTATCAGTAAATAGAGATCAGTAGATCAGTAAACCCTTACTTATCAATAAGAACACGGTCGCAAAAGTGATCCAAAGATTCAAGACAGGTGGACGTACAAGCTGGCCAAAAAAATTAACACCCAGGCAGGAGCCTCTTGGGATAAGAAAAGTTCAGGAAAAGCAGCTTGCAAGTGCACAACAGTTGTCTAAGGAAGTAGAGACCGAAATTGGAGAGACTGTATCACGTGACACAATACGCCACAGTGGGATGGCATGCATGGGTGTGGCCCCGAAGGAAGCCTCTTCTAAAGCCCAGTCAAAAAAAAAGCCTGCCTAGAGTTAGCCAGGGCCCATGCTGAAAAGGATGAAGGCTACTGGGACTCTATACTCTGGAATGTTGAGACCAAAATCAATCTTTTCGGAACTGATAGCTTCAAAATGGTCTGGCAACACAAGGGTGAAGAGTACAAGAAAAAGTGTATGGTGGCCACAGTGAAACATCTTATGTGGGGTTGCACGAGTGCTGCAGGTGTTGGAGAACTGCATTTCATTGATGGCATCATGAATTCTCAAATGCACTGCTCTATACTGACAGCTGAAATGCCTCCATCACTTTGGGCTGTTGGTTGTCATTGTGAAGGAATGGACGAGGGGATGCCACTAAGAATAGATGGCTCAGGCCCAAAGACAGAGGGAGAGGAAAAATCCTTGGGAGTATATTTTTATTTATAATGTGATGCAAAAAAATACAGTCAAAAATAAACAATAAATGTCCTTTTCTTTATTAGTTTTGCTATTTTAGAAAAATCAGTTTACAAAACAAAGTATAATTTTAATGAGGAAAAAGTTGCGAGTACGGACAAACTACACACAAAAGCATCCAAAGCTTTGCTCAGCCTCTAGGCGCACTCACCAGCTCACCGGACAAGACAAAAACCAGGCTGGCGACAAAACACTCGACCCCGACATATAAAGGAGGTGACCAGCACAATTTCCACACAGAGGAGGGTACATGACAAACAATAAAATCACAAACTCTGGTGCAGTACTAGGACGCTTTACAATATATAGAAGTGAATTGACCACAGTTACATTTAAAATTAATAGGAACTACAATGTTAGAGAGAGGAGACGGCTTGATCAGGGCCGCCTACATCCCCCCCATAACATTGCAACAGAATGTTCTGGTCCAATTGTGGCTGGAGCAATAAATAGCCACACAATCCCAGGCGGCACTCTTTTGCCCGAGGGACCAGAGAAGTCCACATCGGTAAGTTCCTGGCTACGTCATCTGCCCACTCTCCCATGTACCCGAGCCTGCAGGTCATCCTTGAAGAATGGAAAAAGACTGAGTAGCCAAATGTTGTCAACTTGTGCACTCCATGCCAAGGAGACCTGGGGCTGTCATTGCAAATAATGGAGGCCATACAAAGTACTAAATTTAATGGATGTAGGTGTGTTTGTTTTGGGTTGTACTCATTTTTGATCCACCCCACTTTCATGGAAACAGAGAGATATGTAATTTAAGTTTAAGTTAAGTTGCTAGTTTTACTTTTAACAAAAAGGGTCAGTTTTTCCAACAATTTAATCTGGATAGAAATGATCTGGATTTGGAAATCCCATTCTTTGCTATCCACGATCAGGTGAACTGTCAAAGTAATATTGGATTGGATCACCCTGATACACAGTTTGTAAGATTACAAAATCCAGATTACCAGTGCTCTAAATGGGACAACATTTTACCAGCTATGTAAAGAACAGGTAGAAGAGCCAATATAGGGTCACTATAAGGGTTCTTTATTTTGAGACAAAACATAAAAACACCCACTTTCATTTAAAAAAATGTATGACCCTTTATCTGAGCCACAACAAAGAAAAACATATATACCGTATTTTCTGCACTATAAGGCACACCGGATTATAAGGTGCACCTTCAGTGAATGGTCTATTTTAAAACTTTTTTCACATATAAGGTGCACCGCATTATAAGGTGCATAGAATAGAAGCTACAGTAGTGGCTGGGGTTGCATTATGCATCCACTACATGGTGCTGCACGAAAGTGAATGTCAACAAAACAGTCAGATAAGTCAGTCAAACTTTATTAATAGAATACAAACCAGTTTCTGACAACAGCCCCTTTATTATTTTTCCCACGTCAAACGTTAGTGCAATCACAATGTAGTAACTCTTGAAATAGTTAAAAGCAATAACAATATAACAATAACTCCAAGTTGTTCAAATGTTAATGTCCATATTCACAATATGACCAACCTTGTTCAGCTGTAAACACACAAAAGAAACACATAAAGCTCATTTTATCAGTTCATTCCTCATCCACAAATCCCTCAAATTCTTCTTCTTCAGTGTCCGAATTGAACAGTTGGGCGAATACAGCATCCAACATACCCGGCTCTGTCTCGTCATTATTCGAGTCAGTGTCGGCTGCTCTGACAGTTCAGTGACAATTCCAGCCTTCCTGAAAGCTTGGACCACAGTTAATGCCCAGGCATTTACGACCCACTGGTGGATATTGTCTACCACTATTCACCAGTATGTCGTTCAGCGCTGTCCCCCCGTCTTGGTGAACATGTGTTCTGAATGGTACAGGAAGCCAGTGCAAAGAGGCCAGAAGTAAAGAGATACGATCTCTCTTCGTAGTCTTTGTCAGGACACAAGATGCTGTGTTTGTGGTATCTTTGCGGCTGGCAGCAGTGCTTTGCTGGTGCTTTGCCCAAAAATTTTCCCAGATCTAAATTATCTTAGTAAATCTGTTCGTGTTAATTTGCATTGATATTTGTACTCTACGTGAATGTACAAGTCACAAGGAATATTTACAAAAAAAATCTTGCGCCATTTGATTCACTTTTGCAACCACGTTAGCTGTTCCCACTGGATTACAGCGACTATGCTAAACTAATGCTAACTGGTGGGGTCACCAGAATAGGACAATGGCTGGGTGGGGTACTAAATGCTTTGGCCTACTCATCCGACTTTCGGGACTGCGGGTAGTGACTCAATTTCATATGGTGGTGGACTATCCCTTCAAAGGTTACAGCCCAATACTTTTACACGGAGGGTGGCCAGCTCAGTCCTTAATGCCAGCTTTGAGACTTGAGTGCATGAGAAGACAAGGCTTGCGGCCTTGTGCAACTCGCCAAACCCAACCTGCTCCTTGACTCACTTTTACTGTGCCTCCTTCCCTATTGGTATGGAGGGGTATAATGCAAAAGACAAAATTTACATTAATGTAAAAATAATGCAGATCAAAAGACTGTTTTCATTAATCAAACTAGAAAATTCCAGGTGTGTGTGTGTGTGTTTTGTGTTTGTGCGTGTGTGCATGAAGTTTTTGTGTGTCTGTGAGGTCATCTGTCAACCTATCAACATGCAACTCGGTACACAAACAGATCAATTAATTAATTAATTAATTAATTAAATTTAATTTAAATTAGTTTCTAAGTCAAAGTATGGTGACGTAGCAGATGTTTATTTGAGCAGTTCTATTTTTCCCGTTTATTCCCCTAGCGGGGCCAAAAACTGGTGTTTTGTTGGGGTTGAAGGTGAGCACACTTGCCGGGGCTGAGCCACACGTGTGATCAGCAGTTTTCAAGATATGGCCGACTGAAATTTCACTATAATAATAAGAAGAAGAACAAACACACAGAAGAACGTGAGTGCTCCACTTTCCAGAGCACTATGTTGGGACTTTATGTCAACCAATATAGTAAACCTAGATTATTAGCTTTACTATTATTTAAGAATTTTGGGGCACCATCCTGTGAACAGGGACTAATAATCTGGTTAGCCAATAGAAAATCAGTCTAAAACCTAAAGGAGGTGAGGTTCGAGCACTGGCAAAGTGTAACAACAATCATACGCACCAATAACGACAGAGTTGAGTAGGTACAAACAATGACACTTTAATAAAACATTAGAAATAGACTACATACATTCATACCTAACTGTAACTAACTAAACACAAAATCCCTGAGATGTTAACATCAGACGACAGCGGACGACATGGACAGACAATAAAGGCAAAATATGTGTAAGTGTGCGTGTGTGTACCGATGTGTATCTGTATGTGTGTGTGTAAGCGCGTGCACGTACGCCCAAGGGAGGGGTACGCGCGGCGTGAAGAGTCGCGTGGTCAGCTCAGGAGCCGGCCGCGAGGACAAAGGGTCATAAAACAACAATGGAGAAACGCTTAGACACGGTCACAGTCTACGTTTTCACACAATCATACACGTATAAACGTAATCTAAAGAAAATGTACGCATCAACGTGTAGGTCCCTAAACACTTTGCGTTAGTTTCTGAGTCCAACTTTTGCCTCTTACGTGACCACGTGGTGTGGCGTTCGTTGGTTGGATCGGGTTCGCCTTGTCTCCGGGTGCTGCAGCGTTGCCTGTGCCTGGTGCCGGTCCTGGATCGACGTGCCCGGCTGGGCTGCTGGAGAGGATGCCGCAGCTGGGTTTCCCCTGGAGGTGACGTGGACCTGGGTCAGTCTCTCCCGCTCAGGACCGGGTGTCCTGGATAGCGGCTCCGGGGGAAGCGGCTCCGGGGGAAGCGGGTGCTACAGCGATGCGGTCTGTGATAGACCTACAGCAGCAGGGCTGCGGTATAGGAATTTATGCTCTTCTCAAGGAATTTGCTCCTTTTTATTTGGGCTCAAGCCCGTGGTTCTCGTGTCCTGAAAAAAACACGATAGCCACCACACACACTGGAGCGCTGAAACAGCGGCTGTAGAGTCGGGATCTGGAGGAGCGCGGTGGGGTGATTCTTCTTCTCGTCCGGCAGGCGGTGTCTCCACGAAGTACTTGGCTCGATGTGTGGTTGAAGAGAGAGAGTGAGTGGCCAGATCCGTGCCCTTTTATCCTCGGGGGTCTCCATGCTTCCAGATATGGACCCCTCTGTACGCTGCGGATTGGTGGACTGGTTTTAAGTCTCGAGGGACGAATCAGCTGGCTGTTCTTGGCACGGGGCCAGTGGTCGGCTGCGTGCGCTCGCCTCCGGGGGAGGAGTGTTGGAGTCCTGTGGCAGCTCACATGTCCCTGCCCTGCAGGGGATCGTCTGAGCGGTGCCTGTGAGCCTTTGTTCTGCAGGGGTGGGGGTCAGCACGGGACAAAGGGCTTCTACTTTGTCCCTGGTAGAGGCCTGTGTGTTAGTGTATTGCTCCTGTTTTCTGCTCATCTGCAGCCTATGTCTTGCAGCAATCCCAACATTCCCCCTTTGGTCCAAAGGATGGGGCGAGCCCCGTCCTTTGGGGCAACCCTCGGGATGCTGCAGTCCATGTTGCCGTGATCTGATGGAGACTCAGAGACTGACATGGTTAGGAGGTTAACTAAGTTCCTAACAATAATTGATAAAGACAGGAAAATCAAAGGAAAGAGGAGTATAGGGAATGAGGTGTGTTTATGCAGTGCGTGCTGGCGGGATGAGGATGACCGAGTTCATCTTTGCCTGCAATAAGCCACTACAATGGTGGCTGCCCACCCACCTAAGAGGAGTCCGAGGGCGACCAGGTCCCTCCTTCAGGAGTTCTTGTTGGAGTGGTTCGTCTATCATTACTTCGTGGCCTTCAAATATATCCATCATTTCAATATCTACGTCATGCCTGTCATTGCTAAGGTGGTGAAGGATGACATCTCGGATGTGAACCGTAGCCCCTAGCGGGACGGTCATGAACATCGTCTGATTTGTTACCTCGGGAGGATTTGGGAACCGGTCCGATCCAGTTGATTTCGAGGTTCAACCATAGGAAGGTGATCACCCTTTGCTGTAATGGAGCTCGGTTCAGTGGTTTGGACGGCTGGAACTGGCAGCATGTCAGGCACCCTCGGATGTATGCCTCAGTGTCTCTGGTCATGTTGGGCCAGTAGGCAACCTGCTTTGAGTCCTCGATGCCCCCCCCCGCTGGTGAGTCATGGGCTGCTGGGTTCTTGTCCGTGTAGACCAGGAGATCTTTCTCCAGCTTCAGGTGAGGCAGGACACGTTGAAGAACCTGTAGTTCCCTTGGTTCAACAGCTGTGGACGATGAGCTCTGCTGGGCTGATGGGTTCTTCAGCTCCAGTCTGATGACTTGGATGATGGGGTCTTTTTCTTGCATCCTCACCAAATCCGTGTCATCAGGCTTGCGTCCCAGGTGGAGCGTCTGGGTGTTGGCTTGGAGTTTGTCTTGCTTCTCCTTTGCCTGTCGACGGGTCACGGTGTTCACCGTGTAAGTCTCTGGGGTTGGGAGCCATTCAGCTTGGAATTCCCAGGGAGTCCCTTGTTCAGCGCACAACTTGGCCAGGTGGTCAGCCCCATCATTGCTGATGTCTTTGATGTCTCAGATGGCCCGGATCCTGTCTGCCTGTGGTTCGATCCCTTCTGACCCCACAGTCAATCCCACATAGTTCACCTTGGTGCAACACCATTGTCCTTTCTTGAGAGCCAGCTTAGCTCCTGCAGCAGCAAGCTGGTTCAAGACGTGTTGGATTTCCTCCAAGTGGGCTTCGAAGGTGCAGCTCCTCATCAGAATATTATCCACAAAGATCAGGTTCCCGCGGGCTGCAGCGTCGCTCATTGCTTTGTGTAGGAAGATATTGAACTCTGAAGGCGAGTTGGAATATCCAAAAGGGCAGCCGTTCCAGGTGTACTGGTGGTTGCCAAATGAGAAGGCCAACTTTTATTGGTCTGCCAGGTCAACTGTCATAGTCCAGAAACCGTTTGCCACGTCCACTGTTGAGACGAAGCAGGCTCCCTTCACCTTGGGTAGTTCCTGGTCCAGGTGAATCATGGGCCAGCGAGACAGGGGCACCTGTTTGTTGAGTCAGTAGTCGTAGCCATTTTCCCGTGGGTTTCAATACGGGCTGGATTGGGGAGATGTATGTGGAATTACACTCCCGTATGATTTTCTTCTCCAACAGCGTGTCCAGGATTTCCTGGATCGATTCGTGGCAGCCAGGGGAATTCTGTGTTGACGTACAAATGTTGGCGGTGCTTTCGGGTCTGTGGGAATGCACGCTGTGTGGAGATCAGTGACGCCACAGTCATGTGAGTCTTTGGAGAAGATGGGGTGAAACTCACGGAACAGTTCTCGGACGGCGTCCCTTTGATCCTGAGTTGTCAGGGCGTCTGCCTTCTCGAGTTGTTGGGTGATTTTGGCTTCGAATCCCGGATAAGGCTCCTCTATGGTGACAGGGGCAGTGTCTGTTGCAGCAGGAGGATCTGGAGGGGAAGCTGTGAGGGCATGGACCACCACACTTCCAGAGGAATCCATGGAAGTGCCGCAAATGTCCTGTTCTGGTAATCCTTCATGGCTTGCAACAGTTATAATCCGGTTCGGAAACATTTGGAAGCAGGCATCTGAAACGTTATTCCTGATCAGTGAAGGCGATCTTCCTGATGACAGGTATGTTCAGGTCAAAGTCATGGAAGGAGCTGTCAACAAGCGTTCCCATCACTTGATGGGCTGTCACGTGGATGGGGACTTTTTTGCGACCACCAGTCGGATTCCCGCTGTCCTCGGCGGGATGAGAGTGTCCATCTCGCTCACCACCTGACAGGTTTGGGGAATGGTCTGTCCAGATGCCATCTGCTCTGGATCAGTTGTCAATGTCTGGGTCTCTGGGTGCGCTCGGGACAATAGCACCTGATTGATTGTGTCCAGTTGTGTTCCAAACCGAACAAGTAGGTCAGCTCCCACCAGGAACAGGGTTTGTAGTCCCTGGACAAGGTGCAGGGCTTGCTTCTCCCTGATGGTCACGGTGAGTACACATACACCTGTGGCTTTGAGAGGAGTCTGGAGTGATTCTGCACCCAGGAGCCGGTGGCTGTGTGGGGTGAATGGGGCAGGCTGCAGCTTGCACACATCGTCAAGGAGGCTCTGGCTGATGGCTGTTTTGTCCGACTAAAGTGCGATGAAAGCTTCTGCGGTCAGGGTGCCGTTCAGGTGTATTCCTCCGACCACTCGGGAGCAGTATGTGGTTCGGTTCTCATTGTCCAGTAAACAGAGGAATGACTCATGGCTCTGGAGCTGGGTCAAGGGGACAGGGGTTGGTCCGAGTTCACGGGAGTCTTGGATCATGGATACCTTCTTATCAACTGGTTGCGGGCTAGCATCATAGTTCCAAGGAAAGGGGCTTGTCACCTGGGCCCAGATACATCCCCAGCGGAAGTCTATGAGAGGTGCTAGCGGTCCAGTAAGTCCTGCCCGATCAGTAGAGGTTCTGTGTCAATGTCACAAACATAGATGGGATGCACCAGCGCCATCTCCTGGAAGGCGATGTTGATCCATACACGCTCTGTGATGGGGGACGTATCCTGTGTGTAGCTGGTGATGCTGATGCTGCGGGGCTCCACGGTGAAAGGTTGTCTCAGCATCAGTCTCTCGTTGGTCACCCTCGCCAGCAGGTTGGAGTTGATGAGGCTTATCTCGGAACCGGAGTCGAGGAGGGCATCAATCCTGGTGCTGGCTCCTACCAGGACTGAGGTGTAGATGCATCGGGCATTCCCTTGGTGGGTGAGATTGCCCATGAATGTCAGTGTGGGGGGTCAGAGTCTGGGTGTTCAAGAAGTGCAGGGAGTGTCTGTGAGCGGCTTGGTCCTCTTCCCCAGCCCACGAAATAGACTTGGGCCGGGTCCTGGGGAAATGCCGGGCCTAGTCATGCTCCTGCGCGCTGCTGAGTGTTTCTACTGGTTTGGGTTAGTCGCAGTTGCAAGTCGTGGTTTTGGAATTTTACTCCTTAACACTAGAAGTCCCAGAGAGGGGCCATTTGGCCTTTTTACTTAGAATGCCCATGAGAAGGCCAATTGGCCCCAAGCCCCCCCTGTGGATACCTACCTTGTTATGTTAATGTGGAGGTGAAGGTAATTCACCTGGGTGAATTACCTTCACCTCCACATTAACATAACAAGTTAGGTAGAACCAGAGCCCCAGCAGAAGCAGAGATGGGCAGCACTTACCCAGACCAGACTCAGGGACACTTGGTCACGCACACGCGCACTCACACTCACACACTCACACACACAGTGGAAAGGATGAACAGGAAGGAAGAGTTCAACTCACTGACATTTATTGTTAAAAAAAAAACATATTTACAAAAAACAAAACATATTTACAAAAAAGCATAGCAGTCACTCACAATCCTGGCACTGCCATTGCTCCTTTCGGCATTTCCCACATGTGTATCGGTAGCAGTCAACACAGCGCACAGTTGCATGATTGTCCTTGCATTTAATTTTCGCCTGACACTTGGCTCTTTTTCCTTGTTGTGGTGTGGAGGGTTGTTGCCGGAGTAATTGTTCCTTTTGGGCCTTCTTCATACCCATGTGGTTGTGAGCCAACTCTCTTGCAAGCTCCAGCAGGAAATCCACCCGTCTCTCCTGCTTCCCGGTGCATAATTGATAGAGCACGTGTGCATTCAGTGCTGCTATATCAATCATGTTATAGAACACTGCTACTGGCCAGCGCCGTGTTCCTGTGCGGACAGTGTACTCCCGCACCATCTGGTCCATGACATCGACGCCACACTTTGTTGTGTTGTAGAGTGTGATGGTGTTTGGCTTCTTTTTGGTGGTATCCTGTGTCTGAATCATGCTGTGCATGCTGCTGAGAACATATACAGTCTTCTTCCGCTTGGGCGTGTGGTGGCATAGCATATGCGTTGCACCGGAGGGTCCTTGAACGCACCCTGACAGTCTGTTGGCAATCTAGTGGATACATTGCACCTGGTTGCTCCTGAACACACCCTGGTGGCCTGTGGCCTATCAGTGATCAGGTGCTGACTTTTTAGGCCGGCCCTCCCTCTTCCTCTTCACTTCTGCAATACTCCTGTTGAGAAGCCGCAGCGTGCGTGGGCCGTGCTGTGTGGTTGTGGGCCTGTTGATCGCCTCTCTACACTCTGCTTTGGCAGTGGTAAGCGTCCTCTCTCCCTCTCTTTGTGTGTTGGTAGCATGCAAGTGGCTAACGCTAGTGTGGTCTCAGGAAAACGCCGATGTCAGGCTCCGTCCCTCTCACCTCCTCTCTGGTATGAGTGTGCGTGCGTGCGTGGATAAGTTTCTGCTAACAGGTAGGTGCTTGTAGTCTGCATGCGGCCATCATTCTCAGCCTTATTAGACTGCTGTAATGATTATATATCTTATTAGGGAAAACCACCTAGGACCCTGCTGTTTTGTCTTCGTTTGGACTCCAGCTGACTTGTGGGGTACTGCTCTGCTGTTTGCTGTGGCTGCCTGGGCTACTGATGCGGCTTGAGGCCCGGTTGGACGTGGATCCAGACTGTCTAACTTACCCTTCATACTAATCCTGGACCGTGCTGCAGTTAATTAATTCACCTCTTTTATGGCAGCTGTTATCCTGCATTTTTACGGCGGTGTTGCATCTCTCTTTTAAAAGAATTTAATTCTTATACTGGTGTTTGATTGGTGATGGTGTTTTTTTTTGTTTCTTTTTTTCTGGGCTTTGGATCAGCTTAGAGCTGTCTTTTCTTCCTTTTTTGTTTGCCCGTTTATTGAGTTATTGTGTGTTTAGTTTCATTGTGATTTCTTTTAATTGTGCTTTCTTTGTTTCAGTGTCAGAGGCTGGTGGAGGTGGCGGTGACTGGCGGTGTCCCCTCACGTGGTGTGCTGTGCTCCCTGGTGGTGGTAACTTCATGTGTGTGTGGATGATTTTGTGTTTATTTCTTTGATTTTGTTAATTGGTGTGGGCCCCGCCATACACTTGTTCACCAGCCCCTAGCCTCTGCCCTGATTAGTTCCTCTTTTTTTCTTTTGGTTTGCGTGAGTGTGTGAGTGTGGATGAAGTTGTTTTTATTGTTGCAACTTACCTTGAGTACAATAAAGAGATTCCATTTTTTGAATACCATGAACCTCGTCTCAGCGATTCAGTAGAACGAACTGGTGTGCCTTAGAACAGAGTTCCCTGGGTGAAATTCCCAGGGTGGCGTTGTCGTGCAACAATTTAAGATCTGGTTAAAACTCCACCTTTATACTCCCTCGTCACAGGCGCATACACCGTCAGTGTGGCACCAGTGGTTGAAAAAACTTGGGTGGTAAATTCATTGCGGTGCATCTGTCGAGTTGACCGTGGAATTTCTTGGCGAATCTTGTTGACTGTGCCGAGGATGGTTGTATTCCGGCTAAGTAGTCGTTTTGCAAGTGACAGTGATGTAAAGAAATTGTCTGTGGTAACATTTCTGCCGTTGTCCAGGAATGGTTCCATCAGCCTCATGACTACACTCTCAGACACTCTCTCCCCACGAGGCCGAGTGGGGTCCTTGCCAAGATATGGGAGGATGTTGCAGACGTATTTGGTTTTCAAGTCACACGCCACCCAAAACTTGATCCCAAACTTGTCTGGTTTAGATGCAATGTACTGTAGGAAACAGCAGCGAGTCTTGGACGGGAAAAGTTGTTCGTCGATGGTGATGTGCCGTCCTGGGATGTAGGATGTGATGCAGTTGGTGACAAACGATCCCCATATGTTCGAAATTGCAGCAAACTTATCGGTCTGTGCTCGCTCGCTGCGGGTGTCTCTGTCATCAAAGCGCAGGTGATGCATGATGTTTTGGAAACGCCCTCTGGACATGGTTTCGATGATCTGTGGGCTTCCCAGGTATTTCGACCAGCAGTCACGCAGTGATGGCACCCTGATGATTCCCCGCATGATGGTGATGGAAATAAATGCCATTAGTTCAGGGAGGCCCATGGACCAATCCACATGCTCTGTTTGCTTTGCATGTTGAACAGTACAGTCTCGAATGACACCAAGCATGTCTAGAGTGATGAAACACAGGAAGCTCTGAAGACGACTTGTGATTGACCTCCTGGCCTTAGCTGTTGGCTCTCCATCTGCGTTGTATGGCGATGGCGGGGTGAAATGTGGACCCGTTCCCACCTGTTCTTCATGCCATACTGTGCCGTCTTTTGCAGTCTCTGTCACATCAGTCCCCAGCCGAGCTCTCTTTTTTGCTTGGGGAGCAGTCTCCTCATCTGTGGTATGAAAGAAATGTAGTTATGAGCAATGGGAAAGTCAAATGATATCACAAATGCAAGCATAGAAGCTAATAATAATAATCCCAGAACATCTCAAATAGGTTGGCTAAGGTGCAGAGACCTCAGGAGAAGTAGAATCAAACAAAACTGACGGCAGGCCACACTTAGAAATAAAATGGAGGCTCTATTCACATGGTGCTATATTTTCCTACTTCCTCACTAAAATTAAATGTCAAATAGGAAATAATATAAACTAAAATCTTACCTGAAGACGACTGAGACAGCTCGGAGTCTGAATCCACCTGAAGGTTGATGTCTTCTCCATCCGAGTCGCAAGGGTTTGCTCCATCCAGGATCATTTCCAATGCCTGTCCTTAGCTTTGCCAAAGAGGCAAAGCTAAGCCTTGCCTCTCTCTATTCATACTGCCAGGTGAGACGTTCACACCTTACAGTGGTGAAGTGGTCCGATGTGACCACAACAACTCATGTGACTGCAACCAGGCAATTGTTTGATGGATAAATGCCTCAGTGCTCATGCACTATCACTTCAGTTCCCTCAAGAATTTTATGAGTATGAATAGAGAGAGGCAAGGCTTAGCTTTGCCTCTCTCTATTCATACTGCCAGGTGAGACGTTCACACCTTACAATGGTGAAGTGGTCCGATGTGACCACAACAACTCATGTGACTGCAACCAGGCAATTGTTTGATGGATAAATGCCTCAGTGCTCATGCACTATCACTTCAGTTCCCTCAAGAATTTTATGAGTATGAATAGAGAGAGGCAAGGCTTAGCTTTGCCTCTCTCTATTCATACTGCCAGGTGAGACGTTCACACCTTACAGTGGTGAAGTGGTCCGATGTGACCACAACAACTCATGTGACTGCAACCAGGCAATTGTTTGATGGATAAATGCCTCAGTGCTAATGCACTATCACTTCAGTTCCCTCAAGAATTTTATGAGTATGAATAGAGAGAGGCAAGGCTTAGCTTTGCCTCTCTCTATTCATACTGCCAGGTGAGACGTTCACACCTTACAGTGGTGAAGTGGTCCGATGTGACCACAACAACTCATGTGACTGCAACCAGGCAATTGTTTGATGGATAAATGCCTCAGTGCTCATGCACTATCACTTCAGTTCCCTCAAGAATTTTATGAGTATGAATAGAGAGAGGCAAGGCTTAGCTTTGCCTCTCTCTATTCATACTGCCAGGTGAGACGTTCACACCTTACAGTGGTGAAGTGGTCCGATGTGACCACAACAACTCATGTGACTGCAACCAGGCAATTGTTTGATGGATAAATGCCTCAGTGCTCATGCACTATCACTTCAGTTCCCTCAAGAATTTTATGAGTATGAATAGAGAGAGGCAAGGCTTAGCTTTGCCTCTCTCTATTCATACTGCCAGGTGAGACGTTCACACCTTACAATGGTGAAGTGGTCCGATGTGACCACAACAACTCATGTGACTGCAACCAGGCAATTGTTTGATGGATAAATGCCTCAGTGCTCATGCACTATCACTTCAGTTCCCTCAAGAATTTTATGAGTATGAATAGAGAGAGGCAAGGCTTAGCTTTGCCTCTCTCTATTCATACTGCCAGGTGAGACGTTCACACCTTACAGTGGTGAAGTGGTCCGATGTGACCACAACAACTCATGTGACTGCAACCAGGCAATTGTTTGATGGATAAATGCCTCAGTGCTCATGCACTATCACTTCAGTTCCCTCAAGAATTTTATGAGTATGAATAGAGAGAGGCAAGGCTTAGCTTTGCCTCTCTGCCAGGTGAGACGTTCACAACTTACAGTGGTGAAGTGGTCACATCGGACCACTTCACCACTGTAAGGTGTGAACGTCTTACCTGGCAGTATGAATAGAAAGAGGCAAGGCTTAGCTTTGCCTCTTTAAACTAGCTTAGCTTGTCATTACCATAACAAAATCAGTGTCCACAGGGGGGCTTGGGGCCAATTGGCCCTCTTCTGGGTCTTCTAGGTAGACAGAAAAAAGCTGGGACTTCTAGTGTTAAAAGCCAAGCCTGGATACTGTGCAGTTATTAGGACAAGTGGGAGTAAAGGATAGGGTTGTGCCTTTGGTTTAAGACACGTTAACAAAGGGAAGATTGTTAGTAAGTCAGTAGCTTATAAAGATGTGATTTTTGGATTTTACTCCAGCAAATCAATCTTCATAAATGCAGACAGTTATTGACACATATGATATTGTTAGACACTTTGCCTCACACGGGGCACCATTTGTTGGGACTTTATGTCAACCAATATAGTAAACCTAGATTATTAGCTTTATTATTATTTAAGAATTTTGGTGCACCACCCTGCGAACAGGGACTAATAATCTGGTTAGCCAATCAAAAATCAGTCTAAATCCTAAAGGAGGTGAGGTTCGAGCATTGGCAAAGTGTAACAACAATCATACGCAGAGTTCAGTAGGTACAAACAATGACACTTTAATAACAGGTTAGAAATAGACTACATACATTCATACCTAACTGTAACTAACTAAACACAAAATCCCTGAGATGTTAACATTCATACGGACAACATAGACAGACAATAAAGGCAAATATGTGTATGTGTGCGTGTTTGTACGTATGTGTATCTGTGCGTGTGTGTGTGTGTGTGTGTGTGTGTGAGCCGGCTGCGAGGACAAAGAGTCGTAAAACAACAACAGAGAAACGCTTAGTTTCTTACTGTGACGCTTAGGTCACAGTCTACGTTCTCACACAATCATACACGTATAAACGTAATCTAAAGAAAATGTATGCATCAACGTGTAGGTCCCTAAACACTTTGCGTTAGTCCAACTTTTGCCTCTTACGTGACCACGTGGTGTGGCGTTCGTTGGTTGGATCGGGTTCGCCTTGTCTCCGGGTGCTGCAGCGTTGCCTGTGCGGGGGGTCCTGGATCGACGTGCCCGGCTGGGCTGCTGGAGAGGATGCTGCGGCTGGGTTTCCCCTGGGGATGATGTGGACCTGGGTCAGTCTCTCCCGTTCAGGACCGGGTGTCCTGGATAGCGGCTCCCGGGGGAAGTGGGCACTACAGCGATGCGGTCTGTGATAGACCTACGGCAGCAGGGCTGCGGTATAGGAATTTATGCTCTTCTCAAGGAATTTGTGGAGCAATACACTAAACTCCTTTTTATTTGGGCTCAAGCCCGCGGTTCTTGCATCCTGAAAAGGACACGATAGCCACCACACACACTGGAGCGCTGAAACAGCGGCTGTAGAGTTGGGATCTGGAGGAGCGGCAGCGGGGCGATTCTTCTTCTCCCCTCTGTACGCTGCGGATTGGTGGACTGGTTTCAAGTCTCGAGGGACAAATCAGCTGGCTGTTCTTGGCACGGGGTCAGGGGTCGGTTGTGTGTTGGAGTCCCGTGGCAGCTCACATGTCCCTGCCTTTCAGGGGATCGTCTGAGCGGTGCCTGTGAGCCTTTGTTCTGCAGGGGTGGGGGTCAGCACGGGACAAAGGGCTTCTACTTTGTCCCTGGTAGAGGCCTCTGTGGTAGTGTATTGCTCCTGTTTTCTGCTCATCTGCAGCCTATGTCTTGCAGCAATCCCAACAATTAACTACTATATTTACCATGAACGGGAATACTGTGAGAAATTTGCCACTGGCTGTTTTCATATTATACCACAGACACATACATGCATATCATGAAATAGGTGATTAATTGGGATTAGGATCTGCAGTTCTTCATTATAACGCAAGAATGCAAAAGTGAGAATGCAAAAGTAAGAATGCATTTAGAACAAAAAACACATTAGTACATAAACAACAAAACACATTAGTAAATACATCAGCTTATGTTATTATCTTGCATTATGGCCTGCATGTCAACACACTGACATTGTTATTGCTTGTTATTACACATACGGTATGTTCAGCTGTGGGTTTGTAGGCTGAGCCCAGTCAGTCTGAGAGGAGACTTCACAGTGTCCTCCCCATACTTCCCCCCACATTTCTGCTCCACTGTCATTTACAACACTTCCATCCCCAGCCATTCACTTCCTCACGGTGGCTGCATTTTAATTTAAACCCGGCATGGGAACACTCAATACAGCCCAGTGTCTGCAGTGTAGTAGATAGCTGTTAATGAGAAGAGAACCCCCGCCTCACCCCGTCCTCTTTATCTCTTCTGCACCCATTATCTGGGTGCTGTCTATAAGCTACCTACTACCTTACTAGGTCTCACAATGCCCCAATAAGTAACCAGTACTCGTGTGCTTTCTGTTGGAGAACAGACCTCTTTTTCTTTCTTTACTTTTTAAAGATCAATGCAGTCAAAATGCAGAAGTAACTCTGTATATCCTGTGAATATCCAGCAAACTTAGAACAGCGACCCTACATCAACACACATCAGATTCTCTCTCTCTTTCTCTCTCTCTCTCTCTCTCTCTCTCTCTCTCTCTCTCTCTCTCTCTCTCTCTCTCTCTCTCTCTCTCTCTAAGCAAGCTGCAGCATCTCCTCTGATAACAGTAATTCTTTTCCGTGCTGTATCCTCCACCTCACTAGTCCAGCACAGACAGACAGACATGCATCTCTCTCTCGCTCTCTCTCACACACACACACACACACACACACACACACACACACACACACACACACACACACACGCACACACTCTCACACAAATACTAACACATCTCTTATCAAGCTTTTTCATTCCTGGCACATGCTAACATAGTTTTGTTTTTTGTCTTTTTCTCACATTAGGTTGTGCACACAGATACTTCATGTAGACAAATGAAAGCTTGTGCACCTGCATGCACACAAATACTGTACATAAATATCCACACAATCCCCCAGGTTTCACATAGGCAGAGATACTGGAAATGTCTTTCTGCTCAATTCAGATAAAGGGTTAAGTCTGCACTCGGACATCCCTTCTTTGTGAAACTTGGGTGAGGGGGGTATGAGGGTGATAGGAAAGGAATAGTGGGTCTGTGTATGTGTGTGTGTGCTGGGGGGATGGCTTGAGGAATCGAAAAAATGAAAAGACTCAAGTACAGATTATTTTATCAGTACTACAGTTTAATAAGACAGCATTTTTCTTCTCATTCAATATCCCAATCCTCACACACACCCCCACCTTCCTGCTTTTCTTCTTGGTCTCACTTTCACTCTGTGTGTGTGTGTGTGTGTGTGTGTGTGCATATACAATTTTCATTTTTTTGAATGTGGTTGGATAAAAGAATTAGTAGTTGCACACAGGGACTCTCGTGCTAAGTACAGCTGTGAACTAGACTGTGTATCCGTGCTGCTCTTGGCTCATCCGCTCAAACCAGTGGTGCTAGCACTTGTAAACAATTAAGTCTTTTCAATACAGTTTGCACAAAAGAGAAGAAGTAAAGGATGTGAAAAAGAGGGAAGGGCAGAACATTTACCCCCCCACACACCCAATTTTTCCTTGCTGCTGCTTGCCACACATTTAACTTCTCTTGTCTTCCTCCGTGCTCTTTCCAAACTTGATTTTGCACAACAAACCTGATTGAATCAGCTCCCTTAGATTTTCTTCCCCTTTTCTGGCATTGTTTCGGGCTCTTCTGTCTCTCTTTTTTTCCACTACATCCTACTCACCCTACCACTCCTCACTCTTACAAACCCATTCTCCTGCTTCTCTCCACCGTTTCGAAATTGAAGATGTGTGGAAGCTTGGGCTTTGGGGCTAGATTCTATTTTGGTGCCATAATAAAATTCATAGCCTTACACACACACACACGCGCACACAGAAAAGGGAATGACTCTACAGTATATAGTGGTCTCTTGATATTACCTTTAAATCATCCTTCATATATGTACCGCTTCAGGAGCTACACCATATTTTGTACCACTCTACCACTGTACTGTCTTTATTCATAGTTAACTATGCATTGACTATATTTCAGACTGAGCTTTTGTGGATAGACTACAGCTAAAGAGGGAAGAGTAAGGGTTTCCTAAATTCATTAAAAAGCTCTTTAGCCCTTCTTAAGTGCTCTTAAGAGCTCTTAATAGTTGTTATTGCCAAGGATGTTTCCCAGAGTCACTTTTAGCTTAAGATCTTTTGTAAGAAGGAAATGTAAGGTTGACTTGACCAAGTCTTCAAGAATCAAGAATGTTTATTGTCATTATGCAGAGCACAACAAAATTATGATCACTGACTCTTGTATAAGGTACACAGTGAAATAAAATAAAAAGGAACATCTGAATACTTAAATATAAATATACAAATATAGTAATAAAAAAAATAAAAGTAGTACATTTTGGAGTAGTGCAAAGAGTCCAGGTGCAGTTCTATCTGGCATCTGCATTGGTTTATTAAGAAGCTGTGTCTCAGTTTGTTTCTGAGGGTCTTGATGGACCTGTATCTCTTTCAAGAGGGGAGAGGCTCAAACAGGAACCTGGGTGGGTGGTGTCTGCAGCTACACCACGAGCCCTCCTTCTGACCCGGTTGTTGTAAATTGAATCCAAAGGTGGGAGCAGACACCCAACAATCACCTGTGCTGTCCTCACCACCCGGGCCAAGTTTTTCCTGTATTGTGCAGTGCAGCTCCCATACCACACTGTTGCACTCAGACAGAGGATGGTTTCTATTGTAGCCCTGTATGTTCGTCAGGAGCTGAGGGGAGAGTCCAGTCCTTTTGAGTTTCCTGAGGAAGAGGAGCCTTTGTCGGGCCTTCTTCACCAGGTGGGATGTTTGCAGAGACCAAGTGAGGTCAGATGTAATGTAGATGCCCAGGAACTTGATGCTGTCCATCTGCTCCACCTCCTCTACATGAATGAGGAGAGGGCTGTGTTGCATCCTCCTGGATCTCCTGAAGTCCATGATTACCTCCTTGGTATTGCTTGTGTTCAGGACATGATTGTTGCCTGAACACCATCTTGTCAGGTGCTGGATCTCCCCTCTGTAGTAAGTCTCCTCATTATCTGATATGAGACCCACTACGGTGGTGTCATCTGCAAACTGCACAACCAAGTTTGTGGAGAGAACAGCAGTACAGTCATGAGATCAGTCGTGAAAAAGGCTGGGCTGACCACACAGGCCTGCGGACGATGTTCGGTTCCCAATGCAGTTCCAAATTCTCATCACTTGTGGCCTGTGGTTGAGAAAGTCCCTGATCCAAAGGCACAGAGGGAGAGACATTCCTAGGTTGTGGAGTTTCAATGGCAGTTTGTCCGGGTTCACAGTATTGAAAGCTGAGCTAAAATCCACAAATAACATCCTGACATAGGTGTTGGGATTCTCCAGATGAGTCAGAGACGTGTGCAGCGCTAGTGAGAATGCGTACTTGATCGACCTGACACCTTATCTGGTCCCGCCACTTTGCCTGCGTTGATTCTCCTCAGTGTGGAGCTCACCTGGTGTTGCTGCAGGATGAGGGACTTGGGCTGCTCCTCCAGCTGTGAAAGATCAACAGTCTCTTTGCTGCTAGGTGTGTTGAAGCGTGCAAAGAAGGTGTTAGGCAGAATTGGGTCGTGGTTAATCTGCTGGTTGCTGTTCCTGTAGTCAGTTATGGCTCTGATGCCTCTCCACATTTGTGTGAGTTGTGTTGTTGTTGAGGCTTCTCCTCCCAGCCATGTTAACTATCATGTCCCTCGATGTTCTGGCCGTGGAGGTGGGGTGGCAGCCGTGTTTGATCGTAGTCTGTTAATTACTCCGAAACCTAATATTGATTATAATTCATTTGAAAGCCTTATCATCAGCCTGTGTCACCAAAGCTGGAAAGCACAGCCCCTCCTACTTGTCGTAGTGTATCGGGCCCCAGGCCCCTATTCAGATTTTTTGGCTGAATTTCCAGAATTTCTTTCAAACCTAGTTCTCAAAACTGACAAAATCATTATAATCGGTGACTTCAATATTCATGTAGATGTGGTCAGTGATAGCTGCAGTACAGCATTCACTTCTATAGTCGAGTCCATTGGCTTCTGCCAGCATGTGCATGAACCCACGCACTGCTTCAACCACACCCTGGACCTTGTTCTATCTTATGGTGTTGAAATTAAACACCTGACCGTTTCACCCCCTAATCCACTTATTTCCGACCATTCTTTAATTACTTTCAACTTCCTTCTAGCCGGTTGTGTGCGAAAGAAGAGCAGTATATATACACGGCACTTAACCGACAGCG
The DNA here is from genome assembly GCA_029224185.1 of Karalla daura. Lineage (NCBI taxonomy): Eukaryota > Metazoa > Chordata > Actinopteri > Chaetodontiformes > Leiognathidae > Karalla > Karalla daura. Next base: position 1,172,850 of record CM055198.1, read on the forward strand.
TCTTATCTAACTTTAAAGAAGCTATCCCCCTGTCTCTTGGAACTGCGTCCCCCCCTCTCTGTTATGAAAGCTTGAGTCCCTCCCTCATCGATCACCTCACTGATAGCTTTGTTACCTCCCTTCGCAAGACTCTCGACTCGGCTGCACCCCTAACAAAAAAGACTATCTCTAGACCACGATCCGCCCCCTGGTTTACTCCAGAAACTCGCCACCTAAAGCAGCTAGCACGTAAGTTAGAGAGGAAATGGCGTTCCACCAAAAACACTAGTATTTTTCTTACCTGGAAAGATAGTCTGAAGACTTACAGGCTGGCTCTGTGTAATGCCAGAGCGAGATACTACTCCTCTCTAATTGAGGAAAATAAGCATAACCCTAGGTTTCTGTTCAGCACTGTAGCCAGGCTGACTCAGAGTCATAACTCCACTGAGCAGTGTGTCCCTACCCATCTCAGCAGTGGTGAATTTATGGACTACTTTAACAACAAAATTACAAATATTAGACAAACAATTACGACTCACTCAGCATGCATGGCAACTAACCAACCCCCTGTTGCAGCCTTTCAGATCACAGATGTGGATATAACCAGGTCACTATCTTCATTTGACCCCATTGACCTGCATCAGCTGACCACTATCATCTCCTCCTCTAAATCTTCGACCTGCCTCCTTGACCCGATTCCGACCAAGTTGTTAAAGGAAGTGCTGCCTTTAATCGCCACCTCCTTACTTGACCTCATCAACATGTCCATAACAACAGGTTACGTTCCTCTTACGTTCAAAGTCGGAATAATCAAACCCCTCCTCAAGAAACCATCCCTTGATCCAGGAACTTTAGCAAATTACAGACCGATCTCTAACCTCATCTTCATCTCAAAAATCATTGAGAAGATCATTGCCAACCAGCTCTGTGAACACCTCAATAACAATAGTTTATTTGAATCCTTCCAGTCTGGTTTTAGAATAAATCATAGCACTGAGACTGCACTGGTTAAAGTCACTAATGACCTCTTCATGGCGTCTGACCAGGGTCTCATTTCAGTGCTTGTCTTGTTAGATCTCAGTGCTGCTTTTGATACGGTCGACCACCAGATCTTACTAAGGAGACTGGAATATCAACTCGGAATTAGAGGCACTGCTTTAGACTGGTTCCGGTCCTATCTTTCAGACCGATATCAGTTTGTTTGTGTTAACGATAACCAATCGCCACGTACTAAAGTCAGCCACGGGGTTCCGCAAGGATCTGTGCTTGGTCCAGTTCTTTTCTCTGTATATATGCTCCCTCTAGGTGATATCATCAGGAGTCACTCTATAGATTTCCACTGTTATGCTGACGACACTCAGTTATATCTATCTATCAAGCCGGGCGAGCTCAACCGTCTACAGCAGCTTCAGTCCTGCCTTGATGATGTGAAGGCCTGGATGACTAATAATTTCCTCCTTCTGAACTCTGAAAAAACAGAGTTGCTGCTCATAGGTCCTAAACACCTACGCGATTCAATATCTGATGCCATAGCATTACAAGGTAGTTTTGCGACTTCTTCTGCCACCACTGTTAAGAACCTAGGTGTTAGTTTTGATCCAGACCTGTCTTTTAGCTCCCACATAAAATCGATCTCACGGACTGCCTACTTCCACCTCCGCAATATTTCAAAAATAAGACACCTCCTCCCTCTCCATTCAGCAGAACAGCTGGTCCATGCCTTTGTTACCTCCAGGCTGGACTACTGCAACTCTCTACTGGCTGGAAGCTCCAATAGGTCGCTGAGAACTCTGCAGCTCATTCAGAACGCGGCAGCTCGTGTCCTGACTAAAACTAGAAAGAGAGATCACATCTCTCCTGTTCTGGCCTCATTACACTGGCTTCCTGTACCTTTCAGGATCCAGTTCAAAATCCTCCTCCTTGTCTATAAAGGTCTTCATGGTCTGGCACCCTCTTATATCTCAGACCTGATAAAACCCTATTGCCCCACTAGGAGACTTCGTTCTCTGAATACAGGCCTACTTGTGGTTCCAAGAGTCTCTAAGTCTAGATGGGGAGCCAGAGCCTTCAGCTACCAAGGCCCTCTGTTATGGAACCATCTACCAGTTTCAGTCCGGGAGGCAGACACCCTCTCTACCTTTAAGAGTAGGTTAAAAACCCTCCTTTTTGACAGAGCCTACAGATAAATCCAAGATAAGCTGCTATAGGTTGAGTCTGCTGGGGGTCCCCGGCACATTGAGCTCTATCTTCTCTGGCTTCTCTGTGGGTGTGAATCAGGTTCACGTTCCCTCTAGCTTCTCTCTTTCCTCTTGGCCTCTCCCCGTCTGTTTTCCATCTCCTCCTCTTCCTCCCTCTCCTGCCCCTCTCCTTTGTTATCTTTCAATTTATTTTTATTCTTATTTTATTTTTATTTTCATTTTATTTTTATTTTCATTTTTATTTTTTGTTTATATATATATATATATTTTTTTTTAATTAATTAATTAATTAATTTATTCTTATTTTAATTTTTATTAATATTTTATTTTTAATTCTTAATTTTCTGTTTATTCTTATTTTACTTTTTCATTTTTCATTTTATTTTTATTATTTTTATTTTCCCTCCCGACTTCCATCAACACTGAGCTGGATCCAGGACCACCTCTACCCGGCTCATCTCACCGCGGTTCCTCCTGCCTGCTACTACTTCAATTCATTAATTTATATCCTGAACAGTTAGCCATCAATAATGTTTTGTTTGTGCCCGCCTGTCCGTCCTGGGTGAGGATCCCCTCCTCTGTCTCTCACCCTGAGGTTTCTCCCCTTTTTTCCCTCTCAGGGTTTTTCTTGGGAGTTGTTCCTCAGCCTTTGCGAGGGTCTAAGGACAGGGGGTTTTTTCACTATGTACACATTGTTGCTCTGCTTGTAAAGTGCTCTGAGATAACAGCTGTTATGATATGGCACTTAAAACAAATAAAAGTTGAAGTTGAAGTTGAAGTTGTCAGCGAAGTGCTCCTCAATACGCTGTCTGTACATATATATATATATATAAATATATATATATATATTTATCTACAGGTTCTGTCTGCTCTACTTAGCTTGCAAAAAGGAGATTGGTAGTAGCACCCCACATGAGTGACTGACCTCCACTTCACATAACACACAACACGTTTTCTTTATGAATTGATAAATATTTTAAAAAAATCCAATAATTGAGCTTAATTGAGCTTTGATCTTATCAAAGGGGAACATTGCAATTGTTGACCCAGGTAAGTGTTGTATAAGAATAAATAAGTGTTGATAAATACAATAAATAAAAAAATGATAAATATAATACATAGTATCTAATAAAATAACAATAAATACAATGTAGGTAATAAATAACAATATATACAATGTAATACAGCTTAAGTAAAAGAAATATAGCTTATTCTCTTATTCCTATTCTTGTTCAGTTCCTTGTGTTGCTCACAGTGTCGTCCACAACCAGTGATGCTGGAGCTCCCTCTTCTCGATGATGATGACGTAGATAAATCAGCTGATCTTGAAACCCGTACAAAAAAAAAACAGCCTGCGTAACAGGCAGCACAATTTCTCATTAGCATACAACATACATCATCACGGCAGTATATTTACAATTTAGACCACATAACTGCTGACAATAGGCCGCAGCTGAGCTCACAGCTCCGAACTCCTTGAGAGAGGTTGGACTCCTCTGGAGTTGCCCACGTTGAGAGACGACTAGCTGGTGTTGGCTTGCTTATAGCCCCCCAGCTCAGCCGCCACATGTTGGAGTTCTCCCCGCAGAATGAAAGGGTCGCATCCCTCCACCTTCAGGTGGAGGGCAGATCCCTAACTGTTGGTTCACTTTACAGGCCAAACAGCAGAGTACCCGGACTTCTTGGAGTCCCTGGGAGGAGTACTGGAAAGTGCTCCAACTGGAGACTCCATCGTTATGCTGGGAAACTTCAATGCTCATGTGGGCAACAACAGTATAACCTGGAGGGGTGTGATCAGGAGAAACAGCACCCCGATCTGAACCCGAGCGGTGTTCTGTTGCTGGACTTCTGTGCTAGTAACAGTTTGTCTATAACAAACCCCTTGTTCAAGCATAAGGGTGTCCATCAGTGTACATGGCACCAGGACACCCTATGCCGGAGATCATTGATCGAATTTATAGCTGCATCATCTGACCTCCGGCTGTATGTCTTGGACTCTCGGGAAAAGAGAGGAGCTGAGCTGTCAACCGATCACCACCTGGTGGTGAGTTAGATCCGCTAGCGGGGGAGGAAGCTGGACAGACTTGGCAGACCCAAGCGCCTTGTGAGGGTCTACTGGGAATGCCTGGCAGAATCCCCTGTCAAGGAGGTCTTCAACTCCCACGCACTGGGAGAGCTTTCGGAGAGCTTTTCCACCAATACTGTTTACAGTGGGGAGCTATTGACCTTGACTGGGGACACTGTTGGGCGGTGGAATGAATACTTCGAGGATCTCCTCAATCCCACCGACACGCCTTCCTTAGATGAAGCAGAGGCTGAGGACTCAGAGGTTGACACATTCATCACCCAAGCCGAAGTCACTGAGGTAGTTTGGAAGCTGTCCAGTGGCAAGGCTCCGGGGGGGGATGAGATCCGCCCTGAGTATGTCAAGTCACTGGATCTTGTAGGGCTGTCCTGGTTGACACGCCTCTGCAACACCGCGTGGCAGTCGGGAACAGTGCACCTGGAGTGGCAGACCGGGGCGGTGGTCCCACTTTTTAAAAATGGGGACCGGAGGGTGTAATCCAAGATGCCAGCAAGAAAAGAAAAGTTGATAACGAATGCCGTGTTTTCAACAATACATGGACTGCCAAGTATTTCTGTACAGAAGTTAAAGGTAAAGCAGTGTGCTTAATCTGTGGTACACAGATTGCTGTGTTTAAAGAGTATAATTTGAATCGCCACTACACGACCAAGCATCTGTCTGATGAAGAGTGTGCAAGGGAGTCTGATGCATTGCTTGAAAAACTACAAACCCAACAAGGAGTTTTTACTAAACTTCACACTCCCAGAGATGCAGCCATCAGGACAAGTTATGTAATTTCTCACATTGCCAGAAAAAGTAAGACTTTTCCGATGGAGAGTTTATTGAGGAGTGTTTATTGGACTCTGCTGCGCTGATATGCCTACAGAAAAAGGGCACATCTGAGAGCGTTTCACTCTCCCGACGCACTGTAACGAGGCGGATTGAGAACATCGTGGGAAACTTCTGCTGAAGAACAGAGGGGCCAACTTTGACTGTTTTTCTCTGGCTTTGGATGAGAGCACGTGTATATGACACCGCCCAGCTACTCATCTTCTTACGTGGAATAACTGCAGACTTTCAAATCACGGAGGAGTTGGCAGCCATGCAGTCAATAAAAGGGACAACCACTGGTAATGACTTGTTCAGAGAGGTAAATGCATGTTTGGACGTGTCAGAATTGAAATGGGACAAGCTTGCAGGTGTGACAACAGATGGTTGTCCAAATCTGACAGGGAAAAAGACTTTTAAAGAGAATGCAGGATAAAGTGACAGAAATTAACCCTGTGCAGAAATTGACAGTTTTGCATTTTATCATACATCAGGAAGTGTTGTGTAAGACAGTGTTAAAAATGAAACATTTTGTTGATGCGGTCAGTAGAATAGTTAACTTCATCAGAGCGAGAGCTTTAAATCACAGACAATTTGTTACATTGTTGGAGGAAAATGAGGTTGAACATGGTGACATGAGCTATCACTGCATTGTCAGGTGGCTCAGCCTTGGCAAGGTAATGAAAAGTGTCTGGGACCTGAGAGACCAGATTCAGGATTTCTGTGTTAAGAAAGGTCATGACGTCCCAGAACTTTCAGATAAAGACTGGGTGGCAGACCTCGGATTCGTTATGGATGTGACTGCATTAATGAACGACCTAAATGTCAAACTGCAGTGCAAGAGCCTTTTTGTGCATGAGATGTACTGTACAGTGCAGTGAAGGCTTTCATGAGAAAACTGCAGCTTCTCTCAAGCCAAGTGAAGGACAACATTCTGACCCACTTACCAACACTTAAGGAAGCCAAAAGACCAGGTGATCACCTCCAAAAGCACTCAGCCATGTTAGAAGAATTGCATGTTTTTCAGACAATTTCAAGATTTCAAAACTCTTGAGAGTGAAATGCACATGGTTTCTTCTCCCTTCAACTGCAGTGTGGATGATGCACCAAGTGAAGTTCTGATGGAACTCATTGATCTGCAGTCTGACACACTTCTGGCAGATCACTTCAGGTCAGTCTCACTGTTGGACTTTTACTCCTCCCTCAAAGAGGAGAACTTTCCACACCTGAGTAGGCATGCTCAGAGGATCCTAGTCCTCTTTGGATGTACCTATCATTGTGAACAGACATTCTCAGTTATGAAGTTTAACAAATCCAAACACAGATCCTCTATGACTGATGACCACCTCTCAGCTGTCCTTCGCATAGCCACTTCAGACATTCCGCCAGATTTCAATGCCCTTATTCAAGCCCAGAACAGACTGGATTATTCTCACTGTGGCGGCCGGCTTTACGGCCGCACATGGAAACAGGTGGCAAGACATCGTGCTACGCACCACATCCACACACACACACTGAACAATTAAGTACGCAACACATTCCTTCCATTTCAACATTGTAATCTTTATTTAGCCTTTCACATTTAAGTTACAGCTAGACGCTCATAGTTCTTAAGTTGCAGTTTGAGTTTTTGTTTGAGTTATATAAGTTACCGGCGTGGAGGGGCGATGTCTGGTCAAGCTGCTGCAGGCGCGACTTCTGGGTGACCAGCTTCAGGGCAAAGGACTTCCGCAGCGTAGAGTTTCGCATTAAGAGGCCAGCGGAGGGGTCCATATCCAGGAAGAGTCATGGGGGGGGGGAGTTCAGTAGTGTGGGAATGTGGATTTGTTTCTGATTGATATTATTTAGAATTAATTTGACTTTGCAAATATTATTTATTTACCATTGTCTTTTCATTGAGTTGTGTTGTCCATGGGTTATGAGTAGTGTATTTAATTTTTGGTTGTTAGCCCCCTAGTGTGTCTAGTGGTTTAATCCATTGAGTATACAGTATAGGTTTCTCCCGTGTGTCACTTGGGGGTCACTTTTCTTGAGTTAAGTTCTGTTAAGTTTAGTCATTTGGTTTGGTTTATTTTGGTTTATTTTTTGGTTTATTTTGATTCTTTTTTTCCCGTTCTTGAATTTGTCTGTTTGGCCTAATTTATTTCTGACCCTGATTCTTTATTTTTTTGTCCAGTAAATAAATTCTGATATTTTTGGAATTCCCTCATGCTGTGTCTCTCGTGCCTGCCGCTTGGTCCCTCACACTCACTGAAGAGGTAACATGAGGTGGAAAACATTACAAGTTATTGTTCGTGGAAATTAACAAGTTGAAAATAAATTGCACTGATTCAATAATTGTTTTTGTTTTCTTATTTAACCTATACACCACAATTTCACATAACCTAATATAAATATTTACAGAGTGCTTTATTCTTCTGATAATCAATACCAGCTATTCAAAATATTTCATTTAGAGCATTTTACAATGAAAGAAAGTTGGTGGCCCTCTGACACAATTCAGGTTTCTCATGTGGTCCCTGATAAAAATTACCCAATTGCCCTCCCCTGCTCTCCAGGGTTCATGGGAGTTTGCCCAACCAGTCCACATGCGTTTTGTGGACTTGGAGAAAGCTTTCGAACATGTGCCTTTTGGTGTTCTGTGGGGGGTACTCCGGGAGTATGGGGTCAAGGGCCCTCAACTGAGGGCCGTGCGGTCACTGTATGACTGGTGAAGGAGCTTGGTTCGCATTGCCAGCAGTAAGTCAGACCTGTTCCTGGTGAATGCAGGCCTCCGACAGGGCTGCCCTTTGTCACCGGTTCTGTTCATTATCTTTATGGACAGAATTTCTAGGTGCAGCAGGTGGCCAGAGAGGGTCCGGTTCGGGAGTCATGGGATTTCATCTCTGCTCTTTGAAGATGATGTTGTCCTATTGGCTCCCTCGAGCCCGGACCTCCAGCATGCACTGGGGTTGTTTGCAGCCGATTGTGAAGCAGCTGGGATGAGAATCAGCACGCCTCGGGATCCTCCCGGAAGAGCTGGAGGAAGTGTCCCGGGAGAGGGATGTCTGGACGTCCCTACTCAAACTGCTGCCCCCACGACCCGGCCCCAGATAAGCGGATAAAGATGTAAGGATAGAAGGACATTCAGTGCATAAAATTTTCTCATCTTGGTCCATGGATGATTTGTACAAAATTTGAAGCCAACTGGGTCAACCCCCTCGGAGGAGATATTTTTAAAATTCAAAAATTCAAATCGAAATGGCCGACTTCCTGTCGGGTTACGGCCATCATGTCAAGAGACGTTTTTGTATATCTCTTTAGAATAGATTTGCATACCAATTTTTATTTTCCCATGACAAAGTAAAAAAAATTCCCTATGGGTATTGGTCAAAATTTCTATGGGGCGCTACTTTTGCATTTTTGCCCCCCATGGGCTGTGCTCCTATCATATGTCAGAGTTCCCTGTCCTCAATCAGTGTACCAATTTTAATGATAATAGGATTTCTTTAAAGCCGTCAAAAAGCCACTCGTAATACATGGCAAGGGATCACTATTCATGCTTACCACACCGATACAATTGGTGATAGCTTCACTGCATTTGTATTGTAGCTTCACCACTAGGGAGCGCCATGAGTGCGGTAGGAAGTTAATATATCAGGCTATTCAGGATGGAGCCCTCATCATGTCCCGCAAGTTTCAAGGATCCTTGATCAAGTATCAATCAAGTGAGAGCCGTTCAAAGTGAAAGAGCGTGAAAGAAAAAAAAAAACACATCGTAGTCACCACACCCTTTGACCTACAGAAATTCTTTTGACAAGTGTTGGTCACCATGGATTCTGGATGATCTGTACATAGATGATCTGTACATAAATTGGGTAAAAGCCAGAGGAACAGCTCCTTTCTGAAAGGGAAAACATACAAGTCAAAATGGCCGACTTCCTATTGGATTGAGGGTGGGGCTTCAGGAGGATTTTTTGTGCGCCTCAGTATGTTCTTTGAACCTACCAAGTTTCATCCATTTACGTGAAACTCAGAGGTGGGGCTTGCCGTTTCAAATCTTTTAGGTAGCGCTTTAGCACAATTGTCCCCTTTGCACTTTGAACAACTTCAAAATGTAACATTTTTCGCCAATCCAAATGTGCATGTCAAAAATGGTGCGCTTATAAGCATGTTCAAGCCCCCAGAAATGCAACTACTTGAGTGGGGGGGGGGTGAGTGGGTCCAAGCCTTTGGCCCGTTGGGGAATTGGCAACCGCATGGTTAATATAGGTACTGTCAAAATACTTTTTGAAAGATGAAACTTCATTATAACAGTCACACTTAGTTTAATGCTGCAATGAAAATGAAATATTGTGCCTGGTTTTGGAAAAATCATAATTATTGAGTCACTGTGGAGTTTAATTTGCCTCTCACATGGCCACTAAACGGAGTTGATCAGGTTCAGGGATGGAGGGAGGGAGGGAGGGATGGATGGACGGATGGATAGTAGGGCTGAACGACTTGAACGACTTTGAAAATATCATGATATGATAAAACAATTTTATAATCGCAAAGGCAGTGATTTGATTGGTCCCGTGATCTAGTGACGTGACATGCCCAGGAAATCATGTTGAAGAGGGTGTGACCAATTAAATGCTGCATTTTTTTTTTGGTTCAGTGTGAGTGTTTAAGAAGTGCACAAGTTAGAAATGTTGAAGAGATCTGTTTACTTGTTATTTGTGCTTTAAATAAATCTGTTGTTTATTATGAAAGACTGATTCATTGCTTGGGTTTGTTGAAAAATAAATGAGGCCCTTGAGAGAGATAGATAGATAGATCTTATTACATTGATTCAACACAAAATTATGACCAACAATCCTTATAAATTTTGAAAGCAGAATTAAATGTCACATTTCCTTAGTTTTGTGAATGATTAACTAGAAAGTGAACAAAGAGAACAAAAAGGGAACATATATACTATTTGTGTGTGCCAGGTCCATGTAGTTATGAACAAAACTAGGCGCAATGAGACTGGAGCTTGGCTCGTTGCATTAATGTTTCAAGTAAATTCATATATAGGTAATTGATTTTTGTAATGATGACCACCACAACTGTTTTTGTTGAAAGACAACCCCCTCCTAGGTATATATCTATAATAATGGAAATCAAAAATGTAACAGGTATTAGTTCCCCTTTCTTGTTAAATATAAAGTGACATAACACAGCAATATAGGTAAAACAATTACAGGTTTCCAAAAACAACTTTGTAATCAGTACCTTCTATTGAAATGTACCTTTTCTTTTACCATAAGTGTCGTTAACTTTCAATATTTTTCCAATGTAGGCCCACGGACGTAAGCAAACGGTGCAGTGGCGAATGGGGCAGCCGTTGCAGGCTTAACACACACACACACACACACACACACACACACACACACATACACACACACAGACAACATAGGCTCGATCTGACAGTACTCATTGAAACTCCTGGTTTTGTAAATGTGAGTGAATGATAACAAAGTTGGCAGTTTCTAGATGGGATGTAGCAATGAACATGGCAATGACATCTCAGTCCAGAGGGCCAAGCAGCAAAATCACCAAGGAAAAAAAAGCGAGAAGGACTGTCCGTTGGAAAAGTCCTCCTGGTCCTTCTCTCCTCCTCTGATGTCCGCTTCCCTAAATGCAAATTATTGTACATTTAGCCTTGAAATGAAACGCTATTTCAGGTGGAATAACCTCACTTTAGCTCTGGACAAAGCTTAATGCTAAAACGAATACAACCCTAAACCCTAAACATACAAGTCAAAATGGCTGACTTCCTGTTGGGTTGAGGGTGAGGTTTCAAGAGGATTTTTTGTGCGCCTTAGTATGTTTTATAAACCCACCATGTGTCATGCATTTAGGTGAAACTGAGGCGGGGCTCGGCATTTCAAATTTTCTAGGTGGCGGTATTGTCTAATTTTGCCCTGTGCATTTTGGATGACTTTTAAATATTAAATTTGTGCCCGATCCCAATATGTGCATTTGCAAGAATGTCCAGGCCCCCAAAAATGTGTTCTTCGTTTGCTACAAATAATAATAATAATAATAATAATAACAACAATAATAACAATAATAATAATAATAATAATAAAAAGAAACACAGCAGATTTCAGAGGGTTCTCTCAACTTCGTTGTTCGGACCCTTATAAAAAGAAACAGGAGAATTTTAATAGGGTTCTCGCAACTTCGTTGCTCAGTCCCTAATTAAAGCTGCAAGCAGCTGTGAGCGGGTCCGAGCCTTTGCGCCCGTCGGGGTACGGGCAACCGCAGGGTTAATATGTGTCCTACAGGTAAGAAAACTAAAGTTCAACCTGACACAACATTAGCTTACATGTTCATTGTAAATTTGCCAGCAAAAGAATACGTTTAGAATACGTTTTGTAACATGAAACTGTATTTTTGCAGTTACAATTAGTATAACACTGCAATGAAAATTAAATATAAGCATGGTTTTGGAAAAATCAATTATTGAGTCACTGTGGATTGTCATCTGTTTGTCACATGGTCACCAAATGCAGAAGATCAGATAGATAGATAGATAGATAGATAGATAGATAGATAGATAGATAGATAGATAGATAGATAGATAGATAGATAGATAGATAGATAGATAGATAGATAGATAGATAGATAGATAGATAGATAGATAGATAGATAGATAGATAGATAGATAGATAGATAGATGGACAGACAATATCAATTATGAATGCAGTATCAACTGTTGCTCCTAGTTTTGTGTTTAACTACAGACTGGCTTCTTTAGCTGATGTCACTCTAGACAGACACTTTTGTGACAGTATTTTAAAACTGGCTTTGAGAAATGTGAGATGTGTTTCCATCTTTGGCAGACTACTAAATAAACAAAACATGCACAGAGTGGTGGGTTGAAGTCAGTCATCAGTAATGTATGCATGTTGTTTGTGTGAGATGTTCTGAGTAAAGTGTGCCATGTTAAAATCATAGAAAATATGTGCCCTGAATGGGGGCTACACAGGACTACACACAGGAAATTAAAGTAATAATGAAAGTAATCATAATGAAAAGCATACATGTCTGGGCAAAAGTGGACATTTTGTCTCAGTATTTAAACACGGACGCATAGCACTTGTTGTTGTTTCAAATGTACAACAAGGAATACAGCTGAAGCAGCGGCGATTTCTCGACTAATACATCCATGACACCCAACAGTTATTGCCTTAATCTTCATATCACTAATGATGGCAAGGTAGGATGATTATCTAACCATGCTTCTGTTTCTGATGTTTCTGACTCGTGTCTCCTCAAGGTTTTGTTATTAAGAGGGTTGCCTCCGGTGTCCAGTGCAGAGTTTCATCCAGCCCCGCTCCCGTGCTAATAGCGCTGCTAACTTTCCGTCTGCTTGTCGGTTGAAAAAATAGACTATCCAGTCGAACGAACAGTAAACACCAAACTTTGACAACTCCTGACACCTGTGCATGACTGTCATATATATCCACTCGGCAAACGGGGGGTTTGAACGTGGTAGTACTACCTGGCGCCCAACTGAGCCTTTCTAAATATTACATCAGAGCCACTGTTCCAGTGGCGGCCAATGTTGGGCATGAGGGGGAGGCTGTAGGAAGACAAAAACCGCAGAACAAAGAAATCTTAACCCACCTTATAGAAAACCATTTTGCATTTGAATTGAAAATGACTTCATTGGCTGGTGAGTTGGACTGGGAGCAGTGTGAACTAAAAGCTTTCATCCGGTAAGACAGAGAGAAAATGGACAGACAAATGGATAACACTGAAAGCCATGAAGACTTTATTGGCAGAACAGGTGGAAAATGGAAATGCCAAGCAACTGTCTGAGATCCGTTTTATGGTGGAACAACTGCAAGCTGAGGTACAGCAGGATATTCACACCAGTCACAAGGCAATGTACTCATCGCAGCAGCAACTCTTTAAGAAACTGGACTTCTGTGTGACTTCTATGGAGAGACTCTCATCTGTAGTGGGTGGTATACAATCTCAAGTAGCAAGTCACATGCAGAACAATGAAAAGAAGTTCAATAGAAGAAGGACAATATGATCAAATGGTTGCTCTCAATCAGAAACCTGCTGTCACTGGTTTACGTTCTGTTCCAGGTCCATATAGTTCCTTGGGCTCACATGGCTTGCTGAGGTCTCCTCAGGCTGTGCCTCCTCCTACCAGGATGGACCACCATAAACTCACTTTTCCAACTTTTGGTCAGTCCCAGGATGATTCAGACCCTGTCCTGCACTTGTCCAAATGTCAGGACTTCTTGGCAATGCAGCTTCTCTCTGATGCAGACCTTTTGGCCACATTCATATCTGTCTTGCATGGTACTGCCCATGACTGGTGGGAAATCGCCCGAGCTTCTGTCACTTCTTGGGATGAATTTTGATGGGTCTTTTGTCCGCTCTCCTGTCAGATGATTACGAAGATGAGTTAGCTGATCGAGTATGCACGAGACGGCAGGGGAATACTGAGTCAATCAGAGATTTTGCCTACTCATATCGAGCCCTTTGCAGGAGATGGAGACTACAAATTCCAGAAAATGAAATACTCAAAATGATTCTGAAATATGCTAAGCCACACCTGACAAGCCAGCTTCGAGGACGTGCTGCAACACAAGACGAACTCGTCAGACTGGGCCACCAACTGGATCATTGACATTGGATCTACATTCACTTTGATCCAAGAAGCTGTTTGGAAGGACGTTAAAGCTTCTGGTGAAGAGTTGAAGCCCTGGTTGGGAGGACAACTCTATCTTGCCAATGGTGAAACTGTAGTCACGAGGCAAAGCTGGTGGGGATACCTACGTTGAATGCCTTTATTCATCCCACAACAGAGAATTATACACAGCAGTAAAGTGGTTAGTGAAGGAGAGGTATTTCTTAAAAGGGTGGTCTACTGGGAGCAGTTCACACCTGGGTGTAAACAGTAAGACAGCAGCTGAAAGACAGGACCAGTGAAATCTCTTTTTCACACACATGGGTTGAAGTAGTCTGTCGCTGAAGGGGCTGCTCAGTGTTGCAGTGATGTTCTGCATATGGTGGGTGTCAAGAAACTTTTCTCTGTAGGACTGTAATATTGCTGTTAGTTCGCGCCTAAGTTTCTTAACACACAAACAATAACAACAAAGAGAAACAAATTGTCTTTTATAAAGTTTACTTGCAGCAAGGAGTACAGAGAATAGTTACATTCAAATCTGCACTGAAGGAGAGTTCAGTCCTCATAGATCTATATACACTTTTCATCCCAAAAGGAGAACGCCTCTCACGTGGGGTCTGTTATCTTCCTGCTTCACAGATGCACACAGCAGCACACACTCTAGGGTCAAACTGACCTGTAAAGTGTGCTCCTCTTTTTCAGTGCTTTCTAACTCAGCTTCATTTGGTACTTCAACACTTACGTTTGTGGAGATTCTCATTCATCCAGGTCATGGTATCCAATGTTCAGTTTAGTCAAGCAACTGGACTTCTTCTGGGGTTTGAAGACGTTTCGTCCTTCATCCGAAGGGCTTCTTCAGTTCTGGTTGGTTTGGGGAAAGCCAGGATTTAAAACTCTCTGGATGTGGGTGGGACTGTGGATGTGGGCCATCCCCTCGTTATGTGACAAAGGGGTCACATGGGTGAGCATTAGCACATTAATACCTGTGGCGGTGAATGGTCACATGATGGGCCATTGACACCTGTGGCAGTGAGCCACACCCCCTCATCAAGTGACGAGATGGGGCCATTAATGTGTTAATGGCTCTTCCACTTCATCAACTAGTGTCAATGTGTGAAAGATTGGGGTTGAATGGGTCCTCATGATCACAGGGTCCAGAGGGTGTTAACTGCTGTGATGTTGATGAGCAGTTGAACTTCCTGGGGTGGGATCTCAAGGCAGAGTGGTATGTGGCAGACAAACGATGACGCAGGCCTCCTCCTCTGTTTAGAGTAGGTCTTTCCAAATGAGTGTAGATGGCTTCCTTTACTCCTCTCTCAAACCATCTATCTATTACCAACACAGGAGATCAGCTACTACAGGACCACAGTCAGCGGTCTACATACAAACAAAGGAGAAAGGACACTCCTTTAAGGACACTGATGTGCACATTTTGGACAAGGAGGATAGATGGTTTGAGAGAGGAGTAAAGGAAGCCATCTACACTCATTTGGAGAGACCTACTCTAAACAGAGGAGGAGGCCTGCGTCATCGTTTGTCTGCCACATACCACTCTGCCTTGAGATCCCACCCCAGGAAGTTCAACTGCTCATCAACATCACAGCAGTTAACACCCTCTGGACCCTGTGATCATGAGGACCCATTCAACCCCAATCTTTCACACATTGACACTAGTTGATGAAGTGGAAGAGCCATTAACACATTAATGGCCCCATCTCGTCACTTGATGAGGGGGTGTGGCTCACTGCCACAGGTGTCAATGGCCCATCATGTGACCATTCATCGCCACAGGTATTAATGTGCTAATGCTCACCCATGTGACCCCTTTGTCACATAACGAGGGGATGGCCCACATCCACAGTCCCACCCACATCCAGAGAGTTTTAAATCCTGGCTTTCCCCAAACCAACCAGAACTGAAGAAGCCCTTCGGATGAAGGACGAAACATCTTCAAACCCCAGAAGAAGTCCAGTTGTTGACTGAACTGAACATTGGATACTTCAACACTTTTATACACATAGCAAGAAGTTTAAACACATAGATATGATAACAAACCATTGATTCATTTATGTGATAACTTCCATTTATACATTTTCTTAGAGAGCGAAGCTATCAGAGCTGATAGCGTCGCTATCATCCTCTTTCCTCCCACCACAGCACTGAGTCCAGGGGACCAACCAGGATGTTCTGCCAGTCAACAGCTATGCGTCCTTCTAAGCATCACTATGAAAAATGTGAGATCCCTTCTTAACATGATGGACGAGGGTGGAATGGTGTTGTTTGGTAACCACAAGCAATTTTAACCAACTCAACTTCACTAAACTCAACTGTTTTATTTTATTTTATTTTATTTAAGTGCCAGTTCAAATCAGATGTTATCTCAAGGCTCTTTACAGAAGTGAACAACAATGTACAGAGTAGTGACATAGAAAGTGCCCTCTGCCCTTAGACCCTCACACCAGTAAGGAACAACTCCCATGAAAAACCCTGACAGGGGAAAAAAGACAAAAAGCTCAGAGTCAGAGACAGAGGAGGGGATCGACACTCAGGACGGACAGGGGGGCAGAAGCAAGACAGTATAGAGATTTATGGATTGATGGCTAACAATTTAGATTGTCGTCCAGAGGTCAAATGAGTACAAAATAAACAGTGGGTCTGTGGGACCCTCTCTGGGGTCTGGGAGAGGTAAAACACAAAGCCTCCAGGGGTTGTGGACCCCCGGTTTAATATGTTAGTCCTGTGCAATCAAGGAATAAGAATTAAGAGGAGGAAATATATAGAGGATAGAAAAGAACAGATGGAGAGGAGAGTGAGAAGAGCCAGCACCAGGCAGGCAAAACAAACACAGTCCAGTTGAGCCAAACTCACACAGCCCACCAAGCACCGCCAACTCTCAGGCCAACACAGGCCAGCCCAGCCAACAACCTGAGAGG
Source organism: Karalla daura (assembly GCA_029224185.1). Lineage (NCBI taxonomy): Eukaryota > Metazoa > Chordata > Actinopteri > Chaetodontiformes > Leiognathidae > Karalla > Karalla daura. The sequence goes on from CM055198.1 coordinate 1,189,515, forward strand.
CAAAGGCCACCAAAGCCAACAAAGCCACAGCCACAAAGAGATAGGAGAAGATAGAGTACTGGAGGACCCCCGGCAGTCTTAACCTATTGCAGCTTACCCAGGATTTAAGGTCTACCTGTAGGCTTTGTCAAAGAGGAGGGTTTCTAACCCACTCTATATTCCTATATTTAACAAAAGAAGTAGTAGACAGTAGAAATCGGAAGGGCTATGCCACGCCTTCCTCTATCATCCAACATCTCTGGATTTCCGAGCTGTTTGGGAGAAGCCGGGGGCTAGCTAAGTGGCTCAGTGGCTCCGTAGTCTGCTAAGGAGCCCAGGCTAACTACAGCTAAAGATTTCGATTCCACGGTGTGGAGCTGAGCTTCCAGATGACGAAGCCTGGCCTCCAACCTGTCCAATAAACTCCAATGCTTACTGGTATCACCCTTGCTGAAGAAGGCAGGGGACTAAAAGAACATGTGGCACACTAAGCAGGAAAGAGGAGCAGAAGAGGAAGAAGGAGAAGCTATCAATGACCAGAGCTAATGTAGTTGCCGGAGTTAATGCTAAAAACAACTTGCGCTAACCAGAAGAGGAATATAAAGGCTAGGAATAGACATAGGAAGGAGGTCAGGAGAGAGCAGGAGAAAGAAATCGAAGGATTAGAAGAAGGATTGCTCAGTGACAGGTGAGGATGCTCAGTGGTAGCAAATCAGAGAATAAACCACTAAGCTCTCACTTCTGTACTCTTTAAGTAGAAAAATGTTGTCGCAGCAGACATACGGTTACTCACAGAAGTGTAACAGATATATATTTATATATATATATATATCTTTATTAATATTGAACACATGAATGACTCGAAACTGAGCTACTGAAGAGGGAATGAACTCACTTTTATCACCACATTACAAGTTTAACTTGAGTCATGCAGCTCCTGGCCACTCATGGTCCAAGTGTCTTCACCACAGAGACAAACAAACCCAAGCATAGTGATGTGTTTCATGTAAGTTACTTTTCAGTGCACAGGCACTGGACCATTATGGACCACGAAGACAATGATAGACACGGTCATTGCTACCTTTCAGGTTGCACCCAATTTTATGTGAACTAATCAGTATATTATGGGAACATTGGCTGTGATGGACGGGCGTTTATTCCCTCCATTTGCCCTATGTGAATTGGAGATAACCATCAGCAGACACCTCTGACACGAGTGGGGATAGGGAAAATTGGGTAGTTGTTTCAGATAAAATTGGGTCCAAACTGGACCAAATGTAAAGGTATGTCAAGGTAAAGCAGGCATCAACATCTTGAACACATTTGTCAACTAATTCCCTCTTAAATCATATTTGACTGATTTCAAAATTTTATCATAGGACAACAGGAAAGACATCATTGGAAAATTCTCGACCTACAGGGTAATATATTTCAATATGCAAACTGTTGGTGGCTCCTGCTCCTCATAGCTTTGAAGCTTGATGGTGAGACACTTTTGAAGGCTTATAGTGTAGCAACAAAATGTGCTGCAGATTAGATGGAAATAGTTTTGGAAGGCTTTTGGCCTCTTCTACCACACCAAATGGCAGACCAGTAGGAAAGAGCACCAGGTTGATTCAAAATATGATTTTACCCTTTTATAAATAAAAAAGATTATATCTGACCAAACAGGAAATGTGGAAGAATGCCCCTAGAAAATGCACAGCAACCAAAAAACAGGACAACTTCTCCCACTACCTGACAAACTGAAAAACCTGAAAATCATATACTGCATTCTCATTCCCTCTAAGGCAGTAAAGTTATATACCTCCACCTTCTGCCTTTAGCTTAGCTCCAGTTCTGTAGCCTTCTGTAGCTTCCTCAGTTCAGCAAGGAAAGCCTGACTTGTAATTAGTCAAGGAAGGAAACTTAATGCACACTATAAAAAATAAATGAAAACACACACACAAAAAATCAAACAAAACCAAACTAGCAAACAGGAGCTAGTCTGACTTTCTGTTACCCTGACAGGTACCAAGCAACAACTCTTGGTCCAATGGAAAATTTGTAGGGCAATACAATGTAGTTTCATACATATTTAAAAGCTGTCACAAAGAGATGTAATACATATAATACACGTGTGCCTGAAAAATAATAACACTAATACCACGTACTATAGTACTAATGCTATAGCTACCTTAGACTTGGAGAAAAATTGATTAGATTTAGTCAGGATGGCAATGTCCATTGCTCTTTCAAATTAAAAGAAACATGAGTGGGTTTGATCATGACAAAAATGTCAGACGTGATTTTGAGCAAGAAGTGATTAAGGAGCATTCCTAGTTCTATTCTATAAAATAAACAAAAGATACAAACAATGTGCAGCAGGCAGTGACTGCAGTGTCTCTAAGTTTAGGTTTGAAAGAATGAGTGCACTTGTACAATTGTGGGAACAGAAGCAGTGCGTGTGCGTGTGCATGTAAGTAGGGGACAGCCCCGGGCCGAGCAGCTGTGAGCAGATGTCAGAGTAAGTGAGCGAGGGACTTGGAAGAGAAAGAGAAATGTAGCTGGGCCAGCCCTCTAATTTACGCATGAGTGGTGCTGCACCACCGATATTTACATTTAAATTGATGTTTCAGATACTTAATTAAAGACGAGGACTGGGCTCTGCTGTTCAGAGGCAGCCTCTTTCTCATCTTCCTCCTCCTCAGTGGAGAGCACAGGCTGCTCACTGGAACCTGCAGCACTTTCCTGAGCTGTGTCAACAATATTTCACTGGAGGCCAGTTGGTGACAATGCACCCTATCAGACGCCTATGGTTACTTTCTGGGTGTATTATTGAAGAAACAATGCCCCCTGGTGGTTTGTGATCAGGCTCTCTGTCTTGTGATTTGTAAATGAGGCTAGTGGCTGACAGATACTAACTATATCTGATGTATGAATAGAGCAATAATTAAGGTTATACAGGTATTAATATTACCAAGGTTATATTGTCAGAGCACAAAACCAGTGGTGAAACATCAGTAGTCAGGTGATGCCACTGAATCCTGTGATTGTTAAAAAGTAGAGAGAATTTGCCTCAGCATATCACACCTCATCAGCTTTTATGGTCTACAGAGCCAAGTAGGATGAACTGTTACAGCTGTTTGAAATTGAAAGTAAATCTGAATTCTTAAATCTACAAAAATTGTTGAAGTTTGCACCTTTAAAAAGACAGCAAAATGGCAAGATGATGATGATCCTCACAAGAAAAAAAAAGCGAAACATTTCTTATTGTTTACAAGCAAAATCCAGCAGAAAGAAAAATACAAGTTGAAATGAATAACAATTGATAGATCTGTTAGGAAAAGAAGTGAAATCATGAGCAGTTTTTGGAGTATTTGGAGCAGGAGACAAAATCTAGGCTTGTAAAGCACAGTAGTGTTTGTTGCTAACTTTGAAGCAAAGGATCAGTTTCTGTGGTCTTTGCATTCATTATTTTTTGGGTGCAGTGCTGACATATTTTGACCATATTAAGTTGGGTGAACAGCTGGCAAAAAATGTCCTGCCGAGACAAAGTCACAGAAGTATTAATTTATTCATCAGTGATACTGACTCAGCTCCAATGTACCTGTAGGAAGTGTGTTTGTCTGCTGTTTGGTTCCACTTATATTCATATTACTTAGTTATTTTATCAAATGTCACTAAAAACATTGATTACTTCAATTGCTCGAGATGCATTTAATCACAGAAAAAGTACCTCTTGTAGCAATTCAAGTTTGAGTGTCTCAGATAACTCAGCAGCTCAGCACTGCATCCTTGAAGGCAAATACAATTAAGGTGAACATGGCCGTTGCACTCTGACAACTTTATGTACATATCTAGAGATAAATGTTCCAGGTTGCTTCTGCAGAGCAGCTAAAATTAAACCTATGTGAACTTCACGATTTCATTGATTTCTATTAGTAATGAGTATAGCAGATGTTCACATCCAAGTGAAGTTTCTCTTCCCTTCCTCTGACTATGCAAGTATATACTTTTTAATTAATAAGGGATTGAAATAAAATAAAACAATATATGACCATGTCAATAATATCAGGTACCTACATGTTTCTATTGATGATTCCTCTTCTTTGCATTGTTGAATGCCTTAATTTCTGATAATTATTTCTGATAATTGCGGCTAGTTATTTACACGGTCTCCACTGAGGCAAAAGTCCAAATGCAGTGGCTCTCCAGTCCAGATGAACTGTACTCGCAGCATGCTTGACTGTCCTCATACGAGCCCTCAGAGGGGCTGCCTGGCTGCCCGCAGGCCAACTCATCTCCGCCATTTGCTCCCAAACAGCCTTTTAATAGGTCTTAAAAGAGGGTCATTAACATCACCTGCTAATTATGTTAAGGACCTAATTAGGGAATGGGAAAAAAGGCTCTTTTGTCTAATGAGGTTTTCTTTCGAAGTTCACTGATAACTAAGGGAATGCAGAGATCTCCATAGAAATGTGTGCAATGAGCCAGTGAGAGAATACTTTAGAAAAAAAGTTAACGCTTTCATCACAGCTTCAACTGTATTAACAGACCAGTGGTAGAGTGCAATTACCAGTCAATTTGTTTATTTGGGACATGAGAGTCTGCATCATTTAGTGCATTATGAACTCACTAGTAGATTCATTATGGAATACAGTCAGTGGGTGGTATTACCTTCCTTATAGCCCATTGCAACCTGATGATATCAGCTCCCACTACTGGATTGCAAGGCAAGGTCTTAATTTTTCAGCCAGTGCTGCTTAGCGGTACTTGGTCAATTCATTGCCAACAGCACTTTACTGGGCTCTCAGCTACAGCATGGGAATGGGAAGAAACAACATACAACTGCTTACTCACAAAGCAGAAACAAGGGACACTGAGGCAGGAAGGGAACAAAAAGATGGAGAATCATGTGACCAGGCTGCTCTCATGAAATGATTTGCAGTACTTTACTAAGTTGGCAAGGAGATTGCAGGCAGAATGAACTACTCCTTTATTTTCTGATGCAACCAACACTAAATTCACCACATAAAATATCTAGTTATGTTCTAATCTAATAAATCTTAACACCAACATCCATCCATTCATTGATTCCTTATCTTGCCCATTTTGTACCTTAATGGTCTCACAGAGGTCTGCTAGAGCCGATACCAACCTTCAGAATTTAATATTTGCCAATGAGCCATGGAAACATTTCTGACAGATTTGAACAACTCTCCTGAGCTACTGTAATGAAGAAACATCCATCCATCCATCAATCATCTCTACTAGTGCCCATCTCCAGCACGTCGGACAAAGACAGTGAATATACTCTGGACAATTGAACAATTTATTGCTGGGTTCATAGACAAGGTGTCTCTAAGCTCTGGAGAGAGAAATAAACTAAACCTTTGTGGAGAAAACCAGTGTGGAGAAAACCATGTTACTTATCAGCACTTCAGAACATTTTGTGGTCTGGTACACATTGATTCTCCTGTTCCTACAACCCTACCATTTAAATAAAATTCAGAATTGCTAAACGTCTCATCAGGCTAGGAGGTGAGAGGCAGCTTTGAAAGACTGGGGGAAGAGATAAAGATGTGGAGAATGTTGAGAATTCAGTGCAAAGTTCAGTATGGAATTGACTTTGCTGCAGGTTGAACATATATAACTATTTTACACACTTTAAATTCATATTGAACTTTTTAAATCACCACTTGTAAGAAAATATGTATTCATTATATATATATATATATATATATATATATATATAGGGTTAGGGTAGGGTAACATGACATACAACTGTATAACATACAATATAATATAAACAGTACATCTTCATGTACTGTATAGCAGTATAACATTCATCAAAGTACTTTCAAAACATACACAGTACAACTTTTGAAACCAACTTTCGACAGTATTACCTTATTCATGGTACCTAATGAAGCAGTTGCGCTCACTGTTCATACAAAGGAGGACCTTGCAGACCTTATGACATGTGGCATCATGTTGCCTTTCCTGCTGCAGTATTTGCATGTAAGAGGGACAGGTCAAATCGCATAGCCTCATTTGGTGTGTGGCTGCGGTGTCCCCGAACAGGCTCAGGGACATCAACACTGGTAGTCAGGCTTTCAACAGATGAGGACAAGCTTCTTCTGAAGCTTGGTTTGGCAGACATCTGCCCGCTGGCACCTCTGAACACCTGGATTCTGAAATCTTTCAGAGTGACTGACACTTGAGTGGAGGATTTCTGATTCTGTTGTCCATTGCTGCCCCTGTGTACCTGCAATTCTGCTCTCTGAGGTACCGCACTAGCTCCATGCCTGTCAGCAAAGATGGTTGTGGTTGTGGGGAAGGACATGGTACTCGCTAGCACAGCAACAATGTGGCTGGTGGCACCCAGCACTTTTTGTTCAGGCATCAGGGGGATATCATGGGCCTCCAGGGTAGTTTTGCCTTGGTATAGCACTATATCATGGATGAAGCCATCCTCAGAGGCCCTTGCTAGCAACTTAAAACCCCACTTGTCTGGTTTGTTTTTGACATACTGCCTCAGCTTAGGAAAGATCATTATTTCATTCTCATTGGTGGTGAAAGTGGTGTTGATATCCTTCTGAGCTGCATATAAGTTTATTTGGTAAGTTATATGACTGATGATTAGGGCATCAAAGTACCTAAGAAAGTACTGAAAAGGCATGTCAGTGTAGTCTGGGGCAGAGTGCTGGTATTCAGGAATGGCTGTGTTGTTCAAGTCAAATTTATGCCAGGTGGTTGGCTTGTTTGCCGACTTGACAGATCGCCTTGGCCTCTGGGTTTGTACTGCTGGCTCCACATTATGATCACCATCATCACTATCATCCTCACTGCACTCACTGTAATTTTCTTGGAGCGCCTCCACTACAGGTTGGATCAGTTTCCTCTTGGCAGAGAGGTCAGTGTCACTAGTACATCGCATGTCCTGGTTGTGGGTGGGACGGACATATTCAGGGCTGCCACAACATCATCATCATCATCCTCATCATCTTCATCACTGGTGGCAGTGTTGGCGTGCACAACAACACTCTTCCTCCTCATGGCACAAAACATCTGGACAGCTATTGCCTTAAAATTTCACACAATTTAACAAAAGAACAAATTTAACAAAAATCACAGTTATTCACTATTTATAGCTTTAACGTGAATCACTGCATAGTATTGTAAAAACCTCTGGCAACATTAAAACATAATGTCCTTAGTTATATTGTTTGGGTTTTTTTTATCAAGAAAATGCTATAAGTATGCATTGTTAGGTGTATCGGGCATATGTCCAAAAATAGACACACCTAATGAATTCCCATTTTTAGGTGAAACAGGTGTATGATCAAATATGGTGCCTGCATTTTTCATACCATAATTTCACGTTTTCACAAGTTCTCCACAAACAACATATATGTCATAACTAAACACAACTATTCGAATATAAAATGTTTGAGTTTCATTAACTTACCATGGTTAATTTGGAAGGTTTGTACAGAAATGTACAGAGAGGTGGGCATCTGTAGCGTGGTAGGTAGGTAGAGGTAGGTGAATGCACTCCAGCTCTCTGCTGATTGGTTGAATGCCACTGTCATTTGATCTGTGATGTAGGGTGATCTCTTCTGAATGGCTGAGTGAGGACCACATAATTCTGGACATCACTGAGATACAGGGGGCAGCCATTTGCAAAGTGTTTTTTCTTTTACAATTGTTAAAAAATATAAACAATCAACAGTCTATTGAGCAAATTGAAACTGGATTGTAGGAGTGCAAAGATATTAAATGGCTTCAGTCGTGGAGGTCTCAGAAAAGCATAGTGAAGACTTTCTTTCAGCTCCACCACCACCTGATTTGCATCATCTGCTGACATAGAGGACATAGATAGTGGTACAGACTATAGCCACTAAACATACATGACACAGTCAGCACATTCACATTTCATGACTGAAAAAATAACCAGTCAAAGTCTAGTCTTTACAAGATAAAAAAAAACCTAGATATGCATCTGTTAATGTGTTGAGTGCTGAATGATGAGAGTATTAAAGTTTCTTGAAGTGTTGCGGCAATATACTGTTCAAAAGCGTTTTGAAAAGTTTGGAATTCTATTTTAAAGGATAATGAAAATTATGTTCTGGTCTATTAGAATTTGAAGATATGTTGTAATGCTGCTAATATAAACATTTAAATTTAAATTAGGTCTGCAGGACCTAACTTTTAATCAAAATCAGAGTGAACCTAATATGTGATGACAGAACTGAGGCAGTTTTGAATAACTTTCCACTGAAGTCCAGACATTTGACATTGACAATGACATTTTGATATGCTTATGGGCATTGATTCCCAGGCTGTCAGTAAAATATTTACATTTACATTACATTTATGCATTTATCAGACACTTTTATCCAAAGTGACTTACAAAAAACAGGATTAACCTTCAAGTAACAACACAACTAAAATTTGACTGAATTGATGCATATGACTGGGATGTCTTTATGGCAGTAAAACTATGGCAGTAAACTCCATATGAAGAGATAAGAGAAATAGATAAAAGTGCCTGTAAACAATTCCCAGTCTAGCTTAGTCTGTAGGCCCAACTGTTGATTATTAACTGGGATGCTGTTGTATCATGGTTATGAAAACTGGCTTGTTTTTATAGTCTCAGGGCCTGATGCACTAAGAACCCAGATAAGGGGCTCTAAATTGCGCGCTCAAGGTAAGATTTTGCGAGCTTGGTTTGCATGCGTTTTGCGGGTGATTTACTAAGGGAAATTGCTGCAGTGACAACAGGTGCAAACAGCAGTATGCAAATGAGGGGTTTGCGCGCTGTCATATGCATTAAGGCCAAGGAGCTAAATGGCCAGCTTGCGCTGTTTTGCTCACTTCGAAGACGCAATCCACTGTGCGCACCATTAGTAAATCAGCTTGCACATTTTTTGCGGGTGACAGCGAGTTTGCACATGGTTGTATACACGCAAAGCTTTAGGAAAGCAGACCCTCAGTCTCGACTTGGTCTCAATCCTAAAGACTCAGTCTTGGCTCGACTCAAAATAAGCGGTTCTGTCCACATCACTAATTGAATGTTTCACTTTGATCTACTTCTGATGTTCTTGCACAAGAACAAAACATTTTTTGTGTCCACTGCTTTCAGACCAAATCCACCCAATACTGCTCTTCCTCACCAGGAGGAAGTTTGTGAGTTCAACTGGAAGGTGCGGTTTGGGATAAGTGGTTCAAAGTCATAAGGATCAGGTGATGAAGTGGTAGGTCCAGCCAATTCCTTGCCTTGGCATGATACTGAATCTTGTCACTGTTAAAGCTGGACAAATCCTTCTTAAGTTTTTTTTTTAACTAGGTTGCTCCCATTGTCAGAGCAGATGGGCTATTCCTGACCATGTGTGCACATGAATCTTTGTATTGCATCAGTGCATGAGTCTGTGGCAAGGGGGTATGCCATATCAAGGTGAAAGGCTTTGGTTTCTATTGGACCAAACTAACCCATACCTGCATTTGTGAATGGTGGGAATTTCACATGGCAAATTTGAAATCACCTGTTTGAAGACAAGACATCTTGAGATGACCATTCTTGTGGTACTGTTTCCACTGATAATAGTTATTTTTTCTCAATTCACTCAGAGTCTAATTTCTGCGTCAGTGCCCACACTTTTCATAGATATGTTGAACTAACAGATAGGAGATTGCATGGGCAGGTTAATGGGATATTTCATGTCCTCTGACAGAGCTGTTTAAGACAACTGTCCTCCCACTCTGACTGAACGTTAGAGGGGTCAGGAGATATAATGGTATTGTTATTATTCTAATTGTTAAGGATGCCTCACAGCCTCACAAAACAACATTTTGAGACACCAACACCATCCATAGCTTTAAGATACTCATGGTAGCTTTCATCCACTCCTGGGGGCAGTTCCACTACTGAGTTGTAACAACCTCAGTCCCAGTGATAATTGGATTCACCCACAAGACCTGCAAGTCTGTTTCCTCCTGAGAATACATTTCATTGTGGGATTGGGGAGATCCTTTGAGTATTGCCTCCACCGCCTCACTGCCTGTCTTTAGACCAATCTCTTTGGGGCTAACTGAAAGCAAAGAATACACCCACATCTACCCTTTGCCTCTCACATGTGCAAATATTGTGAAAAAGACAGTTCAGCCCCATCTAGAAGCCTGGTTTCAGGTATATGTATACAGATGCACCTTACAATATCAAGTTGGAACCTGTTACACCAGTTTAAGCTCCTTCCTCAACAGGCAGGTGACATCCCACGTTCCAGTTTTAATCACCAGGTCAGGCCACTGATCCACACTGCACCCTTGGTTGATGGGCACATAGGAGGGTGGACCAATGTTCCTGCTTTGGGCTGAGCTTCTGGGGATATTGGAATTGTCTGTCAGTCTTAACTGCACTTTAACTGCACTTTGTCTGACTGTCACTTACAGTCTCTTGAGACACCCTACCAGGGACAAACTGTCAATTTGATAGCTCCAGAAACACAGCTCCTAATATCAC